>CM070832.1:30733337-31335837 GCA_036326025.1 Chrosomus eos
AAGTGGACACTTACCTTGTATCCAGATATCTCCAGCATCTATTTATTCCTCTGTGTCACCATTCCCACCTGTATGTTCAGCAGTGGAAGTGCGAAGTGTGTGTATCCTCACTGTCATCCATCTCTCTATCCACCACTCATCAAACCTGTAAGAAAAGATAATCCGTTTACCGTCAGAATCCCGGTCTCCATATTATCATTCAGACTTTCCACTTACCATTTTGCTCATTGTTGTCAATAAAGATCCTGTTCTTTCAACATCCTTGTCCGAGTCTGCTTCCATAACAGTTGATTCTGTTTTATCGTGCTTTTATCGAATCAACTTTGTCCTTTTATTTGGAGTCCTAGTAGGGAAATTTATCTTTAAAGAGCAGGAACTTTAACCAAATTGTGAAAAGGTCCAGTAGGTTGATTGGGGAGCTGCTATTTAACCCTGATTCACTGTATAGCAGGCAGGTACAGCGAATGGGTTTTTCAATTTTAAGAGATAAGCATCATCCCCTGTATTATGAGTTCCAGCGCCTTCCGTCTAATCGATGGTTAAGAGTACCACAGTGTACAACAAAACGGCATAATAATCCCTGTAGTGATTAATTGTATAATTAGTAATAAGATGAAGTTATGGGTTTATTATAATGTTTTAGTGGTTAGTGTTGTTTTTATAGTGTTGTCTATTGTATGATATCTATATGAAACAGCCTGAACTTGTTCACTGAAACCTAATTTACCTACGTGTATAAAATAACCTGAACCTAAAGGCAGGTGAACGTTTACATGGTATGTATTTCATTAAGTATTAGCATATGGTAATGAGCTACAATAATTCATGTTTACTTGTATTGAAAAGTTATTTGGCATAGGCCCTGTCCTTAGTCCAAATCCTGGGATGCAGATTTGGAGGATCCTGCCTGGGGTTGTGGGGAGGTGGTGGATTTGAACAGGAGCGTCATCAACTGTGAGCGTGAAACAGAGAATTCATTCATACGTACATGAATGTATCCGTAATATATGCATACACACACGCACACACACATATATACTTACAAACTTTTATGTTAGATGTGATTAATCAATTTGACAGCAATAATATATATATATATATATATAGCAACATGTCTGTTTGTGAACAGCATATTAGGTCAACAAGGTTTTAATGCTGCATCAAATGCTCCTAGTGTAAACAGCTTCACAACACATGCTCAATGGAAAAACGTATCTGTAGCAACATTTTTGCCAAACACAAAATACGTACCAATACATACATTTCTGTCATAACTACTCTCGGAGTGATTGACATGGTAATGGGTATGACAATGTTGTATGTTTGGTCTTGGCGGAATAGATCTGCTACGCTGCTGCTTTTATTGCTGCGGCAGTCGGTACGGGACTTGCTACTGCCAATACATACACGACACGCTGCTGTGAGCAAGTAAGACATGCTGCTGCTGTACAATATAGCGTACACGAATTAGCCGTAGCAGATCTATACAGGTGGAGTTGGGGAAGGTGGAGGGTTTCTGAAAGCGCACTGCACTGCTAAGGCAAATGCTACCCAAGTATTTGAAGGTTGAGCAGTGAGCTCATTGGCTACTGATATGGCAGAAACCAATCAGCTGCGATAACGATGTGATTAAGTAGATAACGATGTGATTAAGTAAAATGACCTATTAGCCTGCACCATCTAGAGTTCCATGCCAGAACTTTGGGTAACACTTTTACGGTAAGGGTACATGAATTATCATGAATTCATTTATAAATTCATTAATATCCCATGAATCATCTGGAACTAACACGAATTCAACGTTTTCATTAATGACTTCATGGATGAACAACACCTTAATTAAAACATTAACTAAGATGAGTACATCATCATGAATTATGATTTATTACGCATGATCACTATGTTTTCTTTGTTCACAAAATAAATTGGCCTTTACTTTCCATTGTGGATAAAGCTACGGTTATGGTACAAGAATCATCATGAACTCATGCATAAAAAAAGCATTAATTCATGCATGCAAGACTACTCTTCGAATTTTTAAAGGATTATACAAAAAGCCACATTACCTCATGCATGCATACAGGCTAGAACAGTTTATCAATTAATGTGAGAACTGTTTTTCTGAATTATGATCTGAGTTTCCAAGCATGTTCATGTCTTCTTCATAGCCTGCAGGTAAATGGACAGACCCCAGAATTGGCCAATCACAGCACATAGCACACAAATTCTGTTAAAATTCAAATACAGTCATCATTAACTAAGCATTATCTTTTAATGACTTCATGTGTGTGGCCCCTCAACTAAAGTGGTGACTTGGTCCTTTGAAACACTGATGAACAATGTGCTATTAATGGTGCCATAACTGTGAAATGACATGAATATGAACATGAAAGTTCAAGCCTTTGCGAACAATGTACTATGGACACGAATGGACTTTGATCTTAACGTTACTGCTTTATTCTTAAACAGTATAAACAAGTTAAATCAACAGCAATACCTGGGAAGAGCTGAGAAGAAATTCAGTACATGAACTTTATTTTAAGTGCCTGAAAACTCTTTATAAAACCATAAAGCTGTTTTACAAAAAAAAGTTTTGTTTTGTGTTGTGAGTTCTGAAACTGTACCTGTACATAATCCAGCCTCTGATGTTAGTGATTCATGGTTCAGGACAAGCTGTTCCACTGCAGAGCTGATTTTTCAGTCTCAAAGACATTTTCTTCGGTGGAAATGTGCAGAAATGGGGCTAGATTTGCACCGTAAAGTTCCCTGTGGAAAAATATTCATGTGGACCTGACTTTATGCCAAAAAATATTTGGCTACATCATGTGACTATAAACATTTTTCCCACATTTTAAGAACATATTACATACTTAAAGAGATGCACATTTTCAAAGTCTTGACTTTGTTTTTGGGGTCTATTAGAATAGATTTTTACCCTTGATTGTAAAAAAACCCCATTATTTTTCACATATTTTACATTGTTGCAGCAGCGCTCTTCCCAGTCTGTCAGTAACTCTGTTTAGTTCCTGTCTCTATTAAGCCCCTTTTCCCGAAATGTGCAATGGGCTCTAATTGGTCAGCTGGACAGGTGATTGGTCAAGCAATGTTTCAGAAATGTCACACTCTTTACCATAACTGAGAGTTTCAATGCAATTCAGCCAGGCCTCGCCCTTTATTTTGCGTATGTCCTGGACAGGAATTATTTACATGAGGGATACTGTGACATGTTTGTTACTGGAAGAAAACTAAAGACTACAATCAAGTCGATTCAGGGATTTCAGAAACAGCGCACTTACTGATCTAGAGAATAACACCCTTTGGAATGGACTTTTTTCATGCTCAAAAAGCAACTTTACACGCTAAAGTTGCTTAAAATGTAAAAAGCATTATAGGTCCTCTTTAAACTTATTCTCAACACAGCCTTGAACCTTCAGCCATTTGGATCCTTCAGACTGTACAGTAAAGTAAGTTTTCAAAAAAGCGCTTAAGTGATTTCAGTGCTAGCAGTGAACAGAACAACTCATTTGACCTTGGGTCCCAACACATAAAGTTGGTGTTAAAGTTCAAGAGAAAGCATCTCAGGAGAGTGTTCTCGCACCAGTGGTCACAGTCCGATGACCTGGTATCCCAACGCAACCACATCGACTGAATATGTCTTATCATTACCTTGTTGTTTGAGAATTGGTGATTGAAGCGAGCGTCAGCCAAGCTTGAAATAAGGTTTTCTGGATTTTTTGATGGACACATCGAAGGTGGTTTGAAAACACGGCGAACACAAAAAATCCAAACAGTGTAACAGTGTTTCATAACTTCAGCTATAACATCTGAGGCTGAGATTGTTTGAATAGTTCTGTAAGAGAAGTTTACTTGTCACTTGTTTGTGTAGTTGTATAGTTTTTGGCGCCCCCGTTGTGGGAGTTCTCTAGAAAATACATGATCACGCAGTCAGCTTCTTCTCAATCTTTGGATGCCATAATTTGTTTCGAGCAGTTTCTGGTTCCCATTGACTTGCATAGTATATTTTTTTCCTACTATGGAAGTCAATGGGAACCAGAAACTGCCTGGTTACTGACATTCTTCTAAATATCTTCCTTTCTGTTCAGCAGAAGAAAAAAATTCATACAGGTTTGAAACAACATGAGGGTGAGTATATGATGACAGAATTTTCATTTTAAAAGTGAACTACTCCTTTAAAGCTGCAGTAGGGAGTTTTGCGAAAATGTTGACTTAGCCTGAAAATTTGAACAAACACAACTTGCAGGTCCCACCCCCTTGCTCTCTGCTGCACTACAGCCCTCCCTCCACAGCTCATCATCGGAGCCTGTCCTGAATGCGCAGGCTAGTAAACACACCGATGATGGCGGATTAAAAGTTATATAGCACATTCACTAATAGGGACTAAACATCAACAATATGCTTTACATTGACTATGGCCTGCCCATACTTTGACTACAAACTTGGTCCTAAATCATTATGTATTTTACAATACATGTAACTTTATAACGTTGCACTCTTTATACTTCACTCTATAAGTTATAAATAGCTAGTAAGATATTTTTAATATAACGGTAACTAACGTTACAGTATGTAAGTAATTATTCTAGCGATATATAATGCTAGATAAGGTGTGCTAGTACATTATTTCAGCAACATGACAAGCCAGTGAATTAGCAGGTTTCAATTGTTGCTTAGCAGAGAGAGTGCGTGACATTTTATCTACATGTTATGTGGCTAGAGTTTTGAAACCGAGTCAATGGGCTCTGTCTAATTCTTTCTTCGCTTGTTTATCGTCATCGGTCTTTTTCCTTTTACCTCTTTGTTTTATGAGCAGGTGTCACTAGAGAATTGGCAGTTTAGGTTTGTTTCTCCGTCATAAGCACAGCTGCAGCTCGCCGGCAATCTTGAGTTTGAACGACGTTACGCGCTCCGGCGCTCGCGCTGTGCAAGAGAGGGGTGTGATCAGCGCGTACACGAGCGTGATTGACACTGCTAAGACATTCCTCCTGGCTCTGATTGGTTGTTTCTGACGGGAGCGTTGTATTTCTGCAAATGGCAATAGGACCACTGGGAGGAGCCAGAGGAGCTTGATTTTTACACAGATTATCTGTCTCATATTCTACTGTCAGGACATAATGACAGTTTTAACAAATATGTAAAAAATATTTTTACCTACAGCAGCTTTAAATATCAGATTACAGTTCGTCCATAAATGAATGCAGGAAAGTCTGTTTTAAGGGCTGTGGGTCTTTCCTATTGGCCTCTGCTTTTTCCACATGACCACATTTTTAATAGCGATAAAACCAATTTATCTGATCGTAGTCATGGTAACCAAGACCCTTCTTGCCCTTGTTGGTGGGATGGTAAATGGTAAATGGACTGCATTTATATAGCGCTTTCAACAGGCCCATGGCCACCAAAGCACTTTACATATTGCCTCGCATTCACCCATTCATTCACTCATTCACACACCGACGGCGGTGTCAGCCATGCAAGGCGCCATCCAGCTCGTCGGGAGCAGCTGGGGTTAGGTGTCTTGCTCATGGACACCTCGACACTTGGTCAGGTGGAACCGGTGAATCAAGACCATAAATGTTGAACCACCAACCTTTCGGTTTGTAGACAACCGACATGAACCACTGAGCCACTGCCGCCCCACGGATGGGACCATAGATCCCAGAGTAAGTTTTAAAGATTATTTGTTAAATATAACAAATAATTGTTTCTGATTTGTCTCAGTCGTTACACTGGCAATGAAGTGTTTTGGACGAGGCTTTATGGTTATAAATATAAATATGAACTTAGTATATTTGAAGGGAGAGAAATAAGCATATTTAATGGAGCAATTTATGTATAAAGCATATTGCAGTGTTATTTTTAAGTGATATTTTGTCAAATCCACATCATATTCAATTGTACCTAATTAGTTACCTGCAACGACGCTGCAAGAATTCAATTATGTTCTTGATAGATCTGCCTTGATAGACATTTCCATTACTGCAAATATGATTTAGCCATTTTCACTAAATTGAGCAGCCAAGCAGGTGAAAAAGACTGTGAAATACTAATAACGCGTGCAAGCACATACTGCAAGAAAAAACATTAAAAGACATTTAGACAGACATGCTACAAACTTCATGCATTTTTGTTCTAACAATCTGGGGGAGAAACAGTAATTATCTGAAATTCTCCTTTTGCTTTGATTGGCACATTGCATTAAGTTATTTCATGACTGTCAGATTTCCTCACACATCTGTTTCACAAATGGGGAGGCCTGTATAAATGGTCAGCTTTTTTCTTTCCATCTCCCTCATACATATTTTTCTACCTACAAAAAAAAAGACCTATAGGAAAATAAGTGGGATTCATTCAAGTATTTTCTACTGACTGTTTCTCAAATAGACAGAAATCTGTGAGAGAGAAATTACTGACCTTAGCCAGTTAAAGCAGAGCTCCTATTGAAAGACGTGCCTGGGGAATCTCCAGCCGTCAGCATATACCTCTCTGACTCTCTCCACTTTTTTTACTTTCATGCTGCTTGAACACAAGTGTGTTGTACTGAAGGTTTTCACCATTGAGCCCTGCAGCAAACCACAGATTGAGGAACCATTCAGACAGGGTTAGGTTTAAGTAAAACTCCAGTAAATAACCTGTGACTTCATGCACTGATTTGTTTCTATGGTAGGAGTTTGTGGCTGTTACAGAGGTTTATGTGCTCTGTGCATATGTGCATCACAAAGGCCGCTGAAACAGATACATTTCATTAAAAAAGCAAAATGACGATTAAAAGATATTATTAAGTCTTGTTTTGAAGTGAGTTTAAGCTTAAAACAAGAAAAAATATCGGCCCCACTTTATATTAAGTGGCTTTAAGTACTATGTACTTACATTGAAATTAATAATTTGATACAATGGACTTATTGTGTACATATACATGTTTTTACATTGTACTTATATTTAGAAAATACCTGCATGTAATTACAGCTGTAATTAATTTATGTTATTACATTTGTAATTACACTGTTGACCCTTCCCTTACACCTAAACCCACCCTTAAACCGACCCATACCACACACTTGACCCTAACCTTACCCGTATCACACCTCAACAGCAGCACATGTGTTTTATAATACAACCTGAACACAATTGTACTTATTTGTCAATGTAAGTACATAGTATTAAAGCCACTTAATATCAAGTGAGACCAACATATCTTCCAATGAGGTCAGAAAAATGAAGAAATTCTAATAAATAAATAATAACAAATAATAGCAAAAAAGTGTCACAAATATAAAATTATTAAAAGTTACACAAAAAAAAAAAAAAAAAAAACGTTTTCTGAGTAAGCAGTTCCTGACTAAATTAAGATGTATTGTGGTTTAAACTTAGCCTGGCAAGCCAGACCTACATAAGATGTTAGGTCTGGGAACTCACAATTGGCATACCTCAATCCGAGGGGCGGGATAAACGGTTGTCTTTCAAATTCTCTCTACACGCAATTGGATAGCACTACAACCAACCAGAGCAACGAAGAAGGTGACCGTATCCAGTCGGCAAAACTCCGAACACATCTTGTTTTTTTAAAATGACTCAAGTGCCGTTCTTTGTTCTTGTTTCAAAGAAAAGCTTAACTTCAAATCATGCAAAGTCGCGGCCAAAGCCAAATCGAAAGACAGCTGTTCGCCAGCAGCAGCCATTCTTTGTTTTTATGTAATGAACCGTCACAACTCTGTCGTCATTATTTTAAGCCCGTCCGCCGATTCTATACACAATGTGATTGGCCTGACCAGTTTTTGTTTTTTCCAGCTCAAAAGTCTATGGAGAGTTGCTAGACCACACTTTGCTGCAAAATAATTTTTGCTGCCGCTAGGGTGCGTCTAGATTTCTAGGCTAGTTTAAACTCAGTCTGCCATTAAACTACTTTTATACATATAGATTTAAAAGAGTTGGTTTTTAGTTAAGTTAATGTAAGACAATAATTCCTCATGGAAGCTTGTTTCTGCTTCCATGAAAAAAAAGCAAATGCGACTTTTTATCTAACAATTGGGAGTTTACCTCACTTGCGAGATATAAACTCACAATTCTGTCTCTTATTTCTTGTAATTGTAAGTTTACAACCTTTTTTTCCCTCAGGATTGTACTTTTTTAATATTTATGTTGTGACGGAAACAAGGTTCCATACCTCAGAGATCATTTGACTGAATGAAGGTTTATGGCCAGAAACCACTCACATATGTAGTGGACACAGTTATTTACACTCCTGATATACGATACACAAGGCTCTTTGTACACTATTGAACCATGACATCTCGCCAGACACTGAACATTGATTCTGTCACCTACAAAATTCATCCATATTATAAACCTAAATGTATGAACCTGGTTCAAGAGGAAAATCGATCAGCCGGATTGAACTGTATTGATTTGATATGCAATGACTCATGAGATGGCGACAAAGAATGAATACTGAATAAGAAGGATTTCATTTCAAGCAGCTTTGGATGAAATTCACCCAGCTTAGTGTTTATAATGTGCTTTGGACCAGTAAGACTTTGCGCACCACTTTTTGCAATTAATTTTTTTCCCTCAATTTTGCAGTTAAATATGACTCTGGACATTTTCTAGGCTGCATGGTTTCTTTCCCCCAAAGAGTAACTTAATTAATGTCCTGCACAACATCAATATCCATCGAGACAAATTGATTCATTCATTGTTATAGGAGAGGGTGAATTTTATTAGCCTGACTACGTCAGACTTCCGCTAATTTCATTTCGCTCCTCTAGTCAATCTGAGATAGCAGCCTATCTTTCAGTTTTCCTCCGGCCTGAAAACAGCCGGCCAATCAACGAACAGAGGGCGGGCTGAGAGCCGTGACGTAGACGCTAAGCGGCGAGTTTTACATTGTAGGTTAGAGAAATCGAAAACTGAAACGGCCGCGGAAATGGGAAACGAGACACGGGATGCAATTCGCTGTTATGGAGAACATTCCTGGGTTTTTCAAACTGAAGCCAGAACAAGAAGAGTGTATTTCGCTCGCATCATCAAGTGTTTACAGCAGGTTTACAGTGGAAGTTCAGTCATAGATTTGAGTTCAATGCATGATGTCTATGGTTCGATGCGGCTGTGTCGCCGCATAACATACGTCATAAATAAAATCTGATTGGCTTACGGGTAACCAATGATTTTAAACTTCAAACAAGCGCCCCCTAGCGAGAGAGAAAACACTTCTCTATTATGCCATTCCAGACTCTGTGTACGAAGCAAAGTGAAGTAGCAGAGTCTGGTATTACCAGGCTAGAATTTTATAAACTCGTTAAAAAATCTAACCCGACAACATGTATGTAGACCCTATACCTACTAAACTACTGAAAGAGATGCTTCCAGATGTCATAGATCATCTTCTTAATATCATTCATTCATCTTTGTCATTAGGATACGCACCAAAGACTTTTAAGCTGTAAGCTGTCTATGAGGCTTCTGTATGTACATAGCCTGATGGGGTGGCTTGGTTGAGTGTCATGAAATCCTGCTGATTTTGCCAGGTTTCTGTTAATCAAAGAAAATCAATTTTCCTGTCAGTAATGAGTAGTGCTTTATTGTTTAGGGAGTGAGTTGAAGGCATGTTAGTAGGTGCTAAGGCAGGCAGTGTGGAAGAAACAACATCAACACAAACCAGGAACCTTAGATTGACAGAAATCGCGTGTGTTTTGTTGTGATGACGTCGTTTCACTGTCTGTCCGACAGAACATGGGGAATAGCATGGTCCAGGTAAACAAACTTACATCTGGAGCCCCTATGTACATAGCGGGGGCGACACAGGAGTTTGAGTGATTTGATGGTAAAATGTGACAAAAGAGGTTCAGAAGTTCCGGGGAGGAATATTATATAATATAATATAATACATGATGATACGAGGAAGCACCAGCTAGCTTAGCTACCAAAGACAGGGGCCTGAGAGGATGCATCCAACTTCGACTACGTCAGCAGAGGTAGTGAAGTGCCTGCAGTGTCTGCAGTGAAGACGAGACAGAACAGTCGACAGTCCAGGCCTCGCAGCACGGAGTTACCCAGTCTATGGTACTGGAAAACACAATCCAAAATTGTTTGTCTGTGGTGGATCACTAGCCGGGGCAAACCCGACGGCCAGCCGGCATGAGTGAGTAACGTTAGGCTACAAAGCCGCAGTTTCACCAAGCAAACAGTTGGCAATACATATATTTGCAGATCCAAAAACACACCTTTATCTTAGTTGTCTGGATGTTAAACTCAAAGAAGCCAAATGACTCAAGTTTTGTTGAAGTTTTGGCAATTTGAGAAGCGACGACACACACACCAGCGTCCTCACGCATCGCATCCGGCGATTCTGATTTCTGATTCCCCTTGAATCAGAATAAATTCTCAAATAAATTATGTTGTACTTAAAATCTTGAATTAATGATATCTGAAATACATTCATGTTGGTTCTGTTCTGTTTCCCCTAAGGAGTTAAGTGCTGCTCTCCCTGGATAGGCTGCATGGATACGCAGGAAGTTCTTGCCCAAAACAGAACCATACCGCCAATCCCAACTGTATGCAATTGCCAATTGTATTTGACGATAGTGGTCCTGACAGAAAAGAGCTTCTCTGCACACTACAGGCTGCACTATAATCCTTCAAGCTGTTTCTCCATGTGCACTTCAGCACTGTGTAAGAGCTATTTCGCTAAAAGAGCAAGCACGGTGTGACACACATCTTTTTAAAGATGTCATTCTGCCGTGTGTTTCTGGATGCAGTTGCTACCTGGCCCCGGCTGACAGTCACGATCGCTGCCTCACCTGTCTGAACAACAACTCAGCACGCTGAGGTGGCTTTTGAGGATGAGTCATGTACCCACTGCGGGAGGATGATCATTTCAGTGTTTCCGGTCGAGACTCGACTACCTCAAACAAGGTGGAGTCACTTATACCCCGATCTAGTTCCTCTTCTGGCAATCAGAAGAGGGCTACTTCGGTGAATAGCCAGGGTGACCTGAGGGTTACAGTGGGGCTTACCCGCCAAGCCTATCTCCGTGGGCCCCCAGTGCTTCTGACCACATTGGCTTCCAACAAAAACATTTTTGGTCGACGAATTGTGCCTTAAATTCAGGCCGGCAAAATCTCACGTTATCCTGAGACCCTGGCCCGGAAATGTACCCAAAGTTCCCACCACACTTTTCAGGGACCAGTGCTGCCCCTGGAGGAGGCACACCCAGCCCTTCCTTTGGTCTGTCCCGTCCACGCTTTGCATCTGTTTGTGGACTGAACGTAGAGCTTCAGGACTTTAGACCAGCTCTTTGTCTGTCATGGAGGCCAGCAGAAGGGAAACCTCCAAGCAGAAGTTGGCCCACTGGATAGTGGATGTGTGCTTATTTTTTCTTCTCACGTGAGTTCCCCAGCTGGTGAACCCTGTTGGAATTCCTTCACCACCCACCACCAACCAACTATATATATATACTTTTTGACTACAATTGTTCAGATTGAGCTGATATGCAACGCTCCGGGAACTACGTCATCACGTTGAAAGGTCACACTCTATGTCGCCGGCCCCGGCGGATGTACGTGTGTTTATCCTGGGTGTTTAAATCTTTTAAAGCCTAAACGTTTTTTTTTCGAGCGTGACCTTTCAACGTGATGACGTAGTTCCCGGAGCGTTGCAGATCAGCTCAATCCGAACTATTGTTTTTTTTAAAATGACCTATCGTTTTGCTAGATGAGACCCTCTTCCTCAGCTGTGATTGTGCACAGCCTGTTGAAGCACTTCAAAGACCTTTGAAACTGCATTGATTTGGACTTGAGGGCAGCAGTGGCTCAGTGGTTCATGTAGATTGTCTACAAATCGAAAGGTTGGTGGTTCAATCCCCGGTTCCACCTGACCAAGTGTCGAGGTGTCCATGAGCAAGACACCTAACCCCAGATGCTCCCGACGAGCAGGATGGCGCCTTGCATGGCGTACACCGCCGTCGGTGTATGAATGTGTGAGTGAATGGGTGAATGAGAGGCAAAAGAGTTCTAGAAAAGAGTTGCCATTGAGTTCTATTATTGGAAACAAACTTAAAAAAAAAATCCAGAAATGTTTTCCTCAAAAAACTTAATTTATCTTCCACTGAGGAAAGAAAGACATGGATATTTTGGATGGCATTGGGGTGAGTAAATTATTAGTACATTTTCATTTGAGGTGAACTAGGGTAGGCAATTTGTTTTATAAACACTTTTTGTTATACTGGTTGAAACTCTCTTCACATCCTGATTGCAATCAATAATATAAGTGGTCTAAATATTAAAACATGTACTTGTTAAAACTTGAGTCTTCTATGGACATTTTGGAATACTTGTGGGTTGTTCACATCACAACTGACATTAAATACTCTTGAGTCAGACACACGAATGGTTAGGTTTATGCCTTTTACCGGGGAATAACCTGATTTTTTAAAGGGGGGTGAAATACTCAGTTTCACTCAATCTCATGTTAATCTTGAGTACCTACAGAGTAGTATTGCATCCTTCATATCTCCAAAAAGTCTTTAGTTTTATTATATTTATAAAAGAAAAATAGGCTGTACCGAGTCTTTCCGGGAAAACCGAGCGGGTGGAGGCGTGCCGTGTGGGCGGAAGCACGCGAAGCTTTTGCGTGTGTTGAAAACAGACAGACTCGTGGTTTATGAGGACATGATTTAGTTTTACAATAAACAAACTGACACCTACAGTGGCCAGCTAAACAACTGTATTTAAACACACAAACACACACCATACATCGCATGCTCCATCGATACATTAACTGTACGTGATCATGTTGTTTACTTGCTGTGCTTAGCTTACACGCCGATAGTTAACAACATACAGACATTTGAAGCAGTTTTACTCACCGCCTGCTGTTCCGTGAACCTTTATCGTTGGGACTGCTCCATCTTTAAGTATTAGGCCAGGTGTGCCCAACCCTGCTCCTGGCGATCGACTGTCCTGCACAGTTTATCTCTAACCCTGATCAATCACACCTGCCTTTAATTTTCAAGTAATCCTGAAGACCTTAATTGGTTGTTAAGACCTTAATTGAAGACCTTCAGGTGTGTTTGATTAGGGTTGGAGATGAACTGTGCAGGACAGTCGATCGCCAGGAGCAGGGTTGGGCACACCTGTATTAGGCGATCTGCAAATCGTCGAACTGTGCCTTGTTTATAAAACTATTAGCAGCTACCGCCGAAATGAAGGGAAGAAACAAGAACACAATTGCGCAACTCCGTTGCTGCTCTGGAAAAACAAAATCCATCCACAGGTCCCTTAACGCTGGGTTCTTTGGACATTTGTGCAGTGTTTTCTTGCCCTGGCAACCAAAAACACACTTTTTGGTGCCATTGTTTTGATTGCAACGCAGCAGAGCACAGCGGTCTGATGAACGCTCTCGTACGCTCTAGGCTACAGCTGCGCGCGCCCTTCCGGGAGAAGTGCCCTTAAGACCCGAATAAGGAAATTCCGCCCACTCTGACGTCACGTAGTTACGTATTCGAAAAAAACTTTCCGAAACATGTGACAAACCGGAAGGAGTATTTTTGGAACAGAAATACTCCATCAAACTTACAACTTCATTTTTGAAACTTTGTCCATGTTTACCATGGTAATCCAACTCTTTAACAGTGTAAAAAACTCACTATGCATGAAACAGCATTTCACCCCCCCTTTAATAAAGTCTTAACGTGGTCTTCTTGTGCAGCCATGTTATTGGTTTGTATCTAAACCATGACAACGGTATAACAACTGAGACAAATCAGACACAAGCATTTATTATATTTAACAAATAATATGTAAAACCCCTCACCAACCACAAAACAAGATGTCTGTGACAACACCCAAAGTAATAGAACCAGACCTCTGGTTTCCATGGTTTTATGACTTAAAAGAATGCAGAGCTCCAAAGTCATTTGAATCAGGCCATAGGAAAGACCCATAGCGCTTAAAACAGACTTTCTTGCATTAATTTATAAACTGATCTATAAATGAACATGCATCACAGGACATTGTGATTATTACTGTCCTGTGTCTCTTGTACAGTACCTTGTTTTGGGCATGTTTTATGATAGGACCACTTATATCGTGTCTGCTATCAAATATCATTAATGCTCATTTAACGACTCGCGCTTTAGTGGACATCACCTCCTCATAAAATGCTGTTGTGTGTTTGATATATTAATTGGAGAATAAATGGACACAAACTACCAGACCCATTCTAACCATGCTCCATAATGGCCATATCCTCTTACTGTAATGAGATGCTTTGAAAGTTTGGGATGTATCAGCGCATCTGTGTGCATGTAAACGTGCTCACTGCTGGTTTTAATCTGATTTGCTGGCTTTATGTAACTAACATAGGCCAGTAAGATCCGTTGACCTGGATGGGAGTGAGGTTCAGGGGGTGAGTGTAACAGACGTAGCCCAGTAAGAGGTACGTGTAAACCTCACTCCCCTGGCCTCAAGAGGTGCGCTAGCGACTGACTCTAGAGGCTATAGTCTTTAGCGTCCTTGTTAGTGTGCCTGCCTCCCACGCCAGAGACCTCGTTTCAAAACTCTTGGACTTGAAGTCATCTTCATCTCATCTTTAAAGGGTGCCAGACTGATGCAATGATCATTTTTGAGAAAGAATTAATCACTAAACAACTTTCTAGTGTTTTCAGTAAAAGCCCATGGCTATGGCCTGAAGCACAGTGAATTCATGCTGGTTAATTATTAAAGTCCCTAAATGGCATGTAAAAACAAAACAATGTCAGTGGTCACTTTACATGTCTTAAATTGTCGTGGGCAGAATAAGCTGCAGTGAGCAGAAATTTTGGCAAGTTGAGATTTTCCCTTGTCACCATCTACCTTCATGGCAGCTGTGTTTGTTTACTGTCCATGAAAACCAATATCTCTAATTACATGAGCTTCAGATTTTGCCACCTTCGTTTTTTCTGTCAGTTTCCATTAATCCACCCACCTGCTCTCTCTTCTTTTCCTCCATAACTGTATTATCCGTCCACACACTAAGCCTTCAGATAGATAATTCCTTGGTTTCCGTTTTATTCACTTTTCTCTGTCCGGAATCTCGCCCCTCTCCACTTTTCCGCTTCCTCGTTCCCAGTAACACCAGTCCGTACACACCACCAATCTTCAGTATTGCACACATCTCTTGCCAATCTTTAATTATTTCTCCCTCTAATCTTTTGCTTTTCGCCCACTCTCTCCATTTAACAGGTTCTGGAAGTGTGAAAGTTTCTCCTTAAATCTAAAGACTTCCTGAGCTGCTGATTCCCTGTGAGTGTGAAATTTTAAGAAAATTAAAGTGGATTGTTCCGCTATCAGAGTGGCTTGATAAATATTTCCCTCGGGATGCTTTCTTTAAACTTAAAATTTTAATTACTAGTTTAAGGTCTCAACAGAAGCTTTCTCAAGATACTTTTTTCATTCAAACAAATTACCTTAAGAATTATGACAAAAAGCACTACACATACTCTACTTCACTCATCGTTGTGTTCTGTCATAACTCACGCATATCTCATAACTTGCATTCTTAATGTTGCCACAAGAGGAACTCTAGCTGACATGAGCGTTTTCTTCAATGGTCAGTTTCCTCTCTTACTGTGGGTTGACTACTGTCATGGCTGAGAAACGGTAACGCTTTAATTACAGCCCTGAAAGTACTGTGTAATTAAAGCGATTTTACAACCTTTGGTAATTATAGTGTACCTATAACGTACTTACAATATAAGTATAAGGGAACAATATTTTAAGTTTGGGGAATAAAGGGGTAACAACCAGGAGAATATATAAATATTCTAAATAAATAAAAATATTTATACTGTAAGTATTATATAACTAAGGGGTACTTATTCTACTATTATGATACAACAATCTTACATTTGGGAGCAATTTAGCGAGAACATACACTGCGTACCTTTTTGAAATAATGGTGAACCAGTACATACTGTATAGCCTTTTTAAAAATGACAGGGTATCTATTAATTTATAAAGTAATCTTTTTAACAAAAATGCACTGAAAACAAAAACAATTGGAACTTTTGCTTAAATTTGGGGGAAAGATACTCTTGTTTCATGTAGTGGTGCTTGTTACCCCATTGTTCCATGTAGTTACTGGGTAAGTGTGACATTGCGGGCTGTAAATTAAAGTGGTGCTTGTTACCCTCTTGTTCCATGTAGTTACAGGTTAAGTACAATAAAAATGCATACACACAATCTTATATCAATGACTCGGATACCTTTTTATACCTTTTTACCATTTATTATACAAGCACCACTTACCCTGCAACCACATCAAACAAGATATATTTCCCAGTATTTAAAAAAATTGTAATAGTCTTAGCTTTTCTTGCCTTGAAACATGTTAGCCCAAACTTAAACATCTGCACTTTTGCTATCAAAAAAACAAAAAAAACAAAACATAAAACAATGTATAAATGCATAGATATGTACCCTGTCATTTTTAAAAAGGCTAAACAGTATGTATTGGTACACAATTATTACAAAAAGGTACGCAGTGAATGTTCTCGCTAAATTACTCCCAAATGTCAGATTGTTGTAGCCTGACTACGTCAGACTTCGTACTTCAGACTCTGTACTTCAGACTCCGTACTTCAGCTCAATTTCATTTAGCTTCTGTACTCAGTCTGAGACAGCGGCCTATCTATCTCCGGCCTGAAAACAGCCGGGCCAATCAACGAACAGAGGGCGGGCTGAAAGCCGTGACGTAGTCGCTAAGCGCCTGGTTTAAGATTAGGTTAGCGAAATCAAAAACGACCACGGATATGGAGACGCGGACGAAATTCGCTCTGTTGTGGAGAATATTCCCGGCATTAGCAAACTGAAGCCCAAACAAGAAGAGTGTGTATTAAACATTTTGAATGGAGGCGATGTTGTGGCCCTACTCCCTTTGTGAAAAGTTTAATTTATCAACTATTACCGATCGTCAGCGAGAAACTGGGGAGCCTTTTGACAGGTCAGTGTCTCCTTTCTTTTCCAGGTCTTAAATATTGCCATGACATGCTGTAATCTTGCAATTAAAGGGACACTCCATTTGCATTAAGCTTTCCATTGTTAGAAACCCAGTCATACTATTGAATGGTCATGCAACACTCTCTCATTTTCCCCTGAGACGAGAGAAATCCGCTATTTACCTTTTTCAATTCCTCCTACAATGACGCAAAAAACGTAATTTTACGTCATTGTAGGAGGAAGTGTAAGAGGGGGGGATTTCTGTAAAGACTACAAAGCACCCTTTCAAACCCGCCCATAGGGGGTTGGACCTAATGCGCTAGCAGACATATCACAGATCAGTGACAGTGCCTACAGCCAGTGTTCCGCATGTTTTCACCACGCCCATATGGGGCGGGATCTCACTCACAGAATAGTGTCAGCCATCTTTCTGTAGAAGCTAAGCTAACAGGCTCTTGCCTCTTGCTCTGTGTAAAAAGTTTGTATAGTAGGCGCGAATCTCAGCGATGCCATTTTCTTCTGGAGGAGATTGCGAATCCGCAGAGCTTTGAGTGTAATTATTTTTTTTTATTAAAAGTTATAACTCACATTGGCTGTGGTTCTTTTTATAAACCTTTAGTGTTTATTAGAGTATGGATAAGCCTACATAATGTATTAGCTTAGAGAAATAGTGATTTCATTTGGAGGAAAACAGTTTATATGTAGAGCTACTAAGCTACTCTGTTGACATGGTCCTGCCTTGCATCATATTTTTAATGTGAAAGTGTAAGTTGTGTTATATACATTAGGCTAGTACCACCTGGTACAATGCAATTTAGCACCATTTCAAATGGAAATGTATCAACTAATTCACAATGTATAGAGTCAGGATGTATCAAAGCAAGCCTAGTCGTATCAATTTTTCGGATTCTGCCGCCTGTAACCGGTAGGCGTGGTTTGGGAGTGGCCTCGTAAGGGCAACACAGCAAGTGCATTCTGGGAGTTGTTGCATGTCTTTCAGCCACATAAGTAAAAAATACATTTCCTGCCTTTTCTCTGGAATGCTTCAATTTCAAAAATAATTTCACATTTCTACTATATAAATGACCATATACATGGATGAAATACACATTCATCTTCCCAGAGGTGGAGTTACCCTTTAAGTTGCAGCATTTCCGACAGACTCGAGATGAACAAAGAGCTGTGTTTAACAGAACTAATCCTAACTTTGACAGTTGGCTGCAAATATTTTTTGTTTCTCTCTACTGTCAAATATCAGTTTAGAGGCCCTGATTGTACCGTGGATGCGTAGATTAACTTCGCATAATCTGCAAAATTCGTTTACAGCCATGTTCACTCCGGTATTTCGCTCGCATCATCAAGTGTTTACAGCAGGTTTACAGTGGAAGTTCGATCAGATTGAGTTCGATGCATGAGTTGGTTCATGCGGCGTGCGCGCAACTAGTCATAATAAATATCTGGCTGCTTCCAAAATCGTACCATGTCGAAACATGACTATTTAATATGTGGTCTGTTTCCAAGCATCGTAATTAAGTACACTGAAAATCTGTAAACTCATGCTGGAGAATCGTACACCAAGTGCGTAAAGCAGATATATGAGTCACCTCAGACAACGCAGATACCTTATCTCGATTAACAATAACTGCAAGTGTATATATAAGTTTTATGTCTTTATGTACACTTATTATGTACCGGTTTTGTTTAATATTAATGAAAATAAAGAAGATTTTTTTTTTTAATACACATCTATTAAATGAATGAGAAAAAAATCATAAACTAGTAATGTTCGGAATCATGTTTTAAAAACTGGGCAAAATGATGAATTTAAAAAAAAATTGCCAATGACTTGCTGACCTGCACGAGAAAACACTCCATATTTGCGGACACTCCCAGACTCTTTGAACGCAGCTGGTTGCATTAGTTTGCAATGTTGTACCACCTGATGTTTGTTTTTCCTTATTAGTATGATGTCCCTTTTAAATCTTTAAAATAAAGTCTTTGTTTCTAGCTCTATCTAGCTCTTTATTCCCCAAACTTAAAATATTGTTCCCTTATACTTAATGAAAGTACTTTATAGGTACACTATAATTACAGAAAGTTACACTGTAAATTCCTCTTAATTACACAGTGCTTTCTGGGCTGTATCTTAAAATAAATGTAGTTGAAAAGCAACATTGTATATATTATTGAATTCCCCCTGTGGTGAAAATCAAGTTTTAATGTTGTATATATGTCTATGTAGTGTTTTTAATATGGTTAAGGACAAACCGTGTGCAAATTCACAAGTCAACAGCATTGCTGCTGATTATTTTCTCCTTAAAGGCACAATATGGAACTTTTCGGCTTTCAAAATAGCAAAAATAACTGTATCTATGTTATATATTTCTTTTAGTTGTGTACTAACATTATCCCAAAAGTTCCCACCAACTTTCAAATCCGGAGAAATTTATATTTTAATTTGAAGACACGGGCCGTGTCTTTATTTCCGTTTCGTCGCCCGTCTATGACGTCATATAACTTTTGACTCTAGTTTCTCTAACTTCGTGCGGATCCCGGCGAAAAACCGCCAAACGCAAATGTAAACACCGGACGCACGTCACTAAAATAAAAGAAGACGATAAAGAATCAATAGTTGGATATCAATAATGGACCATGATTATGCTTTGCCTGCACGTTCTGCTGCTGGAGGCAGATCCGTGAAGCGGAAACGCACGGGTGACAGAAATGACCCAGAAGGGTTTGGGACAGGAGAAGAGACATGACTCGCGTTAACATTGGAGTTGCATTTCCACGAGCTTCGTGACAAACTGGAACTACAGAGAGATGCCGATCTCGCTTGCATTCTAATAAACAAGTAAGCACCCATTCAGCTAACTGTATCTATCCGTAACTTATATGTTGTGAAACGATGATGGCATGTGCAAAACGCAGACGGACTAGCTCTCATGTATAGTATAATGTAAATTCACATTTAATGTAGATATAGCGGCAGAAAGTAGCTTCATATGCAGTTCACCATCTTTTTTAATATCATAGTATAAACGTAATTATAATTATTAACGAAAGGTGACCGTGTTTTTTAACATCTATTAATACTAGCTAGATGGAATATTGATTCAATAGCCCTGATAATTCAGATATATCTCTCCGTTCGAAGAGACGTGATTTTAAAAACACTAAGTTAGAATGAGTGAGGAATGTGGGGAGCGACAGAGCGCGCGTGTTCATTACAATGGCATTACATAAAGTTAATAGCCGTAACTAAACGTAACAAGAATAGAGATATAATATAAATAACAACACATTACCTCGTCAGTGAACATGTTATCTGCTGGAGATGCTAGATGGCTGGGGAATGACAGATCGCGCGTGTCCCAATGAACATCGTATAGCTGGTTCGCGCGCGCACTCCCTCTCTCTCTCTCTCTCTCGACAACGACAACAACTCCCATGAGCACACGCTCTTTCACGACGTCATCAGAATCCATCTTTTGCTATTATTTTGATTGAGTGACCCCTGGTGGCCAAAAGTTACATACTGTACGTTTAATACTGCAGTGAACCAAATACAGTCTCAAAAACACAGTTTGAAATCGCTGGAGTTTCTGACATCACAAACGACCTTGTTACCAATCACGACAATGAGAGCGACTCTCTGAGCTGGTGTGAGTGAGTGGAGGCGGCGATAATTTGCATATTCATGGGATCCCGTATACTAAATGAAGCAAGGGTGTAGAGTTACATTCAATCTATTTTGAGGCATAAAGAATTTTTATTTAATTTTTTTCAAAAAATACAGTTTAAATGTGTAATTTAGGTGATCAAAGATGAGTCTTAGGGGATAAAATTATTGATTACATGGGGACTTTAAGACTTATTTTTAGAGAATGTATCTTTACAAGAATATTTTTTTCTTGCTGTGCCGGCAGAATCTTCTTCAAATAAAGCCATCATGTTACTTCAGACATTTTTTTTTTGTAGTGTTTTGGTTCTTATTGGAGAAAACCGATGTGATAACTATAAACTCTCATTGTATAACAACCTTTGATGGTTGTTTGACAAGCTTTCGGTCACTAGCCTTGTTCTTTAACTACTAGGCCAGGCCACTACATCTCCAGTCTCTGCTGATCTCCCCTGAACAACTGGTGACTTTGATCAATGTCTCTCTGATGCCGTGACGGCAAAGACTTTGAGAGAGTTTTTGAACGTCCGTTTTCTTCCTATGATACATTTCATTCATCATCTAGATCACACAGAAACACACCTTCAAAGAAGTGAGTTTCCCCCAAACCTAATTCAGGCCTTTGTTATGACATTCTCACAGTCTGTCTCCGGTTCTTCTTTAGTCATTGTTTTGCCAGTCGACTCACGCAGAATCAAACATCCCCTTTAATACGACTGCCATTTGCAAAACAAATTTCCTGTTTTGAGACCCAACAAGATCTGACCAAATGAAAAAGCCGGGAACACTGATGCCTCCGGAAGATACCGGGTGGGAGAGAGAGAAGAATTCGTCTCTGTGGGAAAACTAGCAACAAAAGCAGACAGAACGAGAGGGAGTAGAGGGGCTTGTTAGCTGTGGAGGAAACAGACAGCTGCTACTGTTACTGTGTGACATCCTGGCCCTCGGTGTGTGTCTACTCTACACGGTCAACGGGATGTCAGTTCTCTCAGTTCAGCTTCATTGCCGAACGCTGATGCGGCGGGAAACGTGGCCAAACAACAGCGTTTGCGGTCTAGAACAGATATAGCGTCTACAAAAGATCCCTTTAATCACAGGTCAAATATTCTTCATGCATCTAAACATGAATTTCTCTAGTCTATCTAAGATAGAAATGATCGCAAAAACAGGTCTGTTTTTATCAATGCATTCCCTGAGGAATCAAACCCATGAACATGACTTTTTCTTGCCAACTCTTAAGAAAGTCCATAAACATAATTGTTCTTTGAAGAAATGAAGACCAAACGCGAATCTGATGAACTGAATGAATGAATGAATCTCTAAACAACAATACAAGATGATTATACAACAAAAAATGTGCTACCGTACATCAGGATTATTTACAGATACTAGTAACTGTCAAACAGTTTTGCGACAGCACTGTATTTCTGTTATGTATTTCTGTTATGCTTTATATCAGCATGATATAACATATTTCTTAATTTCAATGAAAATAATTAGACTTACCTACATTTGTATTTCCACATGCATGTTGCCTCCCTACAGGCAGGATGTGGCCTCCGAAGCGCCTTTTTTCCGGTTGGATTGGGCACGCTTTCCCAGTGTTAACTTGACTTGAAAGTGGCGTGTATGTTTACGCAAAGTCATGATGTCATGTTGAAGCGCTATATAAATAAAGGTGACTTGACTTGAGAGGTGAGCAAAGGCCAAAACAACAAACAAACACCACCTAACTCCTAACAGAAAATCTAAATCTCCCTATCTAATGAAAAAAAAAAAACAGGAGAAAATTGTATTTAAAAAAGAAATGGCACTCACCCCCTACAGCTTTCCACATGTGGACAAAATATTTACAATACTTTACAAAATGTACAAAAAGGAAATGAGATTGACAGTCACTTATCAACTCAAAGCCAAAATTCACACAACAGGCCGATCAACAGGCAAGCAAGCAGTAACAACACACTGTAGCAAACACACAATATCACATGTGTAATTGAACAACGGAAAATCACAGGTTGAGCAGAGCTCCCTTTCAGGCACTCCAGATCCTTTTTATTGCCCCTTAAAGGAGAACTCCGGTCAATTTTAACATTGAGCTCATTTTTTTGTACATTTAGAGTGCTGTCAGTACAGACAAAAATGACAAAAATCCGTGTTTCCTACACCGTGTTATCCTCTTTTTAAAATTCGCACCCTGTTGACTTAAACGGGCAAGTTCTAATACTGCTTTTAGCCTCTTAACATCCTTTATATGTCATTACAAGTGCACAGCCATGTGAATGGTGTTATTAAGAGTGCCCACGGTCAATCTGTCTGCAGTAGATGTGAAAGATATGAATAAAAATGATGTTTATTCGGCCAGCTCACATACCTGTGTTTTCTTCCTGTTTTCGGTCGAAGTCCAGAGTAGTCAATTGTCGAGTTCACGCGCGCGATCATTGGTAACTAGATAACTAAGGATCGCGTGCGCGAACTCGACAATTGACTACTGTGGACTTCGACCGAAAACAGGAAGTAAATACAGGTATGTGAGCTGGCCGAATAAACATAATTTTTATTCATATCTTTCACATCTACTGCAGTCAGATTCACCGTGTTCACTCTGAATAAAACCACTCACATGGCTGTGCACTTGTAATGACACATCAAGGATGTTAAGAGGCTAAAAGAAGGTTTAGAACTTGCCCCGTTTAAGTCAACAGGGTGCGAATTTTAAAAAGAGGATAACACAGTGTAGGAAACACCGATTTTTGTCAATGTTCTCTGTACTGACAGCACTCCAAATTTACAAAAAAAATTCGCTCTGTGCACGAGAAAAATGCTAACTTCCGGCTTGAGGGCGGACGTTGGGTACTTCGTTTCCGGTTGCCGTCTTGTTTACATCAGTGGACCGGCGTTAACTTAGTTTAATCGTTCGCAATGGACCTAAAACATAAAAAAACTTACTGTGGCTGAGCTGGTTTAATGGTTAAAGCGTAAAGCCTTGTTTAACTCGACGGGTCCGCATGAGCCCAAAGGTGCGCGCCGCAAAAATGACGTGATTGTAACAGCAACATGGATTAGAACACCATTTACTACACACAATAGGCTTTTTTCTCTGATTTTGAAAACTCTTCGTGATCGACTTAAAATGCTTCCAAGATCGACTTGTCGACCGCGATCGACGGGTTGGTGATTCCTGTAACGTTACTGTTTTCCGGTCAATGACAAGAGTACTAATCAGCTGTCTCACGAACGTAACCAGCACATGTATCCACACATAGCAAAGCCATAACACAGCGAGGGAGAAGAACTAAGTTACATGAAACAATCCAACTACATATTTTAAACCACTGACAAGGGAAAAGTCACTACTCACGGTGTCTATAGCCGCTTTCCGCCCGGAGGGACTTTTGCAGTGCCTAGAACCTTCCTATAACCATTTTTTGTCAAGTTCCTATAACTCTTTAGTAAGTTACCTAGTCTAGAGCGAGGACTTTTTTTAGTTCCCTTTCCCAACGTCGGATACCTTTACTCCCTGTATTACATGTGTAAGTTACTCCCTGTATGACATACTGAGAGATGTAATATTTAAACCCCTTTCTCTCTCTTGCTCTGGGGAGCTGGAGAAAAATCACTAACCAGTCGATGAACATCATCGACTCTAATATTATATTATAATATCGACTGAAATCTTCGGTTAATGTCCAAGACATCTGGAGAAATATACATAATCTGCGTTGTCCATCAGGCTACCGGAAACTAGACACCCCATATCGGTTTCGCAGCCGGAAGTAGCATATGCTAACGTGCACATAGTCTATTAGCTCAATGTTAAAATTGACCGGAGTTCTCCTTTAATTACACATGTGATATTAGCACCTATCACACCTGGAGATCACTTTGTTCTCACCCAATCCTAGATAGAGAGAGATAGAGAGAGATAGAGAGCAACAAATACACAATACGTCTCAGGACGTAACAAGGGTAATAGGAAGTTCAGTGATTGACATTCTCTGTGCACAGGGTGTCCTAGTGTCGCCGCAGCAGGTGCGGGGGGACCAGCTGGCTTGCTCAGGGCGCTGGAAGGGGCAGCAGTTGTGGCGTCTTCCATAGGGATCCCAATTTGTCAGTCACTGACGTTAACGTCAATCGGCACTGATCCTCAACAAACCCGTCTTCCATACCGGCGTGATGACGGGATCTTCAACCAGATGGAACTGGATAATATTCTGATTGTTCCAATCTGACGTCTGACCTGTAATGCTGCCTGAATCATAATCATACACTGTTCGTTCGTTGGCCAGAGGAGAACTCTCCCCCCGACTGAGCCTGGGTTTTCCCAAGTTTTTTTTTTTTCTCCATTCTGTCACTGATGGAGATTTGGTTCCTTGCCACTGTCGCCTTTTTCGCTTTTTTTCACCTTTGTTGCCATTGGCTTTTGGCTTGCTTAGTTGGGGACATTAAATTAAATTTAACTCAGAAGTGTTCAGGGAACGCTTATGTTAACCTTGATTAAGTTTCTCCAAAAAGAAAAAAAGCTTAGACAAATGTATACTGTATGTGCTAGTTTTATTCTTAAAACGTAATATTCAACAATAATATTGATATGCTAGCATTTACAGGCAGATCAAGCTGGACGATGACATCACGGTTTTCCCCAGAGCAGCTATATATATAAATGAAGTAAATTAATAACTTTTTTACATTTTTTAAATGAAACATCACTGAACTTACTGCATATTCAGTACAGAATATTCAATAACTCTGTTGTATACATAATGTATGCTAACAGTTATTTTGTTTTGTTTTTTAGGAAATTGGCTGCATCACGTTCTCCTTCTCCAGCACCTCGCAGAGGGACACGCAGGTGTCGTTCAGTTCTCAGTGCGATCGAGAATAATACTGAGTAAGTGCATAGACGTAATATTTTACAGATGAAATGTAGCCTAATTGTGTTTACATCGTCATAATGTAAAAGTTCCCATTCTTGTGTGAAATTACAAATATGTCTTTTTTAAATCCATGGTAATTAGTGATTGATAATGATAATAATACAGTTTCTTTGATTGTCTTATCAGCATGCTCACACTTTTTCTTTCTTCTTTTTTTATAACAGATGTGACAATGTCCAAGCACCAGTTCCGAAGAGAGCCAAGGCAAACAAGCAGACGAGCAACATGCAGTCCACGCTGTCATGGAAAACAGAGACCGATGTTGACATGGTTCCACAGACACTGCGATTTCTTCCTGCACGGGAAACTGGACCGCAACTGAGCTCTGTAGACTCGCATTCGCCCATGAGTCTATTCAAACAGTTTTTTAAACCTGCGGTAGTTTTTTTTTAGTATTCTTTGAATAAAAATATTTTTTTTTATAAAAAAAACAAGTTTGGTATTTTATGTTTGTTTTTTTTGAAAGGATGTGTTAAGTGATAGTAATGACTTTAAGTCTTTACATTCTTAGGAAAGAACGTAAATTCTATTTTGAATAAATGCTGTTCTTTTTAACTTTTTGTTCACCAGTGAATCATTCTTAGTTCAGGCTGCCTCAAAGCACCTTGATGGCCCATTAGCCATTGGGGGAGTGTCTTTAGTCTTCCCAGGTGTAAATCACATTAATATTCATGGGCATTAACACTCCCACGCATACAGCACTGCTGACCCAAAAACTGATGTAAGAAATTCAAATCGTTATATTGATGTTTCTGAAAGAGTGGTCAGAATGATTTTCACTTCATTTTGAAGTAAAAATTCTAGCCTACAAGAATAGTAACTCAAAAGTATTGTGGACAACTATTCATTATGTGTTAAATGGCCTTATTGCAGTGACATTTTTTTTTTCCAAAACGTACTAACCACGCATATTATTTTTTTTCTATAAAATGCAAACAAGTACATCAATTTTGCTCACATATTATTGTAGCAGAGTTTGTGCTGAATACAGCAAATTTATATGTTGGCAAATGGTATGTTTTAAGTAGCTGAAATAAGCACAAATGTCAGGGCATACCAAAACACCGAAAGAGCCCCAAAACAGCTCAGACCTCAGAGGGTTAAGCTGTAGGCTACTGTAACACATTTTCTTCTGGAAACAAACTGCCACATTATTTTCCTGTTATGTTCTCTGTAAAGCTGAATCTGTATTGTAAAAAGCGCTATATAAATAAATGTGACTTGACTTGACTAACATCGAACGTGACTGGCTGATAGGAAACGTCTAGGTTACTAACATTAACGCCCGTCACCACAACTCCTGTAACTCCGCTGGCGGTCCAGACCTTGCGGCTCCTCAGCGGAAAACTAAATATGAGTATTCACACGCTGCTGTATATACCCGGAAGAATACTCATATTAAGTTTTGATGCAAATCTCACTCGCCAATGATCATTGTGTCACATTCACGTTAACTTCATCATCTATATTCACTACATTTCCCAGCATTCCCCTGGATCCTCACCTGCACTCGATTCCCTCATCACCACACCTGATCTCCATCACGTCATCTCATCACTAGCACGGACTATATAACACTCACTCTCCCTGCAGTCACGGTCTGATCTCGTCAATACCTGACACACAGACTCACCTATTCTCAACCAGAGACTTACCCGCTGCTTACCTGCTACTCACCTGACCCTATTGGATTATCCCCTTCATCGTCTGCCATCTTCACTTCCTAGCCGTCCTACTGCAACCCTTTCCAGTGACTGTCCACCATCAACTGAAAGAGAGACTCTGGTTATTCCTGTGGCTAAGTTCATCCAATTATCTTCTGTTAATATACTCACCATAACTCCGTCTGCTTCTGCTGTTTCTGTAAATAAACACCATTTCACTTACCACCTGCCTGTCTCCTGTATCAACCGTGACAGAAGATCAGACCGCCCCAAGATGGACGATGGGGTAAAAATTATCGTCCTGGCTCAGGAGAGCCAAAGTTGGTCTTCGTTTGTGGAAGGCTTTATCCGCATTGCACTCGTCAGTAATGTGGCTGACGAGCGGTTGTGTACCTTATTCTGGCTCGGGGCCAGATTACACCACCGGATCGACCTTCCAGACACCACCGGACTCAGCTGGAGGGAGACCGTGATCCGGTGTCTGGAGAGTGTCGGTTCCCGACCCGGTACACAACCTACCAGCACCAAGCCCACTTCGCCGCTGGTCCCATCCAGCACAGAGCCTTCGCCGCTGGTCCCATCCAGCACAGAGCCTTCGCCGCTGGTCCCATCCAGCACAGAGCCTTCGCCGCTGGTCCCATCCAGCACAGAGCCTTCGCCGCTGGTCCCATCCAGCACAGAGCCTTCGCCGCTGGTCCCATCCAGCACAGAGCCTTCGCCGCTGGTCCCGTCCAGCCCATTTGAACCTTCACCGCTGGTCCCATCCAGCACAGAGCCTTCGCCGCTGGTCCCATCCAGCACAGAGCCTTCACCGCTGGTCCCGTCCAGCCCATTTGAACCTTCACCGCTGGTCCCATCCAGCACAGAGCCCCCACCGCTGGCCTCTGCCAGCATTGACCTAATAGACTTTTTCACTGAGCCAGAGCCTATTAACCCAGAGCCAGAGCCCGTTGACCCAGCGCCAGAGCCAGAGCCCGTTGACCCAGCGCCAGAGCCAGAGCCCGTTGACCCAGCGCCAGAGCCAGAGCCCGTTGACCCAGCGCCAGAGCCAGAGCCCGTTGACCCAGCGCCAGAGCCAGAGCCCGTTGACCCAGCGCCAGAGCCAGAGCCCGTTGACCCAGCGCCAGAGCCTGAGCCCGTTGCCTGCCCGCCAGAGACCGCCGTCCAGCCAGAGACCGCCGTCCAGCCAGAGACCGCCGTCCAGCCAGAGACCGCCGTCCAGCCAGAGACCGCCGTCCAGCCAGAGACCGCCGTCCAGCCAGAGACCGCCGTCCAGCCTGAGACCGCCGTCCAGCCAGAAACTGTATTCCCACCCTGCCTCCCTCTCCCACCTCCGCTATTGATGTCTTCATGCTCTACTGCCTCGCCTCTACTGAGCCCTGTCGACCCTGCTGCCCATCCACAGCTACCCCCCAGTATCGCTGTGGAGCCGCCTCTGGGTCTCCAAGTCTCAGCATCGCCCTGGTCAGTGGATCCCCTGTCCTTGCCTCAATACCCTGAACCTCTGACTCCACCTTGGTCCTCCGACCCTACAGCCTCTCTGCGGCTCATTGTGCCCTCACCTCCGCCGGGTCTTGTCAGCCCGATAGCTCCACCAGGCTCACTCCTCCTTCCTTCCTCACATTGGTCAGCCGTCACCCTGGTTCCACCTCGGGACTCCGTGCTACCGGCTGTGCCTCTGCCCTGCATCCCTTCTGCTCCACCGGGCTCCATCTTCCCTCCTGCTCCTCAGTCGTCCTCCCTCGCACTGGTTACGCCACGGGCTTCCAGAGCCCCTTCTCCGTTTCGGTCCCATGAGCCTGCAGATCTGCCTTGGCCCTCCAGACCTGTGGTGTCACCTCGGCTCTGGGTCCATTCGGCTCAGTTGGGGAATTCTGGAACGTCTACAGGGTCTTCATCGCCATGGCCACCCGAAGGGGTCTCACCGCCATGGCCACCCGAAGGGGCCTCACCGCCATGGCCACCCGAAGGGGTCTCACCGCCATGGCCACCCGAAGGGGCCTCACCGCCATGGCCACCCGAAGGGGCCTCACCGCCATGGCCACCCGAAGGGGTCTCACCGCCATGGACGCCCGAGGGTCCCACAGCTCCGCCCTGGACGCCCGAGGGTCCCACAGCTCCGCCCTGGACGCCCGAGGGTCCCACAGCTCCGCCCTGGACACGTTCTCTCTCATCTGCTCCGCCTTGTCTCCTCTGCAGCGCGAGGTCGCGCTTTCCGGAGGGGGGTGTAATGTCACATTCACGTTAACTTCATCATCTATATTCACTACATTTCCCAGCATTCCCCTGGATCCTCACCTGCACTCGATTCCCTCATCACCACACCTGATCTCCATCACGTCATCTCATCACTAGCACGGACTATATAACACTCACTCTCCCTGCAGTCACGGTCTGATCTCGTCAATACCTGACACACAGACTCACCTATTCTCAACCAGAGACTTACCCGCTGCTTACCTGCTACTCACCTGACCCTATTGGATTATCCCCTTCATCGTCTGCCATCTTCACTTCCTAGCCGTCCTACTGCAACCCTTTCCAGTGACTGTCCACCATCAACTGAAAGAGAGACTCTGGTTATTCCTGTGGCTAAGTTCATCCAATTATCTTCTGTTAATATACTCACCATAACTCCGTCTGCTTCTGCTGTTTCTGTAAATAAACACCATTTCACTTACCACCTGCCTGTCTCCTGTATCAACCGTGACACATTGGCTTGTCCACTCAAAGGTGATTGGGCTCCTTACTGACGATAACTTATCCGATCCCTCCTTCAGGGATCGCTGGTTACATTAGTAACCTAGACGTTATATTATCTTTATTTATTATTTTTTGTTGTAACAGGTTGTTAATTATACAAACTAATATTAATAGTTTAAATATGTATTATATTTTATATAATATTATAATATATATATAATTTTATTGTTACCATATATTAAACATTTAATAAAATATATATTTATGAAAACATACATATACATATGATGTATATATTAATTTCAAAAGTAGTTGTATCTTTATTCAGTATTTTCGTTGTATGTGCAACAAGTTGTTCAATATACAGTACAAACTCCACACTTCTAAAACGTATTCAACATATTCAAATTTTAAATTTAACAGTAAAGCAACCATCAGATGAGCAAAAAGGATCTCATATTTTTAAATACAGTACTTGACTATATATACTTGACAGTGATCAGTCTTGATAACAGCAGGTATTGATTGTACAAGTTAATTACTACAACAACATATTTTATAGGCAAGGGATTTTTAGAAAAGTCTTTCAGCAATAGCTATGGCAAATCCCATAGATCATCCAAGGTTTAATAATTGGGTGTATGATGACTGATCCAGAGTTTGTCCTGATCCACTGATAATGAAGGAAAGCCACAGACCCAAATCTCCAACAATCTCATAGAAACATTTTTAACCCTGCACACAGCACTTTTTGTCCATTTTGAACTCAATTTGAACAAAATTCAAATCTAAAAATGTGTTGCTGCCGAATGTTTGTAAACTGTCATTTTATTTGCAGTGACAGACTTCTAAATAACACCATATCAATATTTCAGCAATATTAATCAGCGCTTTTCCTCAATAACAGCTCGCAGCTCCATCTATTGTCCTGTTCTCATGAAGCTTTTCCTGAAGTCTAAAGGGAGACATATAGTGATGGCATTTTAACATTTTTGGAATACGTAATGTGACACGGATCCTTCAGATTGACCCAAACGACCCGGAGCCAAGAGACATCGTTTGTGACTGGTGGCACTTTATGAATAATTCTGAAGCCAATAAACAGATCTGTTGGCAAGAGTGAGTTACTTACCGCACTTAAAATTCAAGGAGCCGATGTGGACAAACAAAATGGCACTTGGAGAGGGAGTAGCAGTCGGAATACATCAATACAAACGATCCTCAGAGGAACGGAGCTAAAGCCGTCTCCATCTGCAGATATGGAGGATGTGGGTCCTGGCGGTGGAGTGAAGACACGAGTCCAGGGAGAAAATGCTAGAAATACTTTCATGTTTTCATGAGCTGAATTGTATATCAGAGACAAGCAGTTAAGAGGCAATTAATGTATAACGCAGTAATTTAACTCAGTTTCATAATTTTAGATATGTCACGCACATACAATTCATAATGTACAATAGCTGTCAAAAATGTGGACATCCTAGACTGTTTTTGATTATCTTAAAAACATGCTTATTTAAAGGCTTCTGCTTAAATGTTTGACATTAGTTTTGTCAACAAAAACATATATTGAAAAAGAAACGCAAAATTTCTTTATATAGATAGAATTTGCAATAATGATAATTTCTTCCCAAAACGGTAACACTTTATAATAACTGCACGCTATTAATCATTAGTTAAGCATTGGTAAACAGTTAATTAATCTTTTATAAAACATTAAGACATTAATAAGAAGTTTATAAATACAACTATAAATGCTTTGTTCTTTATTTATAAGCATATCTATGTGTTTAATAATTGTATTTTCATACTTTATTAATCATCAGTTTATTGATTGTAAATGAAGTATTACAAACCAGTTATTTAGGAGTAGCCATTTGTTCATAATATCAATTAGAAAGTAAATGATTAATAAACTATTTAAATGTACATTCATACATTTTATTATTCAGACATATAGTAATAGTTACTTTGTGTTTAATAAATGCTTTATTAACATTTATTTCTACTGTAATTTATGGTTAATTCAGGTATTTTTAAAACATTTAGTAGTGGTCAGTTAACTATATTTGTGAGCTCATCTAAAGTGAGGACTATTTATACTTGTAAAGCATTTAAAAGGAGATATAAAAGTTATCTTCTAAACAGAAAAAGGAAACAGACAACACAGTGATATAGATATATTTAAGATGTATGAATGTACATTTAAATTGTTTATTAATAATATACTTACACATTCTAAGTGATCTTATGAACCACCGACAACTCCTAAATAACTGGTTTGTAAATAATGCAATACTTCATTTAGAAATGATAAATGATAAAAGATCATCAATAAAGTATGAAAATAAAGTTATTAAACACATTATAGATATGCTTATATATTAAAAAAAAAACATTTATAGCTGTATTTATAAACATGCTTATTAATGTCTATCAATGCTTTATAAATGATGAATTAACTGTTTACTAATGCTTAACTAATGATTAATATCATGCAGTTATTATAAAGTGTACTATACGGGTCACACACAGTCATAATCAATCTTATTCACCGAAACAGATAAGCTTGGAGGGTGGTGTGCCCACTAGGCCACTTTAATTTAATTATGATTATTTATTATTAATTAAAATTCAGTCACCATTTTCTCTTTCATGCCGTTCCAAACACGTTTGACTACCTTACTGCTGAGAAATACAAAATTGCCTATAGGCGCACATTACTAACGCACTCTTTAAATAGCATAAAAAATATTGCGCCATTGACTTTGGACCAGGTTTTTGTTGGTCAATTGTGCAGTCTGTTTCAGTTACCTCCGAATAACAACGTGCCAACAATGCGCCTGAAAACTCAGACCAACACACCCATGGGCACAAAAAAATGGGCAAAAAATGCATTTGCCATTTAAACAACATGGCGCAGGACGTGATAATGATAACTGCGAACTATAACTAGCAAAAAACACTTGCATTGCACTAGGTGTATGATAACCCCATATAATAATCATATGAATATATGAATTATATGTAATTATAATTCATATAATAAATAATTAGCAGCAAAAAAAAATATCTCTAAAGTTATTTCCATGTAAACTGCTTTAATTTGGAGTCAGAGATATAGGGGGAGTGGCTTAATTGCATCACATTATATGTCTCTTTTCTCAGCTGATTGGTTCAGTTTTAGTTTGCGATCTCTGGAGAAGGTTGGCCATGTAGCGCAAGTTAGAACTGAAACCGGCTTTAACAGGACTCAGGTGCGCTGCTGGTGATCCGCTTCACACACTCAGGTGAGAGGAGTAGTCTGTCCCTCAAGTCTCACAGTGAGGTCAAAGGTCACACAGAAACAAACACACATTTCTCAATCTCAATGGAGCACACACACACACACACACACACACACACACACACACACACACACACACACACACACACACACACACACACACACACACACACACACGTTGGTGCAACAGCTTTATGAGGACTCTCCATAGGCGTAATGGTTTTTATACCGTACTGTCCCCCTACACTGCCCCTTTCCCTAAACCTACCCCTTACAGGAGACATGCTGCATTTTTATTTTTTTAATAAAACATTGTTTTTTATGTTTTTTAAGCCATTTTGATTTATGAGGACTTTTGAAAATGTCCTCATAAACCACCCATACGTTGTAAATATACCAGTGTTATATACACAACTGCCATTATAGAAATTCATTTATTAATAAACATTGTGAAGCCTCATGATAAGACAACCATAAACCACCAACAACCAACACACAAAACAACCATAACACAAACAACCCACACACACACACACACACACACACACACACACACACACACACACACACACACACACACACACACACCACACACACACACACACACACACACACACACACACACACACACACACACACACACACACACACACACACACACACTTCTGCTACTCTCGGGAAAATAAAATAATTAGATTTAAATGTGGAAAGCTTTCACAAGGAGAACTAAGTATTACAGTTTCAGCTTAAATGAAGATGAGAATGTTAAAATCCCACCAATTACAATACTTGATGTGTATATAAGGGCATGTCAAATTAGTGTCAGCAGTTTCCTGAAGTGTGGCATGATATACTCCAATTAAAACTATTTTAAGCCAATGTTTTAATTTGTCTTATTGTTATTGTACATGCAGTTGTTATGCCTTCATTCTATTGTTTACATGGAATATACAGTGGGGTTCACAAATCTTATCTGAGACCATGTTTAATTCTAATTCTAAGGAATGTTTTCAAATTCTGCACTATATAGTGACTAATCAAAGTAAATTTAGTGACATTGATCACTTAGGATCTGATTTTCTGAGTTTATCACTCAATTTATTATTCTGATAAAATCATTTCAAATGAAAAATTGTGTTAAAAAGGCAAAACAAGCATTTTCACAAGTGGACTCAAAGTTTTGTACAGTATATACAGCTTTAAAAAATTTGCCACATGACTACATTATTTAATTGTACTACAATAAAGCTAAAAGCTGAAGCTACAAATGACAAATCATACTTCAATCCATCATTACCGGATTCTCTATTCTCCTCTACATTCATCTTAAAGATGATACGAGCACCCATTCTGGATGTCTACACATGTTGGTTCATGAACTTCATTCCTGTTTTATGTTTAATTATAAAAATAGGATAGGCTTGGACCGGACATACATCAATTTAACATATATTCCAACTGTTATCACCAGAAATCTTAACTGACCTCCACTAAGCCTTGCCTTAAAATATTTCAAGACACAAGTTCTATGTGTTTGGATCAAAGTGAATTTCCCAAATATACAATAAAAGATAGTGATTCTCTTTATGTGAAGCTCAGGTGAGCGAGAACTAGGAACCAAGTGGGGTGAATGGTCAATGAGGAAGAACCATGATGGATCACCAACAGAAATCCAGGAGAGAGACTATTAATATCAAGGAGGTTTAATACCAGAGGTATTTTGTTGAGACGTTAACAGGTCCTGAGTGGGTTCCTCCAGAACGAAGATCTCCCAATGGAATAAACCACAGCGTTAATGAATCCTCAACGGTGTGCAGCAACATCACTTAACAATGATGCACTGATTTATGATTCCTCAGACACAATATTATGGAAGAAGTGCCATCATCAGATACTCAGAGGTGATGGCGCTCCACAAACAGATGCAGAAGTGAACGAGAACACCTAACATGGATAAATGTACAACAACAGCCCCATTACTCTTACAGTTCCCTGGTGATAAACACTATCTACTACCAAAACAAAAAACAGGTTTAATACCTGGAAAAACAGCTTAATGAACTAAAACATCATTATTTTTTTCACATTATTGATCACCATAGCACATGCAAACACGTAAGCACATAATGTAAATGCAAACTAAAGTTATACGTTCATCTTTTTAATAGTAACCTTGTATAAAGAAAATGCCTGGTGTGATGTATGTACTAAAGCAGTGCCCTTGGCAGACCAAATGTGGACTTTATTAATAATGAATACTATTTACAGACAGATGGATGAACCAAAATGGATTAATCAAAATGCAAATTGCAAGGCTGTTTTTTCAAGCTGTTTTTCCTATAATAAGGAATCGTAAAAGAAAGTTTACAATCAAGTGCACACTACATTTTACATAACTAATCCCAGTCTAGGTGAGTCAATTACAAGATACGATTGCAAAGTTACATTCTCTAGACAAACAAACAACATGAATGAAAGGGTAGAACATCAACAACAAAAAAGAAGAAACCAAAATACAGCACAAATAGCTTGTTTGCAGACGTGATTCTGATGATGCAAGGAATTCAGACGAAGGGCAGGAAGTGAAAAGCAGGATGAACGAGGTGAAAGAAAGTCTGTTTTGTGCTAGTTTAGAAAGGTATAAACAGAAAATCCAGACATAATTGGACGTGATCCTTATGTTATGAAGAGGAGCAATTTTTCTACTGAATTGAAATATACTTTCCTGCCATCGAGGTGGTATATAGAGAATGTGAAGCTGCAGTCACGCTGAGTTGAGTTCTGCTCTGGTTTGTTTGTTGCCTTTCTGCTATTGGGTTTAGGGGAGTGTTTTGTTTTTCACCATTAGGTCGCAGTTGTAGGTCATTCATGCTGAATCGAGAATTGTTATAGGAACTCACATCCTCATTCGAGGAAAGAACTGGACGGTGTAATACACTTTTTACCTTTTCTACGTGTAAAAACACTAAGGGAAGCAGGTTGAGGAGGTGACGGGAAGACGTGTTATAGCAAATCTAGGAATAATGTCACAGATTAAACCCACTGCCTATTACTCAATAAAATAATCACACTGCTGATTGTTTTCGAAAGTTTTAGATTTTGTTTGGTTTGGCCAAGTGAGAGTATGACTCTCACTTGGCTTGTGAATTTCTATAACTTGCACGCAGCCACCTCAAAACTGTTCACAAGCTTCTATGGGTTGATTTTGGTTGTCATTTATTAGTGAACAAACTCCATCGCACACCTGCAGTTGATAGGTGCGTCGGATAATAGGACCAAACAAGTTGGTCGTTTAAGCAGATAAGTCATACTCCTGACGAAGGTCGTGTGACCGAAATGTTGTGTGGTGAATAAACAAATTTTAAATTGCAAGTTACGATAGTGTGCGGGAGTTCCTTATCTGGTTGTCATTTATTGAAATAAATACAAAAAAATACAGTGTGTCTGTGTCTGTCCACTGAATGTGCCTGTGGCGAGCAGGACATGGCGGTGCGAGGCTGGTGCGTGATTGATAATGAGCGACACCTGTGCGACGCACGGTCTCGTACCTCTCACGGAGGAGCGGAGGCATAAAGGAGGAGCGATAACAGTGAAGTACAGAGAGTTTTGTTTTGTCTGTGCTTTATTGTGTGCCAGCAGTCGTCCGTGAGGGGCTGCTGGCTTTTACTTTCATTTTGTATTTGTTTTGTTTTCATTAAAAGTGTTGAACGTTCGCCGGTTCCAGCCTCCTTCTTCCCATAACAACAAACCCCATTACAGTGCCCCTCTCCGCCATATGGGAAATTTAATATTTACAACGACAACAATAAAACTTCAGTCACATTTACACCTTTCCAACAAATAAAACCCCCTTTTTTTTGGACATTTTCTACCATATGACGGCTGAATTAGCAGTGCGTGACTGTTTTCAGGTACCCATATTAACTTCAGTATTAGCAGACGCAAAACGGCATTGAAGGCAACAAGTTTTGAGGGAAAAAAACAATAAAAGTTCGGTAAACAATAAAAGCTCCTTGTGGTTTCTCGGTTTGATCAAAATAAATTACGCAATGCTTCCTGCCCTTCCATTTTGCGCCACAGCAGTGACGTCATGTGCAAACAAGCTATTCTGGCCCTTATACACTGCATGGTTCAGTGACCAGATTCTGTTTTTTTCCTCCCACGTGGCGCAGATCGGATTTGAGTCACAAACGTGTAAACAGGAAAATGGATTCCGATATTCTCAGATCCGTTTTAGGCCTCATTCATATGTGGAAGTAAATCTGATGAATCGGATACGTGCATTTGCGCCCGCCGTGTAAGAGGACAGATCGCTTTTTCCTGTCGACGTAAGTCGTACGTCATTGAAAAAAGGGACTTTTTGAAACATTTTATGGTACAGATATATCTATAACAATTTAAACATCTCTAGTTGACTAGCAGAGTATTCATTTCATTCGTTTGTGTTAAATAAGAGGTGATCTGGCGCTGAAATGTGTTGCTTTTGAAATCATCCTGAGTGCTCGTTGCCGCTGTTATCAGTGACATGCACAGACAAATGCTTCAGTCCCGTTGTGGTTACTCTCTATTCGTTCCAGTGAAATCACAAAATAAAATGCACACAAACATGTCCCTGCTCTTGATATACAATTACTGATGAACACATTTGGTTTTATAGGTGGGGGGGGGGGGGGGGGGGGGGGGGGGGGGACTATACAAGGGCAGATTTGAACACAGAACCTCTGACATGCTTAACAAAAGTTCTACCAGTAGACCATACACATTAAGTTTTTCAACGAATCATAATCACTGTCTTGAAGAATTTGTACTATATAATGGTTTTGATATAATGATTAAACTATTGCATTAAAATGTGTCTATGAATTCCATGTCAATAAATTATACTCAATGTACTAATGAAATTTTTGATATCATGTTATTTTTTTGTTCGTTTCGCCAACTGTAGTGTAAATGCAGATATCAGATATGGGTCACTTTTAAAAGACGACACGTCAGCCGAGCACTAACATTAAAGTTTGTGAATCAAACCTTGCTCCATCCTTTATCTTTACTCAAAGTAGTAAGAACAACAGACAATCTGCATTAATAGACACAGTTTAAGGTAATAGTGGCCCACAGCTGCTTAGCAGAAGTATTTCAGTAAGACAGTACAAGCCCGTAGGCAGGGGGGGTTCGGGTGGTTCGAACGAACCCCCCCTCCTCACTGACAAAGGTCCAGAATTTAAGTCGTTTTTTCCCCCATGTGATTATTGTCATCATTGTTTTAATCAATGCTTGTGACAAATATTCTGGGTTGCTGTTTCAAATTAATATGATTATTGTAGCTGGACGTGTGTGTGTGCAGCACGCGGTTCAGAGAGAGTTCGTAATACACTTTTCAAAGCAACGGTGAAGCATCGCCTCTGAATGATAGGGCGGGGGGATCAATTCAAAAAACAATCTGAGAGTAGATTCCAAAGGCTCAAAATGCAAAGGTTGGAATCGATTCCATTAAGGGAAATGATCTTACTCGTTGTAGTTTAGGACAATAAATCTGATCAAAAATAATCAAATAAATTTTTAAGTCATTAAATTCAAGTTCACGTAAACTTTTCCCTCCGCTGCGGCTGTCTGTCATTCTCCACTCAGCATCAAACAGCGCGTCGCGTTCGGGTACGACAGTCATGATGAAACTCTCTCCAAGATGATTCAATGTTAATATTATTATACTTGATCAGTAGATAAAGCTCTATGGTTTCGCATAAAATGACTATATTGCCGGACTGTATAGGCTATATGCACGCATAAGTTCCGCATTTGACGCAAGGATGCTCTTCCGTTTCCGGTTGGGGAGATTAAAGCGGAGGAAAACCGAGAAAAACGGGATTATGGCAGAGTCTTCAAAATGTACTGTCCTCCCGTCTTTGAAACGAAACGTTCATATGTTTAGATGTAATTTTATATATAGTTATGTTTATTTAATATGATTTTGAAAAGAAGCATAAACACAACGAGGGATGTCTGTTTTGTCTGTTTTTGTGACTAACCTTTCTTTAGTATAACCATGGAGTATAAAATTCAATATAAATTCTTGGTATTGCATTGGACTCTACGATCGGCGGAAGTTATTGAGCATCCTTAACCCTTCACCGGAAATACGGCCGTGCATAGAGCCCATTGCTGTATCTTAACCATGTTCCTTTCCTTACCGTGTGTCTGTTAAAGGGTTAGTTCACCCAAAAATGAAAATTCTATCATAGTTTAATTACCCTCAAGTTGTTCCAAACCTCTATGTGTTTATTTGTTCTGCTGAACACAAAGGAAGATATCTGGAAGAAAACAGATCTCATTCCCCATTGACTACCATAGTATGTATTTTTTCCTACTATGGTAGTCAATGGGGAATGAGATCTGTTTTCTTCCAAATATCTTCCTTTGTGTTCAGCAGAACAAATTAACACATAGAGGTTTGGAACAACTTGAGGGTAAGTAAACTATGATAGAATTTTCATTTTTGGGTGAACTAACCCTTTAATCACAACACTGGAGAGCATTATCATTCTACACGCGCACAGTAGCTGAAATTTAAAACTGAAATTTAACTGTTAAAAGAAAAGGCTCAATAAACTATTGTATAGATAGATGGCAAAATATGCATCTCAAAATGCATCAGATTGATGCTTTAAAATATGGAATATTTAAAATTTTCTCACGGGGGAGCATGCCCCCGGACCCCCCTACAGGGGTAATATCCTTCTCACCTGGGGGAGGAGTTAGATATATATATATATATATATTTTTTTTTTATTAAAAGGATTTATATATTTTATCCACTCAATAGTCTAGGCTACAATATAACAGCCATATAAACGTAGCGTAATTATAATAATAAAATATTTTAGGTGCATCAAAAAGCGTGCTCGTTAACCAGCAGATAAACTAATCCAGCACAAATTGGTGCATAAAAGGTCACCAAAAGGAAGTATTTGAACCTCATAATTAAATAGGGAAAAAAACTGCAAAAAAGGTCCACTTTTTGAAAAAAAGAACCCCCCCTTTCAATAGGCTGGCTACGGACCTGCAGTAATAGAGTGAGTTAGCCGGTTAGCCAGAGACCTACACAATATAAAACACACAGCTAGTGTTTGAGGGCGGGTCAAAGTAGTAGTGATGGGTCGGTTCATTTTGAACGAATCTTTAATATGACTTGGGACTACAGAGTTGTCTCAGAGAGTGATTCGTTCATTTTGTGACTGCACATGCACAACATCCTATGGGTTCTGTACAGAAACAGAAATGATAAGTTGACCTCTTGAATCTTCGGGTTCGGGTCCGAGTCATTCGTTCATCCCGTGACAGCCCATAGAGGCTCTGCTGTCTGTACCGGAAAGAGAAATGATTAGTTCACCTCTCGACTCTTCTGAGCTTTTTGTTCTATTGTCATGTGACGTGACAGCGTATTGGACACATAAATGAATTCCCAAATTTCCTTACAAGCAAGTGCATTGACGGTTTTTAACTCTTACAGTTACATGCTGCGTTTCTGGTCTCAAATTGTAGCTTTTTTATTTCTTTCAATTTATAGATTTTGTGAATTTCTGTCATGATGTTCTTTTCCATAACACTGAATGTGGTAATAAAGAGTTGGTAATGCTTTAAACTGTATCTGTATGATGGGGAAAATCAATTTGATAAAGCAAAACAAATAACCGAACGACTCAAACTCCAAGACTCGAGAGATGAACTAATCAATTCTGTATCTGGCAGCGCAGTCTCATCCCAAGAAGTCATATATTGACGTCTTGGGACGTCTTTTGACCATACGTCAATATCCGCCTTTTTAGGGTACCCTTAAACGTCGGTTAGATGACGTTATCGGATCCTAACTCTACCCCAGACCTAAACCTACCCCTAAACCCACCCCGTCACCTAACTGACGTTAAAGGTAAAGCGTCAGTTGTATGACGTCCCAGGATCGTCATCTAACCGACGTTTAAGGGTACCCTAAAAAGGCGCATATTGACGTATGGTCAAAAAGACGTCCCAAGACGTCAATATATGACTTCTTGGGATGAGACTGTGTTACATCTGGTGACTGCATAGCCTTATACACAGCTTATGGGGCTGTCACATGATGACCGAACGACTCGAACTCGAAGACTCGAGAAATTAACCAATCAATTCTTTATCTGGCACTACAGACCGCATGGTTCAGTTTATGATGTCAGCGTATGATGAAACGGCTAAGCTCGGGAGGTGAGGTGAACTAACAGACTGCATAGCCTGAAGACCTTGCTGAAGTGGCCTAGTCCTTGCATTTAAATTTTGTTCTTATTCTAAATGTGACCAACATTTGATGTGGTTGGGGAATTTGGCTATAAAAATGTACAATTTTTATCATATTCTGCTGAAAAAAACAAAATGATTTTGATGAACGAGATTCAAAGATCCGAGTCAGTAAAATGATCGGAACTTCCCATTACTACAAAGTAGACGTTGATTGCGGGCAGCCAATGAAGACTATTTTGCAAATTTGTTACATTGTAACGTATGCAAGTTAAAGAAGTAAGTTTGGAATTACAGATGGCTCGTTTCGGCATTCAGAATCTATTCTTTTTTTTTTTTGAGAGAGAGAGACACATACTTTATTTATCGCGCACTTTGATCTTTAAAAACTTTGCAGACCTTTTACATACACAAACAGCTATATTATGCACTAGATGAAAGGCAATATCTTAAAAAGCATAATATGGCCCTTTAAACATGTCACAAGCTTAATTTTTACAGAGCACTTGGCCTAATGTAAAAATACAGTCTTCTTTTGGCAGTAGGTTTTTTTTTTTTTTTTTTTGCTTCAGAGAAATGTGCCTTTTTGTTTAGTAATCGGCATTGAATGAAAATAAATAAACCAGGTGAACAGGGAATGTTCTCAGGACTGTGGTAACATTCTGGCAAGGTTCTTTCAAAGTGTAACATTAATAGAAAGTTAATTCAGTTATCTTGTCTTTCTTTTTATCAAAAAATCATTAGCACAAAAAACTTATTTATACATTTATACATATATGATTTTAGTCTAATATTGATTAAACGTTACTAACTTTTTAATGATGGTTCAGGGAACATTCAAAAGCAGCTTACATTCCTGTAATACTTGCAATATAGATAAAACATTTGTACTGTTCTGTCTAACATTCACAAAGAATCAAGGGAAAAAAAGGTTTTCTTAAAACAGGACGTTTTGAACGTTCTAAAAACATTCAGAAATAACGTTTCCATGACTTGAGGATGGAATCGCAAGCAAAATATTATTATATTTTTGTTAGCTGGTGATACACACAGAACGCATTAGACTCCCTCATCTCATCTGACATCACATTTCCATTATACTCCAGCAATTCTGTTGCTCAGCTGAAGGTCATCGAACCCGTTTCCCAAGAGCGACTGTGTTTAGCCAAGAGCCAATGACTTCCAAAACAGAAGCTTTCTTATTCCCCCTTGATAACCGCCTGCCTTTACTGCTAATGGAAAACTAATGAAAGGATGCGTCTGAGATGGAAATTTACACACTAAAACATCATTTTTACACCTGAAATTGTTGACGGCAAATAGCCATCTACTCGAGATCCATTGACGTCGAGAGCCAGCGACGTATAATTTACTCTTTCTCGAGTGGCTGACCGAAACTCCTCCGCTTAATCAAAGCCACTAAATGAAGAAGGGAAATTTCCTTGATCTCTTCAGAGGCGTTAACATGCTTCCGAGCTGTTTACTCAGCAAATGAAATCGTGGCATTAGCAGTCTGAGGTCAATAGTTTAGTGAAACACATTTAGTTCATCAAAGGCGGGCAGTTCACTGAAGTGTTTACTTGCTTTTTATCTTCAGTGAACATCATATCTTATCTTCGGGTACATTTTGCAAGTGGTAAACATACAAATGCAAACTGAAGGCCATTTGAAGGCCCTGAAATTATCATTCTTTTCTCTTACCTACTTCATGGAGCACTAAAAGAGATGTCAGGCAGTATGTTCACAACAATGCGTTCAATTATCAAAAATGACAAAAAAATGTAACATGAAACTATAATAACAGTACTATATAGATCTACTGTACTGTATAAATTACCGATCAAACGCTTTTGAAAGAAGTTTTATTCTCACCAAGGCTGCATTTATTTGATTAAAAAAAAAACACAAATATTATGAAACACTGCAGTTTTAAAATAACTGTTTTATATTTGAATATATTTTGAAATGTAAATGTATTCCTGTGATGCAAAGCTGAATTTTCAGCATTATTACTCAAGTCTTCAGTGTCACATGATCCTTCAGAAATCATTTAACTGATTTGTTGCTCAAGAAGCATTTCTTATTATTATCAATGTTCAAAACAGTTGTGTTGCTTGATAGCCTATTATTGTGGGAAAACGAGGTAAGAATATTGTCAACGATTGTGCGTGGGCAGAATTCTGCAGGTCCAGAGCTCACATTGATATGAGAGGAAGGCTATGGATCACCAAAACAAACACTGACAAAACACTGTTAAATGAATGGTGAACAGGGGGCAATTTCCCCATTTACTGTACATCTCAAACACAAACCCGTTATAACTGAAATAAATGAATATAAATCGTTATTTTCTGATGCCTTTGATTCTTAATGTTACTCAGAAAACTTGTCATAGGTTTAATTCGTTTGAAGTACTTGTGCTAAATGTTACGCTCTTAGATGTAAGAAAGAAATCCTTATTATCTCTATCCTTGGCTACCGTATATAGACCTCCAGGGCCATATGCTGATTTCCTAAAAGATTTTGCAGACTTTCTCTCAGACCTATTGGTCAATGTCGATAAAGCAATAATTATTGGCGACTTTAACATACACGTAGATAATACAAATGATGTGTTAGGGGCTGCGTTTACAGATCTATTAAACTCTTTTGGGGTGAAGCAAAATGTCAGTGGTCCCACTCATCGTCTAAATCATACACTAGATTTAATTATATCATATGGAACCGATCCAACCGATATAGATATTATACCGCAAAGTGACGATCTCACTGATCATTACATGGTAACTTGCATAATACGCACTGCTGAAATTTGTCATGTTGCACCACGTTATCGACCAGGCAGAACAATCCTTCCAACCACTATAGAAAGATTCTCAAATAGCTTACCTGATCTATCTCAGCTGCTCAGTAAACCCAAACAAACAGATGAACTAGAGGAAATGACTAGCAGTATGAGCAACATTTTCTCTAGTACACTAGATATTGTTGCACCAATTAGATTAAAAAAGGTTAGAGAGAAAACTAAAACACCATGGTACAACAGTGCTACGCATGCTATCAAGAGAGAAACTCGTAACTTAGAGCGTAAATGGAAACGAACTAATTTAGAGGTCTTCAGAATCGCGTGGAAAGACAGTATGTCACGTTATAAAAGGGCTCTAAAATCAGCCAGGGCTGAGCATATCCGCAAACTAATTGAAAATAACCAAAATAATCCAAGGTTTTTATTTAACACCGTGGCTAGACTAACAAATAATCAGACATCTCCAGAGCAAAATATTCTGTTACAATATAGTAGTAATGATTTTATGAATTACTTCAATGAGAAAATAGAAAGCATCCGAAACACTATTGTAAATGTACAATCCTCTATGGTGTCTTACGACTCAGCCTCAATTATGGCCCCTCTAGAACAACTAAACCGCTTTACAACTATAGGACAGGAAGAACTAAATAAACTTATCATTGCATCTAAACCAACAACATGTTTATTAGATCCAATACCCACTAAACTACTTAAAGAAGTGTTACCTGTAGTGGAAGAGCCTCTTCTCAATATTATTAACTCGTCTTTATTTTTAGGTCACGTTCCAAAAATATTCAAGCTGGCAGTAATAAAACCTCTCATTAAGAAACCGCAATTAGATCCAAATAACCTAGCAAATTACAGACCCATCTCAAATCTTCCATTTATGTCTAAAATACTAGAAAAAATTGTGTCCGCTCAATTGTGCTCTTTCTTGCAAGAAAATGATATCTATGAAAAATTTCAGTCGGGATTCAGACCGCATCATAGCACAGAAACTGCGCTAGTTAAAATTACAAATGATTTACTCTTAGCCTCTGACCAAGGCTGTATCTCAATACTAGTTCTACTTGATCTTAGTGCTGCGTTCGACACTATAGATCATAAAATACTCTTAGATCGACTACAAAACTACACTGGTGTTCAGGGACAGGCATTAAGCTGGTTTAGATCGTACTTATCAGACCGTTACCATTTCGTCTGTTTAAATGGGGAAAAATCAAAGATAACATCAGTAGACTATGGAGTGCCGCAAGGATCTGTCCTAGGCCCTCTGCTATTCTCAATATATATGCTGCCACTTGGTAATATTATAAGAAAACATGGAATTAATTTTCACTGTTATGCTGATGACACTCAATTATATATCTCATCACGACCAGATGAAAACACTAACTTATCTAACTTGACAGAGTGTCTAAAAGATATAAAATGCTGGATGACGTATAATTTCCTGCTATTAAATTCAGATAAAACGGAGGTATTACTTATTGGTCTAAAAAACTACCCACAAAATCCCTTACAATACAACTTTAATTTAGAAGGATGTCCTGTTACTCTATCCACTACAGTAAAAGACCTGGGTGTTATGCTAGACCGCAACTTGACTTTCGAAAATCATATTTCATATGTTACAAGAACAGCCTTTTTCCACCTTAGAAACATTGCTAAGCTACGTAACATGCTATCTGTTTCTGATGCAGAAAAGTTAGTTCATGCATTCATGACCTCGAGACTAGATTACTGTAATGCTTTATTAGCTGGTTGTCCTGCATCCTCAATAAACAAGCTACAGTTAGTCCAAAATGCAGCCGCTAGAGTTCTTACTAGGTCAAGAAAATATGATCATATAACACCAATTTTATCATCTCTACACTGGTTACCTATTAAGTTCCGTATCAATTACAAAGTATTACTACTGACTTATAAAGCTCTAAATGGTTTAGCTCCTGTGTATTTAACAGACCTTCTATCGCCCTACAATCCATCGCGCTCTTTAAGATCACAAAATTCGAGGCTTCTGGTCATTCCTAGGATATCTAAGTCTACTAAAGGAGGGAGGGCGTTCTCACATTTAGCTCCTAAACTCTGGAATAGCCTTCCTGATACTGTTCGAGACTCAGACTCGCTGTCCCAGTTTAAAACTAGATTAAAGACGCATCTCTTTAACCAAGCATTCACTTAATGCTTACCTTTTATACTACTTCTGAATCAGTTCGAATGCATTAATATTATGAACATCAGCTATGCTAATTATTTCCCATCTGTCTTTCTGCTGTTATCTCGGGACGCTAGTCCCGAGGTAAATAGCGTTCGTCAGCTCCAGTTTGTATCCAGCCTCTCACGGAGACTTCAGATGCCCCAACACCTGTGATGAGACGACTAAACGCCTGTGGAGAGACGACTCGACGCCTGTGAAGAGACGACTAAACACCGGCGATATGTTATGCCTAAATTTATACATGATTAACTAACTGTATTTTTCTTTGTCCATTTCTGAAATGCACTTTCTGTAAAGCTGCTTTGAGACAATGTGTATTGTGAAAAGCGCTATACAAATAAACTTGAATTGAATTGAATTGATGCACATGGGTCTGAACGCTATTGGTCAATCTGCCACTAACATTATTAGTAATGTATTGTTGCATGTTTATATAATGTATATATATATATATATATATATATATATATATATATATATATATATATATATATATATATTACAGTGTATAGTGTTTATAATAAAAATAACTTGAAATGAATGAAAAGTAATGAAAAAAAGACGGAAAAAACACTAATGCTTTAATGAAAAATTTACCATCAGATGTTTTACTAAGAAGCCAAAGCATCTTTAATGGACAGAAAATGAATACATTTTATTCCTCATTTAAGTCACTTTGGATAAAATGTTTGCTAAATGAAAAGCAAATCTGAAAAATAAAGTATCTCTAATCTGCTAAATGTGATTATAAGTCATGAATATTTTAAGATATTATAAACAACCACATCATGATTTTCTGTGTAGCTGTTAAGCCATAAGAGCACAAAAAAATCAAAACAAAAATCATAATTTTATTAAGGAGGCATTACACCAAGAAATTGTCTGGAAAGTGATCCTACGATCATTTCAAAACTTTTTGAGTTTTATACCCGTTTTTAACACTGTCATGATCCGTTAAAGAGGTTTAACGTGAATCCAGTCCACATCAGAACACAATAACACGCTTCCCAAAACAAAAGCGAGTTTGCAGGCGGTGAACATACCCACAGGATATGAGAACCAGGAACGGTGGCCTAGTTTATTTAAATGCCAGAAGGGGTTGGGTAACTGATTTTGATGGATGGGATGCTGATATATTATCTGAAGGAGGGGCCCACCAGCTCGTGGCAAGAGATGGAGGTAGACAGGTGCAGAGGCTGGAAGATGCCGCGTGCGTTTAAAGATTCTTCCAGAACCGAGTCACACAGCTCAGCTTTTTTAATGCCATTTAGACAGCAGGCTGTTGGGGACGAATTGAGGAAGGGAGGCTGCTACACAAGAACAGAGGAAATGAACTGTTCCACATCAGTAAATATTGGAAGGGAACATTTGGAAAATGCCAAAAGACAGCACAAAGCCAACGGCACATTTTTATTCATGCAGCATGGCGGCTTAAGGGCATAAGCCAATATAATAGATCTCTGGTGATGATAAGACCGTCCTACATTATCATAATAATCAAAACTTATATTATTATCGGATAGACGGTGGTGGAGGTATTCACTTTCACCTCTAATGTTCTGAAAGGTGCGTCACGCACCAGTGAAAGTCAATCCCAATTTACTGCGGCAAAAATATTCTACACATTTACATTTTCTGAGTACAGCGCGAGTGATGCTTACCCATGCAAAACTCACCGCCACTTTACTGGGGATTTATGGGTGGTTGCCAAGGTGTTTCTATGTGGTTGCTAGGTGTGCATCATGTGAAGAGAGTCAACTGTGAAATTTCCGGGCTCTAGATTTGGCCTTGTTATATTCTACACATTTTCTGAATACAACATGAGTGATGTTTACCCATGCAAAATTCAAATTCACCTGTTCTGGGGTGCTCTTAACACATTATAGTCCTTCACTTCTATTGCGATTTCAAAACTCTGTCCAGTTGATAATACCTAGAATAACAAAATCGACTGCAGGCGGTAGATCCTTTTCCTATTTAGCACCAAAACACTGGAACAGTCTTCCTAACATTGTCCGGGAAGCAGACACACTCTGTCAGTTTAAATCTAGACTAAAAACACATCTCTTTAACCTGGCATACACATAAAAAATTATACATTCCTATTATTCAAATCAGTTAAATGATTATTAGGCTGTATAAATTAGGTCAGCCGGAACTGGGAACACTTCCTATAACACCAGATGTAATCGTTACACCATAAGAAGAATGGCATCTACGCTAATGTTAGTCTTTCTACTTATTCCGAGGTTTACTGTAATCAGCTAGATACAGGCTGTATCCAGATCAGATGGTGGACCTGCTCCCTAGACACGATCACAACGCATGATGCATTATTGCATTATTTTCCGGTTATCTTTGTCAAGCTGCTTTGAAACAATATGTATTGTAAATGTGACTTGATTTGACCTAAAGCTAATTTATTCCTCAGATGCCATGTCTGTAATTTAAAACAAAATCTAGCAATAATTCAATCTCAAAAGGATTTATTTAAAGAAGTTATTACTCCACCACCTGCGTGACAACATTAACCAGATGGTAGTTAAGCAGCGAGTTATGTCGTTGTACGGGAAACGCCCCTCTGCGCAGTTGTGTATCTACTGAAATGAGCCCTGCAATATTTCGGTCCCTAGATATGGCCTTATTCAACGTGCGTCTGAGGGATTTTCATCTGTTTTATCATCAAGCAGGTGTAAATAGTAACAGCACACCTTGATTCCCAAATCTCACAACCCATATTTGCTCTCATATATAGTCAAAATAAACCAGACCAGTGATTTTCATTACGAATGCACATTGTATTTTGCATATGTGTTATTGTTTTAATTAATGATGAAACACGATCATTAATTAAAACGATAACAGCTTTTGTTTTGTACATAACATTTCTTTAACATACTATACATTTTGTCTAGAAACAGTTTGACATGTAAAGTTCCTAAAATAAACTTTTCTTACTTTCGTGTACAGAGAATCATCCTCCCTGTCGGACGGCGTTTCACCGCTTGGTGGTTTGGCAATGCAGAGGAAATAAAGGCAAACACTTCCTGTTCTCTCTCCGAGTCTCTCATGTTTTGTGCTTTGGCTGTGTGCAAGAAAAGAGTGAAACGTTCCAAAGAAAAGAAAAGAAAAGAAATTCAAGCTGCAAATATCATATCAGTCCAGTTCAAGGAGATCAAGCCCACCTTCACCTTCCGGTCCAAGATTCCCCCAATTAAATGTCTTTTGGGGGATAGTGTCAGAAAGAGCACAGACTCAAAAGCCATCTTCTCATGGTCTTTACAGATGGTCTTTACAGGTCTTTACATCTCTTTATATCTCATATAAATATACTCTTCTGTGTTTGAATCGTATCTTATTATAAAACTAACATCAAGTTAAACTTGTGCACATGTGCGTTATAATCAGGCTCAGTCAGAATCTGCAGGCTCATTGGAAAAATGTACCTGTGGCAACATTTCTGCAAAAAAATTAACAATACATACATGCTGCAGAACAGAAATCTAACCGAAATTAACATTAGAGGCAGTAAAACAGCAATCACTTTTAATCCTTTTCATACAAATGTATAATTACAGGGGCAGATCGTGGATTAATAAAGACTTTTCACTTGGTAACCTCAAAACACTTTTTAGCCTATGTGGCAAACAGGGCGGGGACAAGAGCCGTGGGAATAGAGCGAGGCCTGTGGAGCGAGGGTTAATGAGCGTCACCTGCACGCCACACCGGTCTCGAGTCCCACGGAGGAGCTCCGGAAGGATAAAAGGAGGAGTCACGACAGTGAAAGACGAGAGAGGACCAGGCCTGGGACATTTATGTTGTGTTTTATTTAGGGCTGTCAGTTAAACGCGTTATTAACGGCGTTAACGCAAACCCATTTTAACGGCGTCAATTTTTTTATTGCGCGATTAACGGTCTTTTTGACCTAGCAAACTTTGTAGTTTTCTTTCACATGCTTTTGCAACAGGACGCGGCATGCGCGCGCTGCGCTATGAAACCCATTCATTTCAATGGCTTGCGCCGCACGAGTGCTTCGTCGACCAAAGCACAAGCGGATCTAGACCGAAAACAAAACAACAGGCACACACTCGTTTGGGCTTGCGAGCCGGCAAATAGTTAACCTTACGTTTTGAGTGGATGATGAGCGCGAGATGCCGAAATGGATGCCAATAAGATTCTGAATGGAAGGTTTACTTTTAAAAAGTTGCCAAATGGTTCCATTGACAAGACCAAAGTGATCTGTGTGTTTTGTCGTTGTGAACTGAGCTATCATCATCGCAGAACGTCCAGTCTGAAATACCGCTTGATGATGGCCAAGCACACACACACACACACACACACACACACACACACACACACACACACACACACACACACACACACACACACACACACACACACACACAACACACCACACACAGACACACACACACACACACACACACACACACACACACACAACACACAACACACACACACACACACACACACACACACACACACACACACAGCTGATGCGAATTCTCCGCCCCCTCGTCAATATCAGGACCTCGTCAGTATTTATTTCACCTTTTTATTGATGGACAGTGTTACATTGTGTGAGAGATTATTTGCTCCAAGTGAGAATTTTAGTGTGAATTTGAACACAGTATATGCCAATGCTGTTTTCAATAAGAAACATTTGCACAAAGCAAGCCGATCCACTTTACCATGTTGATAAGAGCATTAAAATGAGAAAAAATAATGGGACAAAAAGAAGACATTTAGAATAGATAAAAATGTGCGAATAAGTGATTAATCGCGAGTTAACTATGACATTAATGCGATTAATCGCGATTAAATATTTTAATCGTTTGACAGCACTAGTTTTATTATGTCGCCCTCACTGACGACAGATGCTTTTACTTTCATTTTGTTTAGTTTTTTATTTTGAATACATTTTGGAGTTTGCATCGCATAACTATATGTTTGGCTTTTCTGACATACTAAGCTTGCTTGGAAGCTCAGCTGGTACTTCCGACACAGAACGTTTGGGTACGAATCCTATGAAACACTTTTTTTACGATAAAAGAGCTCAAAGACTTATAGAAACAAGCTAAAATGGCATTGTTGCTTCAGCAATTGCGTTTTTATGTCACATTTGCTTTTGTTAACACTATCGGTAGGTTTACGGTTTAGTCTAGGTGTACTTTATTTTAAAAAGCCATTAACCTTTAAGCGCCACTTACTGGACATGTCAATTCAGAACTGCGGTGATACGTACAAAACCAATGTAATATAAAACATTGCCAGATTCACTTAGCCCCAAACATTTAGTCCAACTCACTGGGGATTTCCCTTTAAAACTGTTTGCAGAAATGTTGCCACAGGTTTGTTTTAGGCTGGGATGGAATCTGCCCCACACACCCCACAGTTTTTAAAGTCAACATCAAACACTATTGGCAACCCATTTTACCTCCATGATGTGACACTTTACATACTGAAACATAATGAGAAAAATATAGGACGGGATGGTGAATAATTGAGCCAGGTGGTTGACATAATCTTGTCATAATCTTGCATTATGTTTATTAATGTTTACTTTCCCTGTTACCATTTGTTTTTTTCTTGTTTTAAGCATAAACTTTCCTAAATTAAGTTGGATTTTTGCTTAAAACAGGATAAAACAACTTTCCAATTGGGGAAAGAAAAGTAAACTTAATTCAAGAAGATAGAGTCAATTCTCTGAAAACAAGTTTTTTTTTTTACTTATGAAATTTTGCTTTTCAAGTCCCTTTCAGCTGCGTCCACACTACAAGCGAGTGACAGTGACCATTGGCGACTGGATGGGGCGTGTCCAGCGACGCGAAAAAGCTGAGATAGGTTCAACTTCATGCAAATGAAGAGCGACTTTCAGGAGCGACAACCAATAGGAGTGAAGTCAATGGAGTGCGCGTGATCACTCTTCAGTGCAGAGTCTACCCGAGGCAGTCAGAAACTGTCCTATAATTTATGATATGTCTTTGTGTACATACAATACCTGTGGTATTCGCTCTGCTGCCTCCGAGCCTGAATGGTTTTGTGAACTATTATGCATTTTATGTACTGATTTCATTTTTATTTAGACTTTTCCTTCCAAAATGTTTGTGTGTAACAGCAAGAAAACGGATTTGTTCTACAACATGGAGTAACATCCATGAATATCACTTACAAACATTACTAGGCAACCAGAAGTGGGAACGCCCACGAGCGACCTCACCGCCAGCCACTGGCGACCTGCAGCGGCAATGTCGCTTGTAGTGTGAACGCAGCTTTAGATGTTAAATGTTTATATTGAAAAACAAGATAAAGTAGTGATTCAAAAATGAATTATTGCAGTATAATGACGTCAGCCGAAACGTAAAGTATACAGAGGTCGTTTCAAGTTAACAAGACATTTCTCATTATAATAGTGTGCCCTGGCGAATCATTCACTATAAAAATCAATCAATCTTGGTTTCATATTGACTTCAAATCCATTCCCCAAACTTCCCCAAAAAAAACACAGATTCTCTCCATGCCTGGTTATAATTGACCCCTCGCCAGCTCTACCTAAGCAACTGTTGCTATGTACCATATAGTCAGACAAGCTTTTGTTTCATTGTAATGCAAGTGTATGAATAGTTTTAAATTAATTTTCAAATCATTAAATAAACCTTGAGTTATAAATTAAACTCATTCCCAAATCAACATGTAGGATGTCAGAAAAAAACTTGCCAAAAATAACCTTAAGTTTGAATTTTTTATTTTTTAAACTACATATCTAAAAAAATCAAGATAAATCTTCTTAAGAAGAATATAGGTAAATACTGTATATACACGCTCTTCTTACTTTACTTCTGTTTGCAATGCACTGGCAGATTTAGCTTCTTTAGTAAATGTATCTGGTATCAACCATCCAGATTCTTAATTATTTTAACTGGAAAGCAAGTGAAAAATAATTCTAATCAAGAATCATGTTTTTTACAGTGTACTGTTGTTCCAAAATAAATGCATGTTTCTTACTTAAATGTCATCTCATATATTGATTTGATAGCGGTTCTGTTCACGTATACTAATGTGATCAGCTGTAATTGCTTTTTTCTTTTCAGTGAATGTAAGAAGAATTTGGCAGTCTCTGTTCACAGTCTCACAGTTTTTAATCACTTCATTGTGTAATTGATAAGTTTCGGATCAAAAACGGCAGATAAAAGATCCTCTGCAATGTCATGCTTCATTCCAGCCCACATAAGAAAAATATCCAATCCATTTGTACCACTTCATGAGCTCCTTTTACTAAGAATTGCACCATTCTTGTCAAATTGTCTGAGTGAGCAACAGTAACAAAGGCAGGCAACAAGGGTCAAATGAGGTTTTAGTGCACTTTTAGAGAAGCACTTTGTCCCTTTGCTCCCCTACATAATTAAAAAGTGCTTGTGAACTGGATATGATGAAAAAGTGATACGACTGAGTGAACCATTACACGGATTACTGAAACCAGACGGTGTCAATTTACAGTATTGCTGTAAGAAAAATGAAAAGAACATTATGCAAACATTAAAATGGTAGCAATGCAAAAAATGCTTCAGAAATCTGTAAACGGAGATAAAAACGAATTATGTATAAGGGATAAAAGGTTCAATCCCAATGGCCACATAGCATTAAGGCTACAGCCACGAAACACATCGACGACAGCTCTGTCAGGTGGGCTATATTACACGAAGGCATGTTTCCGCCCGGCAGAGAAGATTAGCTTCTACATTCCGAGTGGGTGTCAGAAAGTGAGCGAGGCTTCTGTATCAGCACATAATCCTGGGCGTGCGGAAAGTGGGTGTCCGGTGTGCTAGAGGCGGTGGAGTTGTGTTCGCCTGTGTCAGCGTCAACCGCTCTGAATGTACTTCTTAATAACCACGCAGCCGTGTCTAAAGAGTGGGCAGGGCAGGTTCTGCTGCAGAGTCCACACATTGGCACAGGGGTCGAAGGCCTCCATGGTTCCCAGAGCCGGGCCCTCGCTGCTTACAATGCCACCGGTCGCGTAGATCTTCCCATCCAGCACCACCGCACTGGAAAATAAGTTATTTGAGAACTGGTTCAGTTATTTACATATTGTAGTCTGTTAATTTATTATCAAATTACATTAAAAATATTGTAGTTAGTAACTTTGCTTCACAAGTAATTTTACAAAATTATTCCAATTAGATTCTAATTATTGGACAAAAAAATTCCTCACGTAATAACCTAGAATACTGTCTAACACTTGATGGCTGCTCTGTCAAACCTTCGTTGTTGGTTAGGAACCTGGGTGTGCTCTTTGATACCAATCTTTCATTTGAAAGTCATGTGTCTAGTCTAGGTGACTTGACTTGACTAACATAATCTATCATATTACACATTTGAGGTAATGCATTCTGCCTATTTTTAATTACTTATCACACGCCTTATTGTAATAGGATTATTTTATACCAAACTGATATAAAAATACAAAGATAAAGAAAAATATATTCCATTATTTGTCATCAACAACATTAAGTGCATAAACATAACATATTGTGTCCTAAATTAGTTTTTTTGATGGAACTGCAGGTGGTTTATTAATGAACAGCTAATTAAATAATTACATAATGTAAAATGAAAGAAAAATTAAATACTTTTAAATTAAAAACAGCAGCAACAACAACAAAAAATATTTAATCATTTGTTTACCTGCATGTCATGATGTAACTAATAACAACTGTGAACATGTGAATGTGTTGATGCAATTTTCTAAATATTAACTTACAATCTCAAGGGGATTTAAAAAAATTGAGGTTAAAGGGGTTCGTCTGCCACAAAAACGCATTTGTGTACACTTTGAAGCAGACAACCAATTGTCAAAACCAAGGGGGTTAAATCATGTTCATCTTAATGCAAATTCTTGTTTCTTTGTTCAGTTTTAGATGTGGACAGAAGAAAGTGCTAAACTACTCTGGCAGTGTTTGAGTTGTGAATTGGCACCAGAACCATTTCATTCTCTCAGATTTTTGACCCTAGTTATTAGAGAAAATAAATCTGGATTTCTTACCACATACATAAGCATAATGATAAAGATTATGTTCCCATTTGCCATCGTATAAAAAGGCTTTGCATTGTCAAACTGTTGGATGAGACAAATCATCTACCTACTAATCTTCTCTTGGGCCATATTCATTTCAAGCCCTTGACAGGTTTCAAAATGTTAATGCGGAAACTCATGCGAGTGTGACTGTAACTGACGTGTAGTTTCTGCAAAACATGTTTGTATCGCAAATACACAGCAGAAGCGTAAAAGGTGCCTGTGTGTGCTTTGGGAGGACGTGATGCACTAGCGATTGTTCTGAGGCTCGTTCGTGCTTTATCTGCTGCTGAGATAATTATTGCCTCTGCTGCGAATACCAATCAGCAGTGAAAGCAAATTGGGCCTAAAGCCCGACCCTGGGGGACACCGAATAAAGTCTTAGGAGCAAATAGAGCAGGCTTGTGTAAACTGGAACACATCACTTTAACAATGTGCTTTTCTCAGCTTGATCCATCTGCACTTACTTGATGATGGTTGTTAATGCTCATTTTCTTCATTAACATTAGCAGTTATGTCGTGAGAATAGCTTTTTTTGGAATATTCAAAAGCAACTGCAACAATTACATACTTATGTTACTAAATGTATAACGTCAAAAACCATAAAAACAACGGTCAAAGCACTAAAACCTAAAGACAAATGCGTTTTAGACAGCTAGAGTAATTTTAAGCATTTTGAATGCGTAGCGCATTAAAATTAATTTAAGTAAATTTATTAATAAAAGTCACAGGGAAGTGCTGACAAGTTTCTGTGCTCCTGTTTATTGTGCGCAGCATGTGACAGCGAGTGACACATGTGTGTGCACTTCAATGAGAGCAGCGCATTAATACAGAACAATGATTAAACTGGAACTACCTGTGCATTAAACGGTTTTATTGCACACCTTCCAGCCAATCAGAATCGAATTAAGACCATGTTACACCAACATTCTTCCCTCAAATGTTGTCCAAACTAGGCAAACACCGTTGTGTGCACAAAGAATTTCAAATAAAAAAAATATTGCTGAAATGTTGAGGGTTGTGAGTTTGCTCTACATTTGTTTTAATATCTGACGTGTATTAAACGTCTTCTTTCAACACTGAACTGACTTCAGCTGAATAATGACACTACGGTATTCTCTTTTTTAGAGATTCTTTTCAACAGAATTAAATTCTGTTTGCATCATTGATTATTATTTCCTGTTTGTTAATGTAAAGCTGCTGTGAAACAATGTGTATTGTATAAAGTACTATATAAATAAAGGTGACTTGACATTATTGCTAGTATATACAGTACATTTCAAAATGACAGATAACTTGTATTGTCTTACAAGAAATTTAGCAGAACAAGAAATCAGTAGTTGACTAGACTAATTTATCGGCTGGATGTGGAATTTTGCATTTAAAGAACGAACAAATTCAAAACGACAAAGCAAAGCAGCAATTTTTTAAGACAATATTTAAGAGACCCTAATCTGAATGCGGTGAATTATTATGTTTTCTTAATTTCTTTTTAAAAGTGCAAAAGTTCAATAATTAAGTAGCATTACGTACGAAGAAATAAGAAGTATAACAAATAGTAATAGTGACACACCACTGACCAGGGCAGACTTGTGCAGTAAATCTCTATTCAGCTGTATTCAAAGAACCATGAATGCACAAGAATGTTTTTAAGTAGCCATGACTAACTAACTTTTCTTACAGCTGAAAAACTCTCAATCAAGTTTTCTCCAAAGACTGATTATGGTCTGCAGCCTAATTTTCAGACTCCTTTGTGGTTAACATGCTGGTTTTACCTGCAGAACTGCCTGGAGTGGTTCATGTTGGGTCCTGCTTTGATGTTCCCTTTCTCAGGGTCGTAGATGGTGGTGGCTCTGGCGTATGCTCCTCCCAGGATGAAGACATATCCATTCAGAGTCACTGCCGGGGCGTATTTGTTATCTGAACAATAGCAAAATAAAACAGAAGTCATCACTAACCCATTTTAAGTCCAGAAGGTCAGGAACATCCAGCATGCAAATATGCAAACGTGAATGAAAGATCATGACGATTTTTCCCCCTCTGGAATAATGTGCACTGATGAATCATTCACAATAAGACCAGAAACACATATTAAGGTAAATAAGGTTACATTATTTTATGTTGCTTCAGAAGAATCTCTTGTAAATGCATCACACCTCAAATAATCTTATAAACAAGATTACAAAGCACAATTTAGAATAGAGACAAGCTATTTTTATGGGTTTATTACGTTTCATTCATTGAGAAAGGCACCTGAATAGATTATTAATTTCAACAAGATACAAGTATAAGAGTAACAGCTGGGGTCATTCTGTCAACTGTCCAATTGTAAATCAATAGCCCTGTTCAAACACATTATGTTGGCATGAATACGGTTAACTTCTTTGATTTAAGTAATCAAGCAGGAGAAAACACATAAATAATTGATGAGTGGCAAATAATTAATTGAATTCACATTCAACCCAGCAGCTGTGACATCAACCTCAGCCGCTGAAGAGAGACGCGAGAACATTGAGCTAATTAAATCTTGAGCCTTTCAGATTTGGAGTGAGACCTCCCGGGAAGAACAGATATTACGGATAACATAAAAAGAACAGAGAAAGGTGGAGGGAAGGTTAACAAATAATGGTCAGAAATAAAAGCGTGCATGCAGATCCTTGTGCAATGAGCAATACTGAAAACTAAACAAGAGAAATATTTGATCTCACTTAATCTATCACAGCTAAGCAGTGCCCTAAGTACAAGACAAATACAAGGAGATTACCACAGTCCAAGGGTAAATCTCACAAAAATCTGTTAAGAACCCGGTCATGTTTTAGCCCACAATAAAAATAAATCAATAAATGAATTGAAATTCTTTAAATTAAAACACACAGCACTCATATTCTCCATTAGTTTATGATCTGTTTTACAGTCCTGTCTAATACGTATTAGATAGAACTGCTAAACAAAGAAGTAGACAGTACATGAAAAAGTATTAATGTTTGCCGTGTGGTTAAGGCTAATGGTTACTAGCTGAGCAGGAATACAAAATCATGTTTTGGTTGGTCCAAAGTTGCGTTGGATTTTCTACTTAGCGTAAAGGTTGAGAGGTCCATCTATCACTGTGTTTGTAGAGTTAGTTTGTGGAGTAAATATATAGGCTATGATCAGCCAGTGGCACTGATCCTCAACAAACTCGTGTCTATACCGGCGTGATGACTCCGATCTTCAACCAGATGGAACTGGAAAAATATTCTGAATGTTCCAATCCAATCTGACTTCTGACCTGCAATGCTGCCTGAATCATAATCATACACTGTTCGTTCATTGCCCAAGTCAAGTCACCTTTATTTATATTGCGCTTTTTACAATACAAATTGTTTCAAAGCAGCTTTACAGAGATAACAGGAAAACAATGTTGTAATAGTATTGTTCAATTGAAAATTAAATGTCCCCAACTAAGCAAGCCAAAAGGCGAAGGCAACAGTGGCAAGGAACCAAAACTCCATCAGGTGACAGAATGGAGAAAAAAACCTTGGGAGAACCCAGGCTCAGTCGGGGGGCCAGTCCTCCTTTGGCCAACGAATGAACAGTGTATGATTATGAGTTAGGCAGCATAATGTCAGGAGTCAGATGGGATCAGAACTTTCACGATATTATCCAGTTCATCTGGTTGGGTTGGGTCATCCGGCCGGTGAGGAGATGAGTGTGTTGAGGTGTCCATGGGCCTTCACAGCCCTGATAATGCGTGTCGTCGTGTCCATGTGATGGTCCTTCATCAGATCTGGATATGCCCTGGATCCGGCGGTCTGCGGTAAACCTCGGGATAAACAGAGAGACTAATATTAGCGTAGACGCCATCCTTCTTATGATGTACAAAGTACATCAGGAATTATGGGAAGTGTTCCCGGTTCCGGCTGATCTAATCTATGCAGCCTAACATTGAATTATAGAAATCTATAATGTGTTATGTGTATGCTAAGCCAAAGAGATGTGTTTTTAGTCTAGATTTAAACTGACAGACTGTATCTGCTTCCCGGACCGTGTTAGGAAGATTGTTCCAAAGTTTTGGTGCTAAATAGGAAAAGGATCTACCGCCAGCAGTCGATTTTGATATTGTAGGTATTATCAACTGGCAAGAATTTTGAGATCGCAATAGACGTGAAGGACTATAATGCGTTTAGAGCTCGCTCAAGTACTGGGGAGCTAAACCATTTAGTGCTTTGTAAGTAATCAGCAATATTTTAAAATTTATACGATGTTTAATAGGCAGCCAATGCAGTGTTGACAGAACCGGGCTAATATGGTCATACTTCCTGGTTCTGGTAAGAACTCTAGCTGCTGCGTTTTGAACTAGCTGTAGTTTGTTTAATAAGCATGCAGGGCAACCACCCAGTAGAGCATTACAATAATCTAGCCTTGATGTCATGAAAGCATGAACTAATTGTTCCGCATTTGTCAGTGAGAGCATATGACGTAATTTAGATATATTTTTAAGATGGAAAAATGCGGTTTTACAGATACTAGACACAAGACTTTCAAATGAAAGATTGGTATCAAAGAGCACACCCAGGTTCCTAACTGACGTCGAAGACTTAACAGAGCAGCCATCAAGTGTTAGACAGTATTCTAGGTTATTAGGTGAGGAAGTTTTTTGTCCAATGATTAGAATCTCTGTTTTTTCAGAATTTAGTAATAGGAAATTACTGGTCATCCAATTTTTTATATCAGCTATGCATTCCGTTAATTTTGTGAATTGGTAAGTTTCGTTAGGTTTTGAAGAAATATACAGCTGAGTATCATCAGCATAACAGTGAAAGCTAATTCCATATTTCCTAATTAGATCTCCTAATGGTAGCATGTACAGAGTGAACAGCAGCGGTCCTAGTACTGAGCCTTGTGGTACGCCATACTGAACTTGTGATCTATAAGACATCTCTTCACTTACTGCTACAAACTGAAAACGGTCAGATAAGTATGATTTAAACCATGCTAGTGCAATTCCGCTAATGCCAACATAGTTTTCTAGTCTATTTAAAAGAATGTTGTGGTCAATAGTATCAAATGCAGCACTAAGATCAAGTAACACTAGGGGTGTAACGAGATCTCGTGCCACGAGATCTCGCGAGACTAAAACATGACGAGATTTCCCGTCCAGTGAAAAGCTGTCTCACGATTTCTATTACCATAGAATATTCCACCGCTACACTCACATTCGCCTAAACTATCGTTTTGCTGTTTTTATAAAAATAATTAAAAACCATTATAAACTAATGTAAAAGTCTGCTCTGCTCATCCAGCTCGAGTTGCCGTTGCAATCAGTGCAGCACGAATCACAGTTCACTGATCGCGTGAGGATGGCGGAGGATTCGTTGCGCAACATAGACTAAACGTCTGATCTTATGTTGTAGAATGCACGCTCAGCACCGCTGCTATACACAGAGTACGCGTGATCACGATAGTGAAAGTAAAACACAAGCTCGCTGATGTGCATTGCGCACAAATTAGGCCGCGAACATACACTAGTCCGTCTTCCAATACCCATCACTGGACTGTTTATTTGCGGCTATCGTCTCAGTTTGCACTTCGAATATTGAGAGAGTACTGTAATGTCTTAAAGACAACAGACAAGGGAGGCTCTGTTTCTGAACTTATAATCGGAACGCAAGAACAACTGTGGAGACAAACACACCCTACCCGGCCTTTCCCGAACTCACCGCATTAACCCTATAACTGCCGGTGCAAAATACAACAGCAATTTCAAAACAATTATAAAGAGTCTGTGCGCTAACTTTGATTATGGTTGCACTTGCACTTATTGTTTGCACTTAATAAGACTTCTAGAGTTCAGTTAGGAGGTCACACACAGCCTCAATCAGAAGTTCTGAAAGCTCTTAAATGTACAGTAAGGTCTGAAGAGACTAATGTGAAATCATACAGGAGAAAAGCCAGTCAATAAAAACCTTTTATTATTAAAAGTTTATATTGTTGTATATTGTTTTCTTTCAATGCATTTGATAATTCATACTCCTAATGCATGTCATTTCAGGTCTATTTAATAAGATTATTAGTTAAACATTGCAAAATGCACCTGCATAGTTTTCCAGTCATGAATTGTGTCATTGAGGATTTCTGTAAAATTGTGCAAAAATCTCGTCTCGTCTCGTTCTCGTGAACCCAATCTCGTGTCTGTCTCGACTCATGAGATAAGCGTCTCGTTACACCCCTAAGTAACACTAATAGAGAGATACAACCACGATCGGATGATAGGAGCAAATCAAAGGAGACCTGGCCCTCCGACTGAGCCTGGTTTCTCCCAAGGTTTTTTGCTCCATTCCGTCTTCTGATGGAGTTTTGGTTTCTTTTTACCATCGCCTTTGGCTTTTGTCTTACTTAGTTGGGGACAATTAAATATTCAACAATATTATTGATCTGCCTGCAATGACACCATTATATGACTGATATGAGCTGGATGATGACATCACTGTTTTCTCCTGAATGGCTATATATTAGGGCCGGGACTCGATTAAAAAAAATAATCTAATTAATTAGAGGCTTTGTAATTAATTCATCGAAATTAATCGTATTTTAATCGCATAAATATTTGACCTGAGAACAGTGAGAAGTAATTTTTTTCACATGGATTTTTAGTATACCATTGAATAACGACTGAAACATAACCTTAATCAACACCATATTGTTAATTTTTGTTCAACCAAGTCCAGCAGACCAGTGCAATTTTTGCCATTAAGTGTAGCAATAGCATATTGCTACACTACACTAATGGCAATAGCGAATTCCTTGTTGTATAGCTTGCACACAACCATGCTCTTATTGCTTATACTTCTTCCATCCGTTCTTTTTTTGTAACAAAATTTCCCATCCACCGGCCAACCAAAGCGATCTCTCTTTTTTTTTTTTTATTAACAACAGCAAGTAATACAGAAATTAGAACAAACACCAGAGGAGCCACGAATAAAAAAGGAGAAAAACAAACAAACAGAGTTAGCAATAAAATAATAGAGGATAATCAAATACATAAAAGAGATAGGCTACAAACAGTTAGAGCATAAAATGTGACAACTTTAAAGGGGGATTTTGAAGAGAGCACAACAAGATAATGTTTTCCTTGCTTTGGTCTTCTCTGAAATAGAAAGCGTTTGGATGTATTGGTGAAATTCTTTGAGAAAGACTTTGAATAATGAACCAAAGCGATCTCGTTCGTCATGGGCCCTGTCCCAAATGGCACACTTCATGTGCACTTTCGGTCTTGTGGACTTACAATGGCTGCCGCGTGCGCGTGTCCGTTAAGTCCGTGAGACCGTTAGTGTGTCCCATTTGTCATTTTTAGATCTCAGAAGGGTGCTCGCGAGCGCCCCGTGTGGTCGATTTGTGCCCTTGATGCACACTTTTGCCGAGCCCGCGCTGATGCGGACTCCACAGCAGACTTCCTCCCGACAGTCAAAGCGGCATTACGTTACGAAAGTGCGGACTCAGAGGAAGACAGCGAGTGCTTAGGGTTCCATTTGGGACAGGGCAATGAACGCTAGTTGGTGCGTGCGCCAGTATAATCGGTCCGCCGAAACTCATCTAGTGAGAAACGTTCCGCGGTGCAAAAATAAGTGCGATTAAAATTTTTGTGTAATTAATTAACACGTTAAAGTCTGTAATTAATTAATCTTAATTAACGCGTTAAAGTCCCGGCCCTACTATATATTAACTAAATTCATAACTTTTTTACAACAAAAATGAACCATCACTGAATTTAATTAAGCTGGACTATGACACTATTTTCTTCTAGATCTGCTGTACAGCAGAAATAAACTTTGTTGCATTATTTTCCTGTTATCACTGTAAAGCTGGTTTGAAACAATCTGTATTGTAAAAAGAGCTATATAAATAAAGGTGACTTGACAATAAGTTGTGGTCATTTTCGAAGTTCTGTGGTCGAAAATGCCTTGTTGATGCCAGAATGCAGAGAAGAATGGCCAGACTGGTTCAAGCAGATAGAAAGGCAACATTAACTCAAATAATGCATTTGTTACACCGAGCAGAGCACCTCTGAACCTTGAAGCAGATGGACAACAGAAGCAGATCACACCGACTGCCACTCCTGTCAGCTGAGAACAGGAAACTGAGGCTACAATTCACACCGCCTCACCAAGATTGGACAATAGATGACTGGAGAAGCGATGGCTGGTCTGATGAGTCTCAATTTATGCGGCGACATTCAGATGGTAGGGTTCAAATTTGGTATAAACATGAAAGCATGGATCCATCCTCCTTTGCATCACTAGTTCAGGCTGCTCTTGGTGTAAGGGTATGGATGAAATTTTCTTGGCACACTTTGGACCCCTTCGTACCATTTGAGCATCGTGTAAACACCACAGCCTACCTGAGTATGACACCAGTGGACACATCTTCTGATGGCTACTTCCAGCAGGATAACGTGCCATGTCACAATGCTCATGTCATCTCAAACTGGTTTCTTGAACATGACAATGACTTTACTATTCAAATGACACAGTCACCAGATCTCAATCTAATAGAGCACATTTTGGATGTGGTGGAACAGGAGATTTGCAGCAACTGATGCTATTATGTCAATATGGACCATAATCTCTGAGAAAGGGGATCCAACCCGGTATTAGCAAGGTGCACCGAATAATGTGTCCAGCAGTTAACTTTTAAACCGGGTTAAATGTGACAAAGAGATGTTTTCATGAAATTCACCTACCAAGTTTCTCAAGTTGTGAATCTTTTCAGTGTTTCTTGATTTAATCTCCTTTTGGCATCCAGCTCTCCGCCTGACCGCACATATTTGAGAATGGTTTTCAGTGTGTGCATGTGTGTTCAACTCTCGTCTGCTGTCTCCTGCTGGGCATTGAAGTGTCAATCTGTCATCCTCAGTGATGTGGCACAACTACTAAATGGGGCTCTTGAAAGAATCTCTCAAAACAAACAGCAGCAGTCCTTTTTACAGTTAAACAAAGTTTCACACTTCCATAAATGTGGATAAACCACCAAAGATCTTCATCCGGATGTGTTTCAAGGCCACGGGCAGCTCTTTGTCATGGTTGGAATATTTACATGTTAAACACAATACACAATATAGTGCAGCGTGAGCGTGTCCCACTGCATTTTCTGGCCTGTCAAACACAATAAGCATGCCAGCGGGGGGGAGGTGTTGTCATTCACAGATGGTCTCGGTGACAATGCCGTTCCCTGCCGATAAGACGGAGAGATGAAAAACTGCAAATGGGAAGATTAGGCAGATCACTGACTGTCAACTGAGAGACCGTACTCTTAGACTGACCAAATCACTGATATGAAGCTTCTCCATGGCAGATCTTACTGTTTTTCAGTGTTCACTGAATAAACTGAACCACCCAAACAATACTATAAGTATTTTTACAGAATTGTCCAGTTAAAATATCTAAAAATCCTTAAAAAATAAGATGCAATTACTTCAGAAGCAACATTGCATACATCCTTAAGACTTTTTTTCAGACAATGCATCTTTAACATAACTTACAAAAGTGACGATTTTTCACGTTTTACAGTTTATATAGTATAAACAAATTCAAAACAAGTGTAAAAATGTGCAAGTGCAATAAGACAAAAATCACCATTTAAGATGCAATCTTGTCCATTGTTTTATTTAACTCTTTCCGTGACTGTTTTGTTTTGTTTTGTTTTTAAGTTGCCCCTTCGTACCATTTGAGCATCGTTTAAGCATTGTTTAAACGCCACAGCCTACCTGAGCATGACCCCACTGGACACATCTTCTGAGGGCTTCAACCAGCAGGATAACGTGCCATGTCACAAAGCTCATGACATCTCAAACTGGTTTCTTGAACATGACAATGAGTTGACTACTCAAATGACACAGTCACCAGATCTCAATCTAATAGAGCACCTTTGGATGTGGTGGAACAGGAGATTTAAGATGCAATCTTGTCCATTGTTTTATTTAACTCTTTCCGTGACATTTTTTTTTTTTAAGTTGCCAATCACCACCAATATTTTTGAGGCCCCCGAAATATTCGGTTGTATGTTTTTTATCAAAGACTACATCCAGATCGGATTAGATGAACGATGAACAGAACATAGATGGAGTAGATTTATTTATTTATTTGAGCAGTAACCATTCTGCTCAAAAGGAGTGGGCCGAAGCAAAAGAGCTTATAAGCGCCCACCCCCATAATTTAATTAAAAAAAAATCTCATTTCACAATAGTACAAGGGAACATAGTGCAAAATCAACAAAACAACAGCAAGGAGACAACAAAGTATCTGATCATGGTAGAAATACCCCTAATGACAAATCATTTCTTCTTCTCTATACTTTTCAAAAATCTTTTGTTTGTATTTGAAAAGATTGATGTTAGATCGAGTTCATCAACGGATTCTAAGTCCTAAAGCTCGCCCTGGGTTGGCATTTCATTCGGTAACACAGTTTTGATTTATATGCGGTTTAATGTTGATGATCGCGTTATTTTAAATATGCATCTTGCTAACATATAATATCACTTGTTTCTGCATCACCTGTGTTTTGATCAGGAGATACAGTACTCTTTCAGAAGATGTGTAATAGCACCCCCTACCGCATAACAGTGAAAGCTGGGAAGCGTTGTCTCATAATTGACAGAAATTTCCATCAATGAAAATGGAAAGTGTTTATTTATTTTTTTGTATTTAAGATTGTTTTTAAGGCACAGTTTTAAGTAAGATGTCTATTTTTATAAATATCTATTTCTATATATATATATATATATATATATATATATATATATATATATTATATATATATATATACAATAATATTTATCCTCGCATACATACTACAATTCAATAAAATGCTATTTTTGGTTAAAGGATTATTTGATGAACAGAGTTCAAAGCATTTATTTGCAATAGAAATTTATTGTAACAGTATAAAAGTAACTTATAATAAATTAATTAAACGGTTCATATGATGCTTTTTAATGTTTTCCTTTTCCTTTAGTGTGTAATGTTTCTGTTTATGCATGTATGTGATCTGCAAAGTTACAAAGTTCAGTCTTCCACAAAGAGATTTAGTCTACCTAACAGAGAACACAGATTCCTGCCTAAAACGCCTTGATCAAGATCCAGATATTATTTCCCCGAACCCTTACTTCACAATGTGAAATATTAGCATATGCCCGGCCGAAGGCATACGCAAAGAAAAAATAAGAGGCTTCAGTGAATTGTAGTGTTGTCGTCATGTCGCGGAGACACTGTGCTTGGATGTGAACGCAAAATCACTTCGTTAGGCCTTCCGAAAACGGATGAAACTAGGAATCAGAGGTTAAGATTTATTTATTAAGGTGTCCTTGAGCAGTACAAACCTAAAGCTTGCTTGTGTACAGTGCATTTTACAGAGGACAGCTTCCTGAACCTGGGAGATTACAACACCGGCTATATACAAAGACTACAGCGTTACATTTCCAACAAGTGCTTGAGGTGTTTGGCCAATCACAATTCACTGGGTCTGTTGGCCAATCACAATTCACTGGATCTGTTGGCCAATCACAATTCACTGGATCTGTTGGCCAATCACAATTCACTGGATCTGTTGGCCAATCAAAAAACGCTGAGTTTTTCGGAAGGAATGGCTTTGTAGAAATCATAGCGTTTCAGACAGACTGGGAATAGAGGAGCAGCAATAATGGACAGTATGTCAAAAATTTGTGTTTTTTTTTTTACATTAAAGCATGTTAACCTATACTTTTAACACATTAAAACAAAATAATAAACTTTTAAAATAGCATCATATGGCCCCTTAAATTTTTTGCTGAATAAATGTATTAACTAAAAAATAGATCTTACTGATTCAAGACTTTTGGTCAAATGTAGCAGACACTTTATAATACCTAACAGTCTTATAAATTAGTCTTAATAGTCTTGATCAAGGGTACAACTGCATTCTAGTCTTTGGGTTTGAGCCAGTAAAATGTTTGCTACCTACCTACATCTTCAACCTCTAGGCTGTACGGTCCTACGCTGCAATTACTAGGCCATTTTAATATGCTACAAAGTGGTTTTAGTTGCTTTATTACTGTTGACCGTTTCCATGGCTTTATCGATTGAAGTGGCAGTCAAATAACAAGACAATGAAGACTGAGTAGCTTTGTATTTGAGCCTTTGCTGGTTCTTACACAAACACGGCTGCAATAAACATATGATCCCTGGGCCACTATGTCCATAGTGATATAAAAATCAATAAGAGCCTCACAGTCCATGGCGACATCAAAATCAATAAGCGCCCAGGCTGAGATGACGTTACCGACCGAAACCCTCAACAGTTCATTATCCGCTGGCGCAAGAATACCTGCAACACTTGACATCTACACCGACCTTTCCAGATCACTCAAGCCCTTCACAATAATCAAAATATCATGTTCCTTCTCACATGCAGCTGGCCTTTCGAGACCGGCTCTCGACAAGAGATGATGTCAGTCGCCATCTATGAACTTTAAGTCACCTGCTCTAAATGCTCTTTGGCTACATGAACATTCATGTTTGACCTAGAGGGTCACAAAAGTGTTTTTAAAGTCACATGTGTGCGAGGGAATGTTTACTGTCAGCTGCAGAGTTGAATGTCAGAAGCATTCATATTTCCCTTTCGCTGCTACAAACGCCATAACCGAACTCTGATTTCAATATCTGAACCAAGTAAGGAGTCTCAAGTGACATGTCAGACAGCAAAATGTTATTCACGTTCCACTGGTCTGGTTCCATGCAAAAAGGAATAGTTGACTCTCCAAAAATGACAACTCTATCATTATTTACTGATAGAGTAAAACCTGTATGCTGTTTTTTATTTTGTGGAACTAAAAGGAGAATCATGCAGAAGCTATGAACAGCAACCCATATGATGTCTTTCCAGCTCAGAAAAGAACATACAAAAAACAAAAAAGAACCATAAAAGTAGCTTGTATGCTTTATAAAGTCACTGAGAGCTAGAACAGGAAAAATGATCAGCAAATTATTGCTTTTTGTTTGTTTCTATGCTATTTTCATAGCAGAAACAAGATAAAAAAACAATAATGCATTACATAAAATAACTATACAAGACAAAAATCAATATAACTACATATAAAAAAATCAATATAAAATGTTTAAGATTACACAAGAACTAAACCTGGGAAAACTTATTAAAACGTGTTTAAGTGTTTAATGGAATAAAACATTTTTTAAAGATTTTTCACACTAACCACGATATGTCATAAGACTTGCAATATAGTGCAGGAGTCGCATTGAAGGACTTCTAATGAACCTCATGAAACATTATTCCGGACTAGATAATTACATTGCTAAACAGAATTTATCTGCATGCTTTTACCTCACACAAACCAGGGTATCTGCAGAGTTTATAACTTCAATTTGAGACTTTAAACAAACTGCACGAATTCAATTAATACCGTATGCCATGCAGAACAAATCTAAACAATCTTAAAATAAATCATGCATCTCAGATTCTTTGCCTTTAAAAAACAGGCACATATATCAGTGAATGTAAAATATATACATATAGTGGGGGAAATAATTATTTGATCCCCGGCTGATTTTGTATGTTCCCCATTTTTATGGTAGGTTTATTTTAACGGAAAGAGACAGAATATCAACCAAAATACCCAGAAAAATCACATTCATAAAAAAACAGATCCTCTCTAAATCCTTAAGGTTTCTTAAGTTGCTTTGCAACTCAAAGATTCAGCTCCCTCCACAGATTTTCTATAGTATTAAGGTCTGGAGACTGGCTAGGCCACTCGTGCATTTATGGCTAGGCCATAAATGCTGCTCGTACCATGATAACGTTTTGTGGTGTTATCTAGCATAATGCATTTCACTAACTATTCGTGTATCTTTCACAATCAGCAATGTCAACATTGAATGTATATAATGATAACGAAAACAGTTAGTGACTTGACTGGACAATTTCAGTGTAACAGTAAGATCGTAGGAAGTAACATTACTGTACTGAACGTGACTGGAAATGTGTATTATAACATATGATAGTAGTGGGATGAGTGACATTAGACAGTAGATCTAGTACATAAAATAAGTTACATCCTAAAGCACCTACTTTTTGTTATCCTGGAACAGTCTTCTGTATTCATTTCATGTCTCATATATGTTGTAGTTTACCTTGCTATTTCATTACAGTTTACCATTATTTCAGCATATCTGAAAACTTGTAATTTATCACAATAAAAATAGCGAAGGTCCCTCCATAATTCAAAGGCTCTGCCGATGTTGATCGTGTTTTCGTCCTGAGTCGATCCGATTCACGTTTGGCCTGACGAGCTTCAGCAGATACATTTTTGTTTTGATTTTTAAATTTATGTGGAGTTTGTGTTGGAGTGTGTGTTGTGCTGGAGGCAGGTCGTTTTTTGGTGTTATCAGACTCATGTAGTTCGCTGCAGTGCCGTCCATAGACTGTATGAGAGAGGCTCGGGAGCGCGCATGCACGTCACATCCAATGGATTTCGCGGTAAATCCGACCCGGAGCCTTCACATAGAAATAGGAATACTGCAGAGGTAATAGCAAAACCCGAAAAGTGGATCATTGTAATGTGCGATTACAACCCCTTCACACACGGGAAATAAAAAAAGGATTAATTTTAGAAGAACAGTTACATTTAGCACCTTTAATAACTTTTTTTTTAAACAAAAATGAAACATAGCTGAACTTAATATGGACTGTGAAGCTATTTTCTTTTGGAAAAAAACTTTTTTGCATTATTTTCCAGTTATCTCTGTAAAGCTGCTTTGAAACAATCTGTATTGTAAAAAGCGCTATACAAATAAATGTGACTTGACTTGACAATATACAGTAAAGCTCCGATCACACTGACAATCTCATTAAAAACAAACGACTTCTGGTCGATTTGTTGCTGCTGTGTTGCATTGCTTTAAAGAACACACATGCCCATTAGCTGCACAAAACATACACTTTCAGATATTTCAGATTAACCCAAGCAGACACAAGCTGTACGTACATGACTAGAAAATAAATGCCTACAATTCGCCTTAAAGGGACCTTGATTATTCATGAATCTGATGCATGCGGCAAGAAAAATATAACACAAGCTTTACAAATATAGCTATAGGTAAACTTGCTGACACTGAAATTTATACTGGACAACCGATACTGCAGTTTGCAGATACAACAATGTGTTTAAAGAACAACAAATTACTGTGCCATTACAGGTAAAATTGACATATTTAATGATTTTTTTTGGTTTAAAATGTAAACAAGCTCAAAATACACAGACTATTATTTTGAATTGTCTGCACTATACCACTTCCAGCTGCTCATTCTAACATATGAGGGAGATAAAATATGCACTCTTACAACTATCTACAACATACTACAATAGAAACACTATACAATAAACATGATCAATCTACAGTAGATCAATAAGCAATCACTTGGCTGCAAACTGCTCTGAAATGGCGATGTAGAACGCACAAAAGCGCCATGTTTTTACTTTGTGCTCATGTTTATTTCAATCATATTCTTTTGAATATTATTTTTATTAATATGTATGTTATACCATTTAAGATATTTAAGACTTTTTATGATCTTAAAGGTCCCCTGACATGAAATTTTCACTTTGTGAGGTTTTTTAACATTGATATTAGTTCCCCTGGCCTGTATTTGGCCCCCTCGTGTCTAGAATTTTCAGTCGGTGTAAACCGAGCTTTGGCTATCTTTTTCTGCATGTGAGAAAATGAGAGCTCAGACGTACGAACGCGATTTGAGTTTTTCCTCGAGAGATATAATGGCTTGCAAACGAGCGAAGCATGGCAGTTGATCAGTGTTCGGATGTACAATTGAACACAAAAGTATTTTTTAGTTCCTTCATCCGAGCCTCTGAAGAAACAATGGGTTAATTTGATTTTCTCTGGAAATGCGCCGAGCAACAATTCAATTTCAAGTTCAGACAGGTAATCTTTCTTTCAAAATCGATCAATACGGTTTATGCATCAGTAAGTCAAGCCAGTGACTAAAATATCAACTTCACATCGTTTCTTTTAGTAGGATGAAAATAATCTTATTTAAATTGTGAACAGATTATATACAGAAAGCAATCAAAGAACAATCTTTCCACACAGCGCAAGTTTATCTGGACAACTCGTTATGAAATCAATGACGCACGTTACACTGCACAACGAAGCTCTTACTGTATGTACATCATCGTGTTTGCATTGGTGAAAGCATTATAGAGAGTGCAGAAACTGCGTTGCAATGATAAGATCTTCAGACTCGCGATCAACAGACTGTCATCTGCTCAATGCTCATCACGGCAACATTTTATGTGATGGGAATAGATCTAAATACTATAAAAACTTCTATTAACTTCAATTCGTTAATATCGATAGCTGTATTAGTAAAAACGTATAATAGCTGTAAAAGTATTCGAGAGAGTTTCACATGTAATACGTAGCTATTTCATATGCAAGCATGTCAGCCAATCACAGCAGTGGCCCGGTTACACTGACTCCCACAGCAGACACGCCCATTTAAATCAGAGGCTAAAATCAGGCTAGGAAAAATGCCTTTTATTTCTGAATTATGACTATTTTTGATCTAAAAAACATACTAACATTATAAGGGCAACCCAGGAAACATTATAACATAATAAATATAACCCCATGTCAGGGGACCTTTAAATTTGATCAAACTCACATTAAGACTTTTACACTCATTTTAATTTGAACTTTTAGGCGTATATTAAACGTCAAGTGTCTTCCTATTGTCTCTGAGAAAGATATTTCATGCAGCAGTCAGGTGGATATCCAAAATAACTTATTTTACAGACTAAAAATGGGAGATAAAGCTGGTTTCATGGCAGTGTGTCTTTTTTAAATCCAGACTTATTTCTGCACTAATGGGGAAATGCTTGCTTTCCAGCTATAGTGAAACGCCTCAGTCCTGCACCCGCTGCGTGTCCCTCAGGGCTGCATTTGCCACAGAGTTACAGGTTGAAAAAAAAGTTTGTTCCGCCTAACGCGTCCCCCTACTCACAACCTCAATATCTCTGGAGAGTGTCAAAATGCCAAATACTAATGAAGTCAACTCCTACTGAAATTCCATGAAGTTATTTTCTCATAGTTTCAACACTGTCTAACTAAAAACTTTCGACATGAAATGTATCTGATGTGGGGCCTGTACATTGGGATAGTTTGATGCTTTAACATTTTCTAAACCAAGATTTTTTTATGAGTTAAAATATTTTCACATTGTTTCTGTAAAAATATATTTCTGCACATTTTTATTTGTATATATTCCGTTCAAAAATGGGTGCAGTTGGTAAGATTTTTAATGTTTTTTGAACGAATAAGCTAATCAAAGTCTCCAGGATTACTAAAAACTTCCATGCAGGTGTTCTGGAGCTGGTTGGAGCTAAACTCTGCAGGACACCAGCTACTAAACTAACCAATGTGAAGTCTTTATTTTCTAATAAATTCATAAACGTTTCTTATTGCTTTGTCTGTAGTCAGAATATTTTTTACACCACAAAAGCAATCTATTAATCGACAGCAATACTTTTACAATATCAGGAGCAATAATAAACAATAATGATTTTGTTGATATTGCAGCTTCACACTCTAATTAGTCTTTTTTATTTGCATTATGATTTTTTTGTGTAAATACATGTACATGAACATCATTAAATAGTCTGAGTAAATAAGCATAAATGTCATGTCCGATGCAACTTCTGTTCCACCTTTGCATTGTAAAAATGTCTTTTGTTAATGTTGAAAGATTTGTAAAAGTCTATATTAATAAGATGTGCAGAGAAATGCAAGTACTGCCAGTGCATTCGACAGAGATTGAAACGTTCATCATGACTTGCAGCTCGCTTCGGACAGAGACGGGAGAATAAAAGAGCAGGCCAAATCGCCTAGCCTGGCAAGCCAGACCCACATCAACATGTTAGGTCTGGGAACTCACCATTGGCATCCCTCAGTCCGAGTGGCGGGATAAACGGTTGTCTTTCAAAATCCCTCTGCACGCAATAGGATAGCGCTAACCAACCAGAGCAACGAACGCTTGTGGGCTGTGTGAGTCCCATGCGTTTTCCCACCAGCGGAGCTAGTTGATGTATTAAACTTTTGCCGTATCCGGTCGGCAAAACTCAGAACACATCTTCCTTTTTTAAGAATGACTTAAGTGACGTTCTCTTAACTCCAAATCCCCCAGAGTCGCGGCCAAAGCCGATTCGAAAGACTACTGTTTGCCAGTATGCTGTATGTTAATGTTAGGTAGTTGTAGTTTTTTTTTTTTTTTTTTTTTGAGTAGATGACATATTGAGGATTTTAAGGCAATAATGTCATTTTGTGGAAAAACAAATTATTTAATCCATCCCGAGTCTGCCAAATGCAACCGAGCCGAGTTATTTCTTCCTGCCTGTCGGATTATCGGGCCGAACTGTTTTAACTACCGGGGGACAATTTAGTAGGAAAAACTCAGACAATCATTTCAGGTGTGCCTCTGTGTCCCAGTTTTTTGACATTGGAGGACACACATGATCTGTGCGTTTGATGTTTGGGTGAGGAGCAGGCATGCCGGGTTCTTGAGGGTTCTGAATGAGCCCATTTTGAGTGAGGAAGCTCCGTTCATGCTGGACTTCATTTTCGAGAGTTGAGGGACAAGCATGTGTGCATCGCGGCTAAGTGGAGGTTGATGTCGTGAGGATCGCAGGTCGAGCTGGCTGAGGAATCGAAAAAGTCATAGCTCTTTCATGTTATTCAGTAACCAGTTTAAGCGATCTGTTGGGTCTGGATGTGCAGATAGAATGGTGGTTCATATTTTTGTAGAAACTATGATAATTTTTGGGGGGGATATTTTATGTAGTTCAAAAGAACAGCAATTATTACTGCCACATTTGATCAGTTTACCGCATCCTTGCTGAATGAAAGTATTAAAAAAAAAAAAATCATACTGACCCCAAAGTTTTCAATGCTAGTATATATATACACAAAAATACAGAAGACGGCAGGTGAACAACAGTCAGGTGGCTCAGTAATTATCCGCAGTGCTCTTACCGATCATGGGCGACTCAATAAAGCTCCAGGCATTGGTTTGAGGCACATATGATTGAAGCACACCAGCAGAGCGACCGGCCTCATTCACCCCTCCAAACACATAGATCTTCCCTCCACAGACAGTTGCTGCTGCAGAATGGACAGGTTTGGGCAAAGAAGCCACCATCTCCCACTGGTTAGTGATGGTGTCATACCTAGAAGGAAAATGAAAAGCGATTTAGCCTGCAACACGCCTTTTTAGACAAAATAAAAGTTCTATTCTATTCCTACTGCTCATATGTAGAGTTAACAGTTTGACAAACATCTTGGCATCCACTCTAAACCTTTGTCCCCTAGAAAAGGGTCTATTAAAGTCGGTCTAAATAAAAAGACACGTTCCATGTATTGATGAATGATGCTCATGGCTCATGTCAGTGTGTTTCCGCCTGGAAATGAGAGTAAATTGCGAGGCTTGGTTGAGTTTCTTTATTAGCCCTGGGTAAGATAATTGACATCAACCCTAGCATTTAAACATAAGAAAAAAGAGACTGTAGTGAAAATGTGCATGGCTGATTGTCACAAAAACTGTCCGGCTAATATTTCAAGAAAAAAATTACATTGAATATAGAAAATGAAGGAGCATTTCAAGTCAAAATACCACCAAAAAAAAAAAATACATATTATAAATACAGTATCATATACTGCCATAAAAATATGTAGAAAAAAAATGAATATTTTAAGCAATTCTATATCTTTTAAGTATTTGCACAGTATCTCTTAAACTCAGTGGGTGTGGACTTCTAAACTTGAATTCTATATTGATCATCTAATCCCAGGACAGGCTCACAGGTGTGGAAAGTGGAGGCTATATTTGGATTGTGCAAAATGATACAAATGAAAGAGCCGGTTTTGACTGAGGAGCCGAGCAACCCAGATTCCAACTCAGATCCTGCCTTGAGTTTGTGCTGGAAGACCTGTGGGATACATCAGGAGATTGCCTGTTAGAGGGTGAAAATTGAGCAGGGAATGAGACCCGGTCGTGCTCACTGAGTGAGACCATTATGAGTCTTAAATGGAGGAGCAGAAAACGCGTTTGGAGCCGGTGGAGTAGAGTCGACCTTATCTACTGCACATTTAACAGATACTGACTGTGGAAGATTGCTGGAGAAGCTTATCTCATTTGCCTCGCTGAAGAGAAATGCTGGAAAAATCTCACGAGCATAACTCTGCAGTACTGTAACATGCACAAATTAGCAGAATATTGCAGGATCATTTTTAGCTTAATGTCTATAGTGTCTACGGCAGCAGGCAGGTGTGCTGGAGGGTTTTAATACAGAAATGTGAAGCTTGTACTTCTGTTAAAGTCCCCCTGAGGTGAAACTCAAGTTTTTAATGTTGTTTATAAATCTATGTGGTGTTTTTAATATGCTTTAAGACAAACCATGTCAACACCATTGTTGAGTATTTTCCCCTTAAAACTGCAGTAAACCAAAGACAGTCTCAAGAACGCGGTTGGAAATCGCCGGTGTTTCACAAACAACCTTGTAACCAATCGTCAATGTACGGGCGAGCTTTAGCATATCATTACTATGCTGTGTGAAGCAGGGGAGTCTCAAGATAAGCCAGGTTATCCCAAAATATTATTCTTTTGATGTGAAAAATTGTGTACATGAAGCAATATAGCAGGTGAATTATGTATATTACGATGTTATGATGAACTATATATCTTTCTCCGCTGACGTTCTAAGTTGTTCAAAATGTTTCTAAGGATGCTGATCATTAGAAGGCAGTTGTTTGACTCTGAGATGGTGAACGGGAACATTATTAGCTGTTTCATAAAAGGCTAATCATATTAATTGCCGTTATGTGTCCGACGTTGTAAAGAGCGATACCATTCTGCAGCGTTTACTACAGTGAAGTTAGCCGAGTGACTCTGAGCCGGTGTGAGTGAGTGGAGGTGGGGCTAATTTGCATATTAATGGTCCACGTATACTAAATGAAGAGTTATACTTAAAGGATAATTTCGGTATTTAGCACCTTGGGGTCTAGTTTGTTTGGATAAACTAGAGTGGTGGACACAGAAATTTTGACGACGAGTCCTGTCTCAACTTTTTGACTCTTTTAGAATCGCCTCTGACCGCTTCAGAATGGCTGTCTATGGGCATGCACAAACATGTCCTTAAAGCAACCCTTAACCTTCGTTTTCAAAACTGTGCAACTCACCGAGTGGTTAGTGGTGTTCGTTGATGATAAAAAAAATATATCGGCGCAATGTATGCTTTCAATCCAGGTTATTTACTATAGTGAAACTATTTTTTCAGATACCTCACAACCGCGTATAAACTTCCGCTGGATATTTGAGTCTGAAGCATTAGCACACTCCTGACCACTTGATGGCGACAACCACTTTGCCGCAGTTGCTCAGCTCACGCTAGCCTTCTGAGAGACGAAGAACTGAGCGAAAAGACTACAACCAAATGTAAACAGACCCCTTTCGGTATCCGGTAGCACAGTAATATAAACAAAGCACTGAGTCCTCCAACAGAAATCAATGGAATTTAAAAAAATGGCAAATAAAACACGACAGAAACTGTATTTCGCTACGCTATTTGTTTTGGAACATCAACGAACACTACTAACCACTCGGTGAGTTGCACAGTTTTTAAAACGAAGGTTAAGGGTTGTTTTAAGGACATGTTTGTGCATGCTCATAGACAGCCACTCTGAAGCGTTCAGAGGCGATTTTAAAAGAGTCAAAAAGTCGAGACAGGACCCATCGTCAACATTTCTAAGTCCACCACTCTAGTTCATCCAAAACAAACTAGAAAGTAGACTCAAAGTGCTAAATATTGGAATTATCCTTTAAAATCCTTTAGCCTTTAAAGCTATTTAAGGCATGATGATTTTTTTGGTAACACTTTACAATAAGGTTGCATTTGTTTTTTTTAATAAATACATAATTAATGTATTAACTAACATGAACTAACTATGAGCAATACATTTGTTACAGTATTTATTAATCTCTGTTAATGTTAGTTAATAAAAATACAGGTGTTCATTGTTTGTTCATGTTACTTCACAGTGCATAAACTAATGTTCAAATAAAAATGAATAAATACTGTAGAAGTACAGTTCATTATTAATCAAGGTTGACTAATGTAGTTAACAAATGAAACCTTATTGTAAAATGTTACAATTTTTTTCCACATGATACTTTTTTTTTTATTAAGGGATAAAAGCAGTGGCTAAAGCAGTTTGTTGGAATCCAAGGTACGTTTTTACATGGTTTGCATCTTATCTAGATCTTATCAAAGATCTTTTACAGTAAAGGTTGGTCATTGTTTTTCTTATCCAGCCCCTATCACCAGTGGGGTCCCACAAGGGACACACAGATCTATTTGCCTTTAAGACCTAATTGTAATGTTTCCTGTGCAACACTCCATATGTGTCTGGATCATGTTAAATATTGGATGGCTGACAATCTTGTTCAGTTGAAAGAAAAACAGAAATTATGCTTTGTGATCATTCAGTTTTTAATAAGGTTGAAAGTGATATCTTAGGCCCTTGGGCTTGCTACCTGGGCCAAGTATAAAACTTGAAGTAATTTTTGATTTGTTGCTGAAGTTCGATAAACAAATAAAAACTGTAGTTCGGAATTATTTATTTTATCAGAGGGCAATAGCCACATTAAAAGCATTTCTTTCAACTAATAACTTGTAAAGTCATCCATACTTTTATTTTTTCTCATTTAGACTATTGTAATGTTATTTATTCCGGGACCTGCCAGACTCATGTTGCATGTCTTCAGCTAGTGCAAAATGCCGCTGCTAGAATGCTTATGAAGGCTAAGAAGACTGATCATGTTTCCCCACTGTTATCCTCATTAGGCTGGCTACCAGTGCATTACAGGACCCAATACATGGTCTTGACATATGTTTTTAAAGGTGAGGTATGTGATTTTCTTTTTTGACCATTTTATCAAAATCACTTGAAATCCTATTCCTAACCCACTTACTGGCTGTAAATTAGAAGCACTGAAATGAAAATTAAGCAATTTAATCATATGTGGAACGGACAGGACTCGAAAAACTACAGCCAATCATTTTCAAGACCGTCTAGAATCATTGGACAGAAAATGCGTCACTCAAACAGTTGTACCATGCCCCCCTCCCCCCACCCGAACTCACAGGAAGTGCAAGTCGCCCCTGTACACAGAGAGAGAGGAGAGAGAGAGAGAGAGAGAGAGAGAGAGAGAGAGAGAGAGAGAGAGAGAGAGAGAGAGAGAGAGAGAGAGAGAGAGAGAGGAGAGAGAGAGAGAGAGAGAGAGAGAGGAGGAGAGAGAGAGAGAGAGAGAGCACATCAGAGTTTTCGCTAGTGCTTGATTGCGCGTCCATGTTTTTCGAATGGGTGGAGTCAGGGGCAGTGTTGGAGAAGAGAAGGTAGGACCTTATGAGTTGTGTATTTTCAAAATCTGCCGGCCGTTTTGCAAATCACATACCCCACCTTTAAGGCATCTCATGGAATGGCTCCAGACTATTTGGTTGAGCTTATTAAGCTATATAATTCAAATGTAATGCTGAGATACTCAAATATTATTAATCCCAATAGTGCACCTTAAATCTAAAGGTGGCTGCGCTTTTGCTGTCACTGGTCCAAGATTATGGAACAGCTTGCCTTTTGAGGCTAGATCGTCCCTTACACTAAGTACCTTCCAGTGCCGAAAAAATATCTCTTGCGTTTTAACTTTTTAATGGATGTTTTATTGTTTGTTGTTGTTGTCTTTGTTATAGTTTGTATTTATTTTTATTATTGCTTTATTCACTTGTAATATACAGCACTCTTGAGCTACTGTGTAGCCTGAATAGTGCTCTATAAATAAATAAATAAATACATACAATAAAATGATTGACTACAGGGGGACTTTAATATAGTTACCTAGTAGTTGCCTATATCAACGTTTTCATTGTCCAGCATCGTTTATTTTCATCATCAGATCTTATAGTAAAGTACCTCTATGCAAAAAAAAAATATTTTCTTAGTATTTTTGTTAGTGTCCTCAAGACTAGATCTGCATAGAGCTTTTTAGATGGGTGCCGATGCTTTTAACGTCTTGTAGAATTTGTGATCTCTGACCAAGTTCATTTGCTGGGTTTCACGGCTGCAATACGCTGTTTTCTCTGCCAACTGCCAACCCCGGATGACAAATGTTACTGTGTAAATTGGCACGGAACTCACATTTCAAAGTAGAATAACTGGCTGTAGCAGTGTTTTTCAGAGAAACAATTAGTTGAACCTAGCATGTTTCCTAAATATCTGCTATGGTATTTTCATGCTTTAGTGCAGCTTTAGTGCAGTCCAAAAAAAAAAAATACATACAGCACCTTTAATGTGATTGGATGTAAAACTTCCTGCTTCAAATGCAATCAATATCTTATTTCTAATTTGATTTCTTTTGTAACTGTTGTGCTGGATCTAGTGCTGGGCGGTAAACCAGTTCAAACCGAAAACCGGTTTATATTTTCGTCACGATGTTGATTTTGAATAAACCGCCATACCGGTGTATTTAATTACACGTTCGGAACGGACGTTACGCTGCGCCGCGCGACACTGTTTCACAGACGGACCCTTACAATGTCGCACTTCTAAGCAGCGACTGCGAGGCGAGGGTAAACAGCCATAGACATCATATAGGTAGACGCCCTATTGAGTGCTACTGCCTATTGGCACGGACGAGAATTGGAGCCGCCATCTTAAACCGGTCATCCGCTCCGCTCAGTGTAATCTGAATGGCAGGTGAATGAGCTGTCAGCGCATTAAATTAATCATATCTCACTACTGAACTGATTTTCACGCGTTTTTTTTTTCCTGCAAAGGTAATTCATGTAGCTATGATACAGGACTATGGTTCGGCGTATTTTAATATCCATAGTAGGCTTAACAGTAATATAATATTCTGATATAAGTTATAAAGTGACCAGACACAATATGTGTGATGAAGGATATAATGTAGCCTATTTGATAAATCACGCTATAAATATAATAAATAAGCAGAAACAGATAGTTGCAGTAAAGTAAGATATTTTAATAAGTTGAAGAAACAATTTATGATGTGACACGCACATACACACGAACAGACACACAAACAAACACGAACAGACAGTCTCTCTCTCTCTCTCTCTCTCTCTCTCTCTCTCTCTCTCTCTCTCTCTCTCTCTCTCTCTCACTCTCTTCTCTCTCTCTCTCTCTCTCTCTCACACACACACACACACACACACAAAACACACACACACACACACACACAACACAAAGCAGCCGCGAATCCACCGAACGCAGCCACCTGTAATACAAATTGAGAAGATCGCTTTTCAACGTGTTTGCATCAGTAATTTCTAAAAATTAAATTCGGACAACATTAAGCCTATACTTTTTTTTATTGTATGTGGATGTGGGAGGGGAAAATGTCGAGACCAAAGCCCTATTCGGATTAACTTTACAAGGGTAGATGGAGTAAGTTAATGATGTAATTTTACCACAGGATTTCTGTAATATCAATAGCCAAATCGCATGTGATAAGATATAGGTTATCAATAAAACTAGAAGTTGGAGGGGTAACTCAATTTGTGCATCGCTGTCATGCGTGTATTAACGTTACATTGCTTCCTGATATCCAAACACAAATAACCTATACAACAGGGCAGTTGAATGCTTATCTGATAACCTAGAAGCTCTTGTAATTATTACTTTAACAGTTACCCCACCTCTCCATGCCGGGTGAACACAGGCTGATGCAGTAACAGCATTTCACAACCATTTCAGTACAGTAATAGCAAATATCCTTGCTCCTTCTCGATTATCTGGTAATATTCTATTCACAAAATACAACCAATTGTACGGTAATATTAAGACTTACTTGTGAAAAGCCCTATTTTCGATGGTCCGGCGATTAGAACAGGAAAATGCTCCACAATCCTCTGGCATCTTATCTGCTGCCACGCAACGAAACTAGGAATACGACCGGTTGAAGATTGCGGCCGGATTTCTCGGTTTCCAGCGGCCAATAGGGCTTCTAGTCTCTATATGATTTCTATGTAAACAGCAGTGCTCTGGTGTTGCGTTACAGGGAAGATGTATGCTGCAGAACTAGCTTAAAACTTCAAATAATAGCCCAGGCTTTTATTTTCCCAAATCGTCGAACTGCACCAGCTTGTAGGCTATTTGAGACAGGCGTCTATATGAGACAGGCCTTTATAATTTAGTGTTGAGATGTTGTTCATTGAGTGTAGACCTAGAGTCTCTAATCTCAAAAAAAATCTCCAAATGCTCCACGTGAAACTACAGTCTTCCGACCGTTTACTATCTTGTCTGTTTGTTTGGATTAATATGCGCGGCAGCGCGAGGGAGAGAGCGCAAGACAGCGCTCGTGCTGTTTGAAGACGTGAGAGTGCGCGCGCGCGCGCGGCCGGGGCTCTCTCTGCTGCGCCGTCCAAAAAGAGGAGCAGGTCTGTTGTTTGGAGGTTTTTTCTACTTTTTGTATTGGTTTTTATAAAATAAAAAAAGTGAAATTTGCACAGTAAAAGTTCTGTATTTTGACTGCAATTGTCTTTGCATTCTGATTCCTCACTTCATTAGAATCATGACTGCCTCTTATTTGTAAACAACAGCATAACTTTCTAGGGCCATGCAAAACCTGTATTAGTGTGGAATTATTCTACAATATTCACTAATGACAGTAAAATAGACCATCCTAAGTCAATTTATTGCAGTAATTCCTCTCCACTAAGGACACCATGGTTGAATATCATTTTCAAAGGAATGTCCCGAAGAAAATCAATAAAGTCTTTTACATAGACCATAGGCTCGATAAATGCGTTCTGAAGAAGAATTTTTGTGTTACTTGCCAGACTGATATATATATATATATAAAAGGTAAACAAAATTTTATTTTCAAAATATTAATCTCAACATTATTTATGCAGTTGTAATTGTACCGATTCAGATGCAACTTCCGAGCCACCTCTGCAGTGCAAAGTGATTTCATTTGATTGGTAACAGCTCTATATAGTGTCTAATTATTCTAATTGTATTTATTGATTAAATAGAAGACATTTCTCAGGCAGTAAGTGTGGATTTTTTAGATGCATTTAAGGTGTGCTGGTCTGGTCTTGGTCTTGACTCAGTCTCGCCCTGTCTTGGTCTTGTCTTGGTCTCAATCCCTCAAAGTCTTGGTTTTGTCTAGGTCTCGACGCACACTGGTCTTGGTCTTGACTTGGTCTCGGTTTAGGTGGTCTTGACTACAAGCAAACACCACTAATAAGTTAAAATATAATTTTTTTGCACGTAAAACCATACGTTCCCACTGGATCCCTGTACAGTAAAGCAGATGTCTCGCAAGCGGATATTTCAGCCTCTCTCTGGGCGAGTGGCTCAGAAGCAGGCGGTTCATTGTCAGCTCAGCGGCTCGTGAGTAAGACCATTAATTACACAGAGGGAGAGTGTTATCAGGCGACTTCTGCCTCTTTTTTAATGAGACTTTTACAGCGGCGTACAGGAAGGAACTAATTATACGAGGCAGAGACTAGCTTAATGAAAGTGTGGTTATAAATACAGACATCTGTGGAACAAATGAAAAATCATTATGACTCACATTTTCCTGCATAAAAGAGTCTGATATGAATTGAAGTAATTAGCGAGGAACCACCTGCAGTCATGTGACTTTTCTAGCATATGTGGCTTTGATGCAAGTTCTATTTTAATTAGCCAGTATTGTTTTTTAATGAGAAATCAAGGTGAAAATTATCTTTGATTTTGCTAATACATAAAACCTACATATACAATATCGTAAGCATTATTCCTGATTTCCTTTTAAATAGCATCTGCTTCCACAAATACCAATAAAATTACCCATTTTATATTGTGAAAGATTAATATAATAAAAATGACAAAAATATTGTTTAGAAAATACTTTATAGTAAGTTATATTATGATTACATTATAGTGTTATTTATTGTTTACTCATTTACTTATCTATTTTAATCTAATTTATTTTAATGTAGGTTATTTATTTTTATTAAAACAATATTCATTTATTTGCTTATTTTAGTTTGAATCAAATTATTTATTTGTTTAAATGTATATTTGTTTATTGTATGTATAATATGTATATTATTCATTTTAACCAAATTATACTTATATATATAAATTACACTTTCTCTAAACATTTCCACAGAACCTGTTTGAAAACCCCTGACCTAAAACACCCTAGTAACCGCAAGTAACCCTAATAATAATTATAATAATTCATCACATTTATATAGCGCTTTTCTGGACACTCAAAGCGCTTTACATAGAAGGGGGGGAATCTCCTCAACCACCATAAGTGTGCAGCATCCACCTGGATGATGCGACGGCAGCCATATTGCGCCAGAACGCTCACCACACACCAGCTTACTGGTGGAGAGGAGACAGTGATGAAGCCAATCAGTAGATAGGGATGATTAGGAGGCCATGATGGACAGAGGCCACTGGGCAAACTTGGCCAGGATGCCGGGGTTACACCCCTACTCTTTCGAAAGACATCCTGGGATTTTTAATGACCACAGAGAGTCAGGGCCTCGGTTTAACGTCTCATCCGAAGGACGGGATTAGCATTAACATTTCCACAGAACCTGTTTGAAAACCCCTGACCTAAAACACCCTAGTAACCGCAAGTAACCCTACAGCAACACTATCAACAACTTGGACCCATAGCTATCAATTGTCAATAGATAGCATTACCAATCACATAGTAACCACTCTAAACATCCGAGTAAAGACTTAGCAATGAAAGTACACAGCATTCAAGCTACTAAATAACACAAACTTTTTAAAAAATAAAACAGTTGTTTTTAAGGTTTAGTCAACTCAACATTCAAAGTCTGTCTTCACAAATTTTCCTTTTCTAGTCATCTATCTTTAGGTACACCAAACGGACGCCAAAGAACTAGCACTGATGAAAGCCGACTGTGTTGTTGTATTGCGTTGAGGAAAATAATCTGTTCCTGAATACACCGAAAGGACAACAGGCGACTGTCAACTAGCATGTGTGTTCTGCGTCTGCGGGTAAAGGAGAAAATTTAAGCAAAATTAAGACATACAAACGGTGCAGAGCCAAATCTAAGTCAGTCGACACTCATAACCGGCCCGAAGTTGCCTGACAGCTGACCGTCAGCTAGATGTGTCACTGGCTTTACTCTTATGAGAAACCCAGAAGACTGACAAGAGACAGAAATGATTGTTCCTTCTTCGACTTGTTGTTAGTTAGCATCTGCTTCTATAAATATCATGCATGTTTCATATTTCTTTCTGCAGTGTCCACAAATTACCATCTTAAACAAACAAGATGAAGTTTCTCTGCAGTGTGCCCAGTGCGTTAAAACACGCTGTGAATTCTTTGGTGTGACAGGTGTCCCTGCTTTCCAGATCAGTGTATCACAGGAGGTGCACACACTCACAGGCCAACATGAGACGTCAGGCAGGCAGTTCAAGCAGTCCACACATGCCTGAAGCCGAGGCAGCTGCGAGCGGACGAGGGGTCGGGGCACAGGGCAACTATGCAACGGTTAGACTCCTCGTAAATATGTGCTAAACTGTTGCGAGCGGGTCTTCTGTCGGCCAAACTCGTAAAACTTCATTCCATATCTCAATCTAAGATTGCTTGGGCCTAGTCTCTGTGCCAACCAATTTAAAACAACAATAACTCAAAGACAATGAATGCCTCTTAGATGGGCCTCAACAAGGTAGCAGAAATTAGTGAAAGGGGTCATACTATGAAAAAATAATCTTTTTTTCTTGTTCTTCTGAGGTTAAAGAGAGGAATTTATCATTACTCTCAGATGTATTATTAATAATTATTAATACATACCCTAGCTAGTCAAACTAAATAATGTACAATGTCAAACAGAGAATGCATTAGAATAGAGATGCACCAGAATAACTTTGGAAATCCTCATTGTATCCTGGGACTATAACAAACAGCCTTACAGCCTTACAGCCTTAATTTACATGACTAGCAAACAAAAAGCTTTTGCTTTCGTCAACTCGAATAAATTGGTTTGTACCCTGACAGAGTCTGGCACGCTGAACAACAGCGCTAACACAGTGCACAGGGCACACACACTCATAGACATCAACCCAACAGCACAAACCGTTGGGTTTTCATGTGTTATGGGGACATTAACCCCTTTCACACAGCAATCCCGGTAAATTACCGTAAAATTGCCAGAACTACTTTACCGGTCAATTCCAAAATGTGCTGTTCACACAAGCAACAGCATTCTGGCTTTTTACCGCTAACAGACCATTCACACATCAGTTCCAAAATACTGGTAAACTCTGTGACTATGTCATTAACCTGGAAGTGACCTCTGAAGTTGTTGACCAATCTCTTCATCCGCCCGGACGATGAAAAACACTTTAGTTAGCTCTTTCAACCGCTCCTGATTGGCCCAAATCACTTCTTACGTCAGCGCGTTCTGACCTCATACATGCAAAATACCGGTAATCTTCATACCGCGTTCACACAACGCATATAGCCATCATTTCAAAAGTGAGGGGGACAGAATGTCAAGTGTTATACCAGGGTTTTTCTTTTCAGACCGTTGTTGACAGGTTTTTGCTTAATTGCCTTAATATGCTTTTTATGTTTAAAGCAATAAAGCAGAAAGAAAGTAAGAAATGCAGATGTTCGGTACTTTATATTGCACATGGTATTGTATATTGTTTACATATTTCAAAATGTTTTTTTTGTGTACATTGTTTTGTAACGCTGTCTGATTCAAGCAGATAGATAGTGGCTGTTACTGCATGAAAATCCAGATTCAGCATTAACAATCATCATCTTTATTCTAATTTGAAGGGCTTTGATAACATATCTGTGAAAATAAAAGGCATTACAAATAAAAAAGACTGAAAATAAGTGCACGTTTGTGCGGGTAGTGAATATTTTTAATTTCCAACCAAACTTGTTATTCAATTATTCAACTAATTATTCAACAAGAGATATAGGCAGAGTTATTCATCATTGTGCAACACAATTCAGATACCACATGACAACTTACAGTGCTTGACTTTTTCATGAAAAAGGAGGGAAGAGTTTTTTGCCGGTTTGAACTCATTGCGACCTCTATGAAAATGATGGATACAGCGCGGGTGCGAGCATGGGCGTGTCGTGATGCACAAGTGACTGATTACCATGGAAACGTGAAAGTCACGTATGTAGACTATCTTGACTCTTTGAATTATAAATCTGAATTTATACACATTGGCCCGCGAAAACCTCAACTTGTCGTGAACACACTTGTCCTATGAAAAAGTGTGGGGGATGAATTTACATTTTATAAGAAGTGTGGGGGGGGGGGGGGGGGGGGGGGGGGGGGGACACGTCCCCCATGTAATCTACGCCCAAGTTTGTGGGGACAATCTCCCCATAATGTAGGGAATACCTGACCACACACGCACACACACAAACACACACACACACACACACACACACACACACACACACACACACACACACACACACACACACACACACACACACACACACACACACACACACACACACACACACACACACACACACACACACACACACACCCAGACACACACACGTCTGTCTGGTTTACTATCTTTGTGGGGACACAGCGATTGAGGGAAAGATTTTCAGAGAATAAAAACTGAAATTTGTGTCTGTTTCTCACTTGAAGCATCACATGACTGAGGGAATATCCATAGACGTAATGGTTTTTATAACCCTACAAACCGTATATTCTATGCTACTCTATATTCTTTGCTATTCTATTCTACACTAACCCTAACTCTAAACACACCCACCACTGCATTTTTACATTTTCAACAAAAAAAAAAAACACTTTCTGTTTGACTTATAAGCTTGTTTCCTCATGGGGACCTCAATTTCGGTCCCCACGGTAACACGAGTCCCCATGAGTCTGTGTGCATTCAGGTTGAAGTGCCCACTGGGATGGAAAGACATGTATACATGCACACACATGCAAAAAAAAAGAGTAAGTTTGCACTGACCAACAAAGTTCATTCTTTTAGAATGGCACTGAATAACCACTAACTTAAATATCACATTATCATGGCAATATCATGGTATTATTTGAAGCACCTTGATTACCATGTAAAAACTGAAGGCCTATGAAAATGGTACTCATTCAGTTCTACATATAAACCGAATCAGTATTTATTCAGTAGTAACTTTATTGCATTCGCTTTTTTTTTATTAAGCTTTAATTTATTTTAGTTATTTCAGTACTTCAGCTTAAACTTCTTTTATTTCCATTAGTTGCAAAGACAGCATTAAGTACATTTCTATTTTTTTAAGTTTGTTTTTCATCTATAAAATTTCAATTATAATTTTATTTTCATTTCTGTTTCATTTCAATTAACAACAACAATTTTTTTTAAAGTTAAGATAAGTTAACAATAAAAACAGTGCTTCACCGGAAGAAAGAAAGCCATACAGAATTGGACTGATGTGTGGGTAAGTGATGACAGAAGTTTCTTTTTTTTGGTGAACAATCCCTTTAGAAGGTATACACATTCAAAACTGATTTCATGTTGAATCAAAGTTAGATGCACATTAAATGTGGCGTCTAACTGCAGTGATAGAGCTATTGCAAGTTTTAACACATTAAGATGGGCCACAGTAACAAACTGGGCCAAGGTTGCACCACCATAACTCCAGTAAACAAACTCATTTCTTGAGCACTTCAGCTTGCACACAATGAGCAAGAAAGCCAAAAAACAGATTACCTTACCAATTGTCTTGAAAGGAACCTACAGCATTGAGACCAAACAATTGAAAATGTTCATAAAACTTGTAGCATCACCATATTAACCAATACTACAAGCGTTTCTTTAGACATCTCACCAGCTTGCTCGCTTCTCTATCATCATTTGCTGGGTATGGAGGGCGGATGACCTGAGGGGCGGCTGGCATCATTACCAGAGCAGATCGCCATCCATCCATCAGAGAGAGGCGGGATTAGAGAGTCACGCCGGGCCAAAACCACACACATACACACGGCTAGTCACAGACCTTTCTATATATAATCCATCCAGCTCTGCCGGTTCCCGTGTCAAGGTTATGTCTGCTCTCTCTGTATGCAGCTCTTCTCCTCTTAAAAGGCCGGAGGGAGCCGCTGATCAATGTCTTCCCATCTCAACCCATTATGTTTCCCCTTAAAATACACGGCCGACAGCGCTGTCTAATCACTTTCCTTCATCTGAAATGGAGACGTCTGATCTACGGTCCAGCTGTGAATTTGAAAACCGTCCAAAACACGAGACCCATTGATCTTGTCAGATCTCTGTCAGATTGATTGTGATAAATGTTTTTACTCCTTCAGAGAAATACACCAGGTGTAGAGGAACGTGGTAATGCATCTTTTATTGTCTCAGTGTTTTATGACAATAAAGCCAATATTCTCATTACTGTAATGCAAAAAATAATATGTAATTGTTTACTATGGATACGTGTTGTGCAGAAAGCCCTTACATGAAGACGGTTTAGGCGTGTTGTATGCAAATGAGTCACCTCCTGCTCCTCATTTAGAATACTCTAAATTCACTAACATTAGAAAGAGATTTAGATCAAATTCATGTGCGAACACAAGTGTTGTGAATTAGGCGGAGATTTGTCGTGATTCGTTCTCCTGTGCGTACAAATACAAAATGTTCCACACAATTTTGAGTGAAAGAGACCCATTGTATGTATTGTTGTTTACATAAAATGCCAATGGATAATGTAAATGGAAAAATTTGATAATTAAGTTTGTGTGTTTATTGGGCCCTGAGAGGTGAATTCTGGTTAAAAGATCATTAAAAAAAAACTACATTAAAAGGTCAAGAGCATTTTTAGAGTGTACCAACTAATTGACAAACATCAGCATAATACATTTTCTATAAATGATGAACTGATGTTAATGGGAATTAGTCCAACGTCAAATCCATGTTATTTCGTAGAATAACATCTATGGAAAAACCCTTATTTAGCGAAAAAGAAAACACAGGATGTCATCAGGCAGGTTTCTACAAAATTATCACTCGCCATGTGATGTGAGACTCACGTATACATATATATATAATAAAATAAAAAAATAATCCACACGCAATTAGGTGGTGTTGGAAAGGGTTACTTTTGGCCTTGGTCTATAACTAAACGGTGAAACCTGATCTCATTACAGGAACAAATTTCATAGCAACTTTAAATGTCCCCAATTAATTTTTATACCAATTCTAAAATATTATGCTAATAAGATCTGATTCATTTACCAACATACCGAATATCTGTTTCTCCCATCTGTATGATAACATATATCAATATCTCAACCTGATCACCTCCATACAACATCTGAACAGATTTACAATACAATATTCAATCCAATCCAGAGATAAAAATATGTTTTTTAAGGACTACATCCATGACGTACTTAGCAATTATCCAAAAAAAGAAGAAGGGATTCAATGAGGCTTCATGTGAACCAATACAAACAAACAAATAAAAAAAAAAAACAGAAGTCACTGCAGCTCCACCTGGAACAAACAGACGTCAGAGATGCAGGATTTCCGGAAATAAATATGCTTGAGCAGTGGAGGACTGTTTTTATCAAGTTTAGCAGAACCGCAGTGGTTCATTGATGCAGTGGAAACGAACGACACGTGGATCAAGAGACGCCCATTAAATGCCATGCTTTGGCCTTACTAAACAACACTGTTTAAGACTATTGTCTACTGTGGACCTGCTTTATAGAAGAATTCGAATTTGTCTCATATTTGATGAAGTTTGAAACATTGATCATTATTTTTCTGTTCCTGTTTTACCATGAAGCTGCTTTGAAACAATCTTTATTGGAGAAATAAATGTGACTTGGCTTGGCTATGGACTAGAGAATAAAGATACTGCTATGATAATATGCAAGAGTGGCAAGAGACAAAGTGAGCTCCAATTAAAGCTAAAAATACTGTAATTTGAGTCCTTTCTTGTAGTTTTGACAATCAACAGGGTCTAAAAAATCCACTTGGCAGGAGTGAGCAGCGGAGTATGCAGGAGATAAAGGCACAGCAGCAGACGAGAGTTATCAGTTCTTTAATGCCATGGTGTGTTGAGTTTGCACGGTAGGTCGCTCTATCTCAGCACGGAACAATGGGCCTCGCTTTGACTGCCTACAGGATCCGTCAACTCCGAGAGATACACACTCCATTCATTTGGAGGGGAAATCAAGAAAAACTACTCGTTCTTTAGTTTGGTCTTCTGGGAAACCATTCGAAGACGTTCCTGGAACCAAAAGCATTACAAAACCAAATGAATAGTATTATGAATGGTAATTCAAGAAAAAAAAAAACATGCCCAATACCATCAGGATATTACTAATGCAAAAAATCATGGTCCAAAGTTGGGGGTCAGTAGGATTTTTAAGTCTCTTATGCTCACCATGGCTACATTTATTTCATAAAATAAAGATGTAATATTTTGAATGCTGCTCATTCATTCCTTGTTATTATCAGTGTTGTGCTGCTTTCATATTTTTGTGGAAACCATGATACATTTTATTTGCCAGGGTTCTTTGATGAATAAAAAGTTAAAAAGAACTGCAGCTTTTATTTGAAATAGAAATGTTTTCCAAAGTCTTGAAAAGAATGAAAGTATACATTTATTTCTTATAATTTTGAATGGTAGTGTATCTGACCCCAATTATAAAAAAAAACAGTATCACTAACTGCTTCGAGTGTAGTGCTTTAATTGGAGCAGTTGTTCATTTGACTTTAGCGAGTGACACTCAGCATTGTGAAAGTGCTAAAGTCATGACTGCATGACACAGAGAAAATAAACTCCCAAGAGCAGCTTCTCTGCACTTCTGCCCTCGAGTTCCTTGTTTTAACTCGCTCTCCTACAGTCATTTCAGAGCTAAAGAGATGGAACGACAACTCAAAGCGTGAGACTGTGGCTTTACGACTGAAATCCATCATCACAGAGCAATTAAACAGTAAGTGTTGCTGATAGGGCTTGAACGGGGCACTTCGCTGGAACTATCCCTGTCTTCGTGCTGCCATCGGAGGGCTGGACTCGAGGGGTGTGGGATTTCCAGACTGTGAAAGGTTAGGAGGCGCCCGGCGAGAACGCTATTGGCCACCATGATTAAATGCAGGATTCAACAGTGCAAATATGACATCTGATGAGCCGCGTGAACGTGGTGCAGATACACAAGCTGTGTTTGTCTATAAGACGGTGAAAATGAGAATCCCTTCGCCTACTAAAATACAGCTGTCTCAACATGGGGAGTCTGCCATGGAGCTTGACTTCACGCATATTTCAGAAATTATAGACACAATGATCTTGCTTAATAATTCAATACTGTGCTCAGAGGTGTAAATAGTACCTAGAGGTGTAGAGTCTTTCAATTATAAGTGACCAATTCCAATAGTAACTGAGTAAAAGTCTTATTTTAATCTTTCAGTTTTGGGACATTAAAATGATGATTACCACCCAAAATAAAAACTTCATAGTCACTGTTGAGCATCTTTATTTTATTTGCTCACTAAAGTCAGTTTTATTCTCATTTGGCACTTATGAATATATATATATATATATATATATATATATATATATATATATATATATATATATATATATATATATATATATATATATATATATATATATATATATATATATATATACACACTCACAACATGTTCCAAAAAACAATCTGAAACACTATGATGACTTCTAAGATGTCCTGTTCAGACAAAATCAAAATCAAAGGAAAACATCACAAATATCCTCTGGGGAGAATCCCAGTATGCATTAAATAAAGTATGGCAGACAGGAAGTATGAGAAATGTTAATCATAAATAGAGCCTCATTCAACACTGAATAATTATTAACAAATATTTGATGTACTTTGCATTTAATGCTTTCAGAACAATAACTTCTATTATAAGATTTTGTATATTTATATTGACATATTTATTAAAACCAAATCACGTCTTACGTTTTATTTTTGTGTTTTTTTGCATTGCTTCAAAATTTATGGAAGGCATTTCTGCCAATTTTAATGATATCAATTAAATGAATAAAATGAAAACAAAAACCAGATTAACCATTTCATTATAGACAACTGTATTTATGTCAATATTCATTATGGCATTTAAAATGTTCCTAATATTGTTCTGGGAGTCCCCAACAACAGTTTTACAAGCATGAAATGACAAAAAACACTTTTGTTGTCTTATAATATGCATTTATTTTTACCTGATTTGCTCACCGACTCCCATATGAATCGTTTAGCGACTCATTTTTCCAAACCCCGCCTTTGCGTGACGCTAATCTGCGGTGATATGTTAGCTACCATAGCCCAAAGGAGTGACACCAAGCCGACGGGGTGTCGTTGGTTGTTGCGTTATTTCTTACCCAGATACAATAGTGCTATTTTCTGACTGGCTAACAACACCAGACGAACAACACCAGAGGAGATGCGCTTGATTCCTGCTGGTTCTATAGTGAGAGCGGCGCGGCCAGAGTTTTGGGCGCTGCGGCATATTAAATATTTTACAAATAGTTTTTCCGCGTGAGAAATACAATGTGTGGTGGGAGAGAACGTGACAAAAGACCGAAATGAGTGACTGTCAAGCTCAATGCGTCACACTTGAGAGCCCTGCACTTCACATATTTCAATACAATTGACATTGAAGACCTAGAAGCTGCGCTGTGCGTACACAACACACGAAATAATTATTGAGCATGAAAAATAAAACATAAAAGCAACAATTAATATTAATAATACTTACAGGTTGTGATTCGGAGAAGGAAGCTGATCCAAATAAACTCGGTACCCTTCCTTCAGTATCAGCCGGCTCGCAAATCCATACTTTATAGCATTTAGGTTTGTGAAGCAATCATCTTCAAAATGACGCGAACACAGAACAAGGTTCGGGCTATACTTCTGTGGTATAGTTGTATATATGAACACAGAACAAGGTTCAGGCTATACTTCTGTGGTGTAGTTGTATATATGAACACAGAACAAGGTTCAGGCTATACTTCTGTGGTGTAGTTGTATATATGAACACAGCACAAGGTTCGGCTATACTTCTGTGGTATAGTTGTATATATGAACTGTAGCCACTTAGTCTTCAAATGCTCCTCACTGGGCAGATGAAAAAAGTTCGCTTTTGCATCGCACTTCAAAACACAGCGTCTCGTCGACATGATGTTAGTTTTCCCTGGCGTCTTCGAACACAATAAGTGGGCGTATCTTATTCAAATAACTTGTACAGTTGACGTCATAAATTTTGAGAAAAAGCATCGTTCGTCGAACGATTCATATCAGCGACTCAGAGTCGACTCTTACTTTTGAGAGACAATAACTTTGTATACGGTGAACTTTCATGTTTAAAACTATGCAGGATGTTTTCGTTCACTTAGATCTATGTTACACACTACATGAAGGGCAATTTTCAAAAATCCATAATAGGTGCCCTTTAACATTGGCAGAAAAAGCCTTCCATAAAATGTAGCTACAATAACACAGTAAAAAGCGTATTCATGTAGCTTTTATCTGTTAATTCTAGGTGTTGTTTGTCTGTTATTTATAGTCTCCTTCTTTAAGGCTCATTAGTCATCAAATCCTCTGTACACACTGCAGGTGTTATGAAGGTTGCCGGTACGGATGTGCAGCTTTTAATCTCACCAAGCTGAGTGCTCACTAAAAAAACAGCTCACAGATCACCATTTCAAGTCATCTCAAGTTCATTTCAATTCTGACGTGACCAAGCTGATGCCTATGCAGACAGCTTACAGCAAGGCAAGTCACTGAATTTCAAAACTCATCTTTAATAAATAAAAACGAATCAGACAGAGAGCAAGATCACCTTGATGCTGCTCCCGATTGGCCCAAAGGCAGCCTTGAGGAGCAGGCTGACTGAAGACATCATTGTGAACGGAGTAGATGTCATGCTTATGAGCGTGAAACTGCAGGCAAGATGGATGGTGGGATATAAATTAGGAGTCAGCAGGGTGAAGTGGGCGGTCGGTCTCTCTCTAACAAACCTCCATGGTTCTGTCAATCAAACAAGCGTCCCAGCGGACTATTCGTGGAGTTTCATTAATATTGCACACAACAAACCATTGCTCACTAAAATGACCAGTTCCAATCTGATTGGCTGTCTTTAATTCCAAATGAACATTTTACAGGCTTTCTTTTTCTAGAAAACAGTCAAAAATACTGATGACATGATCTTGTTTGCATGATTTTGCATTTGCATGGTTTTAGCTGTGACCAGAGGATATTGGATCCAGTGTATTGGATATTTAAAAATATAATTTAAAATATAATTTATTAAAAATAATTACATATAGTATAATTATTAGAATTAATATATATATATAATTAAAAAATATATCCAATGTGTTGGAAAGGCTGTAGAACATGTCAAATGTAAAATAATTTAAAGTGATAGTTCACCCAAAAATGAAAATTCTGTCACTCACGATCGAGATTAATTACATCCAAAATAAAACTTTGTTTACATAATACATGTGTGTGTATTGTGTATAATTATTTTGTATAAATACACACATGTACATGTATATTTTGTCATGGCCTTGCCTGGCTCCTCCTGGCTGTGTGCTGTGTCTGTCTCCTACAGGTGAGCTGGGCACAGGTGTTTGGAGTTGTACTAATCAGTTCCTGGGCTATCTGGGCCTTTAAAGACGCTTCAGATGAGACCAAGAGGGGAACCAGCCTCCGTTGCATCTCTCCCGCACCGTTTATGATTTTTGGTTTTGTTTATTCATTTCTGATTGCTTGCTTTATTTTTGTAAAAGCCATCTTCATTACTGGCTGAACAACCTTTATTCTGTTAACATTCTATTAATTTAATAAATCTATTATATATTCTTATTCCGTGTGTGGCCTTTCCCTACTCTGTTGCTTGCTTTGAGCCAGGCTTGTAACAGATTTGGGGGCTCGTCCGGGATTTTGAACCATCGATCGGTAAATATGCGTTGTTTTTTTTTGTATTTTTCAATTGAGTTTGAGTAGTTATATTGAAGGCCGTTTTGATTACTGTGCCAAATTTGTAAACTGTATTCGGATCCTATGGTGATCCGGCGCAGTAAGGTTGATTGGGCATTTAACGCATGTTATGGGAAAAACAGATGCGGATCAGTTTATTTAGGTTTGGAAATTGTTTTTCTTTGCAGTACGTCGGTGCGGGAGAGAAAATTTGGTTCGTTTGTGCCTGGGGTTGTTTAAATACAGCCAGGTTATAGTATTAGGGGCTGGTTCATTGTTGGGTAGGTGCGGGCCGTTGCTGTGTCTGCGAGACAAAAATTATTAATAATTGATGGTGTAGCCATTGGAGCTTTGCGAATCCCTGTTAAGCGTTTAACGCTTGTTTGTTATTTTAGTTTTTTGTTTTTGTGCTATACCCTGGGCGGAGGGCACAGTCGTGGATGCCTGCTTTAACGACATTTTGTCGGGGAAGTTAGGTGCCGCTGATATCGTGTATTAAAAATCTCTGTTCTTGGGGTATGCATGAAGTGGATCGTTGTGTGCAGGGCAGCTCCGTTAGTTTTTGTCTTGTAGCTGCAGGTGGCCGCACTTACATTGATTAATGTGCATAAAAAAAATTATAAATTATTATAATTTTTTTTTTGTTTGTTTAGGGGTTAAAGAAACGGGCAGAGTAAATAAATGGATACCTTGGATAATTTTTTCGCTGCTCCATCAGATCAGGTTTTAGATACGTTGACTAAGCAGCAGTTGTGTGAGGTTAGTGAACATTATAATTTTGAATTGGGCTTGAGAAAAAATGCGAAATTGGCGCAGTTAAGGCAGGCTGTCAGAACTAAATTGGCTGAAAGAAAAATTCTCCCATCAATAACTTCAATGGATGAGTTGGGGCCTGAAGGTGCTTCAACGCCATTGGCAACATTGGGTGAGTCTCGTAGTAATTTTGGTCTTACTTTTGAACAACAAAAAGAGTTGTTAGAAATGCAACAAAGAGAGAGAGAAGCTGAACGTGAAGCCGAACGTAGAGAGAGAGAAGCTGAACGTGAAGCCGAACGTAGAGAGAGAGAAGCTGAACGTGAAGCCGAACGTAGAGAGAGAGAAGCTGTACGTCAACTAGAATTTGATAAAATCAAAAGTGATAGAGAAATTGCTTTAGAACGTCTTAGGTTGATTGCAGAAGGGAAAATTACGGGTGATGCTGGTGGCGATGTTCCGACTGGACCAGCGCGCACTCCTGATATCTCTAATATGGCCAGATTGCTTCCAAGGTTTAGTGAGAAAGATCCGGATGTGTTCTTTTCACTGTTTGAAAGTGTGGCAGATGATCGTGGTTGGAGTGATCCTGAACGAACATTGTTACTCCAGAGCGTTCTAGTTGGAAAAGCGCAGGAGGCGTTTATTGCTTTATCGGTGCCTGAAAGAAGGATTTATAAAAGCGTGAAAGATGCTGTGCTTAAGGTATATGAGTTAGTTCCCGAAGCTTATAGACTGCGATTTCATAATTGGAAGAAGGGAGAAAAGCAGACTTATACAGAGGTAGTAAGAGAGCTGAATTGTCATTTCAATCGTTGGTGTGCTGCAGTAGGCGTTTCTACCTTTGAAGAGTTGTGTAATTTAATTGTTTTAGAGCAATTTAGAAACATCCTCCCTGATCGAATTGCAGTGTATATAAATGAGCGGAAGGTAAAAACAGCAGCAGATGCTGCAGTTTTATCTGATGAATATGTTTTAACGCACAGGCAAAATTTTAAAGAACACAATTCAGGAAGGGGCTACCGTGAGCAGCGCTTTGGACGTTTCAGTGAACGTTCAGTATTTTCTAATACTCCCGCTAGTCAGTCTGTTGCCAAAGAACAGTCTCGTGGTAAGGCAGATCCGGATGCTTGTCATTACTGTTTAGAGAAGGGGCATTGGAAGAACGAGTGTCCAGTTTTGAGAGCAAGGGGCCAGAGGAGTAAATCTGGCGCGGCAAGACCTGTTGCTCTTGCCGTTTCGGATGTGCGCGCACGGTCTGAGTTCATCCACACAGAAATTAGGTCTAACCCTGAAAGGGGTGTGGCCTCCTCTAACTTGTCTGCGGACAACCTGGTGGGATCTAGCCAGTATAGCGGGTCTGATGTAATTGAAGCCAATGTCAATGATTACTCTCCTTTCATTACAGATGGTTTAGTATCATTGGTGGGCAGTTCTGAAAAGGTGCCAGTTAAAATTCTTAGGGATACGGGGGCTTGTGAATCTTTTCTTCTAGAGTCTGTTTTGCCTCTTTCTAGTGAGTCCAGCATGGGTAATGTTTTGGTAAGGGGAATTGGGTTGCAGGTGGTAACTGTTCCTCTGCATAGGATTGAGCTACAGTCAGACCTGGTTCGGGGTGAGGTTGTCATTGCCGTGCGCCATTCGTTGCCTATAGATGGTGTACATCTCATCTTGGGTAATAACTTGGCAGGAGAACGTGTTTGGCGTGATGTACCGCCTCCTGTGGTGGTTAAGAGTGTTCCATCTATTCCATCAGGTACTGATTGTAGCCTGCAGAGCTTACCTGAGGTGTTTACTGCCTGTGCAGTAACACGCGCCATGAACCGTGCCTCTGGAACTGAGGTTCTAGAGAAAAATCATAAGCCTGATTTACAGCCTATTGTTTTGCCCGATTTACCATCTTCTCTGTCATTTAGTGATTTTGTTGTAGCTCAGAAGGAGGATTCAACACTGAGTGAACTGTTTGCTGGGGTTTTGCCTGTTGAGGAGCGACATAGTGCAGCAACTGGTTATTTTGTTCAAGATGGGCTGTTGGTTCGTAAGTGGATGCCTCAGACTAAAGAGATGTTTGAGGATCCTGTTTTCCAGATAATAGTGCCGGTGAAGTTTAGAGACTTGATACTACAGACGGCTCATGGTGATATAGCGGGCCATTTAGGTGTGCGGATAGCATAGTGAACCATTTACATGATTCGGTTCCGGCTGAGTTATTGCCTGTGCAGCCAGGCAGATGGGTGTCGGTGAGAAATCGCTCTAGTCGCGGATCAAAAAACCACTCTTCTGTTCCGGTTACCATAACAAATCGATTTGCCCTCTCAGTGAAACACCCACTGAGAATGCTGTTGATTGTGCCCTGGTAATTGGCGATTCTATTACACGGAACGTGAAAATAGAGACACCAGCCACCATAGTCACATGTTTGCCGGGAGCCAGAGCGCCTGACATCAAATCAAATTTAAAAGTGCTGGCTAATGCTAATCGTAAATTCTCTAAGATTGTTATTCACGTCGGCACTAATGATGTTCGACTTCGCCAGTCGGAGATCACCAAAATTAATATTAAAGAGGTGTTTGAACTCGCAAGTACGATGTCAGGCACTGTAATCTGCTCTGGCCCCCTTCCTGTTCGAAGGAGTGATGAGATAGTTAGTAGATTGTGTTCACTCAATGGCTGGTTGTCTAATTGGTGTCCGCAACATAATATAGAATTCATAGACAATTGGAAAAGTTTTTGGGGCAAGCCTGACCTGTTGAAAAGAGATGGTATTCATCCCACCTGGGATGGTGCTGCTCTTCTCTCTAGTAATTTGGCTCATAGTCTTAGAGATAAAACATGACAATCTGGGGCTCAGGTCAGGAAGCAGACAAACTGGCTAAACCGACCGTCTGCTAGCGGCCTCACGTCACCAAGGTCAGATAAATCTCATCACATAGAGACTCTTTCACCTAGATATCATCATATAGAGACTGTGTCTGTTCCCGAATTTGGAAATCCAAAAAACTGCCAAACCTTTCTAAGGTTAAAAATCTAATTGATGTTCAACAAATAAAAAACAGATATAATACAGATGAGCAAACGATAAAGCTTGGGTTGCTGAATATTCGATCCCTTAATTCAAAATCGCTCATAGTTAATGATAAGATTAAAGACTATAACCTAGATGTGCTGTGTTTGACAGAAACCTGGCTAAAACCAAACGATTACATTACTTTAAATGAGTCCACTCCGCAAGATTATTGTTATAAACATGAGCCTCGTCCGAAAGGCAAAGGGGGAGGTGTTGCTGTAATTTATAGTAATATTCTGAAAACCACTAAGAAATCTAGTTTTAAATATACTTCTTTTGAAGTGTTGGTGCTTAATGTAAATATATATAGTGTAAACAATAAATCACGTTTGAGAATTCTGCTGGCTACTGTATACAGGCCACCAGGGTACCATAAAGACTTTATCAAAGAATTTGCTGACTTTCTATCAGAATTAGTATTGGCTGCAGATAAAGTCCTAATTGTTGGTGATTTTAATATACATGTAGATAATGAAAAAGATGCATTGGGATTGGCATTTAAAGACATTATAAACTCAATTGGAGTGAGACAGCACGTGTCAGGACCTACTCATTGTCGTAATCATACTCTTGATCTAATATTATCACATGGAATAGATGTTGATGGCGTTGAAATTCTGCAGCAGAGCGACGACATCTCCGATCACTATCTAGTCTCGTGTAAATTACATTTAGCCAAGGCTGCAAAGCCGACTCCGTGTTATAAATATGTTAGACCTATCACTTCTGCCACTAAAGATTGCTTTATCAATAATCTTCCAAATCAGTTTCATAATCTCAGCATCCCAGATAGCTTAGAAGAACTTGATATTGCAACAGAAACTTTTAACTCTCTCTTTTCCAGCACTTTAGACACAGTTGCTCCGCTGCGCTTAAAGAAGATCAAAGAAAATAGTCCAACGCCGTGGTACAATGAGCACACCCGGGCCCTTAAGAGAGCAGCCAGAAAAATGGAGCGAAACTGGAAGAAAACAAAACTAGAGGTATTTCGGATTTCATGGAAGGAGAGCTCGATTGCTTACAGAGAGGCCTTAAAAGATGCTAGAACTAATTATTTTTCAACCCTATTAGAAGAAAATAAACATAATCCTAGGTATTTATTTGAACAAGTGACTAAACTAACGAAAAAGAAAGCTTCAAGCCCAGAAGTTTATAAGAAACACAGCAGTAATGACTTTATGAACTTCTTCACTTATAAGATTGATAATATCAGGGACAAAATTATAACTATGCAACCGTCTACTACAGTATCGCATCAGGGAGTATATTGTAGTCTCTGTGAGGAACATTTTGATTCATTTGTTGCTATAGGAGAGGAAGAATTTTGCAAAATTGTTAATTCATCTAAATCGACAACTTGTATGCTAGACCCTATACCGACTAAGCTACTGAAAGAGATGCTTCCAGAGGTCATAGATCCTCTTCTAGATATCATTAATTCATCTTTGTCATTAGGATACGTACCAAAAACCTTTAAGCTGGCTATGATTAAACCGCTTGTTAAAAAACCGCAACTTGATCCTACAGAATTAGTCAATTACAGGCCGATCTCGAATCTGCCTTTTCTGTCAAAGATACTAGAAAAAGCAGTATCCTCACAACTGTGTTCCTTTTTAGAAAGAAATAATATCTGCGAGGATTTTCAGTCCGGATTTAGACCGTACCATAGTACTGAGACTGCTCTCATTAAAGTCACAAATGATTTGCTCCTATCATCCGATCGTGGTTGTATCTCTCTATTAGTGTTACTTGATCTTAGTGCTGCATTTGATACTATCGACCACAACATTCTTTTAAATAGACTAGAAAACTATGTTGGCATTAGCGGAATTGCACTAGCATGGTTTAAATCATACTTATCTGACCGATATCAGTTTGTAGCAGTAAATGAAGAGATGTCTTATCGATCACAAGTTCAGTATGGCGTACCACAAGGCTCAGTACTAGGACCGCTGCTCTTCACTCTGTACATGCTACCATTAGGAGATATAATTAGGAAATATGGAATTAGCTTTCACTGTTATGCTGATGATACTCAGCTGTATATTTCTTCAAAACCTAACGAAACTTACCAATTCACAAAATTAACGGAATGCATAGCTGATATAAAAAATTGGATGACCAGTAATTTCCTATTACTAAATTCTGAAAAAACAGAGATTCTAATCATTGGACAAAAAACTTCCCCACCTAATAACCTAGAATACTGTCTAACACTTGATGGCTGCTCTGTTAAGTCTTCGACGTTAGTTAGGAACCTGGGTGTGCTCTTTGATACCAATCTTTCATTTGAAAGTCACGTGTCTAGTATCTGTAAAACCGCATTTTTCCATCTTAAAAATATATCTAAATTACGTCATATGCTCTCACTGACAAATGCGGAACAATTAGTTCATGCGTTCATGACCTCAAGGCTAGATTATTGTAATGCTCTACTGGGTGGTTGCCCTGCACGCTTATTAAACAAACTACAGCTAGTTCAAAACGCAGCCGCTAGAGTTCTTACCAGAACCAGGAAGTATGACCATATTAGCCCGGTTCTGTCAACACTGCATTGGCTGCCTATTAAACATCGTATAAATTTTAAAATATTGCTGATTACTTACAAAGCACTAAATGGTTTAGCTCCCCAGTACTTGAGCGAGCTCTTAACGCATTATAGTCCTTCACGTCTATTGCGATCTCAAAATTCTGGCCAGTTGATAATACCTAGAATATCAAAATCGACTGCTGGCGGTAGATCCTTTTCCTATTTAGCACCAAAACTTTGGAACAATCTTCCTAACACGGTCCGGGAAGCAGATACAGTCTGTCAGTTTAAATCTAGACTAAAAACACATCTCTTTGGCTTAGCATACACATAACACATTATAGATTTCTATAATTCAATGTTAGGCTGCATAGATTAGATCAGCCGGAACCGGGAACACTTCCCATAATTCCTGATGTACTTTGTACATCATAAGAAGGATGGCGTCTACGCTAATATTAGTCTCTCTGTTTATCCCGAGGTTTACCGCAGACCGCCGGATCCAGGGCATATCCAGATCTGATGAAGGACCATCACATGGACACGTCGACACGCGTTATCAGGGCTGTGAAGGTCCATGGACACCTCACCACTCATCTCCTCACCGGCCGGATGACCCAACCCAACCAGATGAACTGGATAATATCGTGAAAGTTCTGATCCCATCTGACTCCTGACATTATGCTGCCTAACTCATAATCATACACTGTTCATTCGTTGGCCAAAGGAGGACTGGCCCCCCGACTGAGCCTGGGTTCTCCCAAGGTTTTTTTCTCCATTCTGTCACCTGATGGAGTTTTGGTTCCTTGCCACTGTTGCCTTCGCCTTTTGGCTTGCTTAGTTGGGGACATTTAATTTTCAATTGAACAATACTATTACAACATTGTTTTCCTGTTATCTCTGTAAAGCTGCTTTGAAACAATTTGTATTGTAAAAAGCGCTATATAAATAAAGGTGACTTGACTTGACTTGACTTGCGGAAAACGTATGACAGACTTATGAAGTACTTCTATTGGCCTTGCTTAAAGAAGGATGTGGCATGCTTCATTAAGACCTGTCATACATGTCAGATCACGGGAAAGCCTAATCAGGTGATCAAGCCAGCTCCACTTTATCCTATTCCGGCTTTAGGGAACCCATTTGAGCATCTGTTAATCGACTGTGTTGGACCATTGCCTCCATCGAAGTCAGGGTGTGTTTACCTTTTAACTGTGATGTGTCAGGCCACCCGTTAGCCTGCTGACTATGCGTTACGTACGATTTCTACCAAGTCGGTGGTGAAGGCGCTCTCTCAGTTTATTTCTATCTTTGGCATCCCTCAGATTATTCAGAGTGACAGAGGCTCTAATTTTACATCGCGTATGTTTTCGGAAGTGCTTGAGCAGCTGCATGTTAAACATCAGCTTAGTAGTTCTTATCACCCCAGAGTCAAGGCTCTCTGGAGCGTTTTCACCAGACGCTTAAGTCATTGCTTAGAGGTTACTGTGTTCAGCTCAGCAAAGACTGGGAGGAAGGGCTTCCATGGTTGTTGCTTGCAGCACGTGAGGTAACACAGGAAAGTACAGGTTTCTCACCTAATGATTTGGTGTTCGGCCATAGAGTTCGTGGGCCATTAGCTGTCCTGCAGGATAACCTGAAGTGTCCTGAGAGTCCCTCTAACTTGTTGGAGTATGTGAACGGCTTCCGCCGGAAATTGTTCTTAGCTTGTGAGATGGCTGTAGAAAATCTGACTAAGGCTCAGAAGAAAATGAAGAGTTGGTATGACCGCCGGGCTGAGCCGAGAGTGTTCAGTCCTGGAGATCAGGTTCTGGCGTTGTTGCCGATAGCCGGTTCACCTTTTCTTGCTAAATATGCAGGTCCTTATACGGTTGTTCGGAAGGTGTCAGACCTGAATTATCTAGTTTCAACTCCTGACCGTAGGCGTAATACGCAACTCTGTCACATTAATCTTTTGAAACCTTATTACAGTAGGTCTCGGTTTCTGGGGCAGCAGAGACTGATCAGGTTAAGTCAGTTGCTTTGGCTGCAGTTGCTGGGATATTTAGCTTCTCTCCCCACATGGTGGCAGCGTGTGGTGATGAGGATGGGGTTGGCCCAGACGACTGTGTACTCCAGCCTCGGTTGAAGAACTCAGAGAAGTTGTCTGATTTGGACACACTACTTGGGCATTTGTCCAAGGAGAGGGCATTAGCAGTTGAGTCGTTGATTTTTAAAATGGTGGGGTATTATCGTGGTTTTTGTGCTAACTTTTCCACTGTTGTTGCCCCATTGACCGACCTTTTGAAGGGCCGTACTAAATTTGATTGGACTGCGAATTGTCAGGCCGCATTTGATAATGTGAAGTTGTTGTTAACATCTGATCCTGTGTTAAGGGCTCCCCGCATGGACCAGTCATTCCAGATGCAGGTCGACGCTAGCCACGTGGGTGCTGGGGCCGTACTCCTGCAGGGGGATGAGCAAGGTGTAGACCGGCCAGTGTGTTTCTTTTCAAAAAAGTTTAACCGTCACCAGTTAAATTATTCGACCATCGAAAAAGAAACCCTAGCCTTAATATGGGGCTTACAACACTTCGATGTTTATTTAAGTGGGGGGGGGCTGTTCCGGTTACCATTTATTCTGATCACAACCCACTAACGTTCTTATATTCTCTAAAGAGCCCAAGTCAGCGCCTCATGCGCTGGGTGTTGTTTTTACAACCGTATAGCCTACTGATCCGGCACATTCGGGGTGTGGACAACGTCATGGCTGACGCCTTGTCCTGTGCCCGTGTGAGCCGGAGTGAATCAGTGTCTTGTCCTGTCTGTCTCTCTCTCTTGTATCTCTCATCTCTTTCTCTGCCTAGTCTCCTTAAAAATTTGGCTTTCCAGGTACCGGGACTTGCTGGAGCCTTGGGTTCGAGGGAGGGATTGAGTGGAGGGGTGGGGGCCTGCTGGACTAGAGTCATCATTTTGTATCTGTTTTGCAGGCTTGGGCAGAGTGTCCAAGCAATAATCCCCTAGACAAAGTTGAGTATTTTTTTTATTATATCTCTGATTATTTATATATAGGGAAGTATATTCACATGTTTTTCTCATATGTATAATTATTGTGATATGTATGTTAATGATTTGTTAGGTTTATTTGGTGTTTGGGTGCTGGGGAAAAGAAAAAAAACGGAGTGTAACTTTTCCAGAGTCTCTCTTTGAGAGGCCTCTGTTGTAAGGAGGGGGGTGTCACGGCCTTGCCTGGCTCCTCCTCCTGGCTGTGTGCTGTGTCTGTCTCCTACAGGTGAGCTGGGCACAGGTGTTTGGAGTTGTACTGATCGGTTCCTGGGCTATCTGGGCCTTTAAAGACGCTTCAGATGAGACCAGGAGGGGAACCAGCCTCCGTTGCATCTCTCCCGCACCGTTTATGATTTTTGGTTTTGTTTATTCATTTCTGATTGCTTGCTTTATTTTTGTTAAAGCCATCTTCATTACTGGCTGAACAACCTTTATTCTGTTAACATTCTATTAATTTAATAAATCTATTATATATTCTTATTCCGTGTGTGGCCTTTCCCTACTCTGTTGCTTGCTTTGAGCCAGGCTTGTAACAAATATATATATATATATATATATATATATATATATATATATATATATATATATATATATTATATATATATTTAAAAAAAAATGTCAGTCAGACATTTATTTGTTGAAAAAAGAAAAACCTGGAATAATGAAAGTTTTTTGGGGGTCAGAATAAGCTGTGGAGCTCAAAAAAGTCTGGCTACGCAAGACTAGAATAAGGAGCCTACGAGACTAGAATGAGCAGAGAGAGAGTCAGTGAGATGGAAATTGGATGTTAGTGCCAGAAGAACGAATTCAAATTGATTATGTCATAAGAGGGACACTGCATGAGAAAATGGGTTTATTTCAATATGACCAACTGTAAAACAGTCTTCAAATATCAATCTGGTTTGTGTTTACATCCTTGTCCCTTGACGCTTTTGCATTCTGTTCTTTTTAAAGCGACCGACTGTGTCACGACCTCTGTGTAACGGTCGATTATAGCTACAGTCCACGGCAGCGTAACCTGATCCAATCTACTCGATGCATCTGTGCCACACTCAAACCTGCCAGCAAAATACTCCCTCCATACTTCAGCCGAGATCCAATTATTAGATTGGCTCTCAGCACAGAAAGAGCTGACCGCATGTTTATTTGAAACACCTAATGGCTTGCAATGAAATGTTTAATTCAAACGCCAGGTACCTTTCCACATTATCCAGGTTTCCGGCCACTCCGAGTCCTCCAATGGCGTAAAGCTTGCCGTCGTACACCACGCTGTTGTGCCGGCACCGCGGGACTGTCATCCGAGACACTAGATTCCAATTATCCAGCAGGGACATGTAGCACCACACGTCTGCCAGCGTGACTGCCGACTCAATGCCACCTAAAGAGGGTACAAGCCCAAGCAAATGAGTGCTGAAGTCTCCATTTACACCCTCCGACATCACACCTTCATTAATACAGATCTGAAGGAAAGATGAATAAAAAAAACACTCCACACACTCACATCTCCCTCTCTCTCAGGGATTCAGTTTTAGCTGGTTCCAAAAAAAGACTCTTTTAGTGACTTTAGTAAGAAATGACTGAGAAAATTTGATTATAATTCAAAAGTTAAGGCAGCAACTGAGCATAAGTTAAGTTAAATTAGGAAAGTAGTTGGAACGTTTTATAATACATTTTTATACAATGCATTTATTTATAAAAATATTTTATATAATATATTTTATATTTATCTGTATACATAATTCATATTAAATATAATAATAATAATAATAATAATAATAAAGAACTATATAAATAAATAAATACAAATTAATTATAAAATATACATAAAAAACAACTTAACTCTTTATTGTATACATTTGTGGCACTAAAAGCCCTTTCACACTGAAGGATTCACACTGAACGCGAAACGATTGATTAGCCTTCAGCTAATTCATGTATGATAGGTGGCAATGACCGAGAATACATTTTTTCTCATTATTGCATCCCGTAGGTTTTCCAATTTGGCTTTAACCTCAACCGCTGCACAACATTGAGATAAATAAAGTTTGGTACTACACAGAAACCATCATCGAGTGAGTGTAATAACTTCTGACTGCGATCTAAAACGTATTTTGATTAAATTATGGGCAGACGTGCTTTGTTTGTAGTGTTTTATAATAAACACTACACCTGCTTAGCATTTCTCATTCTTTATTGTTATAAAAAATACTCAGAGCCGCTTGAAAAACACATACAGAACATATATCGCCGTAATATATTTATTTGGCTTCATGTTTCATCTGTTACTCTCAGTTGTTTATGTGCAGAACTCAGAAATGAACACAACATTATTCAGAAAGACAAGGAATTATGATCACATAATATGATTGACAGCTCTAGAGCAAATGAGCTCCTTTTCAAAACAGACACGCACGGAAGTAAACCGCTCTGTACGCTGTTTCAAGCTCTTCAGATCGCATAATTCAGTGGAAAATGAATAGAAATTATAATAGATCATATAAAGAAAATGTTGGAATAAATCTGTTCTCAGACATAACACTCAAAATCCATTCTCTTCTCTCGACCGGAATATTTCCGTGTTTATACAGGTTTTTAAAACAACGCCACCTCACTCGGGTAAGCTCAAATCTAATTGGACGGCTCGTTTCATCGCGGGGCGTTGGGGGAAAAAATCTACACAATTTTGTCATGGAATATTTGTCACACACCAGGATCAATAAAATGAACTAGAGATGGAAAAGATGCTGCTACTAAGGTCCCATTTACACTGCATGGTTCAAGTGACCCATATGACCCATGAATGTGTAAGCAGGAAAAAAACGCATGGATTCCGATTTTCTCAGATCGGATTCAGGCCTCACTCATATGTGGTAATAAATCGGATATGAATCGGATACGTGCATTTGCGTGTGCCATGTAAGCAGACAAATCAGATAATCCCCAGTAAATGCGAGTCTCACGTCATTAAAAAAGTGACGTCAACTCAGGTGGACACCACCAACTGAGATCACATGACTTATTATAGGCGCGATGGAGGACGAAGGATACACACAGTGGAGCAATGCGAAGGTTTCATATTTTTTGAGAGTTTTGGGCGAAGAGACAGTGCAGGCAAAAATGCGGGGTTGTTACAGAAATAAATCCGTGTTTGAAGACATTTCACGAGATATTGGGAGGCATGGTTTTAAGCGCTCGTGGCTACAGAGCCAACGTAAGTTAAAAAGCTTAAAAAATACAAATACAAAGCGAAAGCAAAACACTGGATAATTTTATTCGTATCTGCATCCATCGCATTTCGTGCTGTTTTAATTCCTTTTCCGGGTCAGAACGTCTATATTTGGTAGTTTCAGCAGTGTATAGTGTAAATGCAAAAATCGGATACGGGTCACTTTTAAAAGATGATGTAAGCGGGTCGTCGAAAAAAATCGGATATAGTCTATATAGTATAGGATTTGGCCATCAAGACCTGCAGTGTAAATGCAGCCTAAGTTCAACAGATTGAGGCGCCAGCACCTGATTTGGTGGCGCTGGGGGAATATGTATCATTAAGTTATTTTATCATATACGTAATTAGTATTGTTTTGCATTATTAAGAGCAATAATATTACATGTTTGTTTATTGGACATTTAACGGTAGAGCACTGAGTTGAATTGAATTGATATGCAGATAAAATTAGCTTTTTTTAACAATAACGTGCAAAAACCCTAATTTTTATAGGGAAAAGTTAAATATTCTACTCTTATTAAATGTACCTGTCAGGCTGGTTGCAGAAGAGATGAAACAGGATCTAAGTGTGGCAGAGTTATTCAAAAAAACAAACTCAAAACAACCTCATGAACAGAACTTGACACAATGTAGAACTGACAAAGAACTGATAGAAACACAGGGCAGCAACTGGTCAGCTAATTAACAAGACATACCTGAATAGAACTAACAATCAATTAGAAACCATAGTGACAAACAGAGACAGAACTGAACCAATTAACAGACTGAAAACCAACCTAGAAACAGAAAACAAACTCTAAAGTGAACAAACAAACACAAACCATAACAATACAACTCTTGTTCTATCATACTGAACTGACAGACAGCTTCAATGATTTTTAAAGGAGCACTCTTTACTTGCTTTCTGTGTAAAGTTTTTGTTTTTCATGAGACTTAATGACTTCCTACTTTTTTCCATATAAAAAAGGGAGCCAAATTGGGATATTCCATATTCGGGAGCGCTAATATTCCATATTAGGGAGCGAAATTGACAAATAAGTCAATAAGTGCTCCTCTGCCGCCATCTACTAGTGGTCATTTCATGTCTTATTAAATAAAAGTGTGTTTGCCACAAAGTGGTAGTTTTCCTGAAACTTTTAGTTTTACAAATAATTATAAAAAATAACATTAAAATTGGATTTAGGGCTTTGAAGTGTGAAGCACTTGAAAGCCCTTAAAAAGTGCTTGAATTGCACTCTTAAAAGTTTTTCCACGTCAGCGCTGTTTTGATCTGATATGTGTGGTTTATAATAGAATTCTGCGCCGGATTTGAATGCTTCCCACTAGATCTCGCTGATATGTTATTAATTCTGCTGTGAATTAAAACGCTTTCTCACTGGTTCTCCCAGTGCTGTGTAGTAACGGTGTCGCGTGATTGAGATCGGCCCGAGAGTAAATCTGTTCTGAGTTCGCTCTGCGCTGTCTATTGCTATGCACTGATAAACGGTCCGCGTAGCGCAGCTTAAACGAGAAGTGCTGTTTCGTATCACTTTCGTTTCGTTTGCCGTTTGATGTTTCTCAAATGTAACAGAAATTGCAGCTCTTATCAGCAGACCGGCAGGTTTGGTTTGGTCGCAGTCTTAATGGTGCTGTATGTAACTTTTTCACTCTATTAAAGCATACAAATGCCATAATATGTTTGCATATATTGAGGAAACATGCTAAATTCACATACACGTTTCGCTGAAAAACACTTCTACAGCCAGTTATTTTACTTTGAAATGTGCGTTTCCATGCTGGAATGTTTGTTTTTGTTTTGATCCAATTTTCATTGTCCATTGTGCTCGTTCCCGTTGCGTGTGCTCAAACTGGCAACCCGTGTGAGCACCATACCAGTGGCGGGAGAAACGACGATCTCCGATATTTTGAATTAGACTGCAGTGCCTATTTGCCATTTTAGGTTTCAGAAGCTTTGCGGTCAATATGCGCCCTCGATGCGCACCGAGCCCACACTGATGCTAGCTCCGCATCAGACTTCTTCCCGACAGTCAAAGCAGCATTACATCACGAAAGTGTGGACACATTTAATCATTTGACAAAGTACAAAAGAATGTCATTTAAAAACATGCAAACACAAAACCGAGGAGAGCCTCTCTGTTGGAGAACAGTGACTGGATTGTGCACACATCGACATCAAAGGGCTCCTGAGCACCTGCCCTTTTTCTTCCTCGAGAGAAAGTGCCCTTTTTTCTGGGGTGCTTTTTTTATGAATAATGAAAATCAATTATACGTGTTTAACGCCCCGTTAATAATTTGACCACCTGCAACGCATCTGCCTGATTTTATACTAATGCTATTTATACATATAATTTCAATTATTTAAATGTGCTACGGTATGCGTGGCGTTTTGAACCATGGTAAATATATCTGTCGGGCTGTTAATACCAGCAGTGGCGAATTCCATGGACGAGAATCCAAGAACTGCATTATTAGACAGTTTTCTAAGGCTCCACGATTTATAAAAACCATTTAAAAATCATAATACAGCATTGCATCATTTATGAACCTACGCTTACAAAGGAGAATATGATATGTTATGTAATAAATATGTTTTTAAAAATGCTAATTTGGTGCATTCAAATCCTCCCGGGAAGTTTGTATTTATGAGATGGGAAGTCGTGGGAAGACAGCAGGTGCGTTAATGTCACTTTCGTCGGAGTACGATGGCGGTGTACTTTCTCTTAATTATTACACACAAATACAGCAAGGTTCTTAAACTCTATTTCTAGAAAATGATCCCCGTCGCTGTAAGTTACAGAAACCACACATGGATACCAGCAACACAGAGTAGACACATGTTTGTGCAGTGCAGAGCGGCTCTCTCGTTCTGCATGATGTGACGGACTAGTTGTTCAGTCAAGTTCTGTTCACACAGCACGTTTTCTGAAACTGTGGTTGTGAGTCCAGAAAACGTACTGGTGTGATTTCGGTTATAGACTACGGTCGTCATTCCTATAAATAACAGTACTGTGTGTGAACGTAACCATATTATGGACTCAAATAGAGGACTGACAACATTATTCTTCTGCTGTGTGAACGTGGCAATATACTATTATGCCATTATCTTAAATTTAATCTAAAACTACAACAACTCATATTAAGTTTTCACTAACCAATTGCTGTTACATCTTTGAAAGCATTGTCTTTCCTGCGCTATTGATTTAATCTTGCTTGATTTGTGGGATATTTAACATCATAATTTGACACGCAGCCAGTCGTAAAGACAGAGACGAGGAACAGCCATCTGCTTTCCCATCATCCCTCAGAGCGTGCAGTGCTAAATATAAAAGCAGACACCTGCGGGAGGCCACCAAACTGCAAGTGACACGCTGTCGGTTTGATTACCTGACAGGTAGATATTATCCCCCGCCGATACCACGGAGAAGAACTCGCGGTTGTAGAAAGGCAAGCTGGCCAGGGGGTACCACTTGTTGTTCTGAGGGTTGAAGCAAGTGACGGCTGTCAGCGAGCGTTGGTTCATACCGATGACCTGCCGCCCACCCACCAGCACGATCACCTCAGCGACACCTGCAGGGACGGGACGGACACAAAAACATTGACATTCACTAAAATAACCTGTGAAAGAGACTACTCAGACCTGTTTGGACCAGAGGCCAGTTGCATAAACATAGCCGGTAAGAACTAGTCTGACCAACTAGCAGTTAGTTAAGGCTAATCAGCCTTACTTTTCGGATTCAAGTGAGACCAATCTGCCTTTTTATGTTACTGACTTAAAATTATGACCAGTCTTAAAGAAAAAAAAAAAAAGTTAGATGATCAACCAGTTAATGCAATCAGCCACAGATCACATTTCACACTCTCAGAATAAAAGGTACAAAAGCTGTCACTGGGACAGTACCCTTCAAAAGGGTTTTAAGGGTGCTTTCACACCTGTAGTTCGGTTAATTTGGTCCGGACTAAAGGCCATTGCACACTGAGTCTGCAATTTTCGTATACATTTTTTCGTAATCGTGATTTGGTGGCTCTGAATTGTCAAAACACCATTCAATCTGCTTGCTACGGATGCGGAAAACGCAGAAAATCGAACCCGATCCGATTTTTTTATGACGGACGAAAGTTTCGGAGGCAGTGTGCAAGTGTGATTGACATAACGTGAGGTCGAATTTATTTTTTACCGTGCAAACATTTCGGATGCGAATTTCGGACTCAGTGTGCAATGGCCTTAAAGTAGCACTATGCAGGATTTCTGTTTTTGTCAAACAGTGACCCCTAGAGTCGCTGTGGGACACTTGTACTGTCGTAAATATCACGCACGCAGAGATGTCTCTGCACTCACGGCCTGATCCCCTCCCCCTGTACACCGGTACCTGTTCAGTATGATGAAAGCTGTAAGGAGTGGAAATAAGGTGTGGCCCCTTTAAGAGCTGTGCGCGCCCTGATGAACTGTCGGCATTCTGTATTGTATGTGCGCCTCGAACACGGCGCCGGGTTATTTCTGTTTGATGCTCATTTAAGCAGATCTTTCTTGCCGTAAAGCAATTCGTTACATCGCGAGACCTGATATCACGCGACACTCTTGGCGCTTTTCCACTGCATGGTACGCTCGGTTCGGTACGGTTCGGTTCGGTACGGTTCGATTCGGCGCGGAACGGTTCGGTTCGGCTTCGCTTTTCCACTGCGTGGTACGACTCGGCTCGGTACGGTTCGGTTCGCTAGCTCGGTTGCTTTTCCACTGCAGTTAGTACCCATTCAAAGTGGGTGGGACTGATCGTTACACTGTTTGTAGGTCCGGTGATAGCCGTGTGCGGCTAGCTGAGCTAGCTGCTACTTCTTGGAACACTTTTTCATTCTGTTTTGCCCCATCCAGCTCTCGCTGGACCCGCTCCTAGGCAACCAACGAGAGGAACGTCTGCACCTCGACCACGATTCAGCCATTTCCTTTTTAAAGTGTTGATCTCTTCTTTTTTTTTCAAGTAAGTAAAACACAGGTGCTACCGTGTTGGCTGTTGTCTACTGGTTATATGACTCTGTATAGCGGTTTAGTGTCTCGTGTCGCAAATCCAATGACGCTGGTAGTGACGATTCTTTCTGTCTGACCAATCAGTGATCTGCAGTGTTTCACGTCACATTTTAGTACCGGTACGGTACGCTTGGAACCTCAACAGATCAGGTACCATTTAAGCGCGCCGAAGCGCACCGTACCGTACCGTACCATGCAGTGGAAAAGCACCCAAGTGAGCCGTACCGAACCGAACCGTACCGTACCATGCAGTGGAAAAGCGCCAAAGCGTGCCGTACCGAACCGAACCGTACCGTACCATGCAGTGGAAAAGCGCCATCTGGTGCTCTGGCCGGCAGAGTTGCAAGTGCGTTTTTTCCGCTCACAGCCAACAGGGGGGGGGGGGGGGCGAGACGACCACCATTCAACACAAAATCAGTAATATAAACATTACAATGACTCCAAAGCTGTTCGGTTAAGGTAAAAAAGTTACTTAGTTCACCTTTAAGGGCGAAAAATAATATTTTGTATCATTTCAGGCGTTTTGGTTCCTTTTCACACCACACTGATTGCTCTGGTCTAAGTCAGATGATGAGTCACTTTAACATCCATGCAAACTTTACAATACACAAAAGTTCCTTTATCATGGAAAACGTTTCTTTAGAATATAAAAATTTTCGGTAACACTTTACAATAAGGTTCATTAGTTAACATTAGTTTATGTATTAACTAACCATGAGCAATACATGTGTTACTGTATTTGTTAATCTTAGTTAATGTTAGTTAAAAATAAAGCTGTTCATTGTTTGTTCATGTTAGTTCACAGTGCATTAGCTAATGTTAACAAGATTTTAATAAAGTATTAGTAAATGTTGAAATTAACATTAACAAAGATTAATAAATGCTGTATAAGTGAAGTTCATTATTAGCTCATGCTAACTAATGTAGTTAACTAATGTTAACTAATGAACCTTATTGTAAAGTGTTTCCAAATTTTCTTCACACTAAGAAAAGCAAAAAGCAAAAATGTGTTCTTTTTAGAAGAGGGCATGATGAGTGACCCGCCAAAACCAGCATGATGTGCATGTGATAAATAACTGGAGATTAATTCTGCAAATACGAAGCAGGCAGTGGCAAACAGTCTATTTTTAACATGCAAGTTTAACAGCAAAACAATACATTTAGTAGAGCTGTTTTTGTTCAGAGTGAAATTATCTACACACAGAAGCTGTTTTATTATCAATTATGAATGTGTTTTCCTCTCTACAGCACATGAAGTCTCCACGCTAACTGCCAATGCCACATCATGGCCTTTCAAACTGTAATTTGTTTTATTCTGACACAGAAACAGAAAAAAAGACAAAAGAAAATGGAGATATAATCATTATAATGTGGTGGATAGAAAACATTCAATGTGAAAAAGGGACATAAGGAAAAAAACTATTTTGCATTTGAGTCAAAAAAAAGAAAGAAAAGAGACAATTTTGGGGGAGATAACAAATGTTCCCTGCTAAAAATGAGGCGTAACTCAACACAGAGCGCCAGCAAAGATGTTATCAGAATCACCACAGAGTTATCAGCAAAGTTTGACTTGACTAAAATATGCAAAGTGTATTTCTATTCAAGGAAAAGTACAGATTCATTGGTATAAAAAAAGGGCTTCAGGCTCAGTTATTTTGTGTGAGCTGAAAGTACCCAACACGATCTTATCATCCAAATTAAAATTCATGACATACATCATCTTGAAAAAAATAAAAGAAACAGTGGATCGGGACAGAAAGACAGAAAGGGCCCCTGTATCGGCAGAAAATTAAATGTCATTGTATGCCTCTTAAAAAATATGCAAAAGAAGAAATACTCTTGCCTGCGACTTCAATGGCTCCTGAAAATACAGAAATGAATTATGTCTGGGGACATTTATTGTCTCTGTGTAATTCTTTTCAAAATAGTGATTCAGGAAATAAAGGCTTAAGCACATGTATAAATCTCTCTGGGGAGATTCACCAACAATGTGTTTCAATGAGCTGTCTGTCTTGTTTAGTATCTGATTCCATAAAGGATTTCTGCAAATAAAAATGCAAAAAAAAAAACACTTTTGAACGGTAGCATGTATTATGAACTCTTTCCCTGTCAGTGTTTTTATTTATTTATTTATTTTACTAAGTTGCCAGCCAACGCCAGTATTTAAATAATTTTTATAAAAAATGTCATGGCCCCTGGAACATATTGTTGTATGATCTGAACACAAAGAACAGAGCCTCTGCTTTTAAACAAACAAACAACATGCAGTCTTCACTTGGATGTGGGTAAGTTTCATTATAAAAGCTTTTCAAACAAAAACCTTGAGTAAATCGTATTTTTGTCAAAGACTTTGTCCGGATCAGATTCAGAACGATGATTAAAACATTGATGGAGTCAATCATGCTCCCATCAACACCCCCAAACTTCACAGTCCTATACTTCTTCATGGGTCAACATATCATTTGTTAACGTTACGCAGTTATGCTTTATAAGTTGTTAATATTTGATGATAATGTTATTTTATATGTGCATAAGCAATGCTTATATCACTTACTTCTGCTTTCTTTTTCACCTGTGTTTTTAATGCGGAGATTCTGTACTCTTTCAGAAGATGTTTAATAGCGCACCCCAACCGCATAAAATTGAAAACATGGATTGCCGGAAAATTCCGTCAATTAAGGGAAAGCGTTAAAGGTGCAGTGTGTAGCTTTTTGGCGACATCTAGCGGTTCGTTTGCGAGTTTACACTAAGGGCTCAGCCCACTGCTCACCCCTCCCTTTCGAAGAAGCTACGGTGGCTAAAACGGGACAAACATCGTCGTAGTGAGCCAGAGTAAAACAAGCCACAGCTAACATGGAGTACCACAGTCCATTATAAACCACATCATGGATAAAGTTTACAAAGCCATAGTCAGGTGAGAATCAAGGGTCTTAATACATAATATAATAATATTGGTCTGAGCTGTCGACACGACAGATCTCGTCACAGTTGTTGTAAATAATAGTAATCAGCTGATTGTCTCACGAACGTAACCAGCTCATTCTCCCCACATAGCAAACCCATAATACAGCGAGGGAGTAGAACCACATGAAACTATGCAACTATAGATTTTTTCTAACAGGGTAGTAAAAGTTTAGCTGGCTAATATGAGCTGCTACTGTGGCTGAGCTGGTTAAAGCCTTGTTTATACTCGACGCGTCCGCATGAGCCCAAAGGTGCGTGCGGCAAAAATGACGTGATTGTAACAGCACGCGTGCCTCCGCATCCCAATAGACACCACTTATTACACACAATAGCCTTTTTTCTCTGATTTTGGAAACTCGATCGACTTAAAATGCTTCCAAGATCGACGGGTTGGTGATTCCTGTAACTGTTTTCCGGTCAATGACAAGAGTAGTCTACTAATCAGCTGTCTCACGAACGTAACCAGCACATCTATCCCCACATAGCAAAGCCATAACACAGCGAGGGTGAAGAATAAAATCACATGAAACAATCCAACTACATATTTACATCACTGACAAGGGAAAACACTCACGGTGTTTATGACTAGCTTCTTCTAGCTTTCTGCGGCTTCTCTTTCAAGGTAGTGACGAAACGCGCTCTGTAACGCTGTTTGTTCGCTGTCGGCTACGGTAGAAATATGACGTCATAATATGGCGGCCTTCATAGAAGGGGATTCCCGCGCCTATGTAGATATAAATGCCTAATTCTAAGGTAATAAAAACATTACGGTTTATTAAGTAAGTTCTTTATACACAACTGAACACATAGTTATGGATGTCATATTGCATTTCTGTTAATAAATAGTCAAAAATGTTACACACTGCACCTTTAAGTAATAAATGACAGAACAATTCAGTTGATAGCAGGGAAATAGTTAATAGCTTTATGCAAGCTGTAAAAGCACCAAGCACTGACTGTTGTGAATAAGGCAGAATCTATAAGTCTTATTTGCATAAAAAAGGGGAGCAATTAATGCTAAAAAATAATGGCAGTAACAATTTAAATATTCATGACGCATGTCTATACCGGGGCATATATCACGTGATGCAGTGAATGCATGTATATAAGATGCATGTGCGCTTAAACACCAGATGCTAAGGTGACGCGACCAGCGGTGGGATATTCCTGCTCAAGCTCGGGTTCACAGGCATCTCCTGAGAAGAAAAAAAGCTTTTGACTGGCACGAACATCTTCTCTGCTGGCAGCTCTTTCAGCTGCACGACTGCAAGTTGTGTTCCTACTTCACAACAGTACAGAAAACACGTTCCATCCCCCTTTTCTCCAGCAAACAAAACCCCCATTTTCCACAAACCCTCACTGCACGCCACTACATAACAGCAGAAGCATCAATCACACACCACATGACAGCCCTGCTCGTGTTCTGCCATCAGCATCCTCCAGCAGATATGTGCTCTCCTTATACTCTCTCATCTCGCCCTGCATGCATGTGTTGATGCAGCATGGCAGGGATCAGGCCCGGGGTCCAAGCCCTCCTGCCGAGCGAGGGACCCTGCTGTGCCCGGGCCCTTCCTATTGACTGTGGCATTAGAGACTCAAGCATCAGGAGGTCCAGCACTGCCGCCCCACCTCTGCCCCTCTCAGATCAGACCAATGGATTATGACATGAAAAGAATTCAAGGAGCTGTCTAGATTTAGATTTCCCCCAAAATCCCTCTAGCGTGTTATCTATCAGGTTTGGGCGCATGAAACAAAATAGCAAAATAACTAAAGTAAAGAAAAGCAGCCTATAGAATTTAAAGGGGACATATCATGAAAATCTGACTTTTTACGCGTTTAAGTGCTATAATCGGGTCACCAGTGCTTCTACCAAAACAGAAAATGTGAAATATGACAACCCAGTAACTTTGTTTTGGTAAGCTTTTCTATGCAAGCATGTCAAAAAATTAGCCAATGAGATTTCGCTCCCCTTCTGACGTAGGAAGGGGATCTTATTATAATATTACCGGCCCATAGAAGTGCAAGCAAAGCATGCAAACTGTTCTGTCGTTGCTGCACAGACGAGCACAGAACACTATTTGACCAAAACATGTCTCAGCTGTCTTATAAAATCCTCAGGGAACTGTGTCAACTTCTGTAAAAGTTAAACATGACGGTACATGCAAGTCGATTAATCAATGTAACTCCACTACAACTACATAAATGTATCCACTAACCATTCAATTCATCTAAAAGTTGCAACCTCTTTCTAAGTCTCTGTAAGGCTGCACTCCACTACTGTTATATCTGAAATTTGACTGAAATATGCGTTTTGTTATTCGGAGTATCCGAAGCTCGTGTAAAAGATCGGTCCTCTTCTGAATGCAGCTCATTTGCATTTAAAGGGACACACACAAAAATGGCGTGTTTTCGCTCACACACAAAGAGGGGCAACTTTGACAAGCTATAATTAATGATCTGGGGGGTATTTTGAGCTGAAATTTCACTGGCACATTCTGGGGACACCATAGATTTATATTACATCTTGTGAAAAGGGGCATAATATGTCACCTTTGAAGTCTACATGAAATCAGAATTGACTCGATTGGGGGAGGGGGTGATGTTTTACCTCTTTTGTACCTCTCTTTTGAATTGCTAATACAAAAGCGGAAGTAAAATGCGGACTGACGCACGGGCATTCGTAACGGATATGAATGTCAGTGCGGCCGTGCTATTTTTACTTTCGCTTTCGAATTCGTGAACGGTGGGTTAATTATTATTCTTAATGAATAACACAACAACTAGAAAAACACATTTAATCCTTTGCAAGTTCCCTATTAGCATTGGGTTTCAATCCAAAATATTGCCAAATAGGCGCTTTTCCATTTCGCTTTGAAATCAAATCTTCCGCCATCGTCTTGTCAGTTAATAAAGTGGCTGATAAATGAAAGCTGACTCCTGCTGCTGATCTGTGCTGGGACTCTTGTTTGGCTCACGCTGCACTGAGCAGACAGGTTCAGTTTTTAATTGTAGTGTCTATTCTCTAACGGAACTAAATGGTTTTTAATACAATAAAAAATCTAAATGGCGTTGGGGGGCGGTGCCGCGGTGAACATGCACTAATAATGGAAAGTGGCAGTGCTGTGAATAAGGGTTTAAATGTGCAACTATCACACTGTTTCACAAATATAATTGTAGCATTTAAAAACTACCTGACTATATCCAATCTTTTATCTCATGTCATTACCAAACAAAAAAGAAAACCTGGTTCTTTACACTTGGATGGGACTTGGGACATAACTACCTCTAAAAAGCTGATTGCATGTACAAACTCTATACACTTAGAAAATTAAGTTCTCTAAAGATGAAGTAATTACATTTTTCCATGTTGAAAAATCTGCATATAGTCACTGCACCATAAAAAAGTCCAAACAGGCTAGACGCATCGGCCTCAGTAATCCAAAATGATACTAAGACTCTAACAAAATAAGTAAGACTCTATTGAAAAGTGTAAACACTGTGGCTCTTTCAAAAAGAACAGCCCTACTGAAATGCAACAACAAAAGGCGGATCAAAACAGATTTCCGTTACTGAACGAGTATAATGAATGAAGAACGTTAAAGCCCCGCGGTCTGTGATGAACTGGGTCATTCGGTGTGATAATCTCAGCACAGCTTGTCTTAAGTACACACAGGTGATATTTACCCACCGGCTAACGCTCTGTAATAAGAGGCACAGGTGCGCTGACGGCCGCTGTTGATGCTTGCTTTGGCAGCTCTGTGACAGCGCTGTGGCTCTATTCCAGATGTGTGGAGGCTTTGTCATACAACATCAGGACTGATTTCTATCCAACATGCTGTTATCTATATCTGTGCACTACATTATTATAAAACAGGGCTGGTTGGTCAACACAGCATTTCAGACATGCTAAAAATACATATAACATGCAAAACAGCTCAGGAGGTACTGTGTATCACTGCACAGCACACAAAGACCAAATACTAACCTTAATTTACAAGTCAGGACATGGTCTTATAATTAAATTTGTTAAAGTCAAGTAGTCAATCATTTTATCCCTTAAAACTTACCTTTGATCATCAAAATGACATATTACATTTTCTTGATTCTTCATGCCTTAAAATAGCTTGAATGTAACTTTACATCCTTGTCTCATTTACTTAGTATACGGGGTTCTATGAATATGCAAATTTGCCCCGCCTCCACAGCTCATTGATGATCATGTTGTCGTGTCAAGGTAGTTTGTGATGTCAGAAACACCAGCGATTTCAAACCGTGTTTTTGAGACTGCCTTTGGTTCACTGCCGTTTTAAATGAGAAACTACTCAGTAATGGTGTTGACTAATGAATTGGCACATGGTTTGACTTAAAGCATATCAAAAACTCCACATAGAAATATAAACAACATTAAAAGCTGGATTTTCACCACAGGGGAACTTTAAAAGAAGACATATTGTGCTTTTTTACATTTTCAACTTCATTGTTTAATTCTGCTGTTTGAACATGAAAAATGTCCAAAGCACGAAGTCACTCCAAAGGGAGTTATTCTCGATATCAGTGAGGACTGATTCTGAATTCCCTGAAACACCTCGAGTCTTGAGTTTTCTTCCGGGAAAGTATCACATAATATTTCTCATTTAAATAATTCCTGCCGAAGTCATCCACACACACAAAACAAAAAGGGCAATGCCTGCTTACATTGCGTTAGTAGTGTGTTGAAATTCCATGGGCCATGACATTTCCGAAACACACTTAAAGCGATTGACCAATAACAACACACTAATCCAGCCAACCAATCCGAGCAAATTACACAAGGAGGGGCTTCATAGAAACAAGTGACTGAATCCGAAATCGGATTACTGACAGACTGGGCAGAGAGGTACTGGTACTGTTTTTTAACATTCAAGCATGAAAACCTATTGTAGTAGACCCCAAAATAAAGACTTTGTAAAAGTGTATAATAGGTCCTCTTTAAAAAAAAAAAAAAAAACATGTATCCTTGAACTTTTATTATGGTAACTGTTTTACAAAAGCTTCCAATCAAGCCTAACATCAACCTTTATACATGACTTTATTACATTGCTTTAAAATAAAGTTGACAGGTTTAGCTCTAAAATATTTAGATGAGCCAGAAATTTAGAATTTAGATCAATTAAATTCTATATTTTAATGTGCCAATGCATCCCACATGATAAGCTAATTAGGCATTTATCTGGAAGGAAAAATATATTTCAATTATAATTTTGTAATAAATGTCATTATATAGCTATTATCAATCACCATCAGGGCTGGGACAGTATTGTTGTTTCTATATAAAGCTCATTTAATAAAAAGTGTAATAAAACCTAGTGAGCTGACTAACTACAGCATTTTCTCTTCTCTAAAGATACCTCGTTTTGGCAAATACAGAACTGAATACTGCATGTAGCCTTCAGGCAAGACACCCCAGGTGAATAGGGTAAAAAAAGAAATCTAGATCACCATACTTCCCCAGTTGAATGATTATATTAAAGGATTAGTTCACTTTCAAATGAAAATTTCCTGATAATTTACTCACCCCCATGTCATCCAAGATGTCCATGTCTTTCTTTCTTCAGTCGGAAAGAAATGAAGGTTTTTGAGAAAAACATTCCAGGATTTTTCTCCATATAATGCACCTTTCCAACCTGATGAAGTAATGCGTTGCACATCTAGAGATAGTACAAGACGGGTATTTGTGGTTAAAGAGTATGTTTTTTTTTTTTTTTTTTTTTTTTAGAAAATGACCAAGCGTTATGCTAGATAAGACCCTTATTTTTGGCTGGGATTGTGTCGAGCCTTTGAAGCTGCATTGAGACTGACATTTGGACCTTCAAACCGTTTGCAATTGAAGTCCATTATATGGAGAAAAATCCTGGAATGTTTTCCTCAAAAACCTTAATTTCTTTTCGACTGAAGAAAGACATGGACATCTTGGATGACATGGGGGTGAGTACATCATCAGGACATTTTTATTTGAATGTGAACTTCTCCTTTAAGAATTGCAAAAAGTTTTCTGAAATGTTATGTTTAAATATGCAAATTATGCATTATCTAATTAAATATGCACTAATTTGCATATATTTCTAGAACAGAAAATAGAACATTTGATAAAGCCAGGTTAAAAATTCTTGTTTAATTTTTTTATATATTAGAGTCAAAGGTTTTTACAGATGGTATTTTGGATATCCCTTTTTATCACTCCATCAACAGCCAGAAAAAAATATAATTTCCACATTTTTTAGGATTAAAATGTATGAAAAGGCAAATGGTAACACTTTACAAAATGTCCCATTTGTTAAGATTATTTAATGTATTAACTAACAATGAGCAATACATCTGTTATAGTATTTATTAATCTTTGTTAACATTAGTTAATACAATAGAGCTGTTCATTGTTTGTTCATGTTAGTTCACAGTGCATTTCTAATGTTAACAAACACAACTTTTGAATTTAATAATGCATCAGTAAATGTTGCAAGTGAAACTAACATTAAATGTGATTTTTAAATGCTGTAGGAGTAGTGTTCATTCTTAGTTCATGTTAACTAATGTAGTTAACTTATGTTGATTAATGAAGCCTATGGGTAAAGTGTTACGAGGCAAATTATATATGAACAAACCCTTCAGTAAAAACCTTCAGAATATACAAAGGAATAAAACTGTAAAGTTAGGTGCATGTAAGTGCTACTGATGTACAGATTTCTGACTCCGTGCAGGAGAAAAAACTCATTTTGAGAAAACAGCCTTTAAAGATATGTACTGTAATTTAAATCTAAAGATGCAAATAGAGTGCTATAAAACATGCTATAAAAGATGCACTTAGTGCATTTTGGATGTTTTCTTTCCCCCCCCCCGAAAAAAAAAAAACAATTTATGAATAGCTAAAAAGCCCCAAAATCTCAAAATTGACAGATGCATGAAAAACCTGTGTTTTTGCCAGTAGTGTCTCGCCTTCATGGGTAAGGCAATCCCAGAATGCATCATGACAAGCTCTGAGATGCTGGATATAAATGTCCCTTATTTTACGTAAATAAGGCAAAGTGTCAAAATAATTTAATCTAATAACATTTTTTTTTTCCACATTTTGAAATTTTGTGCTATTTTGCTTCCATGACATGCCTTCTTTCAGACTAGTGGAAAGAACACATCCAAAATACACATATATTTGTTTATTTTTTACACTTCATCTATTTATTTAAATTACAATACATATATTTAAAGGATGGGAGAGTCAGAAATCTCTACTTCACTTACATACAAGAAACATAACAAAGTTTTACTCCTATATTTTGAAGGTTTTAACAGAGCAGTTTGCTCATATATCATTCACCTGATTAATAATATTTTACTCCTAAAACATGGCATTTTTTTCTGTCTGTTGACAGTATTTTTTGATTTATGGAGTGATAAAAAGAGATATCCAAAATCCCCTCAGTAAAAACCTTTAACTCTTATATGTCAACAAAATAAAACAAGAATTTTGAAACTGGTTTATCCAGTGTTCAGATTTCTGTTCTGAAATGTATGCAAATTAGTGCATATTTCATTAGATAATGACTCTTGAATGAATATTTTAGAAAACTTGTAATACAAAATAACTGGCTTAATGTACTGTGAATAATCACCTGGGGAAATATGTTGATATTATAATATATATCAAGTGTTTTATGCTAGTTTCAGCCCGACGCAGATATCATTTTAAAGTCCTGCGCCACATTGTTTAAATAGCAAATGCATTTGCACCCATCTGTACGCCCATGGGTGTGCTAGTCTGAAACCGAGGTGTGTTCAGGCGCTTTGTTGGCGGGTTGCTATTTTGAGGCAACTGAAATAGACTGCGCTATTGACCAACAAAAACCTGGTCTAAAGTCAATGGCCCAATATTTTTTCCGTTATTTAAAGAGCGCGTTAGTAACGTGAGCCTATAGGCGGGTCCACAACACGCATACAATTTGCTTATTACACACACAGGGCAGCAGCACACAAACATGCCAAATATTCAAAATAAAATGACTACAATGTAAAATATTAATATTGTGTACATAAAGATATGGTGGAATCTGGCTTGTCCCGTAGATGATCTGCTTGCACGCTTCAACCTTTTAAAGGGAATGGGAGATGACATTCTAATTGGTTTATTGCACGTTACGCCCAAAACAGACCCATTACTCATTAAGAGAATAGGGACAACCCTTTTAGACTATGCGCTGGGCGCATAAGTGCACTTGCGCCGTTGCGCTTTAAATCATGTGCTTAGATTGATAAAATTGGGCCCGTAGTGTCTTGCCTTCAATTTTTTTTACGATTTTTGTGTATGCTGTATATTTTTATGCTTGTTAGAGCATTACCATTTTAGCTCCTCCACTTATATGGATTTGCAATCTATGCATGGCTTTGCAACTTGGCTTCTTAAGAGGTTCCATTTCAGTCATGATGCCTAAGAAGACTATGTAGGCTGTAGACGGCAAGGTATCTCAGAACAGCGCTAGTGTGTCACACGTTAATCTTAAAGAAACTTTAAGCCATGCTGAAGAATGTACCGGCAGACAGTCGCGGGCGAGTTCTGGGCGTCTGCATCTCTTGGCGGGCGTTGTGGCAGCATGTGGTAGCGCTTGGCTTCGTTCACCAGGTCCCTGCAGGCCTCAGAAGATTTGATCAGCTCCTCATTGTCCACCACGTTCAGCAGGTAGCTGGGATGAATGAACGGAAGCCGCACCACCGCCAACAGCTCAGACACATGCTGGGTACACGACAGAGAGAAAAACAAGACAGAGAGAAAGATTCAAATGAGAACAGAGAAAGATTTGAGGCAGCTTTGTGCTATACACAACCTTAATTGTGGTCAAATCACTGTTACGGATGGCCTCATGCCTTATTGCATTATTATTTTCAATGACTGAAAAAAAAAATCTCTCTGAATAATTAGCTTCAAATATTCACACAGCAATTTGTAATGATGCATCCCGAGTTTACAAATTACCCTGCTAGAAAAATAAAAAGTCTTTCGAGGGATGCTGTGTGAGGATGCCCATTATAACCACTGACACACATTAATGTGTGGCAAACAACCTCCGCTAATAGCATCAACATCAAAACAAGTTCTCATATGAAAAGTTCACATGAAAGCTGGAAGTTAAACATGTTCTTTTTTGATTTTCAGATGATTTACCTTCAACACAAACAGAAATCACGCAAATGATTTAAAGAGAAAAAAAGCATGTTTCATACAGATTGGTAATTCAAACCAATCTGTTAAAAGTCATGTTAAATGTTAAATGTTAAATGCATGTTAAAAGTCATGTTAAAATCATTTATTAGTTTATTGAAAATAAATTTAATATGTTAAAGAAGTTGAATTAAAATGAAAATGTTATGTTTAATTAAATTTAAATGAAATAAGACTTTAGATGTATTAATAATGTATTTATAATTATAATGAAATTGATAAAATAATATTAATAAATAAATACAAATTAAATTTAAATGAAATCGAAGGAATTAATACAAATGAAGGAATAAATAAGGGACTTAATTGAATAAATAAATAAAAATGGAGGAATAGTGAATGGATTAAAAATTATATATGAAAAATGGAATAATGAATGGTCACACTCTTAATGATGGATGGATAGATAGATCTGTTAATCCCAATAATGCATCTGGTCAAAAATCACACCATGATCACGAGTGTAATAATAGCTGGTCAGTTTTTATTTGTTTGATAACAGGCCGCATGAACAGCTTGACGTACAGGAGATCCTTTCCAAAGACTCCTTTTTCAGTTTGATCAACATTGGGTTGCCATGGTGAACAATCCCAGCGTGGCATTACTCCTTGTCCACTATATCTCCAGCGAGATTGTAAACACAAAAAGACACGGTCAACAGCTGGTCCGCCTTTCTTCACTCTCTCACCGGCAATCGATTTCAAAGGGAGCCAAATTGAGGGCTTCGTTTTGAGCAAAATACATTTGCATGTACACATTGCATTTCCACTGGTCTAGAAGAGAAAGGAAGAAAGGTCAAAGATTTACTGGTGACAGTGGTGGCATTTTACTAAAGTCCCTGGTGAGACTGGAAAAATCTGCACCATCACATTCAGATAGTTTATCAATCTGGCATTTCAGGTAGGAGCTCAAAAGCATTTGTGGTGTGAGAAAAGGATCAAATAAATGAAAATGGTTTCTGAAAAAGGCTTTCTAGCAATCCACAGCAAGCATGGCCGCTGGAGAAATCCCTCAGGATTACAACCATTCCCTCCACTGCTCAGGCAATCAAGACTTATCGACTGAATGATCTAGGAATCCAAATGCAGCTCCGCTCACCACTCCGCTGAGCATATCTGCAATAATGTCATGCCATGAGGGAGCCAGACTACGGCACGCTGAATACCAGATTAAGACACAGAGTACAGCACAAACCACAGCTTTACTGTGCAAAAGACTGATGGGTGAATCATCAAATGCAATGTTTCAGCAGCTTACAGGCTGAATGCTTTGTAATGTTATTACAATATAAATGCAAGGTCAGAAACAAGAAACAAAACAGTTCTGTGATGTGCATAAGTTATTCCGGATGGAATCAAATTCATGAATTGCCCTCTTTTTCACTTCACGACATACACAATTACATTTAATCATTTAGCAGACGCTTTATCCAAAGCGACTTACAAATGAGGAGAGCAATAAAAGCAATCAAACCAACAATAGGGCAATGATATGTAAGTGCTGTAACTAATCCTAGTCTAGCACAGTACACATGAGGCCAGAGCTTTCACTATACAATCTTCGTAAACTACACTACAAAATTCGTAAACACATCATCGTCTTAAGAAATATCTGCGTACACACAAAACCAGACCAGTATGTGGTGCTGTAATTCTGCCACTGAGATATAGTAAAAACAGAGAAGACTTAGAGCATGCACATACACCTTGTGCATGTATACAATAATATTAGACTCAGTTCTTCTTTTTCTTCTTTTTTTACCAATAACTTTATTGAACAATATAAATGGCCTGGTACAAAATATAAAATGTCTTAATCAGACAAAAGACAAGCATCATAGCATAAGAAAGAAAAAAAAATACATTCAAGTAAATAATAAATAAAGAAATAAAAGAGGCTCAGTAGCTTCTTCAGCACAAACATAAGCATGTAGTCTGCAGTTGTTGTTGCTGTTATGTGACGTAGCGGTGTCTGACTAGGGTCGACACGTGGGATGATGACATCATTGTTTCACAAAATATACGGATTGGCTGTTCACGCGAAAATGCAAGGGTGTCATTTTCAGATTTATCCACTTTGGGACCTGGTTTAAAAAAATAGCGGTTTCAGGCTCCCAAAACGCCAGATCCGTCTGGACGAAATGCCGATACGATACACAATGTTTGCGTATACAGCTAAACGCATCTCGGTGTGGACAAGGCCTTAAAGTGCAGAACTCTTAGCACATAATTAGCTGGGAGAGCGCGGTGAGTGCTTTGATCGGTAAATAGATACATAGAATAGTAAGTGTTAGGGGGCTTTCACACTGGGCTCGTTTGCTGCGGTTCGAATCCGTGCGAGATCGCTCCCAGATTCATTTGCTGCCCTGATTGCACTCATGTATATCATGAACACTATCATCCCTTACATGCGTTTTATTTAACTACATGTAATCGGCTAAAATTCATGCGCATGGGTTGCTTTTCTTCCTGAACAATCGCGAACAAGTCTGTGAACTTTTACATTCACGCGAATCGCGCCAACGTTCGAGTGCAACCAAACTCAGACCACCTCCTCCGGGTAGTCTTGGGTTCTGTAACCCGGTGTACACCCGGGTACGCATGACAGCTTTCACATTACCAATTTGTCATGTGAATCATGGCCCGATTCGAACTAAACTGCCAGTGTGAAAGCCGTGTTGATGAGTGATTTGTGTTTGGCTATTTGTGATTTCTTGAAAGGACTCAGCAGCTCAGGTTGAATAAGGCAGGTTTTTCCACCAGCTTGAAGCAGTCAGGGTAAAGCTCCATGGAAGTGATTTTGTGCCTCTATGGGATGACACCATGAGAAGCCGTTCACTTGCAGAACACAAGCTTCTGGAGTCTGGAGTAATGAGTTAAAACATAGGGATGAAGAGCCAGTGGTTGTTCTGTAGGCAAACATCAGTGCCTTGAATTTGATGCGAACAGCAATCGGCAACCAGTGCAAGTTACAACAAAAATGGAAGCTAAAACAAAATGGAGAGCAAATGATTCACATTATATGTGATTCATGCTTCATTTGCGCATGGGAAATGTGGTTCTCTTGTGCAAAACTGTTGCATCACTACTAGACCAATTAAACCTCTGGAAATTCTGTGCATGCAAATGCATTTTGTTGAAAACAAAGGGCAGTTAACTGATGAGGTGGATTATTCTTAGGTTAAATAAATAAATAATGTGGTGTTGTTGTGCAAAACTGCATCACTTCTAGACCAATCAAACCTCTGGAAATACCATGCACCTGGATTCAGTTTGATTAAAAAAAAGGCACTTAACAGATGGATGATTCATTCTAAGGCTTGGACGGTATTTTAGAGTCGGCAAGACACAATCAAGCTGCTATGAAACATCACAATCTTTACGTACGTATCCTCGCATGCATCATGAGGCATCTGTCAATCCTGACACAATGATGTGACACTCTACTGATGCACAAACTTCTGTAAAAGCGTCCTCGCATAACAGCTGCATTTGTACATTTGAACGCAACAGAACAGACGCAAGAACTTCTGAGCGCCGTGTTTGATACTCATCAAATTGCTATTGATCTCTAACAAGTAAAAACTCAGTTTTCAGCATCTGTCAGCCACAAGTTTCTGATTCAATACTTTTGACAGATATTCTCATTTACAGGAGGAAGCGACTTCATTGTCTTTTTTTTCTTTTTCTGAAGAAAAGACAAATCCCCAAAAAATGTAAAAAGAATATCTATTCTCTAAAATATATTAAGAAAAATCTGTCTGGAATACTCAGTTGTGTACTGGGATACACTGGTTAGTCAATCGCTGCATTCTGCGATCAATTCACACATAGTAGTAATTTTGACCACTGTTAGTTTTACAGTAAACAACAGTGACCACAGGTAAACAAACTTTCTGATGTAATGTATGGTTTGAATAATTACTCAATTTTGTACAGCCATTCATTCTCAAGCGCAAGTGTGTGGCAATTAAAACTAAGCAGTTAGACATAAATCTACTGTATATTACCATTCCAGTCGGATCCGAATCTTGGTGATTCCATATGCAAGACACTGTCTATGAATTTTCTTGGTAATTATTTTTTTCTAGGTTGCCATTACACATAGTGGTTCAACAGATCACAAAACTCACAGTTCGGATCATATTACGTTTTTTGAGTCACGGATCGGATCTTTTTCAGGTCAGCAAGAAAATTGTTTCTTTGGGGGGATGTGGGGAAAACTTTGCTTTTCAATTATTACTTTAAGGACACATTAAGTACTCTGATACTACAGCAAAAACGACTTGCCTAAAGTCCACAAAAACGACGTCCCTGGTTTGAGTCCTTTCTGTGTGAAGCCTGCATGTTCTCCCTGTGTCTGTGTGTTTCCTCTCGTTTCCCCCACAATCCAAAAACATGCAGTATAGGTGATTGAAGACTAAATTGTCCGTAGGTGTGAATGTGTGTGTGTGTGTAATTAGTGGCTAAACGTATCGTAGATAGTCTGTGATCTGTGCGAACTAGTCTCCTGTGTCTGTCTCAGGAGAAGTCCAGACTTTCCAGTGTGCTGAAAGTCAAAAGTCCACAAGTTTGCATCTAGTTTCCACTAGATCAGGGGAAAGACAATCAGAAGACAAAAAAAAACACCACCACTACCAACAAGAACAACAACAAAAAACAACTAGCAAAAACACACCAACCACCCGCCAAAAAGATGCTGTTCTGACATTAAAATAATCGCTCTAATATTTCATTTCATGGCCAGACACGCTTGCTGTGCTCTTCACATTTTCCTCGAGACATATAAACAGCGATTCCCAAGGCAAGACATAACATGCTGGAATCAAATTTGCGATGTTTATTTTGCTGCTTGTAAATATAAATTTTTCTATCAGAGCCATAAATCAAAAAGTCGAGTGGCTCTCTGAGCGAATCTGTGTACAGATGCTAATAGAAAGTGAACATTCAGGGAGATTTCCTTCTTGTGTCTCTGTGCTTGAAGGCGCAGCCGTTTGAACAAACGCAAAAAAAGAGAAGTGAAAAGAGAGAGAGCTACATACACAAAGACAGCCATGCATTAAAAATATATTAGATAACAGGAGGGGAGACAGAGAGCACAATCCTGTGACGGGACGGCAGACTGATGCTCAGCCAGTGCGAGAGCGGTTTGATGGATGGGGAGCGTCGCTGTGCTGAAAAGAAGATAGATTAAGCATGTCTAAGAAACACTTTTCTCTCTATGGATTATATAGAAAGATGCGTATCCTGGAACAGCACAACAGTCAGCGGCACTACAGCCGGACACCGTCGTGTCTCTAATGATGCCTGTGTGTTGAGATAAAGCAGAAGTCTGCGGCTCACTTTGAAAAATGACCTGGGAAAACAGCATCCATCGCAATACTCAGCAATTGCATTTCAGCGTAAACCAGAGTCAGCACAGAGGCCAGAGGAGAGCGAGAGCTCCCGGATACAGACGACAACGCTTCATAAACACATGACGTGTCTAACAGAACAATCCTCATCATATAGTAGATCAAATACTAAACTCATATGTTTAAAGATATTTAGCTGATTTTTATCTAAAATATTGAATAAACATACAATTTATTTTTATAATATATTACTTTACATTATAAATATTAAACTTGTATAACTATTTTCTGGTATGACTATGTATGACCTTTGGAGTGTCTTCTCTCAGAAGAGAAAACTGTGTAATAATAATAATAATAATAATAAATAATAAAAAAATAGAATAAAATAACATAAAAAATAACACCATAAATAAAAATAAAAAGATTTTCTTGAGCTATGGTCTATGAAACCCCTTTTTTAATAGAAATGCTTGTAGAAATAAATAGTGGATACTTTATTTGAAAAATATTGCAGTTTATAGCAGTTTAATTACAAATTGAAGTTGGTTACTGGTTTCAAATTACATAACAAAAAATGTAGTTAATAAGGTAATCCATTACACAGTTAAGGTAATATAATCTATTATAAATCTATAATCTATAAACTACTTTGTGATTAATTTTTTTATTACTTTTGTATGATTAATTTTATATTACTTTTACATGCAATGCAGGGAATTCCTGCATTGCATGCAAATCTAGAATGACATGACTTTGTACATTTAATGTCCTTGAAAGACAAAAGCCCTCTAAAGACAGTAATACAAGGTTAAATGTCTGAGTGATAATTCAAATAATAATGACTGTGTCGTCAGGAGCCAATTAGATATGCTATGTTGAGAAAACACTTCTTAAAAGTAAAATTTCTGTTAAACCAGTGATTTGTGTGTGTGTGTTGGATACATGTCTAGTGGCTGGTCTGTGTGTGCAATTGCAAAAACCTAGAAGACCTTCTGAATGTAAATAAGCTTGTAGGGAGCAAAATGGAGAATTAATTAATTTTTTAATAATTTACTGCCATTTTAAGATTAACATCTAATCAGTAAAAAAAGTAACTATAGTCTGATAACGACTATTATCTGATTATGTAATAATCACATTTATATATATTTCAGCAATTCAAGAAATTAAACTTTGATATATATTAGAGTTAGTCAATGTGCTGCTTGTATTATAGCAGTATATATTTACTGTCATCATAACATACAGCCATTATTGCCAAAATAGCTGGCAACAAAAGCGAGTACACCCTAAGTGATAATAGCTGTACGTTTAACCATGCAAAGCCACATGTCCTTCATCATTTTCATGTTTTTCTCTGCTTGACAGAACCATAGAAATTTGTGTATCTTGTATTAAAAGTTTGTGCTTTTGAGTACAATTCTCTCATACTGACCACTGGATGTTCATGGCACATCATGGCAAAGAACTCTCTAAGGATTTGAGAATTAGAATTGTTGCTCTCCACAAAGATGTCCTAGGCTATAAGAAGACTGGTAACACCCTCAAACTGAGTTACAGTACAGGCCATGGTCATACAGAGGATTTCCAAGACGGGATCCACTTGGAACAGGCCTCACAAGTGTCAATCAAAGAAGTTGAATCCTTGTGCTGTGCGTCAGGTGCAGAAGCTGGCTTCAAAAAACAGACGCATGATCGTGCCAGCATTGCTTTAGAGGTTGCAGAAGCAGAAGTTTAGCTTGTAAGTGCTCAGACCATACACCCATGGTTCGAATTACGTGGGAGCCAGTGGGAGCTGAGCTCCCATAGAGAGAGGATGAGCTCCCATGAAAGCAGTAAAATCATACACCTGTGGGGGCTCTAAAAATCATCAGCACCATTATTTTAAATTACAAATAAAGCACTTTTTCCTTCAATAATTGAGGCATAATTTGTTAACCCTTTTGCACGTACGTTCACAGCGGTGTGATTAGAACAGTCAGTGCATCACGTGATCAACTGCTAAATTCAAAAGCGCTTTCGCGCGGTGGCTGGCGCTGAGCCAGAGATAGACGCGCTCAATATATCACAACTATTCAGTGTTTTCAACCACATAATGTTTATTTTTGGTTTCAGACATTTAAATACACAGAAGTAGCTACTAGCAAAAAAAATATTTGGGGGGGGATGCTAGGTAGGCCCCACGCCCCCACCAATATTTTAGCGACCTCCTGTGTCAATTCTCAAACCGTGTATAGTTTGCCGAGGGTGCTGTGCGGGTCGGGCAGGCCAAAAATAAAAACATTAGCCTACTGTACATTCAAATTAATCGAGGATGGATGACAGATAAATCATTATAATGTGTTGATTTTAATAAAGACACGGAACTCTCATCATGGTAAAACGCAATGATCGTCACTCTTTTACTTTCAATTTAAATTATTTAATTTGATTGGTAACAGCCTATACTGTCTTATTATTCTGATTTAATGTATTGATCAAATTAAGGAATATTTTAAAAGAAAGATGGAGCATAGGCTACATAAAATTAGAGGGAAAAATGCCCTATTATAAAGGTAAAAAAAAAATTCTGATAAGAGTGTTTGCCAACAGTGATGTAATTAAACATTGACAATTTAACTTTGAAGGGAGTAAAAAGCCTATGTTTAGGATATTAAGGAAATGTAATTTTGGCCAAAGAAGAACTTTTAATTTAAATAAATGTTCATTTTAAATCAGCCTACTTCAGTGTGATATTTTACCATATCATGCTTAACATTGAGAATTTGAAAATTGTAATGTGATGATGATCAGATGCAGATCTAAATCAAAGAATATCATATTTTTTGGCGGTTGGATTAACGACGGATTCGGGTGACTCAAAGTGCACCAGATTAATGAATTTATCTTTAAAATGTACAAAATTTTCTTCCTGGGGGGCATGCCCCCAGACCCCCCTATAGGTAACGATCTACACCCAAATATTATCTACATCTGTATTAATAAACGTTGAACTCTAAATAATGAAGTGCAGTAGCCTATTTAGCAATTTTTTTAACACATACGCCTGCTCCTGCTACCTTTTTTTTTTTTTTTTTTTTAAAGAGACCCCCACAAAGATGAAATCATAATTCGAACCCTGCATACACCACACACTACAACAAGTCGGTTTACATGGCCGTCGTTCCAGAAGGAAGCCTCTTCTGAAGCTGGCTCACAGGAAAGCCGGCAAACAGTTTGCTGAAAGCAACCTGTCCAAGATCATGAATTACTGGAACCATGTCCTGTGGTCTGATGAGACTAAGATAAACTTGTATGGCTCAGATGGTGTCCAGCATGAGTGGCGACGCCCTGGTAAGGAGTACCAAGAAAATTGTGTCTTGCCTACAGTCAAGCATGGTGGTGGTAGCATCAGTGTCTGAGTCTGCATGACTGCAGCTGGGACTGGGGGGCGCTAGCCTGACGTTGTCATAATCAGAATCTATACAGAATGTGAGTTTGATACTGCTCCATTAGGGCTGTGATTATGGGGCGTGTTTCAACTGAACCAGGAAAGAAATGCACTCAATTGGATAGGCCTACAACCAATCAGAGCGACCATCGGGACCAGCTGATAAATTCAACTTTTGACGAATCCCGTAGGAAGGAGAGCACAAACATCTTTCCCATCGACAAATGCATTGATCACAGTTCTCTGTTCCTCTTTTAAAATGAATGCGTTGTCTACATCTTCTATAACAGAAGCGATGGCTGAATCTACACATCTAAATTCTCCAGCGGCAGCCATTTTTTGTTGAGTTCAACCAAAGCGCTCTTTAGTGACGTGGATGATTACATGACTGTTGATCATCTGTCCATCTTCGTATAAAGCTCACCCTGACAATTTGATTGGTCCGAACAGCTTTGGTTCGGGCATACTTGCTTCACAACGGATCAAGTCCAGACCAAGCGGCAACATTCCAATCTCATAAATGAAGCCTACCCGGAAGTGCAAAAAACTGCAATACATCGAAAATCCGCTAGGGGCAGGTCCCAAAAGGGAGCAAATGTCCATAGACCCCATGTTAAAATGTCCGTTTTCACAGCATAAATTCATGCTTTTACAGGTTGGTCCCATGGACTTTTGTTGTATTTTTTAATAGGTACCGAGTGCCTGACAACTGTGAGGGGGGTGAATTTTTTTCTAACTCGTTAGTTTAGATCGTATTTAGATATAAAATGTATGACAAATAAGGGTGTGGTTAACTTTGATTGACAGCTGATAACGGGCTGCGCCGAGTGGAATTCCTGAAATTTGACGTCTCGGCCATGATCTGACACAACACATCACACCACCTCTGTATCCTTTCTGAACATTTGTATTGAAATATCGTACATAAAATGGGTTGCTCTGCTATAAACTGCACTAACCGACACTGTAGGAGTAAGTTACTTCGATCCATTTTTTCCGGTAAGTGACATTCCACTACTATTTCACGTAGTTAGCAGTATTTGTATTTAGCATCAATGTTTGTGGGCAGTGGCAATGCAACAGTTAGCATTAAATCGCCTCAGAGAGAGGTGCGATTAAACTGTTTGTGTGTGTGTATGTGTGAGAGAGAAAGAGAGAGAGAGAGAGAGAGAGGAAGAGAGAGAGAGAGAGAGAGGAGAGAGAGGAGAGAGAGAGAGAGACGCAGGCACCATCGAACTGTGTGTGTGTGTGTGTGTGTGTGTGCGTGTGTGTGTGTGTGTGTGTGAGAGAGCAGGGCGTGTGTGTGTGTGTGTGCGTGTGTGAGAGAAGCAGGCGCGTGTGGTGTGTGTGTGTGTGTGTGTGGAGAGAGGGCGTGTGTGTGTGTGTGTGTGTGTGTGTGTGTGTGTGTTGCGCGGGCGCGATCGAACAGTGGAAGCATACAAACATACTCCGTCATTTTGTTCATACAGGACATTCAATCTGCAAAGTGTTTACTTATATTTGTGTACACTCGCAATAGTAATGTTACAGACAGCTGAGGCTGCTTGACTGAACAGGCGCGTCCACCGGCCGGCTCAGTCTCACAAAAAAGCCCGCCCTTTTACCCATATATGGATTGACTAGAAAGTGGGCGGGGATAGGCTTTCCCAAGATTTTCAAAGATGGCGCCGCCCATACCCCCCATAAACGGCTTCAGAACCGTTATTCGGAAAGTCTATGGGTGACGTCACAGACGCTTTGTCCATTTTTTTTTACAGTCTGGTCCAGACCTCAAAAGTTGTGGGCGGGGCTAAGTTCGGCTGGCATCCAGGCTAGGGGAGCTGCGCTTCATTGTGGGAAACATGGATTCCAACATGTACTGTGACATTCTGAAGCAGAACATGATGCCCTCCCTTCAGAAATTGGGCCTAACGGCATATTAATTACCCCAAACACACCGCCAAGATGACAACTGCCTTGCTGAAGAAGCTGAAGGTGATGAAGTGGCCAAGTATGTTTTCAGACCTGAACCGTATTGAGCACCTGTGGGGCAACCTCAAGCAGAAGGTGGAGAAGAACCATGAGTCTAACATCCAGCAGCTCCGTGATGTCATTGTGGAGGAGTGGAAGAGGGTCCCAGCAACAACTTATGCAGCTCTGGTGAACTCCATGCCTGGGAGGATTAAGGCAGTGCTAGATTACAATGGTGCTCACACAAAATATTGACACTTTGGACACAGTTTTGACAGGTTCACTTAGGGTTAACTCACTTTTTTTTTGCCAATAATGGCTGTATGTTGACTTATTTTCAGAGGACAGTAAATATATACTGCTGTACAAGCAGCACATTGACTACTCTAAAATATATCCAAGTTTCTTTTCTATAGTATTGTCCCTTGAGAAGGTATTCTAAAATGTTTGCTGAAATGTGAGGGTGTACATACTTTTGTGAGACACTGTGTGTGTATACACACACACACACACACACACACACACACACACACACACACACACACACACACACACACACACACACACACACACACACACACACACACACACACACACACACACACACACACACACACACACACACACACACACACACACACACAACACACACACCTTGTTCTTGACCTCCTGGGAATAGTGAGCACTGCTCAACAATGACCCTTTTCCCATTTCTAAGCACCAGGAAGCTCTTTCTTTATGACTATTTAAAAGTGCATTGAATTGGTTTTGCTGTAATCCGTCTTTTTAACATCCATGACACATTAACTGAACAATGAAAGTTAATCCTTCAGCACACAAAAAAAAAACATCAACTCATTAATTTTCACCTACAGCATCGGTTTGTTTTGGTGAGAAAGCTGACATTTCTGGTAGAATGTAGGCGTTCTGCTGCTAAAAAGAACTAATAAGAGCAGAAATTACTGTGCAATAAAGAACGAAAAAAACTTCTCAGAGCTGCAAGCACAGCCTAAAAAAAACTTGCATTAAATTTAATGAAGGTACTATTTAAATGTCCATGTATTATTTTAATTAAACTATTATAATAAATCTTAAAAAGCAGGGCTCGTCTTCTAGCTTTCATGACTTAATTCTAGAACTTCCATCCTGCAAATGTACAAAACAAAATCAATGTCTTTTTAACTGCAATTTTGAAACCCTGGTCTGAATCTTAAACGATTGTCTGCTGGATGAGTCTGCTGTCACAGAAACTGTCAAAAATGTCATATTTGACCCAACCATCAATAGGAAAAAGAATAAGCCATTATATTTTAGATCTATTTTTGGTGCACATTCACTCCTAAAATATATTCAAACATAAATAAATGCATAAATTAATAAATAATGTAGAAAGAAATGCAGAAATGTAGAAAGAAATGCAGAAAGTAAGAAATGAAGAAAGTAAGAAATGTAGAAATAAATACAGAACGAAAGAAATGAAGAAAAGAAAGAAAGAAATGCAAAAAGAAAGAAATACAGAAAGAAAGAGAAGAAAAGAAAGAAAGAAGAATAAAAAGAAAGAAATAAGAAAGAAAGAAAAAGAAAGAAATAAGAAAGAAAAGAAAGAAAAGAAAGAAAAGAAGAATGAAAGAAAAGAAAGAAAGAGAAAGAAAAAGAAAAGAAATACAGAAAGAAATGCAGAAAGAAAGAAAACAGAAGAAATGCAGAAAGAAAAGAAATGCAGAAAGAAATGCAAGAAAGCAAGAAAGAAATGCAGAAAGAGAAAGAAAAGCAAGAAAGAAAGAGAAGAAAAGAAAGAAAGAAAGGAAAGAGAAAGAAAAGAGAAGAAAAGAAAGAAAGAAAAAGAAAGGAATAGGAGGAATGGTTTAATTGTTCTGAAAATACTATTATGATTTTTTTTCTCAATAAAATAATAATAGAGAATAAGAAAATAATTGGATTAATTTTGTATATTATGATTTATTTTAAATTGTTCATGAGGTTTGACTTATAATGTTAATATTTGTTTTTTACATATATGTAGAGGAAATTAAAAATGAATTATTTACTTACGTAAATAATGTGATGCAGCTGCCTCAGATTCATATACAGGTGGCTGCCAATGTTAAAGCTGCAAGTCGGCAAAGTTTGGCAGATTGAGTGGACTTAGGCAAAGTTTTGAATGTTTACAACTCTCATGCCCTCCCTCACTATCAATGGATACCCTCCCACCGAGTTCATGCTCTTCAGTGCGTGTACACCAGGTTTGCTGTGAACGCGCCCGTCTCATCAGCATCCATCAACACCATGGAGTATTTGGAGGTATGCTGCCCTGGCTAATCTACCGATCGATTGCAATTGCTAACGTCATTTATACTCTAAATTAACTTACTTGATTTGTTAATGTTTTGAAAGCGAGATACATCCGCCATCTTCGTTACTGCTCGGACTTCAGACGTGTGCATGTGATTGTAACGTGCGCGAGGGGTGGCGTGTGCACGATCTGTGATTGACAGTCACATCTCACACCCCCCTGCACTGATTGGACCCGATGATCCGGGAGCTGTGGGTTTTTGCAAAACAAATAACACGCTCCAGGTGGAGTTAGAAGCTCGGGTTTCTTTCTAAAACCACTTTATTTATGTTGTTCTGTCGGATTATAGTGTCGATTTCACTGAATATGATCAAAAAATGTAGGGCTGAAACTAGCAAAAAACTTGCCACTGCATTGCATTGGGTGTATGATAGGGCCCATAGTCTTTTACTTACAAACTGAAAACACATCTATATACTGTATCCAGTGTAGACAGTGTTAGTGATTATAAAAGGTTCCATCTACTTTTGATGCGACTGTGATGCTCACATTCAGTGGGCGGGGCTACGGTGCGATGATGTTCGTCAAAGTTTTGCTCTGGAGGCAGTCACATGCAAATGTATTTGCCCATGTGACGTCACAGACCCTATAATATCAAAACGAGCTGTTTTTGGAGCTTGATTCAATAAATGCTTTGTTTATGTTGTTTTAAACAAGGAAACTTTTGCATACATGGTGGACAAGAGAACAGCCTTTAGCACAAGACACACACCATCTAATCCATAGCGTACAGTTCAACACTGGATTCAACCTCAGTAAAGCTGACAATCAAAATCAGATCAACACAGCAGCAAAGTTCACCAGCACTCTGTGTGCTGAGTGCTGTGAGATGAAAGACTGAGACAGATGTCCTGCTGTGAGCCAATCTACTGAGACAACGCTGGAGAACACCTGGGACCTGAGAGACCATCATTAAAACAACTGACCCGAAAGAACTCCGAGTGACCTCAAACCACAACAAAAACACCTTTATATCACCACTTAAAAACAGTCTGATATAAAGAGAAAAAAAGTGCTTACATAAAAATGGTTTGTCTAACGTCTGGAATTTTTTTCCATGTTTTATGGTGAAAATGGTGCATCTTATCACTTAAGACTTTTTTTACATTGTGGAATACACCTGTTGGGTGCTTTAATCGATTATCCCTAAGGTAACCGTAGCTTTCAGCCAGATGCAGATATCAGGTGGTACCCAATCTACCTTGAGTGTTTCGACCCTTAAAGCAACACCAAAGATTCTTTTGTACCTTAAAATAATGTTTCCAAACTCGTTTCAGTTGTTCATCAGCTCGTAACAGGGTGAACGCCACTTCTCCCTCTATCGGCTACAACCACAATATGCAAGTTTGCCAGATCGGGTAGCGGATCTGTAGTTCGAATGAAACATAAGAAACTACAAATTTGACTTGCTTAACAGCCAGCGTTACAATAGCCGATATGTGGAGCAAGGCTCTGGGTGCAGCGTACTCGGCACGCTACATATACATGGAAGATACCTAGCACTCTACTTCCACAGGGAACAGCCACGCCTGCCATCCCTCGTCTTTGCACTCCTGGATTAAAGGCTGATATTTCAAAGCATTCTGCTTATGAGCCTCCTCACAGCCCTCCTCCCATGGCACGGTCAGCTCGATTAGAATGATATTACGGTCTTTGGCTGACCACTGGATAATGTCTGGGCGAAAGGCTGTGTGGACCACTTCCCGAAACTGCAGCCTCTTTCCGACGTCGACTCTCATTTCCCAAGAGCTTGTGGCTTGCAGCAGATTGGATTTTGCTGATGCCCTGGATGCGAAGGATCTGGCTCCCTCTCTAATGAAGGTGATCATTTTTCTCTCATCTGTGCGACCTAGCCTCTTCTTGCACCTCTCTCTTTAAAGTGTGTCAGCGAGGGACAGGAGCACCATGTCGTAGTGCCACCTATATCGACCTTGGGTTAAAGATGTTTTGCACCCTGACAGTATGTGTGCCAGTGTCCCCTTTTGACCACAGAGCTTGCAGTACGGGTTGTCCCTCAACCCTCCTGTGTGCAAGTGAGATGGTGAAGGAAGAGTGGCGCAGCAGAAAGGAGATGCGGTAGGGCTCCAGTCTCCACAGCTCTGCCCATGTGACCTTACGGTTGGGCAGATCCCATTTTGTCCATGCTCCCTGGGATGCTTGTTCCACTGCTCTGGACAAACGCCTCTGTTCCTCTTGAGCTCGGATTTCTGACCATGCCTCGTCAAATCTTTGTGCTTGCATTCCCAAACTGTTGGAAGTGTCGACGCCAGGCGTTGGCGTCCTATGCAGGGATTGCCAATAATGTCACGCAACTTCAGTGAGCTTTCTGCAGGTTCAATGGCTGAGCTGACTGCCTGATTTTGTTATAATGCCAGCTTGCTTAACCCAGAAGTCTTTGGAATCTCTCAGACTTAGCGCGACTCTGCATTTTGCCACCTTTAACTACTCCATGACAGATGACAGAAGGAGCTGCAGCTGTCCTGAACGGACGTAGAGAGAGCGGACCGAAGAGAAGCTTGGGGGGATCCACAACCATATCTCTGCAGGTGCTTGTTGGTTTTCCTCTCGATGCCTTCCAACTTCCACAATCTCTGTTACCTTAAATTGTATGTTTATCTCTGTAAAGCTGCTTTGAAACAATCTACGTTGTTAAAAGCGCTATATAAATGAGGATGACTTGACTTGACTTGAACTGTTATGGGGAACTCACAGACTGTGAGGAAGGGCAGAAGTGGGCAGAAGGCCGTGCTGGTACATCCAGGTTTTAAATTTTCTGGGGAGTCCCGACCTGTCGATCTTCTCCTCCATTCTTCAGTTTGCTTCACAGGGTCTGCAGCATTGCCACCATCTTTCAGTGATGCATTGAACCACTTTCCCAAGCACTTTATGGGACTGTCCTCAATGGATGGAATGACCTGTAGGATAATTTTACAGATTCTCAATTTATACAAAAATATGTGTTTTCTGGATATTCATTAGGTCAGCTCTTTTAGGCTGATTTAATTCCAGACTGCGTATTTCAAACCAATGCTGAATTATGTGAACCTGCTAAAAGAAGTTAATTATGGCATAAAAATAACAAAGATGCTTATAAAAGAACAATTAGCTTTGGGAAACAGAAGCCAATATTCTTAAAAAAAACATAATTGTTTTGATGTGTTCAGATACGGTATCTTATCCAACACCCAGAGGCTCTTTAAAAATTAATCAAGCGTTAAGAGCAATAAAACACTTTTCATTTTCCATCCACTTACGTTATAATCCAACAGCATTCAGCGGCGCGATATTTCCATATTTAGACCAGCCAAACAAGTTACAGAAGAAAAACCCATAAAGATACAGTGTGATTTATATACTTGTCTGTCCAACTGGGGAGAATACGCAGAATAAAAGAAAAGGGAAGAGAGAGAGAGAGAGAGAGAGAGAGAGAGAGAGAGAGAGAGAGAGAGAGGAGAGAGGAGAGAGAGAGAGAGAGAGAGGAGAGAGAGAGAGAGAGAGAGAGAGAGCATACTGTAAATAAAGAAGAAATGTTTTTTTTTTTCCTGAAGTTCTGCTTTAGTGCCATGTTGGATTTGTGATTTCATAGGCTAAACCCCTGGGGAACAGCATGAAGTAGAGGAACTCATTTCAGCCTGAACTCAGATTGATTTCCTATCCAGCTCCTTCTCAATGAAGGCAGTGCATGGCCAAATAAACATAAGGTCACTGCATCAATCTCTGCTGTTTCCTTCTCATGCCATCTGATCCAGTTTCACAGCGATGCTTAACGCACTCCAAACAGTGTGCTCAACTGGCTCGGAGATTCCAAAAGCAAATGTATTTAATAGGCAGATGCAGATGGAGTGTAGTCCGCCTTTTGTGGAGTAACTTCTGTGTTTGGATTAGCCTAATATTATATTGCTGCAATAAATAAGAATTGGCTGCAAACAAACAAACAAATAAAAACTTTTTTAAACTCATTAAATCATCTAACAGTCCATTTAAACTGACTAAATGAAAATGAATGAAAACAAATTATAAAATGTATAATTTTTTTATGGAATAAATTAAAGAAAAATGACAAATTAAAATGACATGCATATATATATATATATACACAGTTGTAATCAAAATCGTTCAAAATCGTTCTACCTCCATTGGCAAAATGTACAGACTTTCAGCTGTTTGCAATGAACAATTCAAACAAAAGTATTAGAAATAGCACACAAGTGGTTCTCTTACGAGAGTATCTCTCGTACTGCGTAATATCTTACGCTATGGGGAAATACTCTTTCCTCGAGATATTGAAGCCAAAAATTATCCTTAATTTTTTAATCATGCAAATCGCTTTTGCAGCAGCAAGCAGACAGGGGCAAGACAGCTCGCGCGCCCATTGGCTGCCTCGCTGGAAAAGCTGCAGCCTATCGAGTGAGGCACTGCGTGACGTAATGACGAATGAGGACGCTTCGCGCTCATTTCGTCATGTCCCGCCAGTATAGGCGTGGTCTCGCCCTATAAATACCCCCTCGATAGCTGTATTTCCTCTGATTTTTTATTCTTCACGCGAAGCTCACGCATCGCGGGATCCAGAGTGAGAAGCCGCGCCGTTGACTTGTAGCCTTCTCAGCGGGACGTGCCATCTTCTGAAGTCGCTGGCCCAGCCGCCTTCAACTGCCGTACCTGCTGCGCTTTCCGGCGTACTATATCCTTTTACTCTGCTAAGTGTGTGTGTGTTTGCTTACGTGACGCAACACCCATTATCTGTTCTAAAAGAGCTGCGTCTTTTTAAAGATGCCTTTCTGTGGCTCGTGCCGCTCCCAGCTCAGTGATGAGGACCGTCACGTCATCTGTGTGTCCTGCCTGGGTCATGAGCACGCGGCTATCGCGCTCGCGGATGGTGGATGCCCGCACTGCGAACTTCTGCCTATGGTGACTCTGCGGACTCACCTGGCGTCGTTCTCTGAGCCCGCGTCCCAGCCTTCTGTGCCGCGCCGTAAGAAGCGTCGCGCCCAGCGCGCTCCCGAGCCTTCTCCAGCCCGCCAAAGCTCGCCGGTTCGCCCGCCTGCATCGCCGGCTTCACTTGAGTCGCTCCCGGACGGACAGCGCCCGCCGTCTGCCGCCGCTTCCGCTCCCGAGCTGGACGAGCCTGCTGAGGTATGCTCTCTTGTGGCTTCTGATAGCGAGGATTGGGCGAGCTCTGTGGACCTCCCCCCCGCTGACGTGTCTAGCCAACCTTCTGGGAAGAGACCCGGCATTGAGGCTGAGCTGATGCGTCTGCTCACCCAGGCCGTGGAGAGCATCGGCCTCGAGTGGGAGGCGCCTGCCTTGCCGCCGCGCAACAGACTCGACGGGCGCTTTCTCAAGAAGGACGAAGCCCCGTCTAAGTCTAGGGCCGCCCCCTTCCTCCCTGAGCTCCACGACGAAGTCGCCAAGTCATGGACCGCCCCGTTCTCCGCCAGACTGCGCACTTCCACCTCTGCGGCCTTTTCTTCTGTCACCGGCGCGGGAGATAAAGGATATCTCTCCATTCCTCCTGTGGAGGCGGCGGTCGCGTCGCATCTCTGCCCGCCCTCTGCGGGACGGCGCGCGCAGACGACGCTTCCCTCTAAAGCCTGCCGGGTGACTTCATCGCTGCACGGGCGTGCTTACACAGCCGCTGGACAGGCGGTCTCAGCGCTGCATACTATGGCGATCTTGCAGATTTACCAGGCCGACCTTCTCCTTAAATTGGACGAGGAAGGTCCGGGTGCTGTCAATGTGGCGGATTTACGAGGCGCTACGGACCTTGCTCTACGCGCCGCTAAAGCCGCTGCTCAGGCCATGGGGCGGAATATGGCCTCTCTCACCGTTGCCGAGAGACATCTGTGGTTGACGCTGTCTGAGATGACGGAAGCTGAGCGCTCTGTATTCCTCGACGCGCCCATTTCCCCTGCGGGCCTCTTCGGATCTGCCGTCAAGGATTTCGCGGACAGATTCTCTGAGGAGCAGAAGACTTCGCAGGCCATGAAGCACTTCCTTCCGAAGCGCTCGAGCTCCGCTGCAGGTCGCTCTAAGCAGCCGTCTGCTCGCAGCCTCGGCCTGCATCGCCCGCAGCCGCCGCTACACAGCGCCGCCAGGCCCGGGATCAGAGACCGCGCTCTCGCTCTGCTGGACGCCGCCCCGCTCAGCGCGGCCCCGGCCGAAGATTGAGCTCAAGCCCGAGGCCTCGAAGCTTTCCTAGCCACACTAAGAAAGCGACGGTGTTCGGATCCCGCTGCGGCCGGTTCCTCACCGAAACGATTCGCTCGTTCAGTTCCTTGCGATGTGACTGTGCCAGTGTATTTAGCAGTGAAGCAGCCGGTGTCTCAGCCCGCTTGCCTGCACAAAAAAGCCGTTTTTATGGCTACCCAGATAAATCCAATAAAGAGTGTATTTTCTGGTATGCCGGCCATGGCCGATGGTGTTATGAGTGTTGTAAGAATGCCCACGCCCCAGTGCCCATTCCCACACCCAGACACAGCCCGCCACGGTGCGAGGCTAGCACACATAAATCTGACTCAGGTCGATTGTGCAAACAATGTAGTGAATGCGCCCATACAATGCCCGCTCACGCTGCATGCCGCGTGTCCCTTGGTTTCTGTAAAAACGAAACCAATACACAATCTATCGGCTCTGGCCGAAAGCGTGTACAGTGCAGTAGATGTGCCCGTAGGTTTGCGCCCACATCCTCCCGCAAGCACGCCGAATCCCACGGGATTCGCCCCGCTCACTCTCGCTGTGCGTCCCGCCGCAGAGAGTCTGAGCGCGGCCAGGCTGCCCGCTGTGTTCAGCGCGCCCCCCGCCTCGAACGCTGTAAGCACGGCGTTGTGTTCCCAGGGTACCGGAGCTCTCGAGCCGTTGCCTGGTCACGGCCAGAGCCCGGTCTGCATCCTACCTCTAGCTATTCACGCAGAAGCGTGGTCAAAGCTACCCGGGGTATCAGACTGGGTGCTGAACACTATAAAGAGAGGCTACTCGCTACAATTCGCACGACGTCCCCGCCGTTATACGGCGCCCGTCGAGACTACGGTGAGAAACGAAGTATCTCATCTACTTCGAGCCGAGATAGCGAAATTGCTGAGCAAGGGGGCCATAGAGCCCCTTTCTCAGGCTCAGAGCGAAGGGGGCTTATACAGCAGATATTTTCTGGTACCGAAAAAAGATGGGGGCTTCAGACCCATTCTAGATCTGAGACAGCTGAACAAAGCGCTTGTGAAGCGCCAGTTCAGGATGCTTACGACCAGGGGAATCCTCGCGCAAGTGCGCCAAGGGGACTGGTTTATGTCAATAGATCTGAAAGACGCCTATTTCCAAATACAAATAGCGTCCCATCACAGGCGATTCTTGAGATTCGCGTTCGAGGGCCAGGCTTATCAATACACAGTCCTGCCGTTCGGCCTGTCCTTGGCACCCCGTACATTTACGAAGTGCATGGACGCGGCTCTCGCACCCCTGAGACTTCAGGGCATGCGAGTTATGAACTACTTGGACGATTGGCTGATTCTAGCTCGATCACGGTCAGAGCTCATAGAACACAGGGCCACACTGCTCGAGCACCTCGAGAAACTGGGCCTGACAGTCAACTGGGAAAAGAGCTCGCTGTGTCCCAGCCAGAGAATTTCTTTCCTGGGAACAGTGTTGGACTCGCTATCCATGACGGCACGCCTGTCACCGGAGCGCGTACTAAGTATTCAGCGCGTCGCGGAATCCTTCCGCCACGGCTCTATAGTCCCGCTCAGACGGTTTCAGAAAATGCTGGGCCTGATGGCCTCGGCATCCCCTGTACCCCAGCTGGGCCTGCTTCGCATGCGCCCACTGCAGAGGTGGCTGAAGGCACGGGTCCCGCCCTGGGCATGGACCACGGGCCGGTGTCGCTTCAGGGTCGACCAATGGTGCGTTTCGGCTCTGAAACCATGGAAAGTAACCAGCTGGTATCAGTCTGGTGTGAGTCTGGGGACCGCCTCAAGGGTGAAAGTGGTGTTTACGGACGCCTCCACCACGGGGTGGGGAGCGCTGCTCGAGGGCAGACCGCTGGCTGGCCTATGGTCAGAGCAGGAGAAGCTCCTTCACATAAACTGCTTGAAATTGATAGCAGTCGACAAAGCGCTATGGCGCTTCCGTCCCCTGATAAAGGGCCACCACGTCTTAGTCCGGTCGGACAACAAGTCAGTGGTGGCGTACATAAATCGCCAGGGCGGCCTCGGGTCCGCACGCCTTTGCAGGCTGACGAAACCCCTCTTGGTCTGGGCCCAGCGCAACCTCCTTTCTCTGAAAGCGGCGCACGTGCCTGGGCACCTGAATACGGGTCCAGACATGCTGTCCAGAGACAACGTCCCGACAGGAGAATGGTCGCTGCATCCGCAGACGGTCCAGCTGCTGTGGGAAACGTTTGGCAGAGCGCAGGTGGACCTGTTCGCGTCCCGCGAGAACGCTCACTGCCCAGTATTCTTCTCGAAAAGCAGGGACGCGCCGGCCCATGCTTGGCCCAGCGGTCCCCTGTATGCTTTTCCCCCGGTCTCGCTCCTGCCTCAGGTGTTGGAGCGGATCAGGGAAAATGGATGCCCAGTGCTGCTTGTAGCTCCGCTCTGGACGAACCAGGCTTGGTTTCCGGTCCTGATGCGGATGACCAGCACTGCCCCGTGGCCTGTACCGTTGAGGAGAGATCTCCTCTCTCAGGCGGAGGGCTCGATTTGGCATCCTCGCCCGGAACTGTGGTCCCTGCACGCATGGGCCATCAACGGGTACCCGCTAGCCTCCCGGAAGGAGTGCTAAACACGATCGCGCAGGCTAGAGCTCCGTCTACCAGACGGCTCTATGCCTCGAAATGGTCGGTGTTCTCTACTTGGTGTCGAGCCCATGGCTTTTCACCTGTGGACTGCGGGGTTAAGGAAGTGCTTGCCTTCCTTCAGGAGCTGATGGATAAGGGAAGGACCCCATCCACGCTCAAAGTTTACGTGGCGGCCATGGCAACGTTTGCTAAACCGGTGTCTGGCCAGTCACTAGGGAAAAACGACTTAGTCGTGCGTTTCCTACGAGGAGCTCGGAGGTTAAACCCTCCCAGGCCCCCTTCAGTCCCGGCTTGGGACCTTTCCACGGTCTTGGAGGCCATGAAAGGCGCCCCGTTTGAGCCGATCCAGCTGTCGGACATGAAGCACCTGTCCCTTAAGACGGTGTTTTTATTGGCTCTCGCTTCAGTGAAGCGTGTAGGGGACTTACAGGCGCTTTCTGTAAGCGCGTCATGTCTGGAGTTTGGGCCTAACGACTCAAAGGTCGTACTCAAACCGAGGCACGGCTACGTGCCGAAATCCCTCAATACACCGTTTAGGGCCCAGGTAATTTCCCTGTCAGCCCTTCCGGTTCTCGATGAGGAGAGGGACGCGAGTCTCCTTTGCCCTGTCAGGGCGTTAAGGGCTTATGTGTCCCGCTCGGCTGAGTTCAGACAGACAGAGCAGCTTTTCGTGTTGTTTGGCGGCCGTTCTAAGGGACTCGCCGCTTCAAAACAGAGCCTATCCAGATGGATAGTGGATGCCATAGCGCTGACTTACACTTCCAGGGGCCTGCGGTGCCCATTGGGTGTCAAAGCGCACTCCACGAGAGGCGTGGCCTCGTCGTGGGCATGGTATAGCGGGGTCTCCCTGCAGGATATCTGTACGGCTGCGGGCTGGGCCTCGCCGTCTACATTTATCAAGTACTATAACCTGGAGGTGCCCGCCTTACAAGCTAAGCTTCTGGCGGTCTGAACTTCGGGCTTATCGGCCGCCAATGCGGCTATGTGTACCCCTACGGGTCTGTACCCCTACGGGACTTTTATGAGGGAGTGATGCTTCTAGCCTCTCCTCCTCTACTCTGTGTGAGTGGTGGTGATTGTGCACTAGATGCGCCCCGGGCTTGGCCCCGGGACTCTGGTGTTGGATCCCTGTCCGCACGGCGTGTTGCATGGGGTTCCCCATAGCGTAAGATATTACGCAGTACGAGAGATACTCTCGTAAGAGAACGTACTCGGTTACTAACGTAACCTCGGTTCTCTCTAGAGAGGGAACAAGTACTGCGTATCTTGCCGTGCTTGGAATATGCTCTGGTTCGCTTCGGCGTACAAAATCAGAGGAAATACAGCTATCGAGGGGGTATTTATAGGGCGAGACCACGCCTATACTGGCGGGACATGACGAAATGAGCGCGAAGCGTCCTCATTCGTCATTACGTCACGCAGTGCCTCACTCGATAGGCTGCAGCTTTTCCAGCGAGGCAGCCAATGGGCGCGCGAGCTGTCTCGCCCCTGTCTGCTTGCTGCTGCAAAAGCGTTTTGCATGATTAAAAAATTAAGGATAATTTTTGGCTTCAATATCTCGAGGAAAGAGTATTTCCCCATAGCGTAAGATATTACGCAGTACTCGTTCCCTCTCTAGAGAGAACCGAGGTTACGTTAGTAACCGAGTACGTTTCCCCAAATTCAACTGAAAATAGAACTTGTATTGTTATTGACTTAACTTAAAGGGCACCTATTATGCAAAATTCACTTTTCACATAAGTTATTATTATTGTGTATCTTTTCTGTTGTCACACTATTTTTCTTGAAATAAATAAATAATAAAAAAAAACATAGTGTTTAAACATGGATTTTATTAATCCCCATAAATCATAAGCAGTGTCACAGAACAAGCCGTTTTCAGATTCTGGGCAATGTGACGTCCTTTTGCACAAGCCTCTTCCACACGACTGTTGACTGACACTGTCTGTTGTGGAAGGCCCAATGACGCCCAAGCTTCAGCTTCCTCATTGACAGCATGACATTTTCTCCTAGGATTTCCTGATGCTTCGATGAATCCATCTTGCCTTCCACACGCTGCATGTTTCCAGTGACAGAGGATGCAAAGCAGCCCCAGATCATCACCAAGTCCCACCATGCTTAAATGTAGGCAGAGTGTTCTTTTCTTTTTTTTTCAGTATATGCTCATTCTTCTTCCTCCAGACATACCGCTGATCCATAGGGCTGAAAATTTCGAGGTTTGTTTCATCGCTCCACAGAACAGAATCCCATAACTTTTGTGGCTTAGTTAAATGATTTTGAGCTTTTTCTTGTGCTTTTTGGTCATTAGTGGTGTACGTCTTGGAGTTCTGGCATGGAAACAGCATGTGTTAATGTGCAGCTGAAACCTCAGTGTCTGTTGCCACCAAGTCTTGCTGCAGGTCTTTTGCAGTCACTCAAGGGTTTTTCATAACCTGCCTTTTCAGAAATTTGATTGCAGTCGATGATAGCCACGTCCGGGTACAGTAGTGTAACTATACTGTTCCTTTAACTTTGAACTTGCTGACTATACTTCTAATGGTGTCTCAAGGAACATTTAGTGCCTTCTCTATCTTTTTGTATCCTGATCCTTGTTTGTGAAGGGCAATATAATCTTCTCATAACTTTTTGGACCATTCTTTGCCATATTTCTAACAGGCAGTCAAAAGTGACACTCAACAAGCCTAGACAGTTCAGATATTTCATGTGTTCTAGCTCAAGCACACCTGGTGCAACTAATGAAGCCCTTATTTAGTTAGCTTGAGACAACACCTGTTTTGCAGATTTGTGCTGTTGTGATGGACTCTATTCAGGGGGTGGAATAATTTTGAGACTGCAGAATTTCAGTTAAATTTGTGGGACCCACTTGAAACGTGTTGTGTTGAGCAATTTCAATTACTTTGATTTTGTCATTGCAAACAGCTGAAAGCCTGTACATTTTGCCAATAAAACTGATTTGCCATGGGGGTTGAATCATTTCAGTTATAACTATATATATATATATATATATATATATATATATATATATATATATATATATATATATATATATATATATATATATATATATATATATGTGTGTGTGTGTGTGTGTGTGTGTGTGTGTGTGTGTCTGTGTGTGTGTGTGTCTGTGTGTGTGTGTGTGTGTGTGTGTGTGTGTGTGTGTGTGTGTGTGTGTGTGTGTGTGTGTGTGTTTGTGTGTGTGTGTGGTGTGTGTGTGTTGTTTTTCTTTACTGCAAAAGGATGTGATCAATCATGATTAAAAATGTTATCTATTGACAGTCCTATATATATATATATATATATATATATATATATATATATATATATATATATATATAATATATGTATGTATGTATGTATGTATGTATGTATGTATGTATGTATGTATAGAGAGAGAGAGAGAGAGAGAGAGAGAGGAGAGAGAGAGAGAGAGAGAGAGAGAGAGAGAGAGAGAGAGAGAGAGAGAGAGATTAATTGCATAATTACTGTGAAATTAAGCATAGATCATTTATCTTGTTTAATGTGTTTAATTTTTCATAATTTCCTTTATCCAGCAAAGTAATCAGATTGAAAGATTCTCACAAATATTTTCTGCATGCTTTTATCAAGGTAAATTTTGGTATTTTTCCTAAAAAGAAACACTTGGAAACTTCAAAAGGACATCTAATAACCAAATGATATAAGGAGTACATATATTTAATACATTTATGCACAGCAAAAAAAATAAACTTTTCAGAATTAAGTGTAAAGTATGTATACAGTGCAACAGCAATGAGCTTGTTTAGAGCTTGTTTACGTTTTAGACCGATTCTGAACAGGACCACATGGAGATGGCAAAAAAAAATAAAATAAACGACCAACCGCCTAAAACTAAATCAACCTCCTTGAGCTGACTGCATTATATGGCTACAATAGTACACAAATCCAATCAGAAATACTAATCACAGCAACATACATACACAGGCCAGATAAAAATGTTATCCTGAATGTTTGTGGAAACAATGTGAATGAACTGAAATGTGTCATAAATACAATATGTGCGATCAGTGTGTCAAGAGCAAACATACATGGTTTGTTTGCACATCAATAATAATGGACCCAGGCCTGCATACTGTATGATTCCTGTACGTCACCGCCTTCGGCTTTAACATGATTAACATTCACATCCATCAAAACTTTATTTTCGAGAAGTTGGTTTGCTTTATCCAGCCGAGAAATATATATTCATTCATTCTTTATATACAGCATATACACATATATATATTTTTTTCTTTTCTGTCTTCTTAAAAAAGCTTCAGTGTTGTTAAAAGTATTTTTTGTTCTTAGCTTGTACTCTAGCTTGCCCTAAAAAAAGTTAGGTTGAGTATCTTGACTGCAATTTATGTATCTTTATGTATTAGTATCTTTTAGCTTGACAAACTAGTGTCAAAATACCTCTCCCAACACTGCACATTTATACGCATTTCCATTCAAGTTTGACATGAACTTCTAAAAGGACAGCTTCATCTGGTGACATTTAAATAATGCAACCAATGCTAATCTTAATTAACATAGCACATGTTTTTAACTACTGCTGACTGTTTAGAAACTTAAAATAAACCCTTAAGCAGTCTGCTTACGTAACGTGTATGTCTCTTAGCCCACGGAAACAAGTTATTACACTGGAGAAAACCTGCCATTTATGAAACTTTTGGACCTTCAGGCATGGGTTCTGTTTCAAAACATAGTGATCTGTTGCAGTGATAGTCTTATACGCACAAATATACATAGAACATACAAAAATGACGTAAAACTCTTTACATTTATTTAGATGACTGAACTTGTTTAGCAATACTTTGGATATTGAATTAATTATGGGTATTTTTGGCACAGACTTAATGCCACACTGCAAAAAAAAAGTCATCGCCTACTGGGAGTCGGACTTGAAACCCGAAGGTCGTGGGTTCGAGTCTCAGAACCGGCAGGAAATGTAGGTAGGGGACCCACTACTCCGGGTGGGATAATTTTGATGAAGACTTCATGTCAAGTAAATATATCTGAATTTAAGAATGTATAGATATTTGTACTGTAAAAAAACTAAAAAAATACTGAATCAGAATTTATTTATTTTTCAGTGCAGAAACACAATTCATCCCTAAAAAAGCTCACTAGATTTTTGGAAAGGAGCCACGGTAGTCTTGAAACAGGTCCTTTGTGTTTATTGATCTCTAAACAGTAAACATTCAACTTTTGTAGGGAACAATGAAATCTTGGGCTGAAGCTCTGATGTCCAGCCGGAGTGGGATGATACGCTTCCCGTTCAGTCAGTTCCTCTCTTTTCTGCGACAGAACAGCATGTAATCAAGTGGCTTTTAGTATATTTAATGTAAGGACATAATGGCACGTTCTCAAGATGATAATCTCCTCAAACGCTCAGCATGAGCACGACATCATGAATGTTTCATTTCCTTATTACTGGGACTCTTTTCAGATCGTCTCTGAACGCTCACACAGATATGAAAATCAGTAAAGTCTACTGCACCTCAAAGGAAGAAAATAAAAGACCATTTCTCAATAAGGATAGCACATTTCCAGAAATTGATTACTTTCTCGCACACCAGTGATTTAATCTTGCAATTCTGTCAAACAGGCAACAAAGAACGTGATGTTTTTGCTCCTTTTCAGCTTTTCGTCTCTTTCCGAATCCGCGTGGATCAGACCTGCTCTGAAACTCTTCTGGCCACAAAAGGTCCGAACACAAGCTCCAGCTTAAACACCAAGGATGAAGTATTCCTTCAGCACACATTCAGATGAGGCATTGGTTTACATTTCATTCTCTTATTCCGGGACTGAGAGCTGGTATTTGAGGGCTGCTCAATCTTTGATATCAACATTCCTGTACATTTAGTTTCAAACGTAATCAAACACAGATGACTCAGCCAATTCAAACTACTCTTCAAATGTGTTTTTTTATTTTAAAAAAAATTTGAAAGAATGTATGAATATGAATATATGTATGGCATATACATATACTTGTGTACCTAACTCACTTAACTTAAAGGGTACCTATCATGGAATTTTGAAAATTACCTTTCATGTAGTGTGTAACATAGATCTAAGTGAACGAAAACATCCTGCAAAGTTTTAAATATGAAAGTTCACCGTATACAAAGTTATTATCTCTCAAAAGTAAGAGTCGACTCTGAGTCGTTGATATGAATCGATAGACGAACGATGCACTTTCGTACGTCACTTGTCCAAGTTATTTGAATAAGATACGCCCACTCATTGCATTAGGAGACACCAGGGAAAACATCATGTCGACGAGACGCTGCTGTGTTTTGAAGTGCGACGCAAAAGCAAACTTTTTTCATCTGCCCAGTGAGGAGCATTTGAAGACAGTGGCTACAGTTCATAACTATACCACAGAAGTATTATAGCCCGAACTTGTTCTGTGTTCGCGTCATTTTGAAGATGATTGCTTCACAAACCTAAATGCTATAAAGTATGAATTTGCGAGCCGGCTGATACTGAAGGAGGGAGGTTCAGTACCGAGTTTATTTGGATCAGCTTCCTTCTCCGAATCACAATCTGTAAGTAGGCTGTTGCTTTTATGTTTGTATCATGTTCTATAATTATTTTGTGTGTTGTGTACGCACAGGCACAGCGCAGCTTCTAGCAGCTAACTTAGGTCTTCAATGTCAATTGTATTGAAATATGTGAAGTGTTTGTCGTTGTTAATGGAGTTGTCACAGGGCTCTCGAGTGTCACGCATCACGCATTGAGCGTGACAGTCACTCATTTCGGTCTTTTGTCACGCTCTCCGGCCACACATTGTATTTCTCACGCTGAAAAACTATTTGTAATATATTTAATATGCCGCAGTGCCCAAAACTCACTCACTGTGGAACCGGCAGGATTCAAGCGCGTCTCCTCCAGTGTTGCCAGGTCCGTATGCCTGCACTGTTTCCGCGGGTTGTTTGTGTAGTGAACGCTGGTTGACGCGATTGTTTTATCCACTGGAACTTGATTGTTATTGAGGAAACACCCGGGAACGCTATTTGAATATTTTTGGCCGTGATTGGGTTAGTTTGATGAGCAATTGGGCTGGTTTTGTTGTGCAGACCTGGCAACCCTGGTCTCCTCGGGTGTTGTTCGTCTGGTGTTGTTAGCCAATCAGAAAATAGCACTGTTGTATCTGGGTAAGATCTAGCGCAACAACCAATGACACCCCGTCGGCTGGGTGTCTAACATATCACCACAGATTAGCGTCACGCAAAGGCGGGGTTTGGAAAAATGACTCGCTAAACGATTCATTTGGGAGTCGGTGAGCAAATCAGGTAAAAATAAATGCATATTATAAGACAACAAAAGTGTTTTTTGTCATTGCATGCTTGTAAAACTGTTGTTGGGGACTCCCAGAACAATATTAGGAACATTTTAAATGCCATAATAGGTACCCTTTAAATCTCAAATCTAGATTTAAAAGTGTATATGCAAATTTCTCTCACCACAGGCTTTATCTCAAATAACTTATAATGTGTTATTATGAGATTATGACATTCTTCCCATTCTGCTTGCCATTTATATAATATATACTGGTTGATTATTTGGGGGGTGAATAAACATTTCTTATTACTATCAATGTTGAAAATGGCAATCAATGTTGATTAATATTTTTGTCGAAACCGTGATGCAGGGTTTTTCAGGATTGTTTGATGAATAGAAAGTTCAAAAGAACAGCATTTATTTGAAATAGAATTCTTTTGTGACATTATACATGTCTTTATTGTCACTTTTGACCAATTTAATGTGTACATATATCCACACACACACACACACACACACACACACACACACACACACACACACACACACACACACACACACACACACACACACACACACACACACACACACACACACACACACACGTTGGTGCAACAGCATTATGAGGACTCTCCATAGGCGTAATGGTTTTTATACTGTACAAACTATATATTCTATCCGCCTACACTGCCCCTATCCCTAAACCTACCCATCACAGGAGACATGCTGCATTTTTAATTTTTTAATAAAACATTGTTTTTTATGTTTTTGAAGCCATTTGATTTATGAGGACTTTTGAAATGTCCTCATAAACCACCCATAAGTTGTAATACCAGTGTAATACAGATGTCATTACACAAATTGGTGTCCTCATAAATCACATAAACCAACCCACACACACACACACACACACACACACACACACACACACACACACACACACCAAACACAACCCCAAACTTTTCCGATATTGTACTTCTCCACTATCGGATGTCTGAAATACTCTGAACGCACGCAGTAAACAAATAAAACATGGAAGACTATGTGGTAAAACTATATTAGTTAAATTGGGTGGTACCAAATTCCTATGCACCGCACATGATGAAAAACGTCTCTATCGTGGGACATTATGCAGGAAAACAGATCTCCAGGATCAATACGAAACAGCTCTAGCATATTTATACAGTACATGACCACCACCAATGAAAACAGTGTGATTAACATCATTAACTAGGGTTGATGAAGACATGAGCCAGCTCTGGTTTCCTACCTGGACTCTGCTGCTGGAATCCTTTTTAATCCATTTGATGACCGTCTCATAGACCAGCTCCTCAGCTTTTGTGTTCAGGCTGTCGTTGGACATGTAACTAACCAGGTCTTCTTTGGAAATGTTCAGGATTTCGTCTTGACCGGCCACATCGGGGAAGTTCTGCAGGGCGAAGGCCTTTGCCATGTTGTGGAGCTCAGTGCACTGCATCGCCTCGGCCATGGCCAACACTCCCAGACAGTTACTGGCCGTCAGCTGTTTCTCTGCGAGAGGAACACACACACACACACAAGCATGAACAGGGAACCAAACCCTGAACGCAATAACAGTGAGAGTTGTTTGGAAGATTACATTTATCCAAGTGTGTTGCTGAGAGTATAATATCGCAAGCGGCTAGTGGGAAAAACACCTAAGCATGGGAATCGATTGGACAGGAGGGCACGAGGCTCAGCGGGGACTTTGACAAACCCAGAGAGACACAGACCTTTTTTACCGCATGAAAGGTCAACAAAACCACTATTAAACCTGCTCATTCTTCATAATGCACAAACAGGCAGTTTTGGCTTAAACCTGTATTATTCATTTGATTTCCATTATGTAATGCATTGATTGTAAATTCGATCACCCATTCAATTTAGGGCCGTCAAATACAGTGGAAAAAAACGTCACTTTGTTGATTTGGTTCAATTATTTATAAGAGTGATAGCAACATTCTACAACCAACATAGGCATAGTAATAAATGCATAAATAAAAATAACAAGCAGAGCAAAATTTGAAATAAGTATCAAGTAAGCATAATAATAAATAAAATAAATATAATATATATATATATATAAATATATAAAACATGTAAATATATATTTTAGAAATAATGTAAAACAAATGCTATAAATAAATATTTGTATAAATAATTAAATATTATGCAACTTTCTATAGGTGGCATTTCAAACACTCATTTTTTATATCAAGTAATGTTTCTGTAAATATGTCATAATATGTTGTATGACATGTTTATGGGTAATTCATGCTTAAAAGTGACATTTTTATAAAAAAATACAAATAGCAATGAAAGTATTTTTATTCTGTTTTGTACAATAATTTTGACTAATAATAATTTACAAGAGTTTAGTGATGCTGTCTGCATCTAATTTCAGAATAAATATTTCATTATTTTATATTATTGCTGTAACCAGTATTACAATGAATTAAACCAAACCACAACAATTATTTGCAAGATTTTATAAAGGCTGCATTATCTACAACAGTAAATAACTGTTGGCTGTAACTGGGTGAAATTGAAGGTGTGAGCATTATTCTTGCGTTAAATCAAGCATATGAAGAGCTCTGGACAAAGGCGGCGTAAATACACCACATGTCTCGCCATAGCACTTAAAACACAGTTATGTGTAATGAAAGCACACAAGGTTATAAAACCATAAATGGCTTTGATTTCTATCACCAAATACTTCAATGCACCATTTTGATTATAAGAACTCAGAACTCTTTCCAGCTGATGAAACCTTGACTGCCCGCAAGATGAATCTTCTTTGGCGAGCGTTCACTTTTCATACGCATTCAAGTGTCATGTCGCTTATCTGAAGCCGTCACGCTAACAAGAACTTTTAAAGTCAGTCTTGCACATTTCGATTTTTCTTCTAGAACTTTTTTGTATACTGAAGTAGATGGAGCACTCCAGCAAATCCCACCAGGAGAGAATGTCATTTCATAGCCGTTGAGGTGCTGATAGATTAATAAGCTCCAGATCCCAGGGGTTCATAGGAAGAGAAGTACAAACCAGAGCTGTCAAAGCTGCCGACATTGAATTTTTGATTCCGAAGCTAAACTCATTATTCACATTCCTCGCACCTGCCTTATCAACACAAATCTAAAAAGGACATAATTCATGAGTGTTAAAAAGCATTTCGATAACTCAATTCAGTTTAGTGCCGTCAAATAGTGAAAAAAATATTTAAACTATTTACAAGAGTGACAACCACATTCTACAACCAAATTCACTCCTGAAAATCACAAATTACTAATAATGCCCATTTATTATTTTTTAAATAAATAAATAAAAAATAAAGCTCAGTGAAAAACCAACACCAAATGGAAAAGAAAATATTTACATAAATATTTTTAAATACATATTATATATGCGTAATAATAAATATAAAACATATATAATAAATGTAAAATAAATATTATAAATAAAAGGTAAACAACTATGTTAAACATCAATCATTTTAACTTAATTTAAATTAAAACTACAAACATAAACTACACTAACAACATGAATTTATTTGCAAATCGTTCTATTTCAATTCTGCATTGTGCAATAATGATGATAAATGTTGAATAATAATAGCTATTTATTCTTTATACAGGCATACAATAAATACATAAATAAGCAAATACATAAACAGTTCATTGGAAAAATGTAATACAAATTATTTACGCAAATAAATATTTTAGAAATGTATTATATATATATATATATATATATATATATATATATATATATATATATATATATATATATATATATATATTTATTTTTTATAAATAAATTTTGAACATTATCTGTAAGTTGTTAAATATAACTTTATAGGTGGCATTTCAAACGCTGATTTTTAATATCAATTAATGTTTCTGCAAATATGTCATACGTTGCATGACAACATGTTTACAGGTCATTCAGTGACATTTTTATTACAACTAAACAGAAACTACACTTTTAGCATGAATTTATTAGAATGTTAATCTATTTAATTTGTACTTAAGATCAAATTCAAACTCTAATCCTGCATTCTGCTTGCATCTCAATGCAAAGTCTCAAACTCAATAGACTCCACCGCATTCTCAATTCAGTTGTGAATGGTGCAGATCGCCGGCTACAGCCACCCGACAGGATCGACATGCTAAAATATGTATGGATTGTCTCCTCGGAGTCTGGCTTGTAGTGTAATATCTGACTAAAATATCACGAAAAGTATTCTGATTAATAGATATTAGTGTATATCATTGTCAAGACATGTGATCACAAGCAGCGCGCAAGCCATTACGAGTGCTGTAATGAGCAACAGTATATCGGATTCACTTCAGTCCACCGTAGAGCGTGTGTGTGTGTGTGTGTGTGTGTGTGTGTGTGTGTGTGTGTGTCTGTCAATCAACATAACACGAGCCTCCAGCTCTGAGGGGGAAAACAGAATCCAAAAAGAGAATGTGAGACACGGACAGAATGAATAATGAGCATATTCCCTCACGGCTTCACCATGAAGTTACAGTAAATTACTCCAAGATTTTAGAGTAACTCCAAAAACAAACTCATTAGAAAGCCTATTATCATAATTTGTCCATGAGAGATTGAAAACTACAATTATGTTCTGCATTTATTGCAGCCTTTATTTCCTGAGGTCCTCTTTCAATGTTAGACAAGGTTACTTGCACCAAAAACAGTCGTGATTATGTTTTTCATGACTATTTTTCACCATCTAACTGACCAGATGTGATGCGGCAAGTTTCTCTGAACAAAAAACGGTACATACTCGGATCCGGCTGTTGTATGAAGTACATGCAATTTACTGTTCATTCAAACAGCAAAGAATTAGTGATATCACTTCACAATAAGGTTCATTAGTTAACATAAGTTAACTACATTAGTTAACATGAACTTATAATGAACTGCACGTATACATCATTTATTAATCTTTGGTAATATTAATTTCAACATTTACTAATACTTTATTAAAATCATATTAATTAATTAATGCACTATTAATGCACTCTGGACCTAACCTTAACATGAACTAACAATTAACAGCTGTATTTTTATTAACTAACATTAAAAAAGACGAACAAATACAGTAACAAATGGATTGCTCATGGTTAGTTCATGTTAGTTAATACATTAACTAATGAACCTTATTGTAAAATGTTACCGAATTAGTTGCTTTAGGAACACAGCTTTGGTGAAATGGAAACATCTAGAGAAAGATTTCTTACCGAGGAAGGAGACACAGACTTTGCAGAAAGTGTTGAACTGAAACTTGTTGGCCACCTCCAGTAAGGTCTTGGCGTTGGCCGAGTCGATAATGAGGGAACCGGTATAAACAAACTCCAGGAGAAGCTCCAGAACGTCTGAACTGATGTTGCTCATCGTCAGCTGCATCTTCTCACCGTTTCTGTTCTCGCCCGATAACCTGGACACAGATTGAAGAACGTTAAACCAGAGACCTGCAGGTTGACTACCAGAAGAGAGGTAAAACATACATATATATATATTATTATTGTACAACAACAACTTTTGGTCTGTTCCAAAAGCTATCTGACTTCTGAACCATGTTATTATTGTTAGGTACAATTAAAAAAATACTGAAATATAATAATATAAATATTAGAGGAAAAACATTATTATTAGAAAAAAATGAAAATTAGAAAATGTTGAAATACTAAAATTTAATCAAATAAAAAAAAAGGAAACACTTTACAATACGGTTTCATTAGTTAAGAGAAGTTAACTACTTTAGTTAACATGAACTAAGAATGAACAATCCATCTGCAGAATTTATTTATCTTAGTTTATGTTAATTTCATCATTTACTAATGCATGATTCAAATATTTGTTAACATTAGTTAATGCACTGTGAATTAACATGAACTAACAATGAATGACTGTATTTTTACTAACTAACATGAACAAAGATAATAAATATTGTAGCAAATGTGTTGTTCATGATAGTTAATACATTAACAAATGATAACAAATGAGACCTTATTGTAAAGTCTTACCAAAAAAAAAAAAAAAAAAAAAAATTGTATGGACTACTTGTATGATGTTTCTTATTGTCCTTTTAGGAGCTTATCATGGTCACTGCTACATCATTGCAGACACATTCTACAATCACTGTACAAATACGAAATGACATGAGGTACCTTAAATAACGGTTTGCTTTTGAGGGAACTATTCCTTTAAGAAACAATTAAAAACCTATCAAGCATTGCAAAGTGGGATGGACTCATTTGGAAGAGCATTCACTAAAGCTGTTCAGCTAGTGTGACTCAAAGTCAGGCTTGTGAGTTTCTCTACAGCGGCGCTTGAGGGAAAACTTGAGTGAGCTGCTATGCATTTCCATGCATAATACATATTTAAAGGCATATGGGGAGTGCAGATTGTCTGGCTCCTGAGATGAGCTGCACTCCGTCTAGAAGAGGGGCATTGGCTCAGCGTATCTGCACAGGGCTGATTGACTTTGGCTTTTTCCATTGTTTGGGTGCAAGTTATAGACGCTAAACCTATAAACCTCAATTATTAGGGATGCTGCAAAAAGACATGAGAGGTGTCTCGAGAAACAAAAGCTCATAATGACGTTCCATTAATGGACGGCGGGTGGTTAGACATGGCAGTGGGGGGATAATAATAATAATAATAATAATAAAAATATCATCTCTTCTGCCTCAGCTTACGGTTCCTATTCTATTTGAACAAATGCTTTAAAGATGAAGTATGTAATTTTTAAAAGTCACTATCAGCATCAAACTGTATGAAGGGGGACAAACACTTTTCACTGATGGTTAAAATCAAGTTGCACCAAAACTGAGAAAGAATCAAGAATCAGCACCAAAAATGTTACACTTCCTCTTTAACCAAATCACATCATGTGATTTTGTGAGCCTTTATGAAGACTTGAAGTGTAGGTATATTTAGAACCTATGCAAAGACAAATACACGCTACATATGACAGACAGACAGACAGACAGACAGACAGACAGACAGACAGAGACAGATAGCGTGATGTAAGCAGGGAAGGAAAGGAGGGGTAGAAAATCAGTTCTGCCACAGGGAACCAGCAGCCATCCTACAGGGAAAGGGACCATTCCATGACTGGGACGTGGATTTAGTTTCAAATACCTGCCAAAACAGAGTTCAACACGGCCTGCGTACGAACGGTGATATTAGACGTTATAAGAGGTTTGACTTGGAGGGAGGCAAAAGGCAGAGTATGAGGTAAGGTGGGTGTCTCTGGTGGTGGCTGAAAAATCAAGAAATGTTACTCCTGAAAAGAAAAACAAAAATGCAAAGTTTATTGCTGTCAGGTGTAAGTGGAGGAGGAGAAATATTAAGAAACAAAAAGGCAAAAAAAAGTAGTCAACCATTAAGAGGTGGGAAAGAAAAAAGAAAATAGAAATTCAGCCCTCTCTCTTTCCCTGAGATCAATTAGAGAAATCTAAATCCACACTCCCACTCGCACTATTTCCATAAACACTTCCGCTCAGAAAAGAGCTTTTTGGCCATATTTTTATTCTCAAGTATGAACGTCTGCCCTGAAAAAAAGATCTATATGGTTATGAAAATCGTTCTTTTCATCCACGGTCTATGACTGTTATATTGATTAGACTGTGAAAATACAGTATGGCACTCAAAGTGGGGAAAAAGCCTAATATGTGCATGATTATGTAGGTTTCTTTAGGATATATTCTCAGGCAGCATAGCATGTATCATTTGTAGGGATCCCAGAATGCATTGAGATAACCTCAGTGAAAAATAAATCTATATTTGATCAAAAAATCGATACATCATTTTATAAATATTTTATAAATAAATAATACACAAATGCATAAACAAAAAAATGAAATTAAAATAAATTACAGCATAAAATTAAAATTAAATTCTTGTTCTTTTTTGGCCATCATTTTATTCTCAAGTTTGAAACATGCCTCCCCTGACAATTTTCCTTAAATGGTTATACAAATCGTTCTTTTGGTTCGCGGACTACGACTATTATATTGATTAGACTGGGAAAATACAGTGATGAAAATATGGCACTCAAAGGGGATGGGGGAGCCTTTTAAGGAAGAGAGGGGTCTCTAAAATTGACACAATTTCCATTTTTCCCATTTTCCAGGAAATTTCTAGCACATTAATTTGCCTACACCCTTGAGAGAAAAGCGGTCTGAAAAATCTATAAATGTGAGTGCTTGCTTTATTTTTGAGTTCGCTGGCATTACGAGCATACTGTTGGACAACATTATACCTGATTATACACCAGCTCTGATTTGCTTTCACAAATTCTGCAGAGCAAACATGTTATTTGAACTGAAATGTGTCTCTTTTTTAGATGGAACTACTTTTCTAGCCCTGCTTGTATAGTTTACTACTTTAGTAAACTTTAGCCTAATGTGGATTGCAAGTTTTGAACCCATTGCTCTAAACCGTTTAAACGTATGCCTATACTGTATTCCTTCTTCCATACATGACAAATTACAAAAGAATCAAAATAAAAGCAGCCAAGTAGATATCAAACCACTAGAACTTCTGAGTTAAGTGTACTTTTAGATGGAACAAAACAAATCAAGAGCTGCCAAACTAAAGTGGGCTCTTCAACGCCAGCTATCCGTCTCAGACTAATAGCGTAGTGTCTATGCAAATATATACGTGGAGACACTCAGCAATTGGCAATATGATGGATGCACTGCCAGAAACAAAGCACAAATATTCAATAAAATCCATCAGACAGGGTGAATCTCTGGAGATACTGTGAAATTCATAAGCGGCGCTGCCTTCTATCAATATGAACGAGGAAGTGCTAATGGCTACATATTACATTAAAACGCAGATCCACTTAGTGCATGATTTGCTAAATGGATGAATCACTTTTTAATGCACGTTTTCTCTGAGAACGACAAATACAGCAGGTGTTCTTTATAGACGATTAGATAAACCCGCTTCGTTTAACTGATATAAATGACGGACACCCTGATAACGACTTCAGTCTCAGTCGGATTCGCCCATTAAAGGGCCGAGACTTGAGACATCTCTTACATTAAACTACAGATTACAGCATGTATCATTTTCAAAGATCAATGTTTCGTTTAGATTTGATATATTAATTATATAGGTTTTTTCTCTCTCTAAAAATTCATAGATTAAAGTCAGCTCTCCTAAAGTGTAAACAAGCTAATAATCAGGCTGAATTAGTGTAAGACCACTCACATTTTTCCCAATAGAAATGCATGATAAATAAATAATGCAAGAATGGTTTCAGAATGTTTTAGTATGCTGTAAGCTTTACAAATCACGGCTCACCATTGATTTTAACGTCAGATTGAACTTTCAAGTTGAATGTACTCTTTGAGGTTCATATGCATTATACTGCCTTAATAAATGTTGACAGGATAACATATTTTCTACTTTGTGAAAAAAAAAATAAAAGAAACACACAAAGCTAATGTATTTTTCAACTGAATGGCGATGCTACTGTGTGACTCTGTACTGTGTGTTTGTTCTGTAACCTAATGAGCTGCCTACACGCATCATATGTGCATGATTATGCTGCTTTATAAAATGCCTTCTTTTGGATCTATTCCAAGGCAGAATTGTAGAATGCATTGCAACAAGCTCGGTGGGAATTTTTTTTTATATGCATAGTAATAAATTAATAATTCAATTCATTTGCATAAACACATTTCGTAAATGCAAAAAACAAAATGCAAACATGAACGCATAAACAAATAAATGCATGAACGAATGAACAAAATAAATAATCGTGAAGTGTTCATCATGAACCACAAAGTCAATTATAATCAGCTATGAGTTCCATGTGTATGAAAGCTGCATTTATTTAGAATGCTACCTTGATAGCTCACGAGGTTCTGCAACAGAAATGTTCCAGATTCCTCTGCGTTCTAAGGAGGGCATTCTAGACATCGATGAGAGTGTGAAATTCTCCATCCAAAGGCCCTAGTTTCAGTCCCGAGCACTGAAACTCAAATCGCTTAGAGAGGTGTATCAGCACATTTTGGGAATCACGAGAACAAACTTCTGAGTTATTGCTCCTAATGCCGTTTTTATTGCTTCTGCTCGTGAGATAACTCGACTCGACCAGGACTAAATTCACAATTAAGCTGGAGTACAAATACAATGACATATATTATACAGGAATTTTAAAGTATTACAGAATTTACACAAGCCAGTCAACGCCCTGGTTCTTGTAATGGTTTTGATGCGACTGAAAAAAGGCTGATAGGGATAGATGTCCAGTGCATTCAATGGCTTGAACTGTTGTGCACTATGATTCATAAACATATTGATCATATGAAACCTACTGTATGATGTTTAATATGAAAATTGCTGAAAAAACATGTTGCACACAATCTACTACATGTCTTCTGTCGTCTGAATGATAGCTTAGACTTTTTAAGTGAAAAGCCTTGGAATAATTGTACAAACATCCCTTTCAGCTTGTGTATTTTTGCTGTGAAATCTTCACTGAGTTTTATTTGTATTAAGTAAATGTAAGAATAACTTTTATATTGTTAGTTATATTTCAAGATGAACACTTACTGGACTGAAGCAACTAAGGTTTACTTTATTATCCATAGATAATACAATCAATTAAAATGTAAGAATCAAATATGATCCATCAGGCCTTTTAAGTTTATTATTCATCTCTCAATCACCATTGTATTGTACAGCATTATATATGTTTTAAAACTACAAACATTTTGATCATAATACCAAGCATTTACATATAATCTTACATATTGGGAGATATAGTGACAACTTTTGCATTTTTATGCAAGTGGTTTGTTATACCGTTATAAATATCTCACTGATGTGCATTACAAGTTATCAGTTATTCATCTTTCTTTTTATCAATATAAATATGAGAAACTTTTTACATTGGGAAACATTTCCCCAATCACTGTGGGATAAATGTAATGTTATGTTCATATTTCCACTTTTTTTTGCAAAATAATACAAGTCAAGCACCAAACAAAATGTGTCATATTTAAATAAACATTTTAAGTTTTAAAGGTTGGCTACAACCGTTCACAACAAATTTACTGCAAACTGTTTGTAAACTCATTTGCATGTGAAAACATGAATTTGCAGTAAATGTGTAGCAAAATTCTCCCCAAGAGCTTTACCAGAAGGGCTCCTGATGTAAAAAAAGATTCTGAGATAGCACATTTCTTTGCCTGTAAACATGATTCTGTATCAGTTTGTACTCATAAACAACATCCAGTCAGTCACACGGCTCTGGGACACCCGACTGCTGAGATCAGCATCAATATGAGACGGCAAGTCGGCAAGAAACAGAATTTCCCGAAGCATAAACGAGATCCGTGCAGTTTGCAGGTTGGCTTAATCCCGACGGCACGCTCAAAGCGCTGTGTGAATTTCCACGCAGATACGGAGCGAGTCACAGCAGGTAAAAGGTGAAGTGGGACGACTAAAACATCCCGTCTAAGCACTTGACATAGACAACCGGAGCGCAGCGCTGGTGCATATGCCAAACGTACTCCTAAAATCTGCCTTTCATTTGTTTTGACATTTACAAAGCATTTCAAACGAAAACCCCCAGTCATGGAACTTCTTCGCCCATTAAAATCCAAATTGGCGCACTTAATAAATGGAGGTGAAAGTGTCAGATTGGCCCACGCCTTGACCTTTTTTAGCAGAGAAATACATTCGTTGGTGGGACAGACAGAATGGCTACTGGCCCTGTGACAGGAACCGATGTCTTCAGACCTGCAAGAGATGGGGAGGGAAAAGGAGGCGACACAAATGCACCCTATGAAAAGAACAGAATAGATCAAGGATGGGAGGAAAGCAAACCTTTTCACCATGTCCTTGAAATACAAGCTGCAGGAAGCTAGAACATTTTGATGGACTTCAAACTCTTTGCCTTCAACAATTATTTTCAGGTCTGTAAACTCTTTCTCTCTCCGCTGCTGGTTCAATTCCTTCAACATTTCTGTAGAACAAGAGAAAGAAGAGAAACAGTGATTTTTGAATTTTCTGAGATCGAAGCACACAGCAAATGATGACACAACCAATCATTGTTTGAAGAAAAACAAGTAAAGTAAAGGGCTGGAAAAGATTTAGAGGAGAGGAATAAAACCATCAAGCATGAAGGAATAACAACAACAAAAGTGAAAAGCAAAAGGTCAGTGCTCAGCGCTTTCATTGTGAAACAAATACTGAACTTTGTCAGTAAGATGTGCATGTCTACAACTAAAATTTTACAGAAATATTTCAACTAAAAATGAAAATCGCTGTCATCATTCCAAATATGTATGGCTTTCTTTCAGGTCTTTTCAAAAATGTTATTTTTGGGTGAACTTTTCCATTCACAGAAAATGGAGCGCTACAGTCAGGATCTAAAAAAAAAGCATTCATGTTCTCCTTAGAGAATTACATTTTCAACCGTAATGTATAAACCTGTTTAAATAGAATTAACTTGAGCCCAGAGGCGACTGACTTACATGCAAAGTCAATTTTTTTATAAATAAATACATACAAACTAAAAATCACAAAACAAATAAATATTAATTAATTAATAAAAATAAACAAGTACATATAATTATTTACATTTATTAGTTTAGTTATAATCATTTATAAATGAATGCATAAATAAATAAATAAATAAATAAATAAATAAATAAATAAATAAATAAATAAATAAATAAATAAATAAATAAATAAACAAACTCTGAATGTTTAACTGCTGAATTTCTGGTGAAGGACAGCACTACCTGTAATCCTAAAAAGAGACCCAACCATCAAAAAGAGAAGAAAAAGAGACCAGGGACTGTCCACTCGCAGAAAGTATTAGGAATTATGCAACCATGCACACTCAACAACATGGACATTTGTATACATTTCGAGAACAAAATTCTCTAAAAATCAAATGCATAATATTTGTACTCAATTTTGATATGCTTTAACAAAGAATATTTTGAAATTCCTATGGAGAAAATAAATGGGGAAAATAGCCAAGACCGCTGAAAAAGTGTTCATACCCAGCTGACCTAAAATAACATCTACTAAAGCAACACCACCTCTAAATGACAACAGACACTGTGAGGACGAGAAAACGACTAACAGACTTAGACTGGTTCCCTGAAGAGGGAAGGAGACGCTGCATCGACTGACACTGGCACTGCCTGATTGCGTCATGAAGCACGTGTGAAATCAGTCATGAGCCGTAACGAGACATCATAACTGGCTGACGTCACAAACCAGGGGCCTCAATTATAACCATTATGTACACACAAAACAGGCCCTGAAAGATAATCCAATTTTAAATAATGGCTAGTCCACGTTCACTTGTCGCCTGTCAATAACGTAATATCCGCATTATCCCTGGTTTCCGCTCGTACTGCCATAGTAACCATGGTGACAGACGTGGACAACTGCATTATGTCTAGAGGCACACTCACACTGTTGTTTTGTTCAAACATTATGGACCATGGCCAGCAGACTTTGGTACAAAAGGAGAAATAAAACGAGAAAATATTTTCGTGCACAACAAAGGCCTATCTGTTCCCATTAAAAATAGAAATCAATTAAAAATACTATTTGGCCAGTGGAAAAGATTGAGAAAAACTTTCTCTGAAATGTTTTTAAGTCACTTATTTGGTATGGTACACAATTGTGTTAAAAGCCTTTGGAAACACTATAATAAAACTGAATTAGCTTGTGCTGTTACACATTCATACATTTAGCTCATGCATGTGCATGTTCAGTAGCAAAATAGTTCCCACAAAAGCTGTAGAGAACAAATTGTTTTAAAAACATTAGAAAGCCTATGGCTACAAGAAGATTTCCAAAGCACTAAAAGTTCTTAGAGACACAGCTGGCAGCCTTATTCATAAGTTTAACATTGTTTAACAACAATTGAAATACCAGGTTTTGAACAAAATGCAAAATATCATTAAGTGGAATAACATGTTTGAAGAGAGCAACTGAGAAAACCCCTTAATTTTCTGCCAAAGACTTGCAAGATGACCTCATGAAAGGAGGAAGACACATCTCAATGCTGAATATAAGAAGAACGCTAGCTAGCACGACCTTCATGTTGGGACATCTTGCCAAATGCCACTCTTGACCAAGAAGAACATAAAAGGACAATTTGAATATGCTGAAATTCATTTGGATAGACCTGTGGAGTTCTGGAAGAATGTTTCATGGAGTGATGTGACGAAACTGGAACTTTTTGGACCCAGCTGTATGTCTGGTGGAAAAAAGAACACCATCTCCATGGTCAAACATGGAGGCGGTCCATCCAGTCTTGTTATGGGGGAGCTTTGGTGTTGCAGGAAGTGGAAATATTGCCTGTATGAAGGACATCATGAGTTCTTTGAAGTATCAAGCCATTGCAAAGTCGATGTGATGCCTTTGGTGCAGAGATTGAAGCTTGATCAATGGACTTCCTCAGTCATCGCAAAGTATACATCCAAATCTACTTAAGCTTGGTTCAGGGATCAGTCGTGTTCTTGAGGGGCCTTCAGATTTAAATCTCAATGAAAAATATTGGTGGAATTTGATGAAAGCAGTGGACAACATGAAAACCAAAGATTATAAGTAATCTGTAAGCTTTTTTTCAAGCGAGGAACGGGCCAAGATTGCAGTAGAGGAGATGACAGAAGCTTCTAAACACTTACAGGCAGCATTTACTGGATGTTATAAAGAAAACATTCTGAGAATAGTGCATTTATGCAAGTTAAAACATTATCCATTAAAACAACTTCCTTGTGTCCAGGAAATTATGCTCATCAAATAATAATTAAATGGTGAGTATGTGCATGAGTCATATCTGACATGCTTAATCAATATCATCTCTGAACCCAATGCAAAATGACTTTATGTGCTGGAATAACTTCAGCAACTCCCAAAGCCCCTTAAACAGCAGGACGCCGTGATCGCGACAGGTATTCATGACTAATAAGAACAGACCACAAACAACAGCCGATGTACGAGGAGACCCAATTCTGTGCAACAAAGTATATAGCCTGGCGCTTCTGAAAATAAACTTTCAAAGTCATTTCTGCATTACATGTGCTTGCTTTCCATGCAATAATTTGAATAATTGGCTGGTATAAGCATCTCAGCATCATTAGAGCAATACGTCACATGTCTCTGACAGCTGTTCCGCAGACGTCTGACAAACTAATAAGGGAAAGGTGATGTGATTATCTCCCTAAAATGTTCCCTATTAATTTGAGCCAGAGATAGAATGGATGGCAGGAAATTATTCTCTATTTAACTGGGTCAGTGTTCTCGGGAGAAGACCATAATCATAAAATAGCACAGGACAATCTACTGGGACCAGGAAGGAACATTTTAAATGAGAATTAACACATTTGTAATTGTTATTAAAATTTGTGTATGAATCATTTGTTTTAGCCAGTGCAAAAACACTGTACAGTGGAGTTCAAATATCTGACTGGGATAGTTCCATTTTATTCTGTAAATAAACACAAATTTAGAATTTTGAAAAACTAAAGACAAAGAAAAGTGAAGACACAAAATGAAAAATAAATATTGAAAGTTTTGAACAATTGATAGTAATAAGATGATAATAATAAGTACATTTTGTGACTTTCTTGCTCTCAAATCGTGATCATCATCTGACATTAAATCAACATTAAATGTTCAAAACAACTCTTGACACCACTGTAGTGTACATCCTTGTAGAAAAAATGGAGCGTAGTGGGAAGAAAACAAAATTAGAAGTTTTTGGCATTTCGTGGAGAGAGAGTACAATTGCGTACAGAAAGGTCTTAAAAACTGCTAGATCTACTTATTTTTCAACACTTTTAGAAGAAAATAAACAAAACCCTAGGTATTTATTCAAAACAGCGTTTCCAAACAACACAGCAGTAATGACTTTATGAACTTCTTTACTTACAAGATAATATTAGAGAGAAAATGATAACTATGCAACCATCTACTACAGTATTGCATCAGGCAGTGCTAACCCTAACCCTAAGCGATCTCAAAATTCTGGCCAGTTGATAATACCTAGAATATCAAAACGACTGCTGGCGGTTGATCCTTTTCTATTTAGCACCTAAACTTCTTCCTAACATTGTCCGGAAGCAGACATACTCTGTCAGTTTAAATCTAGACTAAAAACGCATCTCTTTTACCTGGCATTCATATAAAACATTATACATTTCTATTAATCAAATCAGTTAAATGATTATTAGGCTGCATAGATTAGGTCAGCTGGAACCAGGGACACTTCTTATAACACCTGATATATTCGTTACATCATAAGAAGAATGGCATCTACGCTGATGTTAGTCTGTCTGTTTATTCCAAGGTTTACTGAAGTAAGCCTTGTGAAGGCCTCCTCGACACGACAGCCATCGGCACTGATCCTCAACAAACTCCTCTCCATACCAGCGTGATTACTCCAACTTCCAACCAGATGGAACTGGATAAATGTTCTGATCCAATCTGACTTCTGACCTGTAATGCTGCCTGCATCATAATCATACACTGTTCGTTCGTTGGCCAGAGGAGAACTGCCCCGACTGAGCCTGTGTTCTCCCAAGGTTTTTTTCTCTATTTTGTCACTGATGGAGTTTTGGTTCCTTGCCACTGTTGCCTTGGATTTTGGTTAAGGGACATTTAATATTCAACAATATTATTGATCTGCCTTACTTAAGGTGAACGATGACGTAATTGTCTTCTTATTTATTTTCATGTTATCACTGTGAAGCTGCTTTGATACAATCTGTATTGTAAAAAGTGCTATATAAATAAAGGTGACTTGACTTGAGATCCATAACATTATCCTCCAGATAATGTTTTAAGGCACTGCAATTCCTTTGTGTTTTCATTTGTGTGCTTTAAAATGCATAAAGACACTTCTGAATGGCTCAAAAGTGTAACGCTAAGAAGAAATGCATTCATCTGATTCAGTCTGCCGATCCTCCACGACCACTTTCCTCTCTCTGCGGAACTGGAAAGAATGCTCGAAGCTTGTGAAATGTGTCCTTCCAGAACAAAAGAGCTGTGAATCGATAACAATGGAGCTATAGATATGAGATGAGAAGATCTGGAGTGCGCTCTCTGATAGGCCACATACACCACGAAGGTCAGAATACATGCATATAAACCATAGCTGTCTGAGTGAGACTATTGTATCTCTTTTTCTCTTCTCAGATTAAGTCAATCATGCAGCTTTTGACATGTAAAAGGAGAAACTATCGCAAGTATTTGTTACTTTTCTGACTTTTTCTTCAATTTCACACTATTTACTTTCTTAATACATGTTCCTGATCTTATTGTGCACAATTCATCAGAGCACATTATTCAAAACGTTTGCCACATTCTAGGAAATATTACATCTCGCTCCACCAGCCTACATCAAGTATCCCTCTTATACTTATGAGCGCTGTGCAGCAACGGTAGATGATAACACAACAATGTGACCAGGATTTCACTGTAACAAATGTGCCAAAAAACACTTATTTTATTTTATGTTATTTTTGGTAGCATCACATTGGTTTGAAAGGGAACTTGAGTCAGTACATGATGAATTTCAGTCCACTGCAGCAAATGGCACTCAAAACTGTGCTGTATGCACATATGCAAATATCTGTGTGTAAACAAACCTTAGTACTCAAGGGAGCAATATTCCCTGATTTTAAATGACATTAAAACAGATGTAATATTATTCAGCTAGCTGCTATTTACATGTCAACAGTAACTTTAACAAACCTCCTAAAGATTCTCTTCAAATCCCTGCTCTGCCATGACAGTAGTTTGCCTAAAAGAGAAATCCGACTGTGGAGGAAGGCAGTTTATGCTAATAATCGCTACTGTCCCTTGTGGCAGAGCTCAGAATGTGACTTGTAGTCGCGTTGCATTAAGAATTGTGTTCTGACACAATCCGGCAAGCAACAATGCATGAAATTGAGCTTCTCTGGCTAGAAGCATTAACACTCATAAACTCGAAATTACCAAAACACACATAACTGCAGAAGACTCATTTCTGAATCATAATGTATCCAGCTACAATATACACTAGTTCTGTTCTAAAACCTAGTGAGCCGCTACCATTCAAATGTTTGAAAGAATTAATACAATTAATAATTTTATTCAGCAAGGACACATTAAATGTGACCGTAAAGTCATTCAAATTGTTACAAAAAAAATCTGTTTCAAATAAGAAATAAATATAATCTGTTTCTTGAGCTGTAAACTAGTGCTCAAAATGATGTCTGAAGGATCATGTGACAGAGAGGACTGGAGTAATCATGCTGAAAATCCAGCTTTACATCACAGGAATTAATTACATTTTTAAATACATTCAAATAGAAAACAGTTATTTTAAATAAATTGTAAAAATATTTCACAATATTACTGTTTTTACTAGGGATGCACCGATATCACTTTTTCCAGAATGAGTCCGCTACATTTATTTTTGGAACTCTGTCACGGTCGGCTGAAGTGAATAGCTCAGAAACTTTGATTAGAAACTCGCAGGGATACAATGGGAAAACTAACACAACAACTTAATACTGATGATGACCGACATTGAACTGAACCAAACAGGAAGTATTAATACACCAGGGACATTAGCTGATATATGACAACAGGTGAATGAAATCAACGAACAAAACTAATCAAACAAACTGAGAAACCAAGACAGACAAACTAAAAACAAAGGAAACTGAGGAAAACAAACTGAAAGTCCATAATCATGATGACAGATACAGAGGGCATGCTCATTGAATTTTAAAAAATATATATTGGTCAGAGAAACCAAATTACAAACAATTTATCCACATCATTATTATTATTATTTATTAATGCATATGTCCTTGCAACCTTTAATCAAAAATATCGACCTATCCTCCACCTCAAAATGTCTGTTCTCTTCATGATGTGTGTCTCAGAGGAGGGTCAGGCTATATCCTCCATAACTGACTGCAAACTGCCATTCAGATATGCCTCCATATAGTTAGTAAGAAAAGCCAACTTCCTACGACCCAATCAATTGCTGAAGGACGAAATCAGAAGTGAAATGATACAATGTGCCCAGTAGGAATATACTATGATCTCTCTTCAAAGGAAGATCATAGAGACATTTTAACCATCCAAAATTGTGATATCGCACACCCCAACATAAATAAACAGATGTCATCACTGTGAAGCAATTAACATGCTCTCACATCTATAAGAAGACACATTTCAACCTCAATATTTCTCTTTAGATTTCATCAATTACATATTCACTTACAGGAACACAATTGCACTGTGCTGAACGTGTAATTCAAATACAGTACTTGGGGGGGAAAAGAGGTCAACTCTGCATTCAATCACTAACTCTAAATACAAGCAATGATAGTAAAGCTTGACTTGGCAAACACTACTAAAATTCATTGCCACTAATCTAAGTCAAGGCACTAATCAGTAGGATGAAGTCAGATTCTGATGGACGTCTCTGGTGTTCTTGGAGGAGCGAGGGGCAGATCAAGCTGTGCGGAGCAGCATTTACTGTTTAGAGAGATAAAACCATGATGATTCATCCTAAACCCGACCTGTCAGAGATATGCTTTCACGTAGCAGCACAAGGGGTTTGATAAACAGAAATGGAGGTTATAAATTAAGACTGAACTTGACACTAACGGAGACATGAGATTAATTAAACAGACATATGGTTTGGCTGTAAAGAGAGAGTCAGCTAGACTTGAATCCAATTGCACCAACATTATCAGTACGAATGTTACTCCACACCCTATTCTGCAGCTCAAAGCAAAATGCTAGAAATGCCAAGGTCATGGGTTTTGATTCCCATGAAATGCATAGTAAAATGAAAACCTTGAATGCAATGCTTTTGATAAAAAAAGTCTCCCAAATGCAAACATGTAAATGTAAAAAAATATTACCAACACATCTTACAACACATTATCCTTCCTTTAGATCTGTTCTCGCCATATCTACACTTTCATCTGGGAAATATGTACACCTTTCCCTACAACTGCACATGTCTCTTGGTTGCTAACATGTCTAGTTTGTCATGTTCTGTACAACCATTAGTTTGCATTCATCTCCTACATTGTATCAGATTGCATACATTCTTAAATGCATTATGCAAAGTCTCAACCTTTGTCTGTAGAACAGCCAAAATTTGAGATAAATCTATGTATGTATGTATCCATTGCACAGAATTACTCAAATGCCAAGATCTCAGAGCACCAAACTTGTCATATGTTCTGTTTTCACTAATCTCCTTTGAAAAAATCCACTATTTCTACACCGTAAAGATTATTGGAGTATGTTTGGAGAAAATACCAAACATTTCATGACCTGTCATTTCTTTGTAATTATTTGTAATATTTACAAATAATTTCTGACCGAAAAATGTTCTTAAGTAAATCCTACAACAGATGTACTTAAGTTAACTTGACTTTAATCGTTAATCAGACTCATCTCTACATTTCTGATGCTACCGTCTCAAAATGATAACGTAAACCCATTAATGTCCACAAAACAGTTCTTCCGTCTGTCTTTCTAAAACTGGCAAAAAAAGCAAACTCACATTTAGGCCAGATTCTGGTATAAAACTAGTCTGGTCCCACCAGACTCTCGTACATTTCATTTCATTTCTACATAGAGTCTGGCACCGCTCCATTGACAAGCGTTTACTTCCTTGTAGGCGGGTACTCTATTGAAGTCTAAAACTATTGGATCTGCCCAGAGTCACTCTGGATCTGCCATAACCAATCGCTAACGTTTGGTCGTGACGCATGTCCTATGTCTAACTTTTCCCAAACCCCGTGGGAGGAGAGCCACAACAACATGGCCACCAACAAAACTAAGCAAAGATTGTTCTTGCTCCAGCTTTGACTTCTTGATATTCGTGAGCGTTGCCACAACGGACCGAATGGCTTCGCTCGCATCTTTCTCCGCTGCCATTACTGAACTACAACTTAAAATAACGCACAACATCAATGTCATCGTTCTCAGCCACTCACTCTGTTCGCTGAATGGCCCGGTAAAAAATTGACCGGCGAAAACCAAAGACTACAGCACAATCCCAGACGTATAGTACTGAAGGAAAATTAAAATAGGCTATATGCACGCATAAGTTCCGCATTTGACGCAAGGATGCTCTTCCGTTTCTGGTTGGGGAGATTAAAGCGGAGGAAAACCGAGGAAAACGGGATTATGGCATTTCTTCAAAATGTACTGTCCTCCCGTCTTTGAAACGAAACTTTCATATGTTTAGATGTAATTTTATATATAGTTATGTTTATTTCATATAATTTTAAAAAGAAGCATAAACACAACGAGGGGTGTCTGTTTTGTCTGTTTTTGTGACTAATGTTTCTTTAGTATAACCATGGAGTATAAAATTCAATATTAATTCTTGGTATTGCATTGGACTCTACGATCGGCGGAAGTTATCGAGCATCCTTAACCCTTCACCGGAAATACCGTCGTGCATAGAGCCCATTGAGTGGACGTACGTAGAAGGGCGGAGCCAGGCTAGTATAAAACAGCCACTTTACACAAACCAATGAAAGTAAAAGGGGTTGTGATACCATTTCTGTTGACACTAATGTCCAGTTCTACTGAATCTGTACATTGCAGAAGAAACTATCAATATTAAATGAACTAGTCTTTGGCATCTGATTGCCTATCATCAAGCAAGCAGATAAATGGCAGCAAACTCGCCTCATGTTCTCTCCTCTTCAGAAGATGAATACCTCATGAGATTCAACATGACATTCAATAGAAGGAGAAAGAAAAATATATTTCCGCCTGTGGCTGGCTAGAAAATCAGGCCGATTTTAGCGCTTTAGGACACAATATAACACAATAACCATACAATGGTTTCTTTTGAATAATCATACAAATCTAATCTAAAGAACGAGAAACCAAAAACAAAAGTTAAGACTTACTCGAGTTACATCAAACAGCACAAGTTTATTTCCCCTAATAAATCATTCTTAAGAAATGCTATGGTACATTAAACTTGCCTGTCTCAACTATGTTGATATATGAACTGAAATTAATTTACACTATATTTACATATGGTTTCCATTTATATGGAAATTATTTCAGATATTTTAGACCCCCAACAATTTTGTAGAAGCATCCACTGCCCAGTAAATCTATTTGATCTTCACAATCGTTCCTGGATGTTGCCGAACATCAGAAGAACTATAATCCTTGAAATTCATAAAATCATTGCAAACTTCCACTGGCACGGTAGGAAAGAAAAACAAAAGGTAAAGAAAAGCAATCCACCCCAACTCTTCTGGACTGTATACTATATTGCAAATCTCGAGCTGCATGATTTTTATATCATCACAAAATGTATTATCGCACAGCTCTGTATATAAATTTGTATATTTATTACACCCAACTTTATCCGCATACACACAGTACACTTATGTAAAACAATATATTCTATATAGAAAATCCATACTGCTTGATTGCTTGTATAATTGCAAAATACAAGCTATTTTATTGCCCAGCTATAACCTAAGACATTATAAACATCAACATCATGATTTTCTATAAAGCTGGTTTGAAGTAATGTGAAAAGCACTAAACAAATAAATTTAACGACATTTAACGTCTAGAAAACCGAACCAAAAGATGATTTACCTTTGGGATGCCAGGGGTCTGTAAATTCATATTTCCCCAGTCCGACCGTTCTCAGCATCTGCAGGCCATTGCTGGTGTTCTCCTGCTGGCCATTCATCACAGGTCCGTTGGTGGGCAGCGTGGAGGTCATGGCGGCGGATTGCACCATGGGTTGGGTCAGGTGACCGTTGCCCACCACCGTGTGGACAGGATGGGCGACCTGGCAGACGCTGGGCATTGGGGGCAGGCCGCCGACAGCGAGGGATTGGCTATGGACGTTGAGGACCATGCTGGCCATCGGCTGTGAAGGCTGCTGCGGGAGCTGGTAGTGTGCGGGTAACTGATGGTGAGGAGTGTGGAGCGCTGGGGTCACGCCGATAATGGGCGCTTGGACGGTCGCACATTGGCTGTAAGCTGGTGCCTGCTGCAGGGCGTACGTGTGCGCCAAGAGTCCAGCCTGGCTGACCGTGGCAGCAACTTGCGGGAGCCATAGAGGAGCTGCAGTGAACCAAACAACAGGCATTTAAAGTAGGGGTGTGCGATATGACCATATAAGACTGTGAAACAATAAAATGTCACCATGGTCTGTCAGTTGCAGTTCAATTGCTATTTTTGTATTGTTACCATTTTAAATTATCATCTCTATCGTGGTTAAGCTCACGTAACAATTATTCGTCATCATGAAGGTTTACTATTTGTATGTGTTTTAAAGTCCCCATGTAGTCAATCATTTTATCCCTTAAAACTCATCTTTGATCACCAAAATGACATATTTAATATGTATATACAGTACATATAGCACACATCTGTAGATAAGTCTTCTGCTCCACACCACTTTATTATTATTATTATTATTTGTATACAGCTGTATATACAGTACATAATGCACACATCTGTACATAAGTATTTTGTTCCAGATGTATACCACTTTATTATTATTTTATTTTCTTTCTTAGTCTTACTTATTTAAATGTTCTGGTAACACTTAGTTAGGCACACATCCTCTTCCTGGCAGATTCAAAACATCTTTAGTTGATTGGAACTTCTTAATTATTGCCCTGATGATCAAAATGGGGATTTTCAATTCTTTAGCTATTTTCTTACAGCCACTTTCTATTTTGTGAAGCTCAACAATCTTTTGATGCACATCAGAACTATATTCTTTGGTTTTACTCATTGTGATGGATTTTTAAGGGAATTTGGCCTTTGTGTTTCCTTATTTTTAAACTCCTGTGAAACAAGAAGTCATAGCTAGACAATTTTATGTTCCTAGTCACCCTGGTGTGATAAAAAAGGTAAATATTAATGGGAATATACTGCAGAAATATTTTACTCGTAAAAAATAAATAATTTAGGGGTGTCAATAATTGTGGCCAACATGTTTTGTAGAAACACATTTATTTCATAATGTGATTTACCCCCAATTTTTAATTATTTTACTTCAATGAAAGGTTAGATTTTTTTTAACTAAGCAAATTTTTTTAATGAAAGATTAAAAGGATAAACAATACAGATTTATTTTTTACAGGCATTTGTTATCATATTTACCAGGGGTGCCATTAATTCTGACCACCACTGTATGTATGTATGTACTACTATGTATGTATGTATGTATGTATGTATGTATGTATGTATGTATGTATGTATGTATGTATGCATGTACGTATGTATGCATGTAAGAGCTCCTGAAAAAAAAACACACAACATGTTAGTGCACACTTGGTGATTAAAGCTCATTCTGACTCTGAAAAACTAACCTAAAAAAAAAAAAGTGATAAGATCGTGATCTTGCCTGAAAAAAAAAAACATGATTTTTTGCCATATCAGTCACCCCTTTGAAGCCACTTTGAGCAATCAATCCATCCATGCATGAAAAGAGAATGAACAAGAGGTGTTATTGTAGAGCTGGTGCCTTTGCTTTCAGCTTTTTACCTTCGATATCTTTCTCCCTCATCTGTTTTGCAGGCGGCTCGTCCGTGTCCCAGGGAGTGGACTGGTTAATAGGTGTTTGTCCCCACAAGACGCTATTAGCCAGGACCTGGCCCTGAGTCTGAGTGTCTGCCAACGGGTGCCCAGTGACCTGTTTCAACGAGAAGAACGTCTTGGGTAAACAGACCAGCCTTTAATTACTATGTCTGCGTTTCCAATTACAGCCCATTTGCCAGACACTGGTACATCATTTTGCTTTGTTAATATTCCATTCCATTCGCTCTTTTAATTACGCCGCTGTTCTAGATTAGAGCCATCAATAATGCAGGAAAATCCAAGGTCGGCCCCCAGCAATTTGACTGGGTGCAAGAAAGTGAGATCTATACAGAGAACATTTTACTAATTAATTCTTATCTGCCTCGCATTGACTGTAAATCAAAGGGAAGGTAAGAAGTTTTGTGGGATCGAGGGGGACTTTTAATCACTTCGCCGAAAATAGGTACTAAAGTTGAATGGAAATGGACATGCAGAACTGTCGCTTATATAGTGTGTGTGTGTATTTAAAATATTATTTTAAAATAAATTTAAAATAGACTGTTTTGCACACTATTTGTATGTGCCAGGAACTAGACACTTTTTTGTGGAACAGAGTATTTAATTCATATTTATCTTTTGTGTCTTTACAGGATGGATCTTATTATGCCACTGTCAGAACTCGCTCTTCCAAGTTGGAGAAAATAAAATATTGGCTGGAAAAAAAAGCCCTAAATGTCTTCTTGATTTTATGCCACTTTTTATTTCATGTGCATTTCAAAACTGTAAATAAAAAGAAGAAAACATAAAAAGATGCCTCCTTAGCGTCAAGTGTAGGCGTTGAGTTTGTCAATGTGTTTTTCATTGCCAAGCCTGAAAAAAAAAAAAAACGCTTCTTAAAAATGTAAAACATTTATTTAGAGATTTCTTCGACAGAGCAAGACTGAATTATCCACATTCCTCATGCCGTTGCTAAAATGTTTTACATTTCATACAAAGTTCAGCAAACAAAACGAGCAAAAGTATAAATCACTTTAAACTCTAGACAGAGCAGACATAAGAGCACATACTGTACATACAAAGATAACGTTTTTGTCTGTTACAGATGCATTTTCACAAGTCTGGTTTTAGTTTGACCTTTTCTTTAACTGGAATTTATTCAATGCCCTATTAAATTGCAATTATAATGAGGAAAACAAATAAACATGCAAGGACTTTGAATCTTATGAATAAAAGGCATTCCAGCTCTTTCTGTGGAATTCAGATGGTAGATGCTATGCAGGCTAGCCCTGAAAACAAATCAATGCCTTTACAAAAAAGCAAATAAACCTCTCAAACACACAAACAAGCTGTTTAAGAGCAGGTGTGCAGGACAAATGGCATGAGATGAAACAACGAAGAAAGAAGAAAAGGTCCTGCAGACCACTATAACACACAAATAAATACTTTATTAATATAAGTATTCTTTGTCAGATGAATGCTATTAAAAAATAATTCAAGCATGTGGACAGAGAGGAAATCTGAAACATCCCCTATCGGATGTTCTTTCTCAGAATAGAGATGCATGTTCGTATCACTGACAGGAGAGCTAGCAGTAATGAAATTCACCTGAATTCACTAAAACTTGTCAAAAGTTGCATCTGGAATATTCCACGTGAGAACACTGAATAAAAATAGGATCATGGAGCTGAAGTATGTCAAGTCTATTTTCTCCTTACATTTGGACAGCACTGCTGAGTCTCATGACTAGTTAGAGTGATAAGAGAAAACATGGATGGATGGATGGATGATGGATGGATGGATGGATGGATGGATGGATGGATGGATGGATGGATGGATGGATGGATGGATGGATGGATGGATGGATGGATGGATGGATGGATGGATGGATGGATGGATGGATGGACGGATGGACGGACAGATTTGGGTTGATGGGTGGATGGATTTGGGTTGGTGGGTGGATTTGGGTGGTTGGGTTTTGGGTGGGCGGATGGATTTTTTTTTTTTTTTTTGAATAAAATGTTTGTATTATCTGCAATGACGCACAGAATGGAAGATTTGACACGTGCACCTAATATGGTTTGTGATAGTGAAAACTTATTTAATGAGCACTTTGATGAAGACAGTGGAAAATACAAGCACATCATTTACTTCCTAGTAACACAGGCCGAATCATCCCCCAAAATACACCCATGCAGCAGTCGGCTTCAGGGTGTCACGTCAAACCAGAGTTTATTTTGTGACAAGCTGACTGCACATAATCCCTTACGTTAACCCCAAAATTACATATTTGACCCACTTCACCAATGGCGAACAGCCAGTGGCTATAATAGAGTCGTCATAGCCGTGTGTGAAAGAGTATCAGTCTAGAGCTGTAGTCAAAACGTTACCTGTGGAATAAATAAAACCGGCATTACCAATTATAATTTCTCAATTATGCGACATCAAAAACCTGCGGTGTAACACACAGCACTCATGTAATGATTATGTACGAATAAGTCCGGAAACAGCTTTTCGTTCCGTCCCCAGGCAAGAGCTACACTTTATAACTTCCCAGGAACTAGGTGGTTCATTTACTGAAAGTGACCTGCAGAAGTTTTCAAACCACACCAAGAGAGCAAGTGGAATTATAATAGAAATGGCTGTGGAGTTCACATGTGCTCATTTGCAGCCATCCTGCATGCGCTTAAAAAGAGCTTTCCCTGCGCCTGCAGGGGAAGCCAAATGGCAAATATTACATTTCTGGGTTCATTTTAGCTGTCTTACTAAAATACTTCCATTTCTGTATTGGTTTGTGCACGAAGAGTATCCGCAAGGAAACGCTGCATGCCACATCTCATTTTCAAGGTCAGAATTCCAGAATAAAAAAAAGAAAAAGCTGATCATTTCAGCTGCTTGCAGAAATTGACAAGATGAAACACACAATATTCATGTAAAGCAGCTGAACATATACTGTAACTGTTTGCTCACTAATTGTCCACAAACTAAAATCTGTACTACTGTTCACAAGTTTGGGGTTATTCAACTTTTTGGGGGGAAAAGAAATGAACACTTATTCAGCAAGGATGCATTAAATGTATCAAAAGCGACGGTAAAGACATTTAAGACATTTGTAATGTTACAAAAGATTTATATTTCAAATACGTTTTCTGTTCATCAAAGAATCATTGAAAAAAATGTCTCAGGGTTCCACACACACAACACAACACACACACACACACACAAACACAACACACACACACACACACACACACACACACACACACACACACACACACACACACACACACACACACACACACACACACACACACACACACACACACACACACACACACACACACACACACACAAAATTAAGCAGCACAACTGTTTACAACATTGATAATAATAATAAATGTTTCTTGCACAGCAAATCAGCATAATAGAATGATTTTTTGAAGGATCATGTAACACTGGAGTAATGATGCTGAAAATTCAGCTTTGCATCACAGGAGCAAATTACGTTTTACAATATATACAAATAGAAAACAGTTATTTTAAATTGTAATAATATTTCACAATATTACAGTTTTTACTGTATTTTTGATCAAATAAATGCAGTCTTGATGACTTCAAAAACATAAAAAAAAGCTTATCAACACTAACCTTTTGAATATTAGTCTACTCACAATAAAAAATAAAAAAAATAGTCAGTGCTTGATTTTTATCCTTTGAAAACTGACTGGATTGTGAAAAGTGGATGTTGCATTACAGAACGCAGCCAGCTAATTGTAGGGAAAGGTTGAAAATAGGACTTTCTAATCTGTGTTATGTGAAAACGTTACGAAGTCGTATCTTCCGAGCGAGGTCTCTTTAAATGGCAAGTGTTCGTAACTGTACGAGGGCCTGTCAAACAATGACAGCATGCTTCTGCTCACCCTCCATCCGGTGGTGTGCGCACAGGATCACTTCCCGCAGTCAAATAAGCCGTCTCCATTTGAGCCGATGGCTGTCCTCCACGATCCTAATCCGCCAGGCGTTGGGCAGCATCGCTCTCCGCCTCTCACAAAGCCAAATACAGCATCCACACTGTCATGCTCTTATTTGCTATTCCTATCTCAGCTGTCAACGCAGAAGGCTCTTCCTCACCCAGCAGAAGCGCTCGCTCCCACGGCGCCAGGAACCGATGATCCATCATTTGTCAGGACCGTTGCTTTGTGAAGTAAGTTTGCTATTCCTTACGGCTTGTGGCATCTTTAAAAACATCCTCGGAGACGAGAATCTTCGGTGGCCCCCCGCTGATGGGAACAGAGGCAAGAAGAAACATCTTTCTCTTGTTGATGGTTCAAAGGAGGAACTTTTGGCCTTTAGTTTGTGCTTTTGGCCTCAAGAAGCAGCCTTGAAAAAGCTTCAGGCTGGAGCGGCTTTACTTTGAGATGAATTCTGTGTGCGTGCGGCTGCAGATGATTTTCAACGGCAAGGAGATATGGCTTTTAAAAGGGTCAATGCTCTTCAGACCTGTGAGGGACAACCGCTATATCTATGAATGACAGGAATAAATACACAGGTCAACATCCCTGTTCTCTGATGTCTGGCTTTATCCAGAACAGAGTAGGGCTGTGTGAGATTCAGAACTGAACTGAGATAGCCTTCAAATCAACACTAGAATTGTTGAATTGTATGGAGCTTATACTGTAATATGACAAAATGATTTTAATTTGAATTATTGACAAGTGCAATCTAACAAATTTGAATAATATGTGGAATTTTAAAGGTCCCCTGACATGGGGTTATTTTATTATTTTATAATGTTTCCTGGGTTGCCCTTATAATGTTAGTATGTTTTTTAGATCAAAATTAGTCATAATTTAGAAATAAAAGGCATTTTTCCTAGCCTGATTTTAGCCTCTGATTTGAACACTCTGTTTGAAGGGGCGTGTCTGCTGTGAGACTTTAGTGGGACCGGGCCACTGCTGTGATTGGCTGACATGCGTGCATATGAAATAGCTACGTAATATTACATGTGAAAGTCTCTCGAATACTTTTACTACTGCTATTATACGTTTTTACTAAAACAGCTATCGAGATTAACGAATCGTGAGAAGTTTTTCAAGTATTTAGATCTATTCCCATCACATAAAATGTTGCTGTGATGAGCATTGAGCAGATGACAGTCTGTTGATCGCGAGACAACGCAGTTTCTGCACTCTCTCTAATGCTTTCACCAATGCAAACACGATGATGTACAGTAAGAGCTTCGTTGTGCAGTCACGTGCGTCATTGATTTCATAACGAGTTGTCCAGATAAACTCGCACTGTGTGAAAAATTGTTCTTTGATCGATTTCTGTATATAATTTGTTTACAATTTAAATAAGATTATTTTCATCCTACTGAAAGAAACGATGTGAAAGTGATATTTTAGTCACTGGCTTGACTTACTGATGCATAAACAGTATTGAACGATTTTGAGAGAAAGATTAGTCTACCTGTCTGAACTTGAACCTGAATTGTTCTAGACACGAGGGGACCAAATACAGGCTAGGGGAACTAATATTAATGTTAGAAAAACTCAGAAAGTGAAAATTTCATGTCAGGGGACCTTCAAATAGTTCTGAATTTGATTTCTTTAAACGAATATTGAACATCTGAAATGTTTTTATGGCTGAATTTCAAAGACATGTGTTTTCAAACAGCTTTTTTTCTTGTTCTGAATTCTCTGCAAATATCCAGTTTTAAAAAGTACAGATTCAAGTTTTCAAGATGAAGAAGAAATTTGGAACTACAAATTTCAGTTTGGAACAAATTCAGTTTTCTAAAATTAAAAATGCGGAAAATTCAGAAAGTAGGTCACAGGATTTCACAGGGAAGAGTAGAGCATCGCATTTTGGCCAAATACAGGGCCAGTAGAAAGAGCCGACCTGGTGGTGGTTCAAGAGAATCCGTGTATCATTCGTTCAGTAGTTGTTTGATTTACTATTAAGAGTAGCTTGACAGCTTGAATAGCCTATATGATTTCTAATAAATGCTGCAATTGACACTATCGACCACAACATTCTTTTAAATAGACTCGAAAATTATGTTGGCATTAGTAGAATTGCACTAGCATGGTTTAACCCTCTGGGGACCAAGGTGTTTTTGGGGCCCTTGGGATGTTTTGACATGCACTGACATTGTGCTTTTTTCAGTTATTTATAAACATGTTAATGGCAAAGGTGTAAATTCACTCTATATAGCACAAACGGGGCTACCATAATATGTGAGCAACATGTATGTACATGTTTGTATTTTTGAGAGAATATTGTCTATGCATGGTTATTGAAAAAACTAAAAATTAAAGTTTCTGAAATAAGGCCACAGAACACATACTAAATATGTGTCCACAAGGCTTTTGACTAATGGAAGCGCCTAGAGTTTTTGCTTCAAAATGGTCTGAAAATCATCCTGCCTAATTATTCACATAACACAATAGATTGATTAAAATTGTGAAAAACATTTTTTGTTTGCCAAGGCAATATGCGAATGGGTGTCAACGGCCCAGCTCCCTTGTGAATAATTAGTTGGTTCACACCTGAGAAGACAAAAGACCCTGCATAATAATAAGCCTTTCATTCAGGTGTGAGAAAGAATGCAAGGACCCCAAAGAATGCAAGAACAATATATATATATATATATATATATATATATATATATATATATATATATATATATATATATATATATATATATACACACACACAGTCTACTATCTACTAATGCAGTGCTTTAAGTGGGCCGGTACGCGCCGGTACCGCCACTTCCAAATATAGCTCTTGAGCGCACCGCCACCTCTCCGCGTGCCCAGAACGTGCTTTTAGCTTACCGGTACGCTCATTTGCACATCTGTTTTAATCCTTTGGCTGCGCTGACGCTTTTCAGAGCGCCCTTCACAATGCACGCTTCCTAATTCGTCCCACCGAGAGCAGAGACTACATTACCCATATACATTACATTCCTCCCCACTGAACGCGAGCTATTACAAATGTGTGAAATGCACTCACAGTGGTTGAGCGCGGTAAAGTTAGTTTTAGGTTCGATATTTCGCCGGACATTTGTTTTCCCTTGCCACTGTTCGGCACGGGTCGGCAGTCTTAGATCAATAGCAGGATTAGTTTTAACATTATGTAACCATTATCGACATTAAATATTCGTTCAAAGTCACCTACGTGCAATAATGCTGCATTTATACCTGAGAATGCTTTGACGCGTTTCCACAGCGCGTGCCTAAGGGAACGTCTGCCAATTCTACCAACTGCATTAAACGTAGCCTATAATTTGTATTATTTAAAATTACTTTTCAAATTCCAAAGCTTGTAGAAGGTTCCTATTGGCAATGCTAATCTGGTAGCCTTGAGTAATTAACTTATCTAAGAAAATGATTCATGTTTAATTTCTTCACTGACACAGATGAAAATGAAAAGACTCAGTCAAAGTTCAGCTTTAGGAGGGGAAGAAATACGACAGGATAAGGAGACTGAGAGAAAAAGAAAGATTAAGATGAGAGAGCAGGTATTGGCAAATAATCTAATGCACACCGACATGGTTTTAAAGCTATTTATTATCCATTTTTGAGCCTTAAAAAAGTCTTAAATTGCACATATGTAGGTCAGAGAAATCAAAATTTTCTCGGGGGAGCATGTCCCTGAACCCCCCTTACTGCCTACCATTTAAATGCCCATGGCTACAGTGCCAGGGCTAAATATTTGTCCCAGTTGTCGTCTGTTGACTGCTGTATATAAAACCCCTTTAATATAGTTGTTGTTACTTCAGGGGAGGAGGGGAGTCAGCCAAAAAAATAAAAAAATAAAACAATAATAGAATACCGGCACCTCTTTTGGGCCACTTAAAGCACTGTTATTAATATATTTATATATATATATATATATATATTATATATATATATATATATATATATATATATATATATATATATATATATATATATATATATATATATATATATTATATATATATAAATTCACTGCTGGCCTAAACACTATCAGAATAACTGACTTGCACTTTATAAGGTGCTCTAAGCGATGTCACGTGTTTTTTAGGCCAAAACATTTTTTTTGTCACATACAGCAAACATCTCCTCACTATCCGCTAGCTGCTGTCCCCTGAACACACTGTAAAAAGACGCGGTCTCTGCGGACACCCCAGGCTCCACAAACGGCTACAAAAACAAACTCTAGCGACCCGCTCTCAAACATAACAAACTGTTCCAGCCAATAACCGTCAAGAAGGGTTTGGGTGGTTAGTGCGCGGATGAGGAGGAGGGAGGGTCTAGCTAGCCTCCGTTTTGTTTGACAATACTTTAAACGTCAACAAGAAGTGACGTCACCCAGGATCGCTTAGAGAACCTTTAATATATTTTTTCCATAATTGACTATTAAATTATTCCCAATAGTTTATTCTCTTAACTTCATAGCTTTTCTCTTGGTTGCGCTGCTTCCAGTAGTGTGTTTTTATTTTTAGCGCTTTTATCCAATCATATTCAGCCATCATGCGATTCCAGGGTCAAATAAATCTGCCTGGAGGCCTTCAGAAGCGACAGCGCGGGCGCCTGTAGCTTACATGAATGGCAATGAAACCGTTGCTTTAACCAATCAGATAATCAGTCAGATTTAATCAGCCAGTCAAATTTCGATTTGACTGCAGCGGGGCCATCTAGCAGGCGTATAATAACGTCCGCATTTTCTCGTTCTTTGATTGGATGCTCAGAGCGCGTAGTAGGCTACACTGGTAGTATCTGCGTCGACAAACTGCAAACTAAAATATATTCCAGGAGATTTAATAGTTTTTCAACCCACAAATTAATGTTTATTTCCCTCCTCGAACCCCAGCAGGTTCAAACCTACCGAAAAAAATCCCTTATTCAGCCTGAGTTTAACGCAGAGTCACGGAACACTGCTCGATCTGTCCGGGTAAAAACTGACTAATGTAAGTTATGCAACGAATGATTTTGAAGGCAAAAGTCCCGCTGATCTCATTGATTTCGTTCAAAGCTCTCTGTGAGAGCATGGGTCAGCTATATAGCCTACACATCGTCATGTTTTGCGGTGACTGTGTCCACTTCTTCTGTCGAGCAGACACTCTCTAAAGCGAAGTAAACTTATGCTAGAAATATGACGGGACAGACATTACATTGTTGGAACTGAAACGCAGTTAGATAACCTGTACAACAGAGTAATTGAAGTCTTCTTGAGGAAAGAAATAAGGATGGATTTTGTGTAAAAAATGATTTTGGTGAGTAGCCTATAATGCTTTTTTTCCCGTGGTGAATATGATTTTCTTCTTAATTTTTCTTTTAAACTTATGATCGAAACTTATTTTTTTTAAAACATTCATACTAGTGTGACGTCTGAAAAGGGACTATTGTAACCCTTGAACGACAAGATAAGGGATGCTCCATTTATCGGAACGCAAGAACCATCGTACACGAGCCGAAAGCACGCGTTCGTTTCGCTCTACCGGCCTTTCCCAAACTCCGCATTAACCCTGTAACTGCCGGTGCAAAATAAAAGCTACAATTATAGAGAGTTTTTGCACTGCTACACTATTAAAAGTTATTAATTCAGGTAGGACAGAAGGCCTAGGTGTGAAATGCACTGCCCGCCACATTTTTAGTCATACCTGGAAACAAATCCTGTTCAAATAGGTTATATGGGCCATTCTACAGAATAGGCTTTATGCACAGCTTCACTACTTCCTGAACTTCAGCCAGCTCCTTTGTTTCCTGTCTGGACAAACTGATTAATCCAGGTGTGCCTGATTATTGTCACTGAGGCCAGGCACACCTGGATTAATCAGTTTGTCCAATAATGGCAGACAGGAAACAAAGGAGCTGGCTGAAGTTCAGGAAGTAGTGCAGCTGTGCATAAAGCCAATTGGTTCAAAGTTAGAGTTGGAAACATCTTGAAAAGAAAATTGTCTTTTTCCATAAATGTCTTAGTACATTTGATCATACATATTTCAAAGTTAAGGATTCATTATTTGGATATAGCTTGCATTGGAACAAACACTATAACATCTTAGTTGATTAGTTTATTGACAAAACATACTATATATTTAACATGTGAGCAGAAACTCCTAACAAAAGCTTATTTTTAGAGGTAAAACTTTATCCAAAACTAGTCAACAAAATGTTGTCTTTTATTTCGTCTGTAACAGTGCGTATCTGTGTGTTCATTCATTCACTACACACACAACACACACACACACACACACACACACACACACACACACACACACAACACACACACACACACACACACACACACACAACACACACGATTCGCATTTAAACAGTATGCTATTTTTTCGTCTACAGACACTAACGTTATTCTATATCGCGATTAGAACAAAGCACAAGAATAAAACACTTACACTCTTCTCAGCTGAATCTGTTGCTCCTCCTTGAAGTGAAAATAAACCAGCACTTGTTCTGAGGTAAATGTCCCAGGATTATTCCTCATAGCCGCGCAAGACGAATCTTAATCTGACTAAAAAACATAGTGTGTATACAGAGTTTATATGGGCGTTTACATGTCTCAATGTGTTGCTTCACATATTTGCGTTTGAATAGTGCGTGCTCTCCGTGGGCGTGTCCCATTAGGAAAATAATGAGCTGAGAGAAAGATAATTAGAACGACCGACACGTCTCTCTTTTTATATAGATGACATAAACGGAGAATATATATTTTGGTTTTGAATCGGATCATTTAAAAGTACAAACTCAAATGATTTAAAAGATATATTGCTTATGGCTGGGTGAATAGTATTCGCTGAGTTTTGTTTAAGTTTAGAGACGTGCTCCAGAAAAAAAGTTCACGGAGAAGGGGAGGCAGAACGCACACCCTGTTTATTTTCTTTATTTTATTTTGATTGTATGTGGGCACATAAAAAAGTAGACATTTAACAGTTTATTTTCTCATATTTCTTAACTCTATGACTAGAAATGATGGTAGTACTTTAAGTCTATTTTCTGCTATGTGAAAAAAAAACTAGCAAAACGCACGGGTGCGTTTTTGGTCCCCAGAGGGTTAAATCATACTTATCTGACCGTTATCAGTTTGAAGCAGTAAATAAAGAGATGTCTTATCGGTCAAAAGTTCAGTATGGTGTACCACAAGGCTCAGTACTAGGACTCTGTACATGCTACCCTTAAAGGAGAACTCCGGCGCAAAATGAACCTTTGGTCTAATTACACATTGTTACCTAGTCAACCGTTATCTGAGGTTTGTTTTCATGATTTCGAATGTAAATAGTTTTATCTCTAAAAACAGTTTAGCCTATAACGCTAGTATAACGCTAGTATATAGGGCATAGAGTAATGACAAATAAAAATTGCTTATTAATACCACTAACAAGGCTCAAAATAGCCCAACATTAACACGGTAGCATAATCAGGGTCCCTACATGCAAACCGAATCATTGAGAACGTTGTAAGTGTACAGACAGTTTAATAAGAAGATATTTTATAAAGACAGTCCCCTTCGCGAAAACAGGCAGGAGCCATCTTTGGAAAACAGTCTCGAGCAGTCGAACCACGAACGCCGAGACAAGTTCTGTCTCGTTCACATCTCACCAGCGCACTTGGCTCGGCGTTCGTGATTCGACTGCCACTGTTGCCTTTTTCACCTTTCTTCGACTTTGTCGCCATTGGCTTTTGGCTTGCTTATTTGGGGACAATTCATTTTATATTTAACAATATTATTACAACATTATATTCCTGTTATCTCTTAAAGCTGATTTGAAACAATCTGTATTGTAAAAAGTGCTATATAAATAAAGGTAAGGTGACTTGATTTAGTTAACATGAACTAAGAAAATCTGTATTGTAAAAAGTGCTATATAAATAAAGGTAAGGTGACTTAACATAGTTAACATTAACAATGAACAATGAACAATACTTCCAAAGCATTTATTAGTCTTAGTTAATATTAATTTCAACATTTACTAATATGTTATTAAACTCAAGGTTGGATTTGTTAACATTAGTTAATACACTGTGAACTAACATAAACAATGCACAGCTGTATTTTTAACTAACATTAACAAAGATTAATAAATACTGTAACAAATGTTAATACATTAACTGATGTTAACAAATGAACCTTATTGTAAAGTGTTACCAAATTTTGGTTTACTTTTGCACAGTAAAAAAATGGTTTGATGTCACCACTTGATGTCCAATGTAAAATCTGGGTCCTGAAGCGAAACCAGTTGACTGGTCTAATTTACTAAGGCCTTCCAAATAGTTTTTTTTTCTAATCAGAGAATAAATTTGAATAATTACTTAATATTTTTTTTTTCTACTGGACTAATACAATTACAATTGTTTATTCCTAATATTCTGAATTCCGCCCAAATAGAACTGAATTATCCCATCTTATGAGCTGTTAACAGCAGCGTGGCAGACCCGTTGTTATTATCTGTAATGAATATGAAGTTGAACAATACAAAAGCATTACAAGCAATTCAAATGAATTAGCAATGAGAGCCTATTTCCTTTGCAGGCTCTTTATTTTCTTTTCTCCTCTCCGTGAGCGACTGCAGAGTTCAAGGAGTCCTGCATGTTTTGGCATGTTCTGACTGCCCGTTTTGCATAATGCAGTTTCACTAAATTTAAATGAGAGAGCTCTTAGCTGACAAAATGAAACCTTCAGCGGAGCGTAGCTGTTGAAAGAGGTCATGCTACAGATAGCAGCTGAAATGCTTTCATGGGCATCTTGAGAGCCTGATTCTAGAAACACAAGACAGCGATGATTAGGGTGGAAATTAGATGGGAATGTGTGTTTGTAATGACGGTAGAAACGGCCCTCGCATGGTCAGATTCTCAATGTAACTACTGGGAAACTCAAATGACACTCAACAGTCTCAACCCCCATCCACCCCCCCAAAAAAAAAACTAAAGTGCTGACTGTAAAAACTCAGTACATGACACTTGTTGAAGTGATGACAATTAATCGCTGTTTATTTTTGCCACAAAAAAAAAAATAAACGGATTGGAGAAAATGCACCAGGGTCCAAATCCAATCCAGATGACTTAGGTGTGAAAACGGGCAAAGATACCAACATCTATTTATTACAATCACTTTACAAAATAATATACTTACAGGGCCTGAATTGCGGTATGGGATTGTCGGTATTGCGAATAGTTTTACTCATTCCGCAGGTTCCGCACTTATAATGCAGGAAATTTGTGTCGCAAACTATATCATGTAGGCTAGATGAGAAAATGAATCAACACAAATTCAGATCAAATCAGTCATTTGAAAACAGTGCGAGTGATTCAGTGGTACCGTGTTTTCTCTCTCTTTGTCCTATGATGAACAAATGGCTTCACATCAGCACATCACTTCTGCACTACAAGCGAGCTGCGACTTTCGCTTGTGTTTCAGTACAATTGACAGAATTGTCACTTGCCCAATTGAGCCAGTGTTCCATCATCACAAAGGTTTATCATTTTCACATTTTTTAAATCTTTCCAATTTAAAGATTAAAGAGATTTTCTGTGAACTCACAGTCACATCTAAAGCATGTCTTATGGCGCTTTTCCATTACCAGTACCAGCTTAACTCGACTCGACTCGACTCGCCTCGGCTCGCTTTTCGCTCCGTTTTCCATTACAGATAGTACCTCCGCAATAGTACCAGGTCGTCATAGCGACGCCACAGGAAACTGCCGTGACAATCTTCTACGCGACACACACCCGCTACCCACACACACACACACACACAGGACAATGGAGGAAATCGAGTGTATGCTGTTTTAATAGTAGTAATGTGTATATCACGCAATCTCTGGCCAAACTATTTAAAAATGGCGGGGTTATTCAGGATACTCCGTCTGGCGCGTGCAATGATGACGCAGTGACGATTCTCTCTGACCAATCAGCAGTCTGCATTGTTTCACGTCACATTTTAGTATCGCCTCAGCCCGCTTAGAACTTCGCCGGAGGTGGTACGAAAAAAAGTACCCGAAAGCAGGTACAGGTACAACTTTTACACAGTGGAAAACCAAACAAAGGCGAGGCGAGGCGAGACGAGCTGGTACTGTGTAGTGGAAAAGCGCCATTAGGCTCAATCCCAATACACCCCTTGCCCCTACCCCTTGTTTTCGAGTGTACCCCTTGGTCCTTATAACAGAGTTACAAGGGCCAAGGGGTTGAAATATTCCCCTACGAAATGGAACAACCCTTTATGAACCCGAGACGTCATCAGTCGTCGGCGATGGCTCTGACATTACGGAAACAACGAGTTTTTACCGGATTTCTCCATGACAACGACTGACAATCAGCACAGCTGCTCTTAACTATTAGGAAACATGATTATTATAACATTCCTTCCTCGAAATGTATGTCTTTTCTGTTTCAGAAAGGTAATTTATTATACAATTTCTTAATTTAAATGACTATATTATTATTATAAGAGTAAATAAAGTGCATGGTGGTGTCATCTTAAATGTTTAACCGTTTGCGAAGACATCTCGCTGGTGATTCGCGATGCATTCTGCGAAATTTCTCGTAGCCGTTTGGAGTGCCTCTGAAAAAGGGGTAGGGCCAAGGGGTGAATTGGGATTGAGCCTTAGATGAACGCAAACAGTTGAGAAATAAAATAAGTGTATCAGTATATTTGATCCATACATACGCTCTTAAAATGAAGGCAACCTAATACACCTGCTTTGTCTCTGTCATTAAAGGGGTCATATGATGCTTTTTAAAGTTTTCCATTTACTAAGGTCTCTAATGTATATTTGTGTATGTATATGATCTGCAAAGTTACAAAGCTCATAGTCTCACACAAATGCCTATGTCACAATGTGAAATATTAGAATACTGTCCAGCCTAAGGCATACGCAAAGAAAGAAGGCTTCAGTGAATTGTAGTGTTGTCGTCATGTCGCGGAGTCGTGTTTGTGTGCGCGAAAGCAAAATTGCTTAGTTTGGCTTTCCGAAAACGGATGAATCTAGGAATCAGAGGTTAAGATTTATTCATATATTTGTTCCTAGTACAACCCGAAAGGTTGCTTGTGCACAGCGCACTTTACAGTTTCCATACCGAGAAAAAGATCCTCTGCTCAGTGGTGAGTATGTTCTTTTCCCAGTTGACCGGAAGTCCCAACTGGCTGAGTTGACTGACCACCAGGTCCCCGTGTTAGCACAACTGCTCTCGTGACAGGACCAGTATGAGCCAGTCGTCGAGATAGTTGAGGAATGTGAACGCCATGTTCTCTCTTTTTGCGAAAATTGTTATTGTACAAATATTGTACATATATTTGATTTAGCATTGTATAGCAACCTCCTCCACCCCACACACCTGTCCCACCCACTTTTTAAAACAAAATTACGCTACTGGTTGGAGATGTGTGTTGGTTGCCCGAGTTTTATTCCGTTTTCCAACTATACGTTGGTTAAGCATGAAATGACTGGAATTTATTCACACCGCTTCTACGGAATCCAAGGTTTCATCAGTGCTCGGATTCACTTCCATTGTGATGTCAAGTATGACTTGCAGTCTGTGAGGTAAACTAAACACTATTGGCTATTTGAAAAGGGGGAGAAGCCATTAAATATGTCCCGCCTTCCTGTTTCAGTGGAAATTACGTCAACACATCATACAAAGCTGCACGTTCCAAGGCACGGTCATGGCATGCAGGACGAGGTCTCGGTGGAGGTCTCCACTCAAGCCCAGCACTCGCGGCGGCCCGGGAATGCATAGCCGTCTGCTCTGGGTCTGAAGTGGGCAACACAGCCAAAACTTTATCCCCGGAGGACTCAAGCTCACCCTTCGATGTAGTGATTGACATCTGGTCATCCAGCTGAGCCCCAAAGGAAATGACTGATACCCCAGAAGGACAGGCGTGCTCCTTGCGGTATGCTAGAGGAGTGAGGGGCCCGAGGAGTAGCCCTTAGTAGCCCCTATTAGCCCTTTTCTGGTGGCGAACAGAAGAGGAACTAGATCGGGGAATATGTGAACGGGAAATGTGTGATGTACGGAAGCCCTAAGAGGCCATGGTATGTTATTTTTTTCTATCTTGTTTTCTCGTGATCACGACTTAATTTTCTCGTTATCTCGAGATAACAACTTTTGTTATCTCGAGATCACGACTTAATTTTCTCGTTATCTCGAGATAACAAAAGTTGTTTTCTCGTGATCACGACTTAATTTTCTCGTGATCTCGACATAACAAAAGTTGTTTTCTCGTGATCACGACATTTCATTAAACCGTTTTCTCGTGATGTCAAGTAACGTTAATTGTATCGCGAGAAAATCTCGCGTCTTCTCTGCATGTTGTGTATCATGGTGCAGCCTATGTGCGAGCTGGCGTCTTTGAGTTTGAAATCTTAATAAAAGCCCGCAAAAGAGATGGATTTTATAACTGCACTGAGAGAGAGGGGTGTCCCAGAGGAGAACCTGGCAAAAATGGAGGAAGATAAGGTAAGTTAGGCCTATGCCACTTGCTAACATGGTGTTTATTGAAATGGTCGCCTTGATAGCACCGGACCTTCCCGCTAAAAAGGCCCTAACGTTATGCCTTATTAGCGGGACGATAAACACAACACGTATCAGTTATATCGGATTTGCGAATCAATTACTTTTTCAAAATAAGTCATCATTAACGTATGCGCATTGTTTCAAAGCAGTTTTAAAGGAATAAACAGTAAAACAATTATTCAAATATGCAAAGAGAATTCTATTCATAATTCCTCCGTAAAGCAGCTATATAAGGGCTATCTATCTATATTCTATAGATGGGCTTAATAAGTTAATACTGAACAAAATTAATTCTATACCACACTCTGCATAACACATTGCCAAAAACTGTGAATGTGTTCTGAAGGGGGTAACAGCATTTTTTTTAATGATTTGTAGCCATATTTGCCTCATTTATATACACACACACACACACACACACACACACACACACACACACACACACACACACACACACACACACACACACACACACACAGGCCAGTTATTTATATATTTTGCTGTAGTGTGTCAGTAAGAAAATCAGTTTCTAAATATTCCTTTTGCTATTAGCCTAATTGTTATAATCCCGTGACATTTTTGTATGCACTAGGAGTCTGACAGCAACGTCTGATCCACACGGAGATCTGATCTCAACATCATTGAGGTTTTATATGATTACTTGAAGAAACAGAAAAAAACTGAGACTTAATCCAGAAGAACTGTGGCAATATATCAAAGTTGTTTGAAGAAACCTTCCTACAAAACTACCTGAAAACTATGCCCAGGTGTACAGAGGACAAAAACTGTTTTAAAAACAAAGGGTGGTCATACCAAATATTTAATGTAGTTATTATAAGTTAATTAAATAAAATGTTTATGACATAATTTTTTTAAAGCATCCTCACTTTACAGCAAGTGTAAGGCACAAGTACCGAAAATGTTTCACTGTACTGTTAGCTTTGTCTGTTTTTTTCTGTTTCTTCATGTAATCACAGACAGACTCGATGATGGATCCGATCATATCAGACTCCTTGTGCATACAACATTTTTTGGGGTGAAAATACTAATGTTATATTTATATAATATGAATATAATACTATACATATATATGAATATGTAGAATTGCGGCTCAGATAACTTCTTTAGTCCTTATTTTTGAAAACACTTTAACACCTAAAACTAAACGCATATTAAACAAATATTATGATGATGTGTTTCAGATTGATCCTGCTGTTACCAGACTTCTGAATGAAGAGGAACTGTCGAAGTATATTCCTCGATATGGCGACAGGGTCTTTGCAAAGAACTGGATGCCGATAAATGTAGAGGATCATGGGAATGAAGACAGAAAACAGAAATTGATTAACCAAATAAGAGAAAAAATGAAACTTCCAGCAATTAAAAATCAGAAAAAAAAGTATGGAGTTGGCAATAAGAATGCTGAAAGCAAGACAAGGAAAATTGAGCTTGGCTGGATGAGCTACCAAGATGGCAGTTACAAACAAGTTAGAAGACCCAAAGGTGGTGGAACACGAGAAATTGTTGTTAAAAAAGAAGACACTGTGTCAGATGTTCTGGATATCGGGAGAAAACTTTTTTTCCCTGATGGTGAATCAGCAAAAGGGAATGCTGACGATTTTAACTTTATGGTTTGTGTCAGTGGATCTGAAGAACCACTCAAAAAAGTTCAGACAGTTGGTGGCTTGTACGAGGCAACACATTACAAAGTTCTTAGACTGTATGTGTGCACAAGACTGAAAGATCAGGATTCTGATCAGAGTGATGAAACTGACAGGAATCTGACTCTAAAGAGACCCCGGCTTACTTCCACGCCAGACTTAACTCCATGTACTTCAGGATCAGAGATTAGAAGTCAAACTTTGCATTCTTCTCCTTCTACGCCTTTAAGCTCCAATGATGATGTTCTCCCGTCTTCTGATGATGAAGTGGTGTTCCTGGGTAATGATGTGAACACATCTTTTGACATGGTTTCTGACACGCTTGTATATTCACCTGTTCATGTTGCTTATGTGGGTAACGAAACATTTGTTGAAACAATACTGGAAACAGTTCCATCCGAGTCAGATTCAATCTTCATCCCAGGTAGCACATTCTACGAAGTTACAAATGCTGAAGGAACTGTGCCAGAAGTACCTCAAGATCCACTACAGGCAACTGATTCCCAGGAGCCAATGAACAATGACTCGTTCTTTGGAAATCCTAGACATGTGACTGAAAGTGAAACAGTTATGATTCGCAGAGTTCACTGTGTAAGTGATATGATTCAAGCTTTTTCAGACAAAAACATTCTGCATGCAAATGTAACATTTAAACGGGTACTCGATAATGGTGAGGAGGAAGCTGGCATCGGCGATGGAGTTTTCCAGGACTGTATTACTGAATTCTGGGACACATTTTTTGCAACAAGAACTTGTGGAACAACTTACAAGATACCTACTCTGCATCACACTTACCAAGAACGCGAGTGGGAAGCTGTTGCACGTATTTTTGCCATTGGATGGCTGCGCTTTGGTTACTTGCCAATTCAGCTAGCACCTCCTTTTCTAAAAGAAGCACTGTCCCTTCCTTCACCAGAAACCAGTCTTATGGAGGTGTTTTTCAATTACATAAGTCCAACAGAGAAGGATGTTTTAAGTGAAGCGCTCCAAGACTTCCGAAGTGCTGACATGGATGAAGTACTCAGTGTTCTTAGCAGTCACAGCTGCACAGTGCTACCTGATGAAAACAATCTCCAGAAAATACTGGAAGAAATTGCACATAAAGAGATGGTGCAACAACCAGCCTACATAATAAAATGCTGGAAACCCATCCTGCGATCTATTGGAGAAACCATGACTGCTGAAAATCTGGACAAGATAACTGAAAATCTCCAACCAAAGGCCAGAAATGTGGCAAAATCCATTAAGTTCCCACAAGCAATGTCCCAGTCTGAAACAATCGTATCAAATCATCTCTTGCGATTCATTAGGGAGAGAGACCAGAAGGAGCTTAGTCTTTTTCTCAGATACTGCACAGGGTCTGATTTATTTCTCTCTAAGACAATTGAAGTAACATTTAAAGAAATGACTGAGTTTTCAAGGAGGCCCATTGCCCACACTTGTACACAGCACCTGGAACTGGCAAGCGACTACAGCACCTATGCAGAATTTAGGGCAGAGTTTTGCTCTGTCTTAAACAGTGGAGTGTGGGTAATGGATATGTCATAGACATATGAAGGTTAAAGTTGAAGTGCCTCCATAAAAGAAAAAAATGTCTACGAGTTGCTAAATTACCATTATAAACTCAAGGTAATGTGTTAATGTTTACATGTTATATGCCGTTCATGAAGTTGAAATAGGAGTAATTTTAAAAAGTACTGAAAATGAAATTGAGTGATGTTCAATGAATTTACATAATTTTAATATAATTTTAGTTAGTTTGCATGGGACAGTTTTATGTTCTCCTGTCAGGTTTTTATTCCATGTTTACATTTTTTCCCATTTATACATCAGCTCTAAATCTATGGTTGAAACAATATAGTTGCCCATGAATTTTTTTATTTGCATCAAATGATTCATATATTTTTGTAAACAATAGTGTACTTCATTGTCATTATAAATTGAAAGTAGTTTTTTCATTATATCCAGTTCATGAAGTTAAAATGGGAGTCATTTTAAAAACTATTGTGAATAGATTAGAATGGTTGCCAATGGGTTTTTCAATTTTACACTATTTTCTAATAGAAGTTTAGTGGGCTGATTTATATGGGACAGTTTTATGTTCTCCTGTCAGGTTTTTATTCCATGTTTACATTTTTTCCCATTTATACATCAGCTCTAAATCTATGGTTGAAACAATATAGTTGCCCATGACTTTTTTTATTTGCATCAAATGATTCATATATTTTTGTAAACAATAGTGTACTTCATTGTCATTATAAATTGAAAGTAGTGTTTTCATTATATCCAGTTCATGAAGTTAAAATGGGAGTCGTTTTAAAAACTATTGTGAATAGATTAGAATAGAATGGTTGCCAATGGGTTTTTCAATTTTACATTATTTTCTAATAGAAGTTTAGTGGGCTGTTTTATATGGGACAGTTTTGTTTTCCCATCAGGTTTTTCTTCTATGATTATTTATACATCCAACATTTAATCTAAATAATCTGTTGTTGAAGCAGGAGTTGCACTTAAATAGTTTTATTTGCATCAACTGATTCATTTATTTTTTTTACACCGTTGTATGGATCTTTCTATTGCTGTCATATTAAAACAACGTTTTTTGAATCATCCTTTAATGTACTTTGTTTCTGTTTCCATTAGGTGACCAAATTAATAAATAAATAAAACATTAAATTATGAAACTAAGGGTATAACCTGCAACCTAGAAAAAAAAACTTTTCATGTTTACACACACAAAAAAATATTTTTTTACAATTATGGCATTTTTATAGATTGTGACATCTATAAACCTAAAAGTTCTCTAACCAGAGGTCGAATGTTTTTGTAGAGTCTCAATGCCTCTGTGGCTGCTGCACTTGGCTGTAGATTATTCTCCTCCATAACAAGAATGCAGAGGTCATAGAAATCATGATCACAGGGTATGTCTGATTTCCACAGGCAGACATTTTCATGGATAATCGCATCCAATTTTTCAGCATCTACAGGATTCAAGTAGTCTTTTGATTGATAAAGTTCTGGTAAGTTGTACATGAGGAAGGGTTTTCCATGTTGTAAATCACGACCATTGCTACGTCGGATTCGATGGTTATTCCACATATTTACAACAGTGTCCAGTTCATCCTAAAAACAACAATATTAGAGATTAATCAAACAAATCATATTTGGAATAAAAAAGCATATTATGGATTAATGAAGGAGGAAAATGACATACAGTAGGCGAAATTAAAACAGCCCGATCTCATGTAAGGGCGTATCAATAGAACGAATGTTATTTCTCGTGGCATTTATACGCCAAAAATAGTTTTTGCTTGTATATGATACGCAGTTTTCGCGTGCATATGATACGCACTTTCATGAGACTGCGTTGATTAAAAAGCCGTACTACGGTGTAGCCTAGATTTTAGGACATCTTCAGACATAAGAAGACTTCACTTAAAAATGTATTTATTTTTAATGTAAATGTATTTTTATTTTTAAATTTATTTATTTTTTGTTAAATTGTTATTGTTTTGGACATGGAAAGGATCAAGATAAATTAATATCAGACTTTACAACAATTACCTGTATTAATGAGAGGAAACAGAACCGTATGAGACATTTGTCAGTTGCATCGCCTGTGAAATCACCAGTTGACTGCAGTTCTTTGAACATATCCATCCAGTAATCTGCATTTTGTCGTCTGTAGATACCCCACCAACTTTCTATTCTCTGGTTTGCTGGGCTTGTTCCTTGAAAGACACACGGTCCATGAACAGTTCCTGTCGAGTCTTCACGAAGAAACTCTTGTAGCCTGTTGACGTGGACATTTTCGGTACCAAAATCGGATCTGATTATTTGAGGACAACCGACTCTTTCAGCAACAGCGCGGAAATAATAACCAGCAATTACTCTGGGATTATTATTGGTGAAGTAGGCTTGCATCCAGATGATGTGCCTCGAGAAACCATCAATGCACCCGTTAACTGCTATGCCATACGGCTTCAATTTGTCGTAAGAATCCATATGCCATAGATAGTTAGGGCCTGGCACTCGGTAATGTCGTCTCCGCAACCTTCTCCCTCTTCTTTCCTCCACACCTGATGGATCCAGACTTAACTGTACCTCTCTGACCATTTCTCTGGTCAGCCGCAAACCATTTAATCGGCATCTTTCAAACATCATTCTGTAGCCATGCAGACGTCCCGGTCCTTGAAGTTGGCTGGCAATGAAACTGACTACACGTTCAGGGTCGCTATATTGTCTTCTACGATAAAGTTGCAGACCTGACAGCCTCCTTCTCAAGTGTCGGACACTAATGTGGAAGTCGTCAATCACTGACAGACAGAGAGCTATTTCATTTTGAGTGAGTCCGTTATCAAAGTAAAAGCGAATGCGATCATCCATGATGCTTTATTCTGCTTTTGGCGCATAGAAAAATTTCTTGCAGAAAAAAGCAGAAAAAACAACGCTGAAAAAAACAAGTCGTGATCACGAGAAAACAACTTTTGTTATCTCGAGATAACGAGAAAATTAAGTCGTGATCTCGAGATAACAAAAGTTGTTATCTCGAGATAACGAGAAAATTAAGTCGTGATCACGAGAAAACAAGATAGAAAAAAATAACATACCATGGCCTCTTAGGGCTTCCGTAGTGATGTCCTCTTCCCTGAAGAACAATGGATCTCCTAGTTTGCAGAGCAGAGCTCAGCTCCGAAGCGAAAGGCAAATATGCGATGCATCCGCTTCTGTATTTCTGCCCACGCTGCGGGGCGGAGCATCAGATGCAAATGTTCATTGGCTCGTTTAGCTACACTCAAAGTTGATTGGTCTTTCAAAGTGATCCCCAATTCGTCGGTCAGTTCCAACGTAACGCTGAATGTGACCGACTGAAAGGGAATTTAATTGTATCTTTATTCTATTGTATTTATTTGTGCTATTGCTTGTAGTTTGCAATTTCTAGATTAAAAGTCTAACCCCCACCATAACCATGCCATTTTAACTTGTCTTTGAGCTAGATCAGTTATATAAATTAATAACCCCATTAAAACAGATACCACTGGTGAACTAAATAAATACCACAAATACAATTAGAAAACAGCTTAAGTCACAGTTAGGCTTATTTATTTACATAAGTAAATGTAAATCGTTGTTTTCTAGTTTCATTGAGAATTAAGTCAGCAGTGGTATCTTAATTGAGTCACCATATTTGAGATAATTTCTTTAATAATTAAATAAAAAAATGCATCATACAAAATAAATACATAATAAAAATAAATGCATGAATGAATGAACGATGAAAATGTTTCTTTGATTATACAATATTATACTATCTAATCATTTTTTTAATTCTTTTTTTAAAAGAGACTGCTCCATAAAATGGGATACTTCAGGATTTAGCATTAAGCTTTGTATTGGTAGAAAACCAGTAGTATTTTCAAATTACCGTGCTTCCCCCCCTCATATCCCCCTGATATGACAGAAAAATAAATTTTTAGTCTGGAAAAAATCCTCCGATGACGCAAAAATTGTCATTTTGCATCATCGAAGGATATTTGTGCCAGAGGCTAAAGACTACTAGCCTGGCTCCGCCCTCCTACGCACTTCCGCTCAATTTCATTTTCCTTCAGTACTACGTCTGGGATTGTGCTGTAGACTTTGGTTTCCAGAAATCAATTTTTTGTAGGACCAATCAGCGAACAGAGTGAGTGGCTGAGAACGATGACGTTGATGTCGACTCGTGCGTTATTTTGAATTGTAGTTCAAAATAAGAAAGATGCGAGCGAAGCCATTCGGTCCATTGTGGCAACGCTGCCGAATATCAAGAAGTTAAAGCAGGAGAAAGAACAATCTATGCTTAGTTTTTGTGTTTATGGCCATCCTCCCACGGGGTTCGGGAAAAGACATACGTCATGACCAAACGTTAGCGATTGGTTATGGCAGATAGAGTGACTCTTGGCAGATCCAATAGTTTTAGACTTCAATAGAGTTCCCGCCTACAAAGAAGTTAACGCTTGTCAATGGAGCGATGACAGACTCTATGTACAAACGAAATGTACGAGAGTCTGGTAGAACCAAGCTAAAAGACTACAGCAGTGTTCCGCATGTTTTCACCATGCCCATATGGGGCGGGATCTCACTCACACAATGTAAAGATAGTGTCAGCCATCTTTAAGCTAAGCTAACAGGCTCTTGCCTCTTGCTCTGTGTAGAAAGTTTGTTTAGTAGGCTAATCAGGACGGCGGAAGATAGTTTTGAAGTTGAAATGGCAGAAGGGGATTTCGAAGATCTGTTGCGAGAATCTGATGCTCACGGCTACAGCGATAAACAGTTGCAGGAGATGGAGGAACAAGAGACGGCCGGAGCGAGACCTGTACGAGCCGCAATACAGCGATGAACAGTTGCGGGAGATGGAGGACCAAGAGGCGGCCGAAGCGAGACCTGTACGAGCCGCAATACAGCGATGAACAGTTGCGGGAGATGGAGGAACAAGAGGCGGCCGGAGCAAGACCTGTACGAGCCGCAATACAGCGATGAACAGTTGCAGTGTAAAAGTGTTAATATTAATTATTTTTTTAATTAAAAGTTATAACTCACATTGGTTGTGGTTGTTTTTATAAACCTTTAGTGTTACTAGAGTATGGATTAGCCTAGATAATGTATTAGTTTTTCTTTATCTGTGAAACTTATTATTACATGTGGGGTTTTTTTTGTTACATGTGATGTGTATGGTCGGTGCTGTATGTGAGCATGTGAAACTCAAGGAACAAAATTTCCCTAAGGGGATAATAAAGTATTCAATCAATCAAAGCTTAGAGAAATAGTGATTTCAATTGGAGGAAAACAGTTCATATGCAGAGCTACTAAGCTACTCTGTTGACATGGTCCTGCCTTGCATCATATTTTTAATGTGAAAGTGTAAGTTGTGTTATATACATTAGGCTAGTACATCCCGGTACAACGCAATTTAGCACCATTTCGATGGAAATTTATCAACTAACTCACAATGAATCAAAGCAAGCCTAGTTGTATACATTTTTTGGATTCTGCCACCTGTAACTGGTAGGCGTGGTTTGGGAGTGGCCTCGTAAGCCGCAAAGCAAGTGCAGGCTGGGAGTTGTTGTCTTTCAGCCACATGAGTAAAAAATACATTTTCTGCCTTTTCTCATTCTAGAATGCTTCAATTTCAAAAATAATTTCACATTTCTACTATATAAATGACCAATATTAAATACACATTCATCTTCCCAGAGGTCAGGTATCCCTTTAAATCCAGCTTTTTAGTAGTAGTATATTAGATACTTTAACCAACAGAAAAGCCATACTATATTAACTTCTTTGCAATGTAATTAGCTTGTAGCAAAGTTTTAGAGTAGTTTCACCAACACTTTTTGCATTTTAATGAGCCTGAATGCGACAAATGTATCCTTTTGAATCATTTGACAGAATGTATCTGCCTCACAAGAGAAGTGAATCTCTTCGCAGGATCAAGACGAAAAGGCCACAAAGCCTTCAATCTTCAAACTTAATATGCAAACAAATTACTTCAGCGCACACTCAATTATTTGCTGCCCATAACACTGCTGAACTCTGAATACAAACGTGTGAAGCCAATATGCCGATACTTATAATAATAAAAATGTCCAGCTTTTGACATAAAGAAGCCTTTGAATGTGGAATGAAAGATGCACAGGCATATTGCTTTTGACCCCACATTTTCCCCAGTGTAGACGTTTGTAAATCTAAGATTGCTTTATTCTTTCCCCCACCCTGCCAGCAATATGAAAGCAGGTAGCAGGAGTTTCTTCTTGACACAGATCAATAAGCAGCCTTGCTATTCGTTATCAGAGACGGCTTGTAGAGATCCGGTGATGGGGGTGGCTGCAGGGCTTTCATGATGGATGACAGAAAAATTGACCCAAGATCAGCCACTGCACATACTTTAATCCCTTTTTTTTACTGAGAGTGTAGACAACAAACATGTGGCACGTAATGATGCCGCAAAGCTCTCAAACTTGATGTGACCATCAACAGTTGCTATTAAAGGGGTCCATCCATACACAAGGAACAATAGAGCTAAATGCAAATCCCATTCTAGGGCTGGGCGGTATGACGATATATATCGTTACCATGACATAAAATGACTATTGTTAGAGGTATTGCTATATCGTGTGTATCACCGTTTATTAATATATAGCATTATTGAAACTTCAGAGTGATGAAATACATGAAGCGCAATATATAAGCGCAATATTATGAAAACTAAGGAACTCTGTGTGGTACTCGTGCATATTGGCACACTGGCAAAGTGCGAGCACAGAATGCTGCCTCTCTCAGTAGGCGATTATGTGATGTGCTCGATTTTAAAAAAGGCACAATAAACGGTGAAAAAAAGAACTCAATGCGGTGCACGTGCGGACTGACACATGGCGTTGAGAGCATGCACAGAAAGCCTCGTCTCTCAGCATACAATCGTGAATTCCGTTCTCTTTCATGTCTTATTGTGCTTGAATGGTCATTACTACCGCAATCATGTCAAAATGCCTATCGTTTAGAATATTCATGTAAAGACAGCCGGTTATGTCTCAAGTGAAAGTGAACTGTTGGGTATAAACCAGATGTGATTATCTCAACAGACATTTACATTGATAGTCTGGTGTAATGATTTATTTGCTTTTGGTGTATTGTGTAGTGGGTAAAACTGTTTTTAAGGGGAGGCTAGCAGATACTGTTGACTCACGCTAGCCTAGCACCGGCGAACTATGCAGCTGGAAGGACTGGATGAACATTTTTGAAAACTGTCTCCACTTATAAATAAATACCCAGGCTAACTTGGAAATGAGGTCCGATGTCCAAAATCCTGAGTTGTACTGGGCAACTCCGCAGCGGTATGACTCGTACCAGTCTAAAATAGTCTGATTATAAACACTTACTAATGCAGCACATCGCCGCAACTAAACAAAACCAAAAGAAATCTATGTCAAACTCAAATGTAACATTGGACATGTACATCCGCATCGGGGGAATAACATTATAATCTCGTTCACGGTAGAGAACGATGCATGTATGCTACACAGGAAAAGTAATCGTGAAGACACTGAATTTCACATAAAACAGACGTCATAATAATCATAGATACACTTACATTGTTGTAATATAGTTTTTATGAATGAATGGCTTGCTCTCTACCTTCATCAACAACACGCGCTTTGCACCCCCTGCTGGTGAGGCCGACTAACAGCAGATGGAGATTATGCTCGGTAATCTACTGCTTTTCCTGCAGTTCCTGGATGTCAACCTTGAATTTACTGTCGAATTTGAACCACTGAATTTGTGGAAGCGAATTTGCAAAGCGAAATAAAATGGACCGAAAACCGCCTGTTGAATATTATAGGTTGTATTTTTAATCAGTTTTAATATTTTGGAAGTGAAATATGAAAGGTGAATATAGATTATTGACAATTTACTAAAGAAAATGTGTTTGAAATGTTTTGAATTGAAATATTCACAGCTTGAACCATGCTAAATTTCAGCCCATAAAAATGCAAGCCCTAAAAATACAATATATTAAAATACAAGCAGGGTTAATGCAATGCATATTTTTTTCCAAGTAGTACAATTCAACAGGCTTTTTGTTTCAAAAACATTTGTCATTATTTTACTTCCATAGTAATGATTCAGGAAAAGACAAAAACACCGTTTGGAAAATTGATTCATGATGTACTTGCTTATTATATACATTTTGTAAATTTTGAACACAAAAAAAGTTGTACCTGAAACGCTTCATTTTTTTAAATTATTTTTGAAATATATATTATAATTGTACTATTGTTTGTAATTTGCTTTTTTTACCTTTAGAAATTAGATAAAATAACACAAAAAAACCTATATTGATATATATAAATATATTGTTATCTTGAAATAACAATTCTCATATTGTGAAATAAGAATTTGGTCATATGGTCCTTACCTACACTTTCCCCTTCTTATTACACACAGAAATATGACAGATTGGAAGCAGGGTTATTATAGTTAACTAAAAGTAAAACCATTTTAAAAATGTAATTACTTGAAATAAAATTAAATAAAATATAAAAACAAAACTTTATTTATTTTATTTCAGTTAGTTACCAAGGCAACATTTCTCATTTTTAATTTAGTTTACCTTGATGTACTAAAACTGATTAAAAAATGAATAAAAACTAAATACACCAAAAACACAACAAAATTACTAAAACTTCACCAAAAATGTAAATGAAAACAGAAAGATAAAAACTATAATAAAAAACTATAATAGTATAGTTCAAACTTGACCACAAAACCAAACCTGCATGAGTCATATGGACACTTTCATGGACAGCTTTAGTCCTTGGCAGTGTGAATTACCATTGAAGCCTGAACATTTCTCTATTGTGTTTCAAAAAACGAAAAGAAAATGATACCAGTTTGGAATAACACGACGGTGAGTAAACGCAGCATGAGACAGGGCCACAGGTGTGTTCAGTCCTACCTTAGTCGTGGAGGTCGTGCAGGTGGGAGCTAATCGCTTGCAGGTCAGCTCGCTATTGGACGTGCTGGTTGTCCCGGTGACCGGGGTGGGCAGCAGCGAGGGGATGACGGGCAGGGGGAGGAGGCCGGGACGGTTGTTGCCACTGTTGGGGACGGAAGAGGCAGACGTGGAGACACAGCCGTTAACGGTGCCGCCGCAGCTGCTGTTGGTGATGCAGCGCTCCCGCCTCTCCCACACGCCACGGAAATCCCGCTCAAAATGCTGATGGTACCGTGACATCATGACACAGCGGATCAGGAGAACAGAGACACTTCCGCTCACGGGGAGCTGGAGAAAACCTAATGGAGAAGAAGAAACATATTAATATCTCCAAAAACTACCGTTACTTTTACAAATAAACATCAACAATAAAGATAAATATAAAAATGGGGAAGGATCGGCAAAATGGAAACCTAGGCTCATTGGAAATGACATTTTTACAAAAACATACAAGATAAATACATACTGTAGATTCAATACTATGTTATGACCAAAAAACACAAATAACACTCCTTCAAAGTCAACCAAAACACTGCTAAATGCAAATATAAATAAATAAATAAATAAGCATTGTAAATAAACATTTTGTAAAATAAACTAAATAAATCTGTTGCCTGTTCCGGAGAAAACCGAAGATCATTTATCACTTCGAAACTGCCATGAAATGTGAAAAGGAAAGCAATATCATTTTGCAAATGACCAACAGAAGGGTTTATTTTTTTCATGTTTTTTTTCCACTCATCAGCAATGGAGAAATAAATGATTTCGCTTATAGCGCCTCTTGTGGACTTGTCACCTGAAAAGTGCAGCAAATTGTAGCTTTTGCAGAAATGTAGCCAGAGTCAAGTATTTCCAATGAGTGTAGGTCGTAGAGATTAGATCAATGATCAGTTTATGATCAATTATACAGAAATAAAACAAATATATTGCCATTTAAAGACACTTCATCACAATGAGAATTAATTATCTGATTTTTTTTTTATTCAATAGCAATTAATCTTATATTTTGAATCTGTCGAAATTTGAAAGTATTTAAACATCGGATGCATTATAATTTACAATTATGCAGTTCATATGCTTAAGAACAATAACATATGTGTGTTTTACTAGTAAATACGTTTAATACTTTTTGCTTCAGTCATCATTTTCGTCAAGCCGTGTTGCATTATGGGTCCGCCGCCATATTTACAGGATCGCGCCCAATACCGCTGTATTTAAATGCATGTGTTGGAGGCTGTGTTTGGATTTTTTGTCAAGATTTTAATAAACGTCGATATGGTTGTTCAGTTCAACTGCCATAGCAGGTCACACGATCGTTCAGGGAGAAAACTGAACAACGGAGTATGTTTTTCACCTTTCTTTCTTGGAAAAACAACAAGGGAAGCAGATCGAGGAGCTGACGAGAAGACGCCGGATCGCCGCAATCATGAGGAAAAACTTTACTTATTGTCCTCCACTGCATACTACGTTTGTTAAAAGTTGTACAAAGCAAGAGGTTGTGTATTGTATATTCCTCGATGACTAACATTTAGGAGGATAGTTGATGAATGATGTTGAATTTGCGGTTAATGTTAGCAGCAGATGATAAAGCCAGGACACATTGCATGAATCAAATTCTATTTATTTTCAATTAACAATTTGCTTTAAAATTCTGTACATCTTTTTACATGCCTTTTTTAAAATGTCTGTGAATCATGATTTTATATATCTGCTTAATAAATACATTAAGTGACTTCTCTGTTTCTGTACTGATTGCAACCACAAAGACCCTTTAAGTACACATAACAATGGGCAAATATACATCAAACTTTTAAAATAAACGACCAAATACTGTCATTTTTAGACGTGTCAGCATTAAATGTTGACAATAAGGCACAGTTGTATTTAACAAGTTACCACATCTTGTGGCATTATAAAGTAATGTACAATTTTGCACAACCTATGAAAACTTAACATATGCTGAAAATAGCAAGCTAACATTAACTACGAGAGCTGCTTTTCAGGTAAAATAGCTTGAACTTTATGTACAATAGAAATCAACTTAGCATAGGCTTCGAACACCAAAACTAAATCAGATGTTTCAACGTTTTTTATTGCGGATAGTTTGTCCAAATAGTTTTTTGACAGTGGCATTTAGTTTATCCCAGTAGGGCCCCTTCTCTTTTTCTTTAAACATCTCAATTTCTTCCATTCTTCTTCAATTTTACCTCGTTTTAGCCAAACACCCACTATTATACCGAAGGTAAACAGATATCGTGCCTGTAAAGATGGCGGCCACGTCCCATAATGCAACACGGCGTGACGTACCTCCGCATTCCCTATAACCAGTTGATTTTATTTATAAATAAATGAGCTGTTAAGAAGGACTTTCTCCATCATACTGATGATTGCCGCTCCAGCTCGTCTTTAGAATTACACAGCTTTAATGTTAAATTAGATAAATCTGTTACTTCATTCTGAAGGTGTTAAACACATTTAATTAATCATATTATAAGTTAACACATACAATTTGGCAGCCTTTAATAAAAATGTACAGCTGGCTGGAACCATTAAAACCAATGCACGAATGCAGACATAGCATAAGAATTCAGTGTCTGGTCAGCATCTCCATTGTTGCATGATTCACTCTTTATGATTCTGCCTTTGAATTCGGCACAAAAGACAAGAGGTCACATGTTGTCTGAATGTCTAGAGAGTTATAGATAGCAAGAGCTTTACAGATCAGTCCAGCCATGACGTGTGACAGCAGCACAAAAGACTCACACTGATGCTGATAACAGAGACAAATGAACATGTTTGGTGAACGTGTATCAACTTTGTGAATATAAACATACAGTGGATATAAGAAGTCTGTTTTTATTTGTATCTTTTTTTTTCTGAAATGTCACTTTGGTTTTCAGTGATATTGCATAGATTGTTATTTTTACATTGGAGGTGCAAAAGTTTTCATATTTAATTTTATTTGAATATAATTAGTTTCATATTTTTTGACATGACAAAAAAACATACATTATTTAAATATACATTCGTGTTTAATATATAACACACACACACACACACAGAGTTCAAAAGTTTTAGAATGTTTGGTTTTTATAAAAGTTTTTTTTTAAAACAAGTACAAAGTCTTCTGCTCACCAAGGCTGAACTTATTTGCTTGAATTTATTTATTTTATCTCTCCTTCCTGCTTAGAGTTTGCTTTCAGAAGGATGAAAGCTGTCCTTCACCCTAGACCGGGCTACGTGCCTAAAGGGCCCATAATGTGGCCCTCCAGGCCTTCTATCCTCCACCACAGGTGTCGTGGAACAGGAAAGACTTAAAGACTCTGCCCTGTTTGGGCGTTACATATTTATGTTGAGAAGTCTTCTCGTTGGAGGAAGTCAGACCAACTACTGGTGTGCTTTGGAGCGCCCAGGAAAGGATCCTCGGCCTCTAAGCAAACTTTCAGAAACTGGATCATTCAGGCTATCTCTCTGGCAATATGCCTTTACCTCTGGCCATAAGGGCTCACTCCACTAGAAGCATGGCGTCTTCTAAGGCCCTTCTCTCCAGGGTTTCCCTGCAGGAGGTATGCGATGCTCCGGGTTGGGCTACCCCGCATACCTTTATGAGGTTTTATAGTCTGCACTCTGCACCTTCCTTCTACACCGGGTGCGCAGGTTAGGCAGGCTAGCTGTGCCTAGACAGTTCACACTGGGTCAGGCTCTGATTGTTGTGGCCTAGTGGGTATCCGTTCCCCAAAGTTTCTTCATACGACGCAGAGGGAGTTCCCTCGAAAGGGACGTCTCGGGTTACGACTGTAATGCTGCGTTAAGATGCTGTGTCTCCTTGCTACGCCTCTGTATGCCTGAGAGCGACTTGCTTTGATCTTTTAGAAGCTTCTCTGTTTGTGTGCCAGCATCCATTCATAACTTCCGCATTCTGTGGTGCGTGGTACGTCACATGCTACATAATGATGCAGTGCCAATCAAGATTGGTCAAGTGCAGTGTTTCCCAAACCTGCTCCTGGAGGCACACCAACATAGGGGTGCCACGATATTGACAAAAAAGTGATATTGCGATATCGATAATGAATATTGCGATATCGATATTAATTTCGATATTTTTAAACGTATGTAAAACTAAAAAAGTTATGGGAAAGCGCAGCAAAAAATATTAATAAATAAAACTAGTTTTCTTACAACATAATGTTTATTTCAACTGACAGTCATATTGGACTGGTACAACATGAATAAATAAATAAATAAATAAATAATAACCATGTCCACAGAACAGAACATGTTTTACTGGTTGTATGTACACTACAGTGTAAAAAACAATAAATAAAGAGCAAGTCTACAGAACACACCTAGCCACTTCATGCGTTTTCTGTGATGGGATAGCTATCCGATCTTAAAAAAAAAAACAGGTTTGCCCTCCGAAACGCATTCGAGACGGATTTGAATCCGATCGCTGAAACCACTTCAGGAGAAGGTCTGGGCCGCATTCAGACGGAACTGGACAATAAATGCATCTCGTTGTTGAAACCACATTTGTAAAATGTACTACTCCCAAAAACGCTAAAAAATAAACGTGTGAGAACGGGTTACAGGCTACATGTCATGTTATGGCCAAATATGACGGCGCGCGCAACTGCAACACGCTTACACGCATCACCGCAGATGAGCAGCTGCATCTCTTCATCAAGCCAACGCGCAAACTATCGCAAATCAAAGTGAAAGTAAGTCGCAGACGCTTTACACTTTATTAAAAGTAAATAAACGAAATTATCTTAACGGGGCTGTTGCCGTTCTCTCTTATTGCGTTATTTGATTTTGACATTTTAGCTGATGATCGTAAAATGCAGCTCAACTGTTGCTTTCTGTGACGTGCACTCCATATCGCAGGAATTGCAGATCGGATTTATATCTGTTTTGCAAAAACACATTTATGTGACCAGGTGTAAAAGGAATATATCAGATAGCTATCCGATCAGAGAAAACACATGAAGTTGCCAGGTGGCCTGATGTTTTTGCGCTGGTGTGCGTCGACTGTGTGGTAGTAGAGCAAGGGAGAAGTGAGAGAGTGACGGCGATTAGCTTTGGAGCGAGTAGCGACTCTACAGTCATATTAAGAAAAACGAAGTGTCTCCCTGTTCTTTCTGACCACTATGGGAAATCTGTAGCATGAAAAGTTAACCCTCTCCTTGATTTCATGTTTATGGAGAAGGAGAATCAGGAAATTAGTCGGGGGAAATGCAACGGTGCATGTCGGACCGGACGCATCAAAATATTGCATAAATATCGCGAGACTTTCGATATTGATATCGAGCAACGTGATATCGCGATAACGATATTGATTCGATATATCGTGCACCCCTACACCAACACTACACATTTTGGATGTGTCCCTTATCTAACCCATATATTTCTGGTCTTGGAGTCTCTACTGATAAGTTGATTCAGGTGTGATTGATTAGGAAGAGTTGGAAAATGTGTAATGTGTAGTGTTGGTGTGACTCCAGGAACAGGGTTGGGAAACACTGGTCCATTGTTACATGTGCTTCAGGCGCTTCGAGCAGAGGGCGTTTCCCAAAGTGTCGTCAAACGACGCAGCGTCTCTTTCCCTTCTCAAGTTCTCAAGGAACAAGGGTTACAGTTGTAACCCAAGATGTTTTGCCACTTGCTTTACCAACTTAAAGAGCCCCTATCATAGCATTTGAAATGTTCCTATTTTTGTTTTGGGAGTTCCCAAAAACAGTTTCACGTGCATGCAAGGACAAAAAACACTTTAGTTGTCTTATAATATGCATTAATTTTTACCTGATTTGCTCAACGACTCCTAAATGATTCGTTCGACGATTCATTTTCCCAAACACCTCATTTGTGTGACGTAAATCTGCGGTAAATGGTCAAATGACCCAGTCAGTTGTGATTGGTAAACCGTAGGCAGAGATTGTCGAAAATGGAACAACCATTACCATTAATAGATAATAGCTTGTCAAGTGTTGAAAATTGTATACAGTGTATGAACAGACATGTCATCAATTTTGCCTTACACAGTCATTATTTGCGTTAGCCCAACACAGAAACATATTGATAAAGCATTGCAGTAGTAGCTACACCAAGTACAATCCAAGTAAATATAGCTGCGAGCAGCGATTACGGGCCCAAGCCGGTGGCACCGCAACCCTGGTGCACCAGGGTGGCGGTACCGCCGGCTTTGGCCCTTCATCGCTGCTCGCAGCTATATTTATTTATATATATATATATATATATATATAAAGCCGGTGGCATCGCCACCCTGGTGCCTTTAGGGTTATTGTGCACGACGTGACACAAAATATCTGCTCGCTATCTGCCGAACGGCTCTGGTAGTCCCGCTTCAGCACTGATGATGTTGTAGAAATAGTGTGCTCTGGTTGGTCTGGATTATTCGGGATTTTTTATTTTATACAGAAATAAGTTATTTATAATTCAGATGAGAATAAAGTTAGTGTTGATTAAAATGAAGGAAAACAAATATATTGATCTGAAATATAGCACATTCATTTTACATTTATTTAGGTTCAATTACCAAACATAAAATCTTAATTTAATTTAAAGCAAACAATACATTTGAAATACATGGGTTGTATGCACATTTTTTTTTTTATAAAAAATATATATATATCCAAAAAGACAAGGCTTAAAAACTCACTGTAACAGACACAATCTCTCTCTCACACACACACACACACACACACACACACACACACACACACACACACACACACACAACACACACACACACACACACACACACACACACACACACACACACACACGTCAAGTCACATTTTAGATGCAATATTGAATAAGCAGAAAAATCGGATTTTCTGCTCTGAAAATATAAATAAGCATACAAATTGAATAAGCACTTTGAATATTCTAAACAGAATAAGCATTAGTCGCTAATGAATAAGTACTAGTACTTAATGGAATAGATACTAATATCTAAAAAATAAGTACTAGTAGCATGAAAATAGAGACTAGTATGTTAAAATGATTAAATGTTAAAACGGCTTGCCATATTGGCTCAGAGAGAGAGAGAAAATGACATTTTAGATAATAGCACCTATTAATAGATACTAGTATTTATTCAATAAATACTAGTTCTAAGTCATTACATACTAGTACCTATTAAATAGATACCAGTACTTATTCATTAGCTACTAATACGTATTCAAAAGAATATCTAAAGAATAAGCACTACTATCTAAAGAATAGGCACTAGTACTAAAGAATAAGCACTAGTCGCTAATGAATAAGTACTATTACTTAATGGAATAGATACTAGTATCTAAAAAATAAGTACTAGTAGCATGAAAAAAGAGACTACTAGGTTAAAATGATTAAATGTTAAAACGGCTTGCCATATTGACTCAGAGCATCAAAAGCATCAAACAAGAATATTAAGGTTTGATGCGTTGCCACAGCAACAGTTTCAAAGATATCAAGAATCCCTTCACAGGTCTTCATCTGCAGTGTATTTACATTATACAGATGAAGTTTGAAGCAAATCGGGTAAAAATAAGAGGGTGATTTCAAAGCCTTTAGGAAGTGACACACTTCCTGCTGCCAGTTGGTGGCGCTATAACTTTGACTCACAATAGTCACATCCATGTGATCGGACTCTTACAGCGAACACACTGCTGAAGTTTCATCAAGATCAGTTAATGTATGCAGAAGTTATAACACACTTCCTGTTTCCATTATTCGCCATAAATTCGTTTCCTCGCCACGGCCAAACCGTTCGAGATATCAAAAATCCCCTGGCAATTTTTCATCCTCAATGTCTTGACTTCATGCTGACTGAGTTTCGTGGCGATTGGTTGAATTCTCTAGGAGTAGTATATCGAATTCCAGGGGCATACGCTTTCAAACAAACCATAATAGCCGACTTCCTGTTGGGCTGGGGTAAAAAGTAAAAGTACAAAGGATATATGAATCGATGAGATCTATATGTGTACCAAGTTTCATATTATTACATGCAAGCGTGTTTGATTTATGGACCAAGTTTTCGGACCCCGTTCCAGGGGGCGCTGTCGAGCCCCCCTGCCACGCCCGGGTACCAGCTTCAGCCCGGCCCTGATGGCCGCGGTTTCTGACCCGTGTGCAAAGTTTCAAGAGTTTTTGAGCATGTTAAGGGCCCCAAAAGTGTGCTAAGAATCTCAAAAGTATCCAAAAAGAATATTAAAGTTTGATGCGTTGTCACGGCAACAGCATCTAAGATATCAACAATCCTTTCACAGGTCTACATCTGGCATGTGTCTACATTATACACATCAAGTTTGAAGCAAATCGGGTAAAGCCTGTTTGATTTATGGACCAAGTTTTCGGACCCCGTTCCAGGGGGCGCTGTCGAGCCCCCCTGCCACGCCCGGGTACCAGCTTCAGCCTGGCCCTGATGGCCGCGGTTTCTGACCCGTGTGCAAAGTTTCAAGAGTTTTTGAGCATGTTAAGGGCCCCAAAAGTGCGCTAAGAATCTCAAAAGTATCCAAAAAGAATATTAAAGTTTGATGCGTTGTCACGGCAACAGCATCTAAGATATCAACAATCCTTTCACAGGTCTACATCTGGCTTGTGTCTACATTATACACATCAAGTTTGAAGCAAATAGGGTAAAGCGTGTTGGATATATGGACCAAATTGTCGGACCCGTTCAAGGGGGCGCTGTCGAGCCCCCCTGCCACGCCCGGGTACCAGCTTCAGCCTGGCCCTGATGGCCGCGGGTTTTGTCCTGTGTGCAAAGTTTCAAGAGTTTTCGAGCACGTTAAGAACCCCAAAAGTGCCCGAAAGCATAAAAAAAGCATGAAAAAGCTTAAAAAAAGGAATATTAATGTTTGATGCATTGCCATGGCAACAGTGTCTAAGATATCAATAATCCTTTCACAGGTCTACATCTGGCATGTGTCTACATTATGCACATGAAGTTTGAAGCAAATCGGGTAAAAATAAGAGGGTGATTTAAAAGCATTTTGAAAGTGACACACTTCCTGCTGCCAGTTGGTGGCGCTATAACTTTGACTCACAATAGTCACATCCATGTGATCGGCCTCTTACAACGAACACACTGCTGAAGTTTCATCAAGATTAGTTAATGTATGCAGTAGTTATGACACACTTCCTGTTTCACGTTTCTCGCCATAATTTCGTTTCCTCGCCACGGCCAAACCGTTCGAGATATCAAAAATCCCCTCGCAAACTTTCATCCTCAATGTCTTGACTTCACGCTGACCGAGTTTCGTGCCGTGTGTTTGAATTCTCTAGGAGGAGTGTTTCACATTCCTTTGCATGCGTTTTCCAAACAAGCCTAAATAGCCGACTTCCTGTTGGGCTGGGGTAAAAAGTTAGAGTGCGAAGTATATATGAAACGATGAGATCTACATGTGTACCGAGTTTCATATTATTACATGCAAGCGTGTTTGATTTATGGACCATGTTTTCGGACCCCGTTCCAGGGGGCGCTGTCGAGCCCCCCTGCCACGCCCGGGTACCATCTTCTGCCCGGCCCTGATGGCCGCGGGTTCTGACATGTGTGCAAAGTTTCAGGAGTTTTTGAGCATGTTAAGGCCTCCAAAAGTGTCCAAAAGGTAGTAAAAAAATAATTAGAAGAATAATAATAATAATAATAATAAATAATCCTTAGGAAAACAATAGGGCCTTCGCCCTTAGGGCTTGGGCCCTAAATATAGCTGCGAGCAGCGATTACGGGCCCAAGCCGGTGGCACCGCAACCCTGGTGCACCAGGGTGGAGGTACCGTCGGCTTTGGCCCTTCATCGCTGCTCGCAGCTATATTTATATATATATATATATATATATATATATATATATATATATATATATATATATATATATATATATATATATATATATATATAAAGCCAGTGGCACCGCCAGCCTGGTGCCTTTAGCGTTATTGTGCACGACGTGACACAAAATATCTGCTCGCTATCTGCCGAACCGCTCTGGTAGTTCCGCTTCAGCACTGATGATGTTGTAGAATTAGTGCGCTCTGGTTGGTCTGGATTATTGGGGATTTTTTAATTTATGCAGAAATAAGTTGTTTATAATACAGATAGAGAATAAAGTTAGTGTTGATTAAAATGAAAGAAAACAATTATATTGATCTGAAATATAGCACATTAATTTTAAATTTATTTAGGTTCAATTACCAAACATACAATCTTAATTTAATTTAAAGCAAACAATACATTTAAAATATATGGGTTGTATGCACATAAAAAAAAAGAAGATATATCCAAAAAAGACAAGGCCTTAAAGCAGTGGTTCTCAATCTTGGTCCTATGGGTGCCACTGCTCTGCACATTTTATATGTCTCCTTTATCTGACACACCCACTTCAGTTAATAAAGCTCTTTCCTAACGAGCTGATGATCTGAATCAGGTGTGTTAAATGAGGGAGACATACAAACTATGCAGAGCAGTGGCTCCCTAGGACCAGGATTGAGATCCACTGCCTTAAGGTTAAACTCTTTTCACTGTAACAGACACACTCTCTCTCACACACACACACACACACACACACACACACACACACACACACACACACACACACACACACACACACACACACGTCAAGTCACTTACATTTTAGATGCAATATTGACGGTTTTTCTGTTTCAGCAGCGAAAATAGTTAAACAAAGATCACAGCAGAACCATTGCGCATCTGTGCCGATAGACGATAATAGTTAAGCCAGCATCGCGACCCCCCCCCCCCCCCATGTTTCCATGGTGACGCGTCATGCTTGGCACGTGATTCACCACAGCCAAAATAGCGCTGTGTGACATGTAACGTTAGCGCTTTTATTTATAAATATTAACAAACCTGGTTACCATGTCATCAACTATCTTCTATTCTTATTCTCAAATGTGTGTAAGTGAGTTTGTTTTGTCGTTTAAAAAACAGTTTCTCCCGAAATACATGGCCGGTGAACTGGGAGAAGAATAGAGATTGCTAATGTGACGTCACCAGTGACGTATTACCAGTGGTGAACGCAAAGCATTTTGGGGATCCGCGGCACAAACAGAAGGCGCCAGTATTGATTGCATGGAGGGAAGAACGCAGTGTACAAGATTCCGTCTACCTGCTGTGTTGTAAACTGCAGTAGTCGTTCTCACGATAGAAGTGGCATAAAGCTTAAGAACGGAAAATCCTTTTATCGTTTTCCAGCGTGGAAAAATAATAACTACAACCCATGTTTCAGAGGTGACAAAAAGGCGACGAATGCCTGGCATGGATAGCAGCAGAGTTTAGAGTGTGACAAAAGCACAATGTTGTGTTTTATTGCGAGTGTACACAAATATAATTAAAAACCTTGCAGTTCTGTTTGAATGATGTCCTGTTATGAACAAAATGACGGAGTATGTTCTTATGTTTCCACCAGTCGATCGCGTCTCTCTATCAAATACCTCAAATATATTCTATAATCTTTGGAAGCCGAAATCTCAAATAAAATCAGACTAATATCACAGATCTAAAGTGTAACCATATAGGTTACGTTTGAATGTTTAGTGGTTCTGTCCTCCGTCCGTCGTCACTCATAAGCAGGGCTCTCTCTCTCTCTCTCTCTCTCTCTCTCTCTCTCTCTCTCTCTCTCTCTCCGCTCGTGCCCGCGCCCTCTCGCGGACAAACACACACACACACACACACTCCAAGATTGCAATCTTGACATGAATTCTGACTGCATGCAGATAGATGAGAGAGCGCGAGGAGTGTGGTGCTTAAACTTGCGACTTGAAGTTACTGAAAACTTCGTGTGTGTAGATTTGTCATACGTTTGTGCATTTTATTTATTTATTTTTTTGGAATTGAGAATATATTGTCAAGTCTGATTTATATATATCTCATATCATGTAGTTGTGCTGGAAGTTGGGCAACAGGTTGACGTCTCCTGACCAGTCACTCATAAAGGATCCAGTCCCTTGATTTCCTTTATTTTCTCCTCATATCTCGTCTTTGCATTAGAATTGAGTTTTAGGCGGTATGGTCCGACAATGTTATCTTTAGCCCGCTGCATTTTGTAGGATTATAATATGTTTTTCACACTACTGTTTTATTTTTTTCATTCCAGAAAGCAAGCCTGCTATGCCAGCCCATCTAAACTCTGTGTAAACTGGCCAAACATACCCATAATTCTTTGCGTTCTGATGACGTTGCCGCCCAGTTGGTCACATGTCTTAGCGATCTCTATAGAGTTAACTTTATAGTTCCTTACACTGTGTGTCTGATATGAACAGTGTTGGGAGTAACGCGTTACAAAAGTAATGCATTACAGTAACATATTACTTTTTGCTGTAACGCAGTAGTGTAAGGCATTACTAATCAATTTTCAGTAATATTTTACTCGGTACATGTTCAGTAAGGCTTGCGTTACAAGTTACAACAGACTTTTAGTTTTAATTGTAAAAAAAAAAAAATAATAATAATACACAGCAAGACCGCGAGACATTAATGAGTGAAAAATGAAAGTAGGCTAAATTACCTGTTCGTGGTCAGTCGATACCGCGTGTGGTGTCCAAGTCTGTTAATAAAAACTATATGGCAGCGTCTGATATTTGTATAGCGATTTATTTCTTACAGGAGTGCCGTGAGGTATGATCTCGGCCTCTGTGCTCGCGCTGGCCAGTGGAAAAGCGGCTAAAGCCTTAATGGTGAAGATGGCATGAAGAAGACTGTACATTCGCGAGATGGACGTATGCGGCTATTCGTTCTGTGTTTTCTCTCTAAACAGTTAGGCTATGTTTATGTGGTATTTTTCATGTTTTCATCAGGTAATCATGTTTTTGATGCGGTGGTGACGCGTTCATTTAAGCGGCGCTGCCGATAAAGCACCTAAAATCTGTCACAAAGAACCGGCAAAAGCAATGATTATGAATATGTCAAATATAACAAGGAGACATTTTAATTGTTTTTTAATAGTCAAGGCGAAGTTGACGATGCTGACTCGCGATCTTCGCAGTAGGCTAGTACCAGAGAGAAATGCACAATTAATTTCATAAGCAGAGAGCAGTCTGTTCTCTTTCGTTTTGAATTGTTCTGTTTTACACATAGACATTTCAACATAGATATATTTTTCAGGTCAGTGAATAGACTACCTTATACACTGAGTTTTGGTTCATTTATGAGTGAATTGTCCTCCGTGTCTTGATTATTTATAATTGTCTGCTATATTTAGCCTACTTCTCATTTATAAAATCCAGGCAAAATTAAGATACAATTAATACAAAACGAAATTCACTTTAAAGAAAGGCTTTGTGTCTTCTGTGTAAGGTCTTTGTGAAAGTTTTAAAGCAGTATTTTAGTGCCGCTTCAGAGCGCTCGCGTCCGTAACGGAGAACTGTCACGTCTGTAACATTGTTTTTTCCTCATAAATGCGAACACGAAAAATAAAATAAAATAAATATTTTATGTTCTGTGGAGAGCCAACCCTTCTTCATCCGATTTGCGCTGTGTAGGCTAATTCACAAAATTACAACAACAAAAATCGTTGCCTCCTAAAAGTTAAAGATTTTTTTTTGTCATGCATGACTGTCTATTTCCCTAATATTAAAATTAAAACGCATGTGTAGACTGATATTTTTCTAATGTCTGGACTCCTTTCAGGAGGAGCCTATGGATAAACAGACGTTTCAATATTTTGGTATTAATGCATTTTCTGAGAATTTATTTTTTAAGTTTTGACAGCAAATGCCATGTCCATAACGCTGGAATTCCCAAATTTTAAATAATTTATTCTTAAGTGTTTTGTGGTGTAGGTCTACGTATTTTATAATGTTAAGTTAACTTCAAATAATACTAATAGTAATTTAAAGATGTGGTAGCATTGGATCTGGACGGTATGGATAACGCTGGGAGTTGGAAGTGGTGTGTCGCGATTCTGCAGGTTTGTGGATCTGAGTGTTGCGATTTCGGTTTCATATCGCATATCGTTAAAGCCCTAGTCATTTTAGAATGTTAAGTTCTACTTCTGTATAGTTATTTTGGTGAAAGTAACTCAAAAGTAATACAGGAGTAATGTAACGCATTACAATTCTGAGACAGTAATATTGTAAGGTAATGAATTACTTTTAAATAACAGTAACATGTAATATATAATGTATTCCAGTTTGGAAGTAACTTGCACAACACTGGATATGAATAAAATCCGTCGGCAAATATATTTGAATGGGTTGTTATTGCTGCTTCCATAGACACCATTGTGTATTTTACAAACTATAAATGTATTGTTTTGCTATAAATTATATGCATTTATACGGAGCCCCTAAAGGGACGTGGTGGTGGAAAAAAATTTAGGATGGGAGAATTTTTTTTTTTTTTAATCTTTTGCGTTCCCTCGCAAAACTTTTGCGTTCCCCCGAGAAACTTTGCGTTCCCTCGCAAAAGTTATTTGCGTTCCCACGCAAAAGTTTTGCGTTCCCTCGCAAAGTTATTTGCGTTCCCACGCAAAAGTTTTGCGTTCCCTCGCAAAGATATTTGCGTTCGCACGCAAAACCTGTTGTGAGCTCGGACAGACACTTCCTGTTTAATGTCCCGCTGGCAGTGCTTCAGAGCTCCGTACGTTAATGGAGCGATTCATAGTGTTTGAACTTGGACTCAAATAAAGAAATGCGGTCAAGGAGTTCAGTGAAGTTGGCAATATTCAAATAGGCTATTCGAACTTCCCGGATCAATATTTTTGAGCTAAACGTTGTTAAAACACAAACGACACCTATTTACAATCACAGTAACCTAGACAACGAGCTAATTCTCCTCAAAACGAGCTTTATAATATAAATGTATCTCTAAACAGCCGATTGAGAGACAAGTCCAAATAAGGGACCGTCTGCAAAGTGCAAATCCCCTAACCCTTCTGCACATTTTATATTATTAAACATATTCTATAGCTTCACTATGACACACTGTAGCTACTGTCGCCAAATTTAGTTCACACATCACTGCTATCCTGCTGGTTATACTACAATACTTAGTTTGATTTAAAAAAAAAAAATCATATAATTGTTATGATTTTTTTATTATGAAATAAAATCAATAACTTCACACTGTTATACGCCATTGAAATTCAGTAAGCAAATATAATGCATATGCTATGATTGCAACTATTATGTTAGCTGCACACAGTAGCAATATAATTTGTGTAAATACTAGGCCTACTTATTTTTTTATGTGAGCGCTTGCAGAGCGCTTGCAATGCCAAGGTCACATGACCTTTGATTCCCAGGGAAAAGCAAGAACTCATAAGAATGTAAATGTGTTTGGATATTAGTGTCTTCCAAATAAATAATAACTGTAAATGTAACTGTTGTATAACCAATATTAGAGCAGTGAGATGTGAACTAAATTTAGTGTGTTACAGTGAAGTTTTGAATATTTTTCATAATATAAAATGTGCAAAAGCTGTAGTATGACCAGTGGGTCACCATTGATGTGTAAGCTGAATTGGGTGGCACTACAGTTTGTAACATTAAAGTTAATGACTATTTTTGTATTTTTGAATATGAGTTGATGCTGTAGTCGTTTTTTGGGCAATATTGCACTTTGCAGATGGACCTCTAGCACTTGACTTGTCTCTCAGCCGCATGCACATAAAGATCAATTTAGCCTATATTATAAAGCTCGTTTTGAGGAGAATTTGGTTGTAGCTCGTTGTCTAGGTTACTCAGTAACCGTTACTGTGATTGTAAATAGGTGTCATTTGTGTTTTAACAACGTTTAGCTCAAGAATATTGATCCGGGAAGTTCGAATAGCCTATTTGAATATATTGCCAGCTTCACTGAACTCCTTGACCGCATTTCTTTATATTCGAGTCCAAGTTCAAACACTATGAAACGCTCCATGAACGTACGGAGCTCTGAAGCACTGCCAGCGGGACATTAAACAGGAAGTGTCTGTCCGAGCTCACAACAGGTTTTGCGTGCGAACGCAAATAAATTTGCGAGGGAACGCAAAACTTTTGCGTGGGAACGCAAATAACTTTGCGAGGGAACGCAAAACTTTTGCGTGGGAACGCAAATATCTTTGCGAGGGAACGCAAAACTTTTGCGAGGGAACGCAAAGTTTCTCGGGGGAACGCAAAAGTTTTGCGAGGGAACGCAAAAGATTAAAAAAATAATAATTCTCCCATCCTAAAAAAATTTTCACCACCACGTCCCTTTAGGGGCTCCGTACATTTAAATGTCTGAAACCTAAAATAAACATTATGTGGTTAAAAACACTGAATAGTTGTGATATAATATGACAAGCACTGAACGCGTCTGTCTCTGGCTCAGCGCCAGCCACAGCGCGAAAGCACAGTCTGGATCTGGCTGCTCTGTCACGTGTACATTGTACATCATGTACATTCGCTCCTAGTGGTCAGCTGCTGCAGACTCAGAGCGTGCCGAAATCAAAATGGCTGATGAGATGTAGAGGAAAATATCTCCGCGTTGTGCCTACGCCCCTTAGCTGTTCTAAATCCACTGTAAAACACGGCTTTGCGGGGCTTATTGCTTAAGTGAAAAATTAAAACGTTAGCCCCGCCCCTCCTCCCGATATCATCGTCCATCGCGATGTTTCACTGTACACATCGTCTGATGCCAAATTGGTAGACATCGCAAACCCTAGATTCAATGACCAATCCATACCTGTCTCATTCATGAATGACTCAGTCGTTCGAACGAATCGTTTGAACGAATGAATCAATGACTCGCTCATTAAGACGGTAGCCTGGCGACACCTAGTGACGGTTCAGTGTTATGTTTAAAAGTATCATTCTTTCCAACGATTTTTAATTGACTCATATTTAAAACAATCTCATAACATCTTTTAATGCATTGTTATTTTTCAATGTAAATGATGTAATTTGATCAGCCCTACCTAGGGTAACAGCCATATAGTATCTTATTATTCTAAATAATTGAATTTATTGATCAAATTTACAAATTAAAATGAAAGATGAAGCATACATTTAATAAGACTGGACTAGGGGTGCCTTGCAGATATTACAATTATGCACTTTTAAATATACCATTGCCACCCACCGTCAATTTGGTGTGTGTGTGTGTGTGTGTGTGTGTGTGTGTGTGTGTGTGTGTGTGTGTGTGTGTATGTGTGTGGGTTGGTTTGTGTGGGTTGGTTTATGTGATTTATGAGGACACAAATTTGTATAATGACGTGTATTACACTGGTATTACAACTTATGGGTGGTTTATGAGGACATTTCAAAAGTCCTCATAAATCAAATGGCTTGAAAAACATAAAAAACAATGTTTTATTAAAAAAATTTAAATGCAGCATGTCTGTTATATGCCTTTACTTTATTAAAAAAACGTATTTAAAAAATACAAGGCTTAAGACATTTATTTCCTTTTTTAATGAAGGCCAAACCACACAGCAGTGAAATGGTTAATCTAGCCCCACTCCCCCTCCCCTCCCCACACTCACAGACACACACACACAGAGAGCAGGCACATAGCCCCACTCCCCCTCCCCCTCCCCACACTCACAGACACACACACACAGAGAGCAGTCACAGAGACGTAGGCTCAGAGAGAAATGACCATATTCAAACCAAAATATCTGACTTCCTCTTGGTTATTGCTAATGACTGTAAATTAGAAAGTTGTCTGGCTGGAGGAGAACTATATAAATACAGATTTTTGTAACTCTAGATGAAACTAACCCGCCCACTTTTGTCAAAAGGTGGCGCTACTGAGTCCCTGCACCACGCCCATTTCTGAAACTATGCACATGTCACCTGGCTAATAAATATGATCTGTCTGTCGAGTTTCATGCAATTTTAAGCAATTTCAGGCATGCTAAGAGTCTCAAAAGCATCCAAAAAGAATATTAAAGTTTGATGGATTGCCACAGCAACAGTTTCAAAGATATCAAGAATCCATTCACAGGTCTACATCTGCCGTGTATTTACATTATACAGATGAAGTTTGAAGCAAATCGGGTAAAAATAAGAGGGTGATTTCAAAGCATTTTGAAAGTGACACACTTCCTGCTGCCAGTTGGTGGCGCTATAACTTTGACTCACAATAGTCACATCCATGTGATCGGGCTCTTACAACGAACACACTGCTGAAGTTTCATCAAGATTAGTTAATGTATGCCGTAGTTATGACACACTTCCCGTTTCACGTTTCTCGCCATAATTTCGTTTCCTCGCCACGCCCAAACCGTTCGAGATATCAAAAATCCCCTCGCAAACTTTCATCCTCAATGTCTTGACTTCACGCTGACCGAGTTTCGTGCCGTGTGTTTGAATTCTCTAGGAGGAGTGTTTCACATTCCTTTGCATGCGTTTTCCAAACAAGCCTAAATAGCCGACTTCCTGTTGGGCTGGGGTAAAAAGTTAGAGTGCGAAGTATATATGAAACGATGAGATCTACATGTGTACCGAGTTTCATATTATTACATGCAAGCGTGTTTGATTTATGGACCATGTTTTCCGACCCCGTTCCAGGGGGCGCTGTCGAGCCCCCCTGCCACGCCCGGGTACCATCTTCAGCCCGGCCCTGATGGCCGCGGGTTCTGACATGTGTGCAAAGTTTCAGGAGTTTTTGAGCATGTTAAGGCCTCCAAAAGTGTCCAAAAGGTAGTAAAAAAATAATTAGAAGAAGAAGAAGAAGAATTATAAAATATAGCTGCGAGCAGCGATTACGGGCCCAAGCCGGTGGCACCGCAACCCTGGTGCACCAGGTTGGCGGTACCGTCGGCTTTGGCCCTTCATCGCTGCTCGCAGCTATATTTATATATATATATATATATAAAGCCAGTGGCACCGCCAGCCTGGTGCCTTTAGCGTTATTGTGCACGACGTGACACAAAATATCTGCTCGCTATCTGCCGAACGGCTCTGGTAGTTCCGCTTCAGCACTGATGATGTTGTAGAATTAGTGCGTTCTGGTTGGTCTGGATTATTGGGGATTTTTTAATTTATGCAGAAATAAGTTATTTATAATACAGATAGAGAATAAAGTTAGTGTTGATTAAAATGAAAGAAAACAATTATATTGATCTGAAATATAGCACATTAATTTTAAATTTATTTAGGTTCAATTACCAAACATACAATCTTAATTTAATTTAAAGCAAACAATACATTTAAAATATATGGGTTGTATGCACATAAAAAAAAAGAAGATATATCCAAAAAAGACAAGGCCTTAAAGCAGTGGTTCTCAATCTTGGTCCTATGGGTGCCACTGCTCTGCACATTTTATATGTCTCCTTTATCTGACACACCCACTTCAGTTAATAAAGCTCTTTCCTAACGAGCTGATGATCTGAATCAGGTGTGTTAAATGAGGGAGACATACAAACTATGCAGAGCAGTGGCTCCCTAGGACCAGGATTGAGATCCACTGCCTTAAAGGGTTAAACTCTTTTCACTGTAACAGAAACACACTCTCACACACACACACACACACACACACACACACACACACACACACACCACACACACACACGTCAAGTCACTTACATTTTAGATGCAATATTGACGGTTTTTTCTGTTTCAGCAGCGAAAATAGTTAAACAAAGATCACAGCAGAACCATTGCGCATCTCACAGCAACATGTTTTCTCATTACTGAATGATTCAGCATTTTGGACAAATTGGTTTACTCAAAGATTCAATTAGGGTTGTGCCGATAGACGATATCATAGTTAAGCCAGCATCGCGACCCCCCCCCCCCATGTTTCCATGGTGACGCGTCATGCTTGGCACGTGATTCACCACAGCCAAAATAGCGCTGTGTGACATGTAACGTTAGCGCTTTTATTTAAAATATTAACAAACCTGGTTACCATGTCATCAACTATCTTCTATTCTGATTCTCAAATGTGTGTAAGTGAGTTTGTTTTGTCGTTTAAAAAACAGTTTCTCCCGAAATACATGGCCGGTGAACTGGGAGAAGAATAGAGTTAACTTTATACTTACACTGTGTGTCTGATATGAATAAAATCCGTCGGCAAATATATTTGAATGGGTTGTTATTGCTGCTTCCATAGACACCATTGTGTATTTTACAAACTATAAATGTATTGTTTTGCTATAAATTATATGCATTTAAATGTCTGAAACCTAAAATAAACATTATGTGGTTAAAAACACTGAATAGTTGTGATATAATATGACAAGCACTGAACGCGTCTGTCTCTGGCCAAAGAGTATAGAAGCACAAGAGGCGAAACTCTGATGCTTTTCTGGTAACAGCCACTAGGTGGCGCTTCGGGAGTGCGGCCGCCATTTTGGGATGAAGATTCCAACGGGAGTTACTGGACAACAGCACAGATAACAGTTTTTTGAGGTAGTTTTTTCTTGCATTATTGAATATTTCCATTTTATGCAACTTTACACATTTACTACTATTATTAGTTACCAACTCCACTTGGCCTGAAATATATTTTGTACGTTTTAATCCCCTGGATCATGCTACAAACATGATGATCTTTATGATGCATTGCTGTGTCCGTTATCCTATAATTGCCACAATTTTGTACAGTGGCTGTGTTTTTGTTTACATTCTCTTGCTTTAACGGTCCTTAATATACGATATAATTAGTTTACTGTAAAGCTATTTCTATTGCTGGTATATAGGCCTAATAGTTGTACGAAATAGAGTCTGTAGGCCTACTACATACGTGTTGTTGTAGCCATTAAATAAGCGCATTTAGTTTCATATTTGTTCAAATATTATAATGTGTTTTTCCCCATGTTGATTATGAAAAGTGAACAGCATGAGTAGGATATGATATCGGGAGACATGAAGTGGGTCATACATGATTTTGACTCATTAGCCTACGTTGTGTTTTGTAGAAAGCCTTTCTTTAAAATTTTTTTTCGTTTTGTGTAAATTGTATCTTAATTTAAACAAATTACCTGGATTTATAAGCAAATATAGCAGACAATATAATCATGACATACGGCGAGGTCATTTGCAGTGCTCGTGAACTTGAGCGAATCTCATCATAAATTAACCGAAATATGCCTCAGACATGAAAAATATAGAAAGCTTGCAACTAAATCTTTAAACGAAACTATTCCAAACGAGAAGAAATAGGCTACTCTCTGATTATGTTGCACACTCACATATTATGTATGTCGAAATAACGAGATATTATGTCGAAATAACATTATAAATAATAAATCTTTAAATATATTTGATTGAATGCTGAATGTTGTGCTTATTCGATTTAGTAAAATTAAAACTCTAGTTGTGATAATTAAAATTATTGAATATTAAATATTGAAGTTTTGCTCATTTAATAAGATTAATAGTATACAATATAGGCTATAAGTGCGCAGCTCCCCCTGTCAATGATCTAGCACCCCCTCGGCACCTGCGTTAAAAATTATCTGGCGCTGCCCCCTCTTTTTACATAATTATTTCAACCTAAAAATGACCTCTGCACTGTACTAAATACATAATATATGACTGCCGAGTGGCTTTCACCCCAAAATGGCGGAAGCGTAGCGCTGCTGCTGGGCGCTGGTGTTGCAATGGAACGTTCTATTGGCTTTCACTTCTTGTAAATATACGTTCTTTGCTCTGGCTCAGCGCCAGCCACAGCGCAAAAAGCACAGTCTGGATCTGGCTGCTCTGTCACGTGTACATTGTACATCATGTACATTCGCTCCTAGTGGTCAGCTGCTGCAGACTCAGAGCGTGCCGAAATCAAAATGGCTGATGAGATGTAGAGGAAAATATCTCCGCGTTGTGCCTACGCCCCTTAGCTGTTCTAAATCCACTGTAAAACACGGCTTTGCGGGGCTTATTGCTTAAGTGAAAAATTAAAACGTTAGCCCCGCCCCTCCTCCCGATATCATCGTCCATCGCGATGTTTCACTGTACACATCGTCTGATGCCAAATTGGTAGACATCGCAAACCCTAGATTCAATGACCAATCCATACCTGTCTCATTCATGAATGACTCAGTCGTTCGAACGAATCGTTTGAACGAATGAATCAATGACTCGCTCATTAAGACGGTAGCCTGGCGACACCTAGTGACGGTTCAGTGTTATGTTTAAAAGTATCATTCTTTCCAACGATTTTTAATTGACTCATATTTAAAACAATCTCATAACATCTTTTAATGCATTGTTATTTTTCAATGTAAATGATGTAATTTGATCAGCCCTACCTAGGGTAACAGCCATATAGTATCTTATTATTCTAAATAATTGAATTTATTGATCAAATTTACAAATTAAAATGAAAGATGAAGCATACATTTAATAAGACTGGACTAGGGGTGCCTTGCAGATATTACAATTATGCACTTTTAAATATACCATTGCCACCCACCGTCAATTTGGTGTGTGTGTGTGTGTGTATGTGTGTGTGTGTGTGTGTGTGTGTGTGTGTGTGTGTGTGTGTGTGTGTTAGGGGTTGAACGACTTCAGATTTTTTGAAGTCGACTGTTATGACATCAAAGTCGAGTCGACGTCGACTAGTCGATGACGTCATTCATAAAAACACAAAAGATAGGACTGCTTTGCAACATGTCACAATTTGCAATTAATTAACAGAAAATTATACAGATGCTGACAGTTCATAATGGGGCCGTTTACACCTGGACACTTCATGCGTTTTTACTGATCTGATTTATCAAAACGATTCAACTTACACATAAATATGTTTTCGCAAAACGGATATAAATCCGATCATCAAACAACGCGCTATATATGCAGATTTAACGGATTTCACGTCACCAACAGTAATGTGCTGCATTTTATTGATCATCAGCTAATTTCAAAATCAAAGACGCAATAAGAGAAACAGCACTGGTAAGATTATTTTGTTTCTTTACTTTTAACGAAGATGATTGTGTGTTAAGCGTCTGCGACTTACTTTCACTTTGATTTGCGATAGTTTGCACGTTGGCTTGATGAATAGACAATCAGCTGCTCATCTGCGGCGATGCGTGTTGCAGCTTCATCGCTATAATACGCTCTCACATGCTCTCACACGTTTATTTTTAGCATTTTTTGGAGAAGTCCAATTTACATATGTGGTTTCAACAACCAGATGCATTTACACTTGTCCAGTTTCGTCTGTTAAGCGGCCCAGACCTCCACCTGAAGTGGTTTGAGCGATCGGATTTAAATCCGTCTCGAATGCGTTATGGATGGCATTTACAGCCCGCTGTTTACATCATCATCATCATGATTATGATCGCATTATGCGCAGATCCATCCAAGTAATAATATTCCAATTAATTGCGGGTAAATGGCTACATCAATATGTTATAAATAACTGAAAAACATAATGTTTTAATGATTTTAATAAAGAGACTGAACTCTAATTTCCTGGTAAAACAGTGGGCGTGCATCATGCTTTTACTTTCGTTTTCAACAATATGGGTTAGTAAAGTATTTACACACACTTAATGTACCAATGCTGCTTTCTTGCTGCAATAACTCTCTGGGCTCTTCATCTGTTGTCGTCTGCAACATGTTAGTATCAAAATTAGCGCAATCATAGTGTCACATGATCAACGCGACTAGTCGACGTCAAGCTTAAAGCGTCGCGGCATTGCATTAAGGTCGACTAGTCGACTAATCGACTAGTCGGTTCAACCCCTAGTGTGTGTGTGTGTGTGTGTGTGTGTGTGTGTGTGTTGGTTTGTGTGGGTTGGTTTATGTGATTTATGAGGACACAAATTTGTATAATGACGTGTATTACACTGGTATTACAACTTATGGGTGGTTTATGAGGACATTTCAAAAGTCCTCATAAATCAAATGGCTTGAAAAACATAAAAAACAATGTTTTATTAAAAAAATTTAAATGCAGCATGTCTGTTATATGCCTTTACTTTATTAAAAAAACGTATTTAAAAAATACAAGGCTTAAGACATTTATTTCCTTTTTTAATGAAGGCCAAACCACACAGCAGTGAAATGGTTAATCTAGCCCCACTCCCCCTCCCCCTCCCCCTCCCCCTCCCCCTCCCCACACTCACAGACACACACACAGAGAGCAGGCGCATAGCCCCATTCCCCCTCCCCCTTCCCACACTCACAGACACACACACACAGAGAGCAGTCACAGAGACGTAGGCTCAGAGAGAAATGACCATATTCAAACCAAAATATCTGACTTCCTCTTGGTTATTGCTAATGACTGTAAATTAGAAAGTTGTCTGGCTGGAGGAGAACTATATAAATACAGATTTTTGTAACTCTAGATGAAACTAACCCGCCCACTTTTGTCAAAAGGTGGCGCTACTGAGTCCCTGCACCACGCCCATTTCTGAAACTATGCACATGTCACCTGGCTAATAAATATGATCTGTCTGTCGAGTTTCATGCAATTTTAAGCAATTTCAGGCATGCTAAGAGTCTCAAAAGCATCCAAAAAGAATATTAAAGTTTGATGGATTGCCACAGCAACAGTTTCAAAGATATCAAGAATCCATTCACAGGTCTTCATCTGCCGTGTATTTACATTATACAGATGAAGTTTGAAGCAAATCGGGTAAAAATAAGAGGGTGATTTCAAAGCATTTTGAAAGTGACACACTTCCTGCTGCCAGTTGGTGGCGCTATAACTTTGACTCACAATAGTCACATCCATGTGATCGGGCTCTTACAACGAACACACTGCTGAAGTTTCATCAAGATTAGTTAATGTATGCAGTAGTTATGACACACTTCCCGTTTCACGTTTCTCGCCATAATTTCGTTTCCTCGCCATGGCCAAACCGTTCGAGATATCAAAAATCCCCTCGCAAACTTTCATCCTCAATGTCTTGACTTCACGCTGACCGAGTTTCGTGCCGTGTGTTTGAATTCTCTAGGAGGAGTGTTTCACATTCCTTTGCATGCGTTTTCCAAACAAGCCTAAATAGCCGACTTCCTGTTGGGCTGGGGTAAAAAGTTAGAGTGCGAAGTATATATGAAACGATGAGATCTACATGTGTACCGAGTTTCATATTATTACATGCAAGCGTGTTTGATTTATGGACCATGTTTTCGGACCCCGTTCCAGGGGCGCTGTCGAGCCCCCCTGCCACGCCCGGGTACCATCTTCAGCCCGGCCCTGATGGCCGCGGGTTCTGAGCCGTGTGCAAAGTTTCAGGAGTTTTTGAGCATGTTAAGGCCTCCAAAAGTGTCCAAAAGGTAGTAAAAAAATAATTAGAATAAGAATAAAATAATAAATAATCCTTAGGAAAACAATAGGGCCTTCGCCCTTAGGGCTTGGGCCCTAATAATCCTTAGGAAAACAATAGGGCCTTCGCCCTTTGGGCTTGGGCCCTAATAATCCTTAGGAAAACAATAGGGCCTTCGCCCTTTGGGCTTGGGCCCTAATAACAACGACAAACATTAGACATATTTCTAAACAATTGATAGCGAACACGTCCACACGGTCCCTTACTCGCGTCTCCGTCAAGAGCGAGCTTTCCCGGCGAAACTCACATTGCGGCGGCTTTTGAGGGGCATTGCTTATTATATAGAGAGAAAATACGTAAAATTAAGCTTGTGAAACATTGTTAGCCTTGCCTTTTTAGCGGCAATGGGGTTTAAATAATTTTTGGGCAAGTCGTTTAGAAGGTAATTGCCATTTTTCAGCGAATGTCTGGGGAATATCGAAAACAAAACGTACTCGGTTACTAACGTAACCTCGGTTCTCTCTAGAGAGGGAACGAGTACTGCGTAATATCTTACGCTATGGGGAATACTCTTTTCCTCGAGATATTGAAGCCAAAAATTATCCTTAATTTTAAATATGCAAAACGCTTTTGCAGCAGCAAGCAGACAAGGGCGAGACAGCTCGCGTGCCCATTGGCTGCCTTGCTGGAAAAGCTGCAGCCTATCGAGTGAGGCACTGCGTGACGTAATGACGAATGGGGGCGCTTCGCGCCCATTTCGTCATGTCCCGCCAGTAAAGGCGTGGTCTCGCCCTATAATACCCTCGATAGCTGTATTTCCTCTGATTTTTCAACGCCGAAGCGAACCAGAGCGTATTCCAAGCACGGCAAGATACGCAGTACTCGTTCCCTCTCTAGAGAGAACCGAGGTTACGTTAGTAACCGAGTACGTTCTCTTACGAGAGTATCTCTCGTACTGCGTAATATCTTACGCTATGGGGAACACCATGCAACACGCCGTGCTGGTAGGGATCCAACACCAAAGTCCCAGGGGCCGAAGCCCGGGGCGCATATAGTGCATAATCACCATAAACTCACAGAGACTGAGGGAAGAGAGGCTAGAAGCATCATTCCCTGTAAATAGCATCCGAAGGAGCTGATCATGTGACAAATAGACCATACCGTCAGGGTGAACATTCAGCCTGAACTGGGTGGCCACAAGTGTGTCGACAATTTAATGAGCTGCTGTACCGGTCAGTGAGCAATACGCAGGTCAAACTCAGTATCTGAGCCGCACAGCGGGCAGATAGCACTGAACTTTATACCGCCAAAAGCTTAGCTTGCAAGGCGGGAACCTCCAGGTTATAGTATTTTATAAATGTAGACGGCGAGGCCCAGCCCGCGGCCATACAAATATCTTGCAGGGTAACCCCGCTAGACCATGCCCACGAGGAGGCCATGCCTCTTGTGGAGTGCGCTCTAACACCCAAAGGGCACTGTAGGCCCTTAGAAGTGTAAGCCAGCGCTATGGCACCGACTATCCATCTGGATAGGCTCTGTTTCGAAGCGGCAAGTCCCTTAGCACGGCCGCCAAACGAAACGAAAAGCTGCTCAGTCTGTCTGAAACCAGACGAGCGGGACACATAAGCCCTTAGTGCCCTGACAGGGCAAAGGAGACTCGCGTCCTTCTCCTCATTGAGAACCGGAAGGGCAGACAGGGAAATCACCTGTGCCCTGAACGGTGTGTTGAGGGATTTTGGCACGTAGCCGTGCTTCGGTTTGAGTATGACCTTTGAGTCATTAGGTCCAAACTCCATGCATGACGCGCTCACTGAGAGCGCTTGCAAGTCCCCTACGCGCTTCACTGAAGCGAGAGCCATAAGAAACGCTGTCTTGAAAGACAAGTGTTTGATGTCTGACGACTGGATTGGCTCGAATGGGGCACCTTTCATGGCCTCCAAGACCGTGGAAAGGTCCCATGTCGGAACTGAAGGGGCCTGGGAGGGTTTAGCCTCCGAGCTCCTCTAAGGAAACGCACGACTAAGTCGTTCTTTCCTAGTGACTGGCCAGACACCGGTTTTACAAACGTTGCTATGGCCGCCACGTATACTTTGAGCGTGGAAGGGGTCCTGCCCTTATCCAGTAGCTCCTGAAGGAAGGAAAGCACTTCCGTAACCCCGCAGTCTACAGGTGAAAAGCTCTACGCTTGACACCAAGCAGAGAACACAGACCACTTCGAGGTGTAGAGCCGTCTGGTAGACGGGGCTCTAGCCTACGCGATCGTGTTTAACACTCCCTCTGGGAGGTCAGCGGGTACCCGTTGATGGCCCATGCGTGCCGGGACCACAAATCCGGGCGAGGATGCCAAATCGAGCCTCCCGCCTGAGAGAGGAGGTCTCTCCTCAACGGTAAAGGCCATGGGGCAGCGCTGGTCAGCTGCATCAGGACAGGGAACCACGACTGGTTTGTCCAGAGCGGAGCTATGAGTAGCACTGGGCATCCCTCCCTCCTGATTCGCTCCAACACCTGAGGCAGGAGTGAGACAGGGGGAAAAGCATATAGGGGGGGCGGCGGGGCCAAACATGGGCCAGCGCGTCCCGGCTTTTCGAGAAGAATCTCGGGCAGTGAGCGTTTTCTTGGGACGCGAACAGGTCCACCTGCGCTTTGCCAAACGTTTCCCACAGCAGCTGGATCGTCTGCGGGTGCAGAGACCATTCTCCTGCTGGGACGTTGTTTCTGGACAGCCTGTCTGGCCCCACATTTAGGTGACCAGGCACATGCGCCGCTCTCAGCGAGAGCAGGTTGTGCTGAGCCCAGACCAGGAGGCGTTCCGTCAGCCTGTAAAGGTTTCGGGACCTGACGCCGCCCTGGCGATTTATGTACGCCACCACTGACATGTTGTCCGACCGGACCAATACGGGGTGGCCTATTATCTGGGGACAGAAGCGCCTTAGCGCTTTGTCAACTGCTATTAATTCCAAGCAGTTTATGTGAAGGAGCTTCTCCCGTACTGACCATAGGCCAGCTAGCGGTCTGCCCTCGAGCAGCGCTCCCCGCCCCGATGTGGAGGCGTCCGTAGACACCACCTTCACACCCGAGGCGATCCCCAGACTCACACCTGACTGATACCAGTCGGTCACTTTCCACGGTTTCAGAGCTGAAACGCACTGAAGGTCGACCCTGAGGCGAAATAGACCCGCGGTCCACGCCCTGGGGGAACTCGTGCTTTTAGCCATAGCTGCAGTGGGCGCATGCGGAGCAGGCCCAACTGGAGTACGGAGGCTGCTGAGGCCATCAGACCCAGCATTTTCTGAAACCTTCTGAGCGGGACTATAGAGCCGTGGCGGAAGGATCTCGCGACGTGCTGAATATTCAATCCGCGCTCCGGTGACAGGCGTGCTGTCATGGATAGCGAGTCTAACACTGTTCCCAGAAAGGAAATTCTCCGACTGGGGAGCAATTGACTGTAAGGCCCAGCTCCTCGAGGTGCTCGAGTAATGCGGCCCTGTGTTCTATGAGCTCCGTTCGTGAACGAGATAGAATCAGCCAATCGTCCAAGTAGTTCAAAACTCGCATGCCCCGAAGTCTCAGGGGGGCGAGGGCCGCGTCCATGCACTACGTGAACGTACGGGGTGCTATGGACAGGCCGAACGGCAGGACTGTGTATTGATATGCCTGGCCCTCGAAGGCGAATCTCAAGAATCGCCTGTGATGGGACGCTATTTGTATTTGAAAATAGGCGTCTTTCAGATCTATTGACATGAACCAGTCTCCTTGGCGCACTTGCGCGAGGATTTTCCTGGTCGTAAGCATTCTGAACTGGCGCTTCCCAAGCGTTCTGTTCAGCAGTCGCAGATCTAGAATGGGTCTGAGCCCACCATCTTTTTTCGGTACCAGAAAATATCTGCTGTATAAGCCCCCTTCGCCCTGAGATAGAGGTTCTATAGCCCCTTTTCTCAGTAGTTTCGCTATCTCGGCTCGAAGTAGATGAAACACTTCGCTATACACCGTAGTTTCGACTCGCGCCGTATAACGGCGGGGGCGTCGAGCGAACTGTAGCGAACAGCCTCTCGTTATAGTGTTCAACACCCATTCTGATACCCCGGGAAGCCTTGACCACGCATCTGCGTGAATAGCTAGGGGTAGAATGAAATCTGGGCTCTGGCCGCGGCAGGACGGCGGCTCGAGAGCCCCTGTGTACTGGGAACACAGCACCGTGTTTACAGCGTTCGAGGCGGGGGGCGCGCTGATCACAGCGGGCAGCCTGGCCGCGCTCAGCTTCTCTATGGCGGGACGCGCAGAGAAAGCGAGCGGGGCGAATCCTGTGGGATTCGGCGCGTGTGAGGGAATGTGGGCACATTTACTAAATGCGGCACATTTACTACACTGAGAATACTGTCAGCTCGGCGACTAAATCACTGCTGTGTTTACAGCGTGCGAAGCGCGCGCTGATCACAGCCGGCAGCCTGGTCGCGCTCAGCCTCTCTGTGACGGGTTGTGCAGAGAAGACGAGCGGGGGCGAATCCCGTGAGATTCGGAGTGTCTGTGAGAAATGCGGGCGCGAGACAGCGGGCACATTTTCTGCACGGAGAACACTCGGCTCGCGCCGACTGAATCAACGCTGTGTTCACAGCGTGCGATGTGCGCGCTAATCACAGCGGGCAGCCTGGCCGCGCTCAGCTTCTCTGTGACGGGTTGTGCATAGAAAGCGAGCGGGGGTGAATCCCGTGGGATTCGGCGTGTCAGTGAGGAAATGCGGAACAGCGGGCACATTTACTGCACTGAGAACACTGTCGGCTCGCGCCGACTAAATGTGTGTTAGTTTCGTTTTTACAGAAACCAAGGGACACGCATCGTGTAGTGTAAGCGGGCATTGTATGGGCGCGTTCACTACATTTTCTGCACAACCAACATGAGTTGGTTTTATTTGTGCTAGCCCTGCACCGTGGCGGGCTGTGTCTGGGTGTGGGAATGGGCACTGGGACGTGGGCATTCTTACAACACTCGTAACACCATCGGCCGTGGCCGGAACACCAGAAAATGCACTCTTTATTAGATTTATCTGGGTAGCCATAGAAACGGCTTTTGTGCGCAGGCAAGCGGGCTGAGACACCGGCTGCTTCACTGCGAAATACACTGGGACAGTCACAACGCATGGAACTGAACGAGCGAGAAGTTTTGGTGGAAATCCGGCCGCAGCGGGATCTGAACACCGTCACTTTCCTAGAGAGACTAGGAAGGCCTTGAGACCTCGGGCTTTACCTCAATCCTCGGCCGGGGCCCGGGCTGAGGGGGGCGGCGTCCAGCAGAGCGAGAGCGCGGTGTTTGATCTCGGGCCTGGCGGCGCTGCTAGTTAGCCGAAACGACGGCCTTTGTGCGCAGGCAAGCGGGCTGTGGAACCAGCTTGCTCACTGCGAAATACACTGGAACAGTCACATTGCTTGGAACTAAACGAGCGAGAAGTTTTGGTGGAAATCCGGCCGCAGCGGGAACTGAACACCGTCGCTTTCCTAGAGAGACTAGGAAGGCCTTGAGACCTCGGGCTTTATCTCAATCCTCGGCCGGGGCCCGCGCTGAGGGGGGCGGCGTCCAGCAGAGCGAGAACGTCGAGGAACACGGAGCGCTCAGCTTCCGTCATCTCGGATAGCGTTAGCCACAAATGTATCTCACCATTCAGGGGGGGAAAGGCGCGGGTCTCGACTGTGACGGAGCTTCGTCTTTCCCGAGAAAGCGTCCGTCCAGCCTATTGCGCGTTAGTTGCGCGAGCGCCTTTCAGTCGAGGCCGATGTAATCCACAGCTTGAGAGAGCGGACGCATCGGCTCAGTTTCAATGCCGTCTCCGGTAAGTTCGTCGAGCTCAAGTGCGGACGCGGCGGCAGACGGCGGCCGCTGTCCGTCTGGGAGCGACTCGAGCGAAGCCGGCGAAGCTGGCGGGCGAACCGGCGAGCTTTGGCGGGCTGGAAATAGCTCGGGCGCGGCGCTTCTTGCGGCGCGGCATCACGGCGGGCTGGGATGCGGGCTCGGAGAACGAAGCTAGGCGAGTCCGCAGAGTCACCATAGGCAAGCGTTCACAATGATGGCATCCGCCGTCAGCGAGCGCGGTGGCCGCGTGATCCTCACCCAGGCAGGACACGCAGATGACGTGGCGGTCCTCGTCGCTGAGTGGGGCTCGGCAAGAACCACAGGAAGGCATCTTTAAAAAGACGCAGCTCTTTTAGAACAGTAGAAATGGGTGTTGCGTCACGTAAACAAACACACACACTAAGCAGAGTAAAGGATATAGTACGCCGGAAAGCGCAGCAGGTACGGCGGTTGAAGGCGGCTGGGCCAGCGACTTCAGAAGATGGCACGTCCCGCTGATAAGGCTACAAGTCAACGGCGCGGCTTCTCACTCTGGATCCAGCGATGCTGAGCTTCGCGTGAAGAGTAGAAAAATCAGAGGAAATACAGCTATCGAGGGTATTATAGGGCGAGACCACGCCTTTACTGGCGGGACATGACGAAATGGGCGCGAAGCGCCCCCATTCGTCATTACGTCACGCAGTGCCTCACTCGATAGGCTGCAGCTTTTCCAGCAAGGCAGCCAATGGGCGCGCGAGCTGTCTCGCCCTTGTCTGCTTGCTGCTGCAAAAGCGTTTTGCATATTTAAAATTAAGGATAATTTTTGGCTTCAATATCTCGAGGAAAAGAGTATTCCCCATAGCGTAAGATATTACGCAGTACGAGAGATACTCTCGTAAGAGAACTAACTTTACCCCGCTTAGAAGCTGTACGGAGCGTACACAACACACACAACAAAATACATATTGTGCATGATACAGAAAACATAACAGCAAACATTATTAACTTACAGATTGTGATTCGGAGGACGAAGCTGATCCATATACACTGGGTCCTGAGCCCTCCTTCAGGAACAACCGGCTTGAGAATCCACATTTAAATTTATTTATGTTTTTGAATGATTCGTCATTAAAATAATGAGAACACAACACAAGGTTCGGGCTATTGGTATCGTTGCAAATATGAACTCTAACCACTGATTCTTCACATGCTTCACATGCTCGTCCCTGGGCAATGAAAACAAAGTGGCTGAACTATCTTTGCATTGTAGAACACAGCGTCTTCTCGACATGATGCTATTCAGCTGAAGTATTTGAATGTGTTCTAGACTTCAAGTTTACACTTCCGTCTGCGCGCGCAGTAACTGGGCGCGGCCAATATGCCAATGTTTCGTATCACGTCACTACGAAACATCTAATGATTCGTTTCAAAAACAATTCATTTCATAGACTCAGAGTCGACTCTCACTTTTGAAAGACAATAACTTTATATATAAATCTTTGCAGGATGTTTTCATTCCCTTAGAACTATATTCCACACTACATGAACAGTCATTTTCAAAAATCCATGATAGGGGCTCTTTAATATCTAAATCTTGAAGTAATAAATGTCATAATAATACAAATGGTTTATACACCGCCTATACACACTGCAGTATGTACTGCATACACACTGTAAACAAAATATGTGTGAACCTGGCATCAGAGATTCAATGTCATGATAATTTCATTCATGCACTGCAATGGAAAATAAAGGCCAACAAAGATGGAAAACATGTAGGAGTCATCTCATCTGTATGTTGTACCCAAGCTCTAATAATGTGAGATATGCAAATTTATCCATAGTATAAATGTGGGCTAAAAAAAAACCACTGATGCACAAATGGCTTTGATATAATGAAGAGGAAGAGAGTATAGAGTAGCTGCAGCATGTTCTGTGTCTTTCCACTATGTTAGCGAAACACAAAGCATACCATTTATCGTTCTGTTCTCTACATCAGTCCAACCTCATAAACCTCATATTATAAAACTGCAACCCTTTTATTATATTTTGGCATTCCCGAATCTTAAAATTAAAAAGTTTCTATGCTTAGCTAAGCATTGTATAATAATAATAATAGTTTAACTGTCACCGTCCCACAGGTAGGACGTTTACCATTATATATTCAAAACAATAATATCTTAGTAAAAACCTAAAGTAATATTGACAAACTACAGTATATACAATTTGAAAGCTTACAATCTGTGGTTTTCATATATTTCGTGGCTGTTTTTTAAAATAAAATACACAGGAGCAGTAATTTATCAATTTGCAACATGCCCTGAGGATGGTCTTTTGACCGAAAGCTTGGCGATTAAATTTGCTCTAAAGGATTCAAGTGTGCGGACAGTTTATTTATTTTTTGAGTTGATCAATTTGCAACAAGAAAATTTCTTATTCATTAGGCGTGTTAAGGCGGAAATAGCGATGAACATAAAAAAACATGAAAGATTAGTAGAAACCTGTTTGTTTCATGCCAAGACTTCAAAAGATCACACCAATTCAATTTTATGAGAAAAAAACATCTGAAATAATCTTCTACAATAATCTGCCAAATATCTTCTTTAAAACAAGACCAACCATTGGTCTATCTTCCAAAGCATTCTTGAATTACAATCATTTATGTTTGGACAGTGATTTTCATGTCGATGCGGAAAAAAAGGGGGGTGACAGTTACAGTCAGTAATCTGCATTTCACCTTTTATTTCTGACTCTTGTCCTTATAAAACCACGCTCTGATAAACTTTCCATTTATGATCTAGATTCAATCTCTCCTGTACGCACCTCACAGATCAATTAATTCACTCTGCCACTTGAGACAAGATCCTGTCATGTGTGAACAATGCAGCGAGAGCAATATGCCAACATGAGCTCCTGCACACCAACACCCGCAAATTTCCGATGCACTTGGACCCTCGGCTTTCTATCTCTAAACTGAACAATGACTTGGGATGAGAATAACTCGCAACAGCAAAATGTAACGGTTGTGTGGTAGTAAAAACACAATTACAGACGCTTGAAGCTGGACTCTTTTTCATTTGAGAAAGCGATAAACCACCCAGAGGACTAGCAAATACTGGGAGAAAAGGTCAAATCAATTCCAGCATTACAGCAGTATGATTTACAAGGCCAAACGCCACTTTCAATTATATCATAGAGCTTGAGCATGTTTCACCATGAATCTCATTTTATGGAAGGAAAATGTGCATAAACGATCACAAATAAAGGAGAGTGGCAGTTTAATTATCTGTTAAAAACCTCATAAAAAGTTGTATGCAATAATTACAATATTAGAGTAAAGAATGAGATGGGATTTCAGGGCTCAGCTAAAAAAATCAGTGACAAACTTTAAACCTTCAAGTACAAAACAACATGATGAACCCAGGAAAATTTGGAAAAATGTGCACGTTGAGACATTTTTCCAATATTATATTACGTTGCTTCTTGCACATTCAAGTGGCACTAAAAGCACATTCACTTTTATACAAAACAAATAAACGTGATTCTGGCAAAGTTGTATTGCAGGTTATCTATCGCAGCAGTTAGAAAATGAAATGTCAGGTGAGTGGCACTGTAAGAATAATGCTCGATCATGTTTAAAAATAACACATCAGCTACACTAAACCCTAAATCATTTCTCAACGGGGGCGTTCAGAGGGCATTGGGGGGCGCTGGAAGCTATATTTTAGAAAGAGGGCATTGAGGTGTTCTTGGGGGGCGTTTGTTTAAGACGTTTCCATATAAGCCACAATTTTTACAAGATGAAACTCGTAACTTAATTCACAAAATAATACATTCTAACATTGGAGCATCCTTGGACAGTTCCAAACCATTTGTCCTGCTGTCGGTAGCACAAGCGTGTGGAGTGCATCAGAAATAGAACGGGGCATCCGTTTTCTGTCGGTGACACTTTAGATAGAATCACTGATTATAATGGGTTCTATGTGATTTGAAACGACGAGTTGTGCTGTATGCGTTCAGTGTAGATATGCTTTTTTCTTCTTCTTGTTTTCCCTTTGGGGAATAAGGGGGATATATCATTCCCTTGATAATCTATGTAATTAAAGTTTCAATGCCAATTTTTTAGCATTTTTAAATATCATTTCTAAGCACTCATAAATATAATTTATATTAGCATGGCTTTTTTGCTTCTTTGAAAACTAATGCTAATGATAAAGGTGTGTCAGACAGAATTTTAAAGACACCTCAACATCGCCAAAGGCTACAGCACTGAAAATCACAAAAAAATGCTATGTTTAAAAATGTTGTATATCAATTTATTACAATTATTGTTAAATCAATGTAATGGATATTTTCTGAATGAAAGTATCAGGGTTTTTTTTATTCCCCTGACCAGACACAAACATTTGAATGGTATTGTAAATATAATAATAGGGTTAATTATAATGAATACAGAATAGTTATCAAAATGAATATTTAGGGAATACAATTTGACAACATTTTATTTCATGGGGGCGGTAAGGGACCTATAATGAAGGGAAACTGCAAAATGGCACATTTAGAAATCATCATGACACATCACAACCTCATTAACATATGACTACCCACATTTACAACGAATATAAAGTATTCATCAACACATACAGTAAATCAGAAACTTGACCTGACAATGAACTCTACCACACAGAGCTTAGCCAACTATAAGAGTTCATTAGCATATAGAATGTACAGTATCAAGCTGTTATTTTTTTTTGTAAATCTTTTTTAGCATCACTGTTATTTATAAAAAAACATTATTATTATATTTTGAATTAGGTTTTTTTATATTTTCAACTTTAATTTTCCAGTTTAAGTGATTTTGTTGTGCTTAGATTGTGCATTTGTGTTAGGTTTATATATACATTTGTATACCAGTTTTAGTTATTTTAGTACAAGTTAAACTAAACAAACATGAGAAATGTTGCCTTAATGTTATTTTATTTCATGTAACAAAAAATGTCTTTATGGTTTAGCTTAAGTTAACAATAATAACCCTGGTTCATTTTACACAAATACTTCCTTAATATTTCCAACATAAGCATATTTATAAACATTATAGAGTTCAATAACCGCTGCAGAACCAAAATGATAAAAAAAAAACCTCAAAATGCAAAAACAACTAATTTCATAGCTATTACTTTTCCTCTTTTCTGTCACCTCTGACACCCAAAGGCACACAAAAAAAGTACCAAAGCACGAAACCCACACAAAAACCAGGCAGAACACATGGTTTGAATTTCAGCTGTGCTGAAATGCGATCAGGGGTGTGTGACGGGCTTATGATGCCCCCAGTAATGGGGAAACAAGCAGAAAATGTATTCATAAGGGTTAAGCCTCTTTGCTAAAACACAACTCCTGCTGCTTCACGCTGTAAAGAGCTCCATCAGAGGAGTGTAAGAGACAGCACCACACCGCTTTATCTGCGGTGGGCGGCATTGCTCTCCTGTCTTTAGCTATGCCTCACTAGTAATGCGTGACTGCCACATGACCGCAAACAGGAACTACTAGCAGAAGAGTCCCAGAAGACACCAGACTGCTGCACTTCAGTTGACCTCGGATCTCACATCGTCCCAAATATTTCCTCTGAGCATCTCGGAGTGAGACTTCTGCCTGTGCCACATCTATTATGTCCATCTGTTGAGTTTTGTTGTGCTTTTATTTTCATGGTCGCACTGGAGGAGGATATAATGGCATACTGAGAAGTTACATGTTGCATTTCAGTGGTGTGAATTAAAGGGACAGTGCATTTAAAAAAAAAAAAAAAAAAAATATATATATATATATATATATATATATATATATATATATATATATATATATATATATATATATGAGTCTTTTTTCGAGTCATTTTGTTCATTCTGTTTGTTGAATGAATGAACCGACTCGGAAAAAGATTCGTTCATTTGGATGAACGAGTTCGAACAGGAGCGTGACAACCAAGCATCACGGAACAGAGCAAGGCATAAACTTACTTTTTTATTTATTTATTTTAGAAATCGACCGATCGTTTTCGCAAGATAAGACCCTTATGCATCGTCTGGTGTCGTTTAAAGTCATTTGAAGCTGCACTGAAACTGTCATTTGGACCCTTTGGCACCCAGTGCCAAAGATTACATGGAGAAAAATCCGAGAATGTTTTCATCAAGAACCTTAATTTCTTTTCGACTGAAGAAAGAAAGACATGGACATCTTGGATGACATGGGGGTGAGTAAATTATCAGCAAAAGTTTTTTTCAAAAGTGAACTAATCCTTTAAGGAAAGATTTAGGTCCAATTCATAAAGACACTGATTATATATCTAATTAATGAATTCGACTTTCGTGTTCACAAAACTGACCTGAATGATTCGCTCACAAGTTTGTCTCCTATTTGATGAAGTTGATGAAGTTTGCATCATAGACTGTTCTGTGGAGGATTGCGCTTTGGCAGTTGGGGGATTGTTGGATATGATAGCATTAAATCCGCGTCTAGGATGGACAATGGAGTTGTGATTTTTGTAGATAGCTTTGATAAAGTTGCAACAATTGTTGAACAAGGTGTAACGATCAAAGATATCTTGGTTCAAGTGGTGCAGCTTGTTAATCCGGCAAAAAGTATAATTTTGTCGCAAGTCCCCCTGTTCATTAGTAACGAAATGTTAGAGAGGGAACTTTCGAGACATGGACAGCTAATGTCTCCGATTAAAACAATTGGCCTTAGCTGTAAATCTACACATTTAAGACATGTTGTTTCTTTTAGAAGGCAGATTTTTATAATTTTTAAAAACAACAATGAAGAATTAAATTTGGTGTTCAAGTTCAGAGTGGATGATGATGATTACAACATTTATGTAACGTCTGAGAAAATGAAATGTTTTGGATGTGGAATGGAGGGTCACCTTATACGATCATGCCCAGAAAAAAATCACTGTTGAAATTAATAATAAGACCATAGAACAGGGTGAGTCAAGTAAGTTTTAGAGACAAAAAATTAGACAAAACAAATAAATTACAAGGACAAAAAGAGAACGAATCAAATGAAACTCGGGGACAAAAACAGAACGAATCAAATGAAACTCAGGGACAAAAACAGAGGGAATCAGATGAAACTCATGGATCATTTTTGGATGATTCAAATAAATCCCAGGGACAAAAACAGAATGAACTAAAACATTTTAAGGGACAAAAACGGAATGATTCAGATAAAAAAAAAAAAAAAACAAGGTCCGAAGCTTGAACAAAATTAAAGATCAACACAGAAAAGAGCTTTCTCAGGCTTCCTTTCCATGCAGTTGAGAACATTCAAGAGCATGATTTTGAAGAGGAGGCCAGTAGTATCACTCAGAAAGAAGTAGAGGAGGTAGAATGTTCTTTGACTGAAGAAAGTGAAATGCTAGTAGATGACAAATCTGACAAAGATAATGTTAAAGGAGTAGTTCACTTTTAAAAAAACTGTCTTTTGGACCTTAAACCGTTTGGTTCCCAAAGAAGTCCATTATATGGAGAAAATCCTGGAATGTTTTCATCTAAAACCTTAATTTCTTTTCGACTAAAGAAATAAAGACGTGGACATCTTGGATGACATGGGGGTGAGTAAATTATCAGCAAAAGTTTTTTAAAAAGTGAACTAGTCCTTTAAGAAAAGAAAAATTTGAGATGAGTTTCAATTCTCTGAACAAATGAAAAAATGTCCTCTTCATGATTGCTCCCAGACTTTTTATAGTGATGTTGAGATAGACTCAGATGCAGACTCTACACTGTAAAAAAATTCCTGTAGAATTTACAGGAATTTACTGGCAAAAAAGTTGCCAATAAAGTCCTGTAAAAATGTTGGTAATTGCTGTAAAATTGATTACAGTATAATACTGTAAAGCAATTTACAGTTAATTGTTGCATATCAAATACAGTAATTTGTAGCTTTTTTTACAGTAACATTGAATTAAACTTGTATTTTATTTTATAGCGATATTTTGTAATTTCACTAAAGTACAGTATTTACCTGGCAATAAAGTTGCCAATAAAATCCTGTAAATATATTTTACAGCAATGTTTTGTAATTTCACTAAAGTACAGTATTTACCTGGCAATAAAGTTGCCAATAAAATCCTGTAAATATATTTTACAGCAATGTTTTGTAATTTCACTAAAGTACAGTATTTACCTGGCAATAAAGTTGCCAATAAAATCCTGTAAATACCCCCAAAATTCAAGAAGATGCTGTAATAGTTAAACATTTAAAAAGCTGAAAAGAATCATTTTAACAGTAAATTGTACTCTATTATTTACCAGTATATTGATGTAAACGCACTAAAATAAACATTTAAAAAAACAAACACAAAGTCAAAGCTGTTGTAGAAAAATATTTATTAAAATATCTCATACAGGTTTGGAACAACATGGGGGTGAGTAAATGATGACAGAACTTCCATTTTTGGGTGAACCTAACCCTTTAAGCTCAATCAACAGAATGGCATTATGGTTAACTCACATCTCCTGTTAAAACTCACATTTCTGCTTTTTTAAATTGTTTTTTGTATAAATGTTTGTGATAAACAACACAAATGCTGGTGATTGACAACATTCCCTCTAAAACATTTAAACTGTTTTAATGTAAAGTATTTTTTTACATTGTGTGTAAATTGAACACTTTTTGACAGAAGAACAAGATTATATATAGAAATAGTTCACCCCAAAATGTAAACTCTGTCAGTAATTACTCTCCCTCATGTTGTTCAACCCCGTAAGACCTTCGTTCATCTTCAGAACACAAATTAAGATATGTGTGATTAAATCTGAGAGCTGGATCACTCCTCCATAGGCTTCTACTGACAGAATTTTCATTTTGGGGTGAACAACCCTTTAGGTGTAATTTTATAGACATCTCCTCCTGTAGTTTTTTTTATATACATTTGACAACTTACATGCTTAACTACTCAAAGTCCATTAGCCTTCTGAGAAGAGTAGACACATGAGGATTGACTGTGTTGTTCCTCTTCTCTGAGCTCTTTCCACTTTTTTTGACTGTCTTGGTACCAGTGCATGGGTTGATTCCAACAAAACATCTGCACAAAAAGTCAGTCAGAAAAACACAAGCAGAAGCTTTAGGATCACGTGCAGACTTATGAAAATATACCACTTTACAATAAGCATTCGCTGCACTACTAAAAAGGGTTAGTTCACCCCAAAATTACATTCTGTAATTAATTACTCATTAATCTGTCATTAATTAACTACTGACCTTCATTTATTTCAGGAACACACATTAAGATGTTTTTGATTAAATCAGAGAGGTTTCTGAACCACACATAGACCACAACGTCATTGCAACTTTCAAGGCCCAGAAAGGTAGTAAAAAAAACACCATTAAAATAGTCCATGTAACTCCAGTGGATCAACCTTTATGTTTTGAAGTGATGAGAATAATTTTTGTTCTAACGAAGAACCTGGAAGCACTGCACTGTGTTTACTACATTAAAGGTGATGATACACAGGGCAACTTTTTGAGCAATGTTGCTGGGCAATCTTGCCAAGTGATTGTTGCTTGGGCACTTTCCCATTAAAAATGGGCAATACATTTCTATCTGGATAATTTAGATCAGTCGTGGGCCCTGTGTCTCATCTGGTTGCCCGTTGAAAGCAACATTGCCCAGCAACATTGCTCAAAAAGTTGCCCAGTATATCATCAACAGTGTCAGAGACTGACACAGAAGAGAAGAGATTGTTAAATTAAGTCGTTATTTTTTGGGGGGTTTGCGCACAAAAAGTATTATCGCTTCATAATAGGGATGCACCGATACCACTTTTTTGGAAAACGAGTACGAGTACGAGTACTTGCATTTCAGTACTCGCCGATACCGATACCGAGTACTTAATAAAAAAGACATGATTTAAATTTACAGGTAACAGCTTTAGTCATTTAATTTAACAAAAAAAAACAAGGGACTAGTTTGGAATTAAGAACATTTATTTAAAATGAAAAGCATGTTGTATGCAACATATTACAGAATAAATAATTATTTTAAAAAAATTAAACCGTGACAGTGCAACTCAAGTATTTTTTTTCAGTTTGTTGTAAACTCTGCCGCTTTGGACAACACAAGGGCATTAATAAACATCTTTGCTATTTAGTGCACAATATTTGAATAAACTACCAACATCCACCAACATAAAACTGTGGCAGTCAGTGCAACTGAGGTAGGTATTAACATCAAGTCTAAAGCCCCGTTCACACTACACGCGACCAAGCGACGCGATACCATTCATTTCAATGGTGAGCGGGCGACTTCCGGTAGGACACGACCTGCGCGACAAAGTTGAGATCTGTTTAACTTTATGCAAATGAAGAGCGACTTTCGCGAGCGACAACCAATAGGAGTGAAGTCAGTGGAGCGCGTCACTCTTCAGTGCTGAGTCTGACCGAGGCAAGTTGAACGAGAAGCTAATTTTAGCAGGCAGAAACTACCCTATAATGTATGATATATCTCCGTGTACATACAGTGGTATTCACCGTATACTGACTCCGTGCCTGGATGGTTTCGGGAACCCAGATAGACCGGTATTTGCCCGTTTGCTGCAGTTAAATAGCCGCGATGGCAAAGAACACTCACTGTTCTCGGTCATCTTTAATATTATGCATTTTATGTACTGATTCCATTTATATTTAGACTTTTCCTTCCAAAATGTGTGTTTGTAGCGTCAAGAAAACGTATTTGTTGTCTAACATAGAGTAACATCCGGGAATGTCTCTCACAAACATTACTAGGCAACCAGTAGTGGGGGAACGCCCTCCATCGCAGCCACTGGCGACCTGCAGCGACAAAGTCGCGTGTAGTGTGAACGGGGCTTAATGGTGTGTTCACACAGAACGCGAATAGAGCGTCAAATACGCGTCTATCGCGTCTAGACGCTTGAACATTCGCTCGAGTTCAAAATTTTCAACTTGTGCGGAAGACATTCGCAGCAAACGCGTTGCCCAATTCGCGTCATTCGCAATGCCCAGTGCAAATGATGCGTCTATTCGCGTCTTTGCATTGACTTTGTATGTCCTACTCGCGCAAATAATTAAATTCGCGTTCGGTGTGAAAAGACGACTCACTTTATGAAGCCTATTTAAATGCGCTACCCTTTGAGCCTCCTCTGGACAATTTCGATGAGCACAATTTGCAGTCCGCCTTTGTTTTGTCGTCTTCATTCACTTTGAAATAGTTCCACACGGCTGACATGTCTCGTCTCGCCTCGCCTTCTCCCCGCTCTGAGCTGCAGCCGGGGCCTGGGGGCGGGCACTCTCGGCGCCTGTGATTAACCCCTTACACGACGCTCAAACATTTCTCAGAACGTGGTATCGGTCCCCGGTATCGAGGGACTTTTAACGAGTACGAGTACTTTAGAAAATGTGGTATCGAGGCCGATACCGGTATCGGTATCGGTGCATCCCTACTTCATAACATTATGGTTGATCCACTGTAGTCACATGGTCTATTTTAACAATGTCTTAACTGCCTTTCTGGACCTTGAAAGTTGCAATCATTTTGCTGCCTATGTGTGGTTCAGAAAACTCTTGGATTTCATCAAAAATATCTTAATTTGTGTTGTGAAAATGAACGAAGGTCAGTAGTTAAATAATGACAGAAATTACATTTTTGGGTGAACTAATCCTTTAACATACACATTTATATTTAAGTAATCTATTACCTTTGAACAAATTCAAGTGTGTAGGATGCCTCGTGCTGGTACACCAGATGAAAGTTGTAGTAAGTTGCAAACAAAGCAGCAAATCCAGCCATAAAATTGGGGTGTGGATTCATAACGACTTGACCCTCAATACTCAGCATCCACTGGGTTGCAGTGAGAATTTCACCTAAAAATAATAAATATAAGAAACACTTTTTAAAAATGTATGCTAAAATACCACAGGCAAAATGTATTAAGTAATTTAAAGATTTTGGAACGTACATTACCTAAGACAATCAGTCTATGAGAGTCTGAAAGTGTAGAACTTTTTTCCACATCAGCTGCTGTTGCTGACATCTACAAGAAAAAGAAAAAAAAGGAAAAAATGTATTGAGATATGAGATGCAAATGTGGATTTTACACAAAATGTCCTCTCACAACTCTTAAAGGGGCATTTTATTTCCCTGCCCTCATCAATATGGCCTTTTAAATGCCTAATTAAAGGGATAGTTTAGTTTGAAATAAATTTTTGATATGTTTTAGCTTACCTCAAGGGCATCCAAGATGTAGGTATCTTTGTTTCTGCAGTAGTTTCAATTTTGATATTTTTAGGTCAAACCGTTCTTGTCTGTCAGTAATATAATGCAGATCTATGGGGTCCACCTCAAAGAGCATACACAGAGAAGTCCAAATTAAACATGATTTAATGACTCGTAAATGTAAGTATACATTGATGGCCTAAGACACGAAACGAGCGGTTTGTGTGAGAAAACAAGAGGAAAAACGATATAAATACTGTTCGTTTTCTCACACAAACCGCACACAAACACACAAACAAAGTGAACTATCCCTTTAAGTTATTCAGAGTTGTACATGTGAAAGGAAAATATCCAATCTGGCAAATCAGTGTTGTGTCTATTTGGTCAAATCTGGCACCTTTACGAGACTTCTGACTGATAACCTGTATATGGTCTCTATAGATGAGACTTAAAAGGTGCAAATTTTGTAAATGCACGGGAACAGTCGGGTACATCACAGGTAAAACAGCAGTTTGGAACATTACTGTGACCTATTATGCTTAGTAAAACCTACAATGGTATTGCTGTCATGTTGACACAATTTACAGTGATACATTTCTCATTTAGATTTTTAGGTTCAAGTTATATTAAGAAAACGATAGCTATGGGAATTTTGAACAGAAAATAAAATGAACTTTCAAATCTTTTGCCAGTCATTTTGAATTTAGTTATGACGCAGAGATTTGTTAAACACTGGTTTTACATGCAATAAGAAATCCAAACTAGTGAAATAAATGAGAAAATAGCAGCATCCAACGATCTTAAAATCATATATTCTAATGTTTTTCATCAGCAAAGCTAACTCCACGTGCGTATAGTTCTCTTACGAGAGGTTCTCTCGTATTGCGTAAGCTAGCTTACGCTACGGGAAAGATTCCATCTTTCTGAGAAATTGAAGCCAAAAATTATCCTATAATTTTGTATCCATTGTCAACGCAGTTCAGCTGCAGCAGACCATGAGAAGGCTAGCTAGCCGCTCATTGGTTCGCTCACGGAGAACTGCTTAAGCCTATGAGGGAGCGCGGATGAACCCGCGACCAATGAGAGTCTGACTCGCTCTCATTACGTCACCGCCCCCGAAGCGGGCGTGGACGAGGCTATAAATACCCCGAATAGGCTGAATAAATCTGATTTTTCATCCTTCAGCGACGCACCTGAATCTGCTGATCCTGAGAAGCCGCCGTCGTCGAAAAGGCACCTTCTAGCGAGCGTTTGGGAGACTGAGGAAGCCGGCCGTCTTCGCCACCTTCAGCCGTCCTGTGAGCTAGCGCCATCCGACGGATCGTATCCTTTATACAAAAATGCTTCCTATATATTGTTGTATCTAAAAGAGCGAGCGTCTTTTTCAAGATGTCTCGTAAATTTTCTGGCGGCTTTTGCCGCGCTCCCCTCGAGGCTGGGGACCGCCACCTCTTCTGCGCTCTCTGCCTCGGATTGGAGCACGCCGATCTCGCCCCCGCTGTGGCGGCTGCGAGCTCTGCGAAACTATGCCATTGTTGACCCCGCGGGCTCGACTTCGGCCACTAAGATGCTTCCGTGCCGCCTCTGACTTCGCCGCGGAGAAAGAAACGCCGCTCTCAGAGGCCGCCGGACCCCCAGCCGGAAGCGTTCATCCCGCCGGAGCCTCTCGCTCCCGCTCTCCATCTCCGCCGCTTCCGGACATACAGCTGCCGCCGAGTGGCCGCTCTGTTGCCTCCGTTGACGCCGCGGACACCAAGGAGACATGTTCGCTTCTCGCTTCAGACGGTGAGGATTGGTCCGATTCTCACGCCTCCTCGGCCCGAGAATCAACCGGGACCCGCACAGCTACTTCCGCCAGCATTCGACTCCCGCCGCTAAACGGGCTGCGCCCTTTCTGCCTGATCTGCACGCAGAACTCACGAAGTCCTGGAACGCCCCGCTCTCTGCTAGAACTCGCTCTGACTCTTCCACCCCGCGTCGCGTTGTGGACGGAGCCGCAGAGAAGGGCTTTATCTCCATTTTCCCTGTAGAGGACCTGGTCGCCGCACGACTATGCCGCCCTCCGCGAGATGGCGCTCATCACCTGTGCTACCCGCTAAAGCCTGCAGTCCGACTTCAAGCTTTCAGCCGCCGGCCAAGCAGCTTCTGCACCCCATGTCTACTACAGAGTGAGGTACTTCGTGAATGGGACGAGAGCGGGGGGAAAAAAATCCCCCTTCAGTCGCGGATTGAGGGTTTCCTGCGAATTTTGTTCTGCCTCGTCGCGCTAACTCCTCTGCAGGCCGCTCACGTGACCAGCCTCCTGCACGAGCCCCACCCTAGCGCCTAGCTAAACACAGTCAGACTTCTCCAGGGCGGCCGCCCTCGCTCGCTCTGACAGCCGCCACAGACCGCCGCCTCCCCGGGGGCCTCGGCAGAGGATCGCGCTGAAAACTGATTACTCGAAGTCTGCCTAGCGTGGTTGAGAAAAAGACGGCGCTCTCCCGCCGCGGCCGGATCGCCGTCAAAGTTTCGCCCTCTGTTAGTCCCCGCTCACGCGGCTACTACAGCAGTGTACCCTGCCAAATTACCAAGCCGGTATCACCTTCCCGCTTGCATGAGCACAAACGCCGTGTTTACGGCGTCCCAGAGAAATCTCAAAAAGAGCGTAAAAGCCTCTTGTGTAGAAAATGTGCCCACAACACTGTGTTCACTCATACACAAAACGCCGTGTTTACGGCGTCCCAGAGAAATCTCAAAAAGAGCGTAAAAGCCTCTTGTGTAGAAAATGTGCCCACAACACTGTGTTCACTCATACACAAAACGCCGTGTTTACGGCGTCCCAGAGAAATCTCAAAAGAGAGTAAAAGCCTCTTGTGTAGAAAATGTGCCCACAACACTGTGTTCACTCATACACAAAGACACTCCTGTTCCCGTGTCTCACACAGGGTCCACTCTCATAAAGCGGTCCCAACCCGCTCGAGTTTCAGAGTACATAAGTGCGCCCACGAACCCGTGCGCGCGTCCCACCTCTGTTACACGGTCCATAAACTTGTGTAGAGAATGTGCCCACAACACTGTGTTCACTCATACACAAAGACACTCCAGTTCCCCTGTCTCACACAGAGTCCACTCTCATAAAGCGGGCCAAGCCCGCTCGAGTCTCAGAGTGTATAAGCGCGCCCACAAGCCCGTGTGCGCGTCTTACTTCTGTTCACTCTGTTACAGGGCCCATAAACTCCCCTCCGAGTGTACGTCCCGCTGTTGTAAACACTATCAGCGCGCTCACGCAGCCCGCGAAGTGCAGCGACGGGGACCATGTAGCCATTCACCCCCTAGCGTCACGCTTCAAAGCGTGGGAAGCAGTGGGTGTTAAACACAATAAAGCTAGGCTATCGCTTACAGTTTTGCCGCCGCCCTCCTCGCTTCCGAGCGCGGCTAGAAACTACTGTGAACCCAGAAGCAGTGACGCGCTGCTCCGTTCAGAGATAGCAATTCTGTTGTGCAAAAAGGCTATAGAGAGGGTGCCTCTGGCTATGAGCGAGTCGGGGTTTTACGGCCGTTATTTTCTTGTCCCCAAGAAAGACGGCGGTCTCAGACCAATATTAGACCTCAGATCGCTGAACAAAGTTCTCATGAAGAGACCGTTCAAAATGCTCACTATCAGAAAACTCCTCGCGCACGTGCGCCAGGGGGACTGGTTCATATCACTAGATCTGAAAGATGCATACTTTCAGATCCAGATAAATCCCCTTGACAGGCCATTCTTACGTTTCGCCTCGAAGGCCAGGTTTATCAATACACCGCCCTACCGTTCGGCCTATCCCTAGCACCCCGTACGTTCACGAAGTGCATGGATACGGCGCTCGCCCCCCTGCGGAGTCAGGGGCTGCGAATACTGAACTACTTGGACGACTGGCTGATTTTGGCACAATCTCAGAGAGAGTTACTGTCTCATCGTACAGTTCTCCTCGACCATCTGAAAGTTTTGGGCCTCTCTGTCAACTGGACAAAGAGCGTACTACAACCCAGTCAGACTATCTCCTTCTTGGGTATAGAGCTGGACTCGGTCACGATGACGGCGCGTCTGTCAACGCAGCGCGCGCACCGTGTGCAGCGTTTCGCCGCATCTTTTCAGATGAACAGACTCACGCCTTTGAAAACATTTCAGAGAGCGTTGGGCTGTATGGCCTCAGCCTCCGCGGTGCTCCAGCTGGGGTTACTGCGCATGCGCCCGCTTCAGCTTTAGTTGAGGAGCCGTGTGTCTCACCGAGCGTGGACCACGGGCCACCAGCTGATAAAAGTAACGCAGACCTGTATCACAGCTCTGCAGCCATGGTCAGTGGTAAAATGGTTTCAGCGGGGCGTTTCCATGGGGACAGTTTCACGCCGAAAAGTCATCTAGACAGACGCCTCCAACACGGGTTGGGGAGCGGTCTGCGAGGGCTCACCGGCCTTCGGCCCCGGTCAGCTCAAGAGAGCCTCCTACACATAAACTGTTTGGAGAGGTTGGCGGTCGAGAACGCGCTCATGCGCTTTCTCCCGCGCATTCAGGGCCACCACGTGCTGATCCGTTCGGACAATATAGCCGTGGTCTCTTATATAAACCGTCAGGGCGGAGTCAGATCCAGGAATCTTTTCCAGCTGACAGAACGCATCTTAGTTTGGTCTCAGTGTCACCTGCTCTCGCTCAGGGCGACGCACGTGCCGGGACATCTGAACGACGGTCCAGACAGCCTGTCCGGGAACCCCATTCCCCCCGGTGAATGGTCCCTGCATCCTCTTACAGTCCAGAAACTGTGGCGTCTATTCGGCAGAGCAGAGGTGGACCTCTTTGCCTCGGCGGAGAACACCCACTGCCCAATATTTTCTCAAGGAGCGAGGACGCGCTAGCCCAAACCTGGCCCAGCCGCCCGCTTTATGCCTTCCCTCCGGTCTCTCTGTTACCACAGGTGCTTCAGAGAATCAGAGAAGCGCAGCACTCGGTGCTCCTCATAGCCCCGCACTGGGAGGGTCAGACTTGGTTTCCGGAGCTCACGCAGCTGTCACAGACAGCGCCGTGGCCCATTCCAGTCAGAGCAGATCTCCTCTCCCAAGCTCGCGGCTCGATCTGGCATCCCCACCCAGAGCGCTGGGCGCTTCACGCGTGGGTGATCAACAACTACCCGTTGCTTTGCCAGAGGGAGTGTTAAACACGATCATACAGGCTAGAGCGGCTTCTACCAGAAGGCTCTATGCGTCAAAATGGTCTGTGTTCTCGAAGTGGTGCACAGATAGGGGTCTGGACCCGCGGTTATGCGAGGTTCCCTCCTTACTAAATTTTCTCCAAGAGATGCTGGACAAGGGCAGATCCCCGTCCACTCTTAAGGTATATGTGGCAGCCGTCGCGGCGTTTGCTGAACCCCGACGCGGCCAGTCACTGGGCAAAGACAGGCTGGTAGTCCGCTTCCTCAGGGGAGCTAGAAGGATGAATCCCCCGCGCCCCCCTTCGGTGCCGATTTGGGACCTTTCCATAGTTCTTGATGCTATGAAAGCTCCCCCATTCGAACCGCTAAGCACCGTGGACCTAAAGTACCTGTCGCTAAAGACCGTTTTTTACTCGCGCTCGCGTCAGTAAAACGGGTGGGAGACCTGCACGCGCTGTCGACCAGCGCGTCCTGTCTTGAGTTTGGACCTAATGACTCATTAGTCGTTCTCAAACCTAGGCATGGCTATGTTCCCAAGGCGATTGGCACCCCGTTCAGGGCACAAGTTATATCCCTATCGGCTCTGCCTGCTTCCGATAGCGAATCAGATTCTAATCTCCTATGCCCGGTCAGGGCTCTGAGATTATATGTCACTCGCACAGCTCCGATCAGACGATCCGAGCAGCTTTTTGTTTCGTTCGGCGGGCGCACCAGGGGGTTGGCCGCCTCGAAACAGTCCCTATCCAGATGGATTGTTGATGCCATTGCAGCAGCATACGCATCGAAAGACCTTTGGGCATCAGGGCTCATTCCACTAGAGGCATGGCCTCATCGTGGGCATGGTCCAGTGGGATTTCCATTCACGACATTTGCGTGGCAGCGGGATGGGCTTCCCCCTCCACCTTTGTCAGATTTTACAATCTGGAAGTACCCGCTTTGCAGGCTAAACTACTAGCAGTCTAGTATGTTTCAGCTCTTCTGGTTGAGCTGCACTATAGGGGGTTAATTCACACAGACCGAGTTCGCTCTGTCCCTCTCTTTTATGTGCTTATGTACTACACAATCACCGGCCCGCTCCGCTGGCCGTTTGTCACAGATACATATATTCATTCCCACTTTCGGTGTTCCCCGGGATGCCCCGCGGGACTAATAGTGGATGCTTAGCACGCACGGCGTTGACCATGGGTTCCCGTAGCGTAAGCTAGCTTACGCAATACGAGAGAACCTCTCGTAAGAGAACGAATCGGTTACCTAACGTAACCTCGGTTCTCTCTAGATGAGGGAACGAGTATTGCGTTCCTGGCCGTGCTTGTGCTACTGGCGATGTTCGCTTCAGAATTGAAAAAACCAGATTTATTCAGCCTATTCGGGGTATTTATAGCCTCGTCCACGCCCGCTTCGGGGGCGGTGACGTAATGAGAGCGAGTCAGACTCTCATTGGTCGCGGGTTCATCCGCGCTCCCTCATAGGCTTAAGCAGTTCTCCGTGAGCGAACCAATGAGCGGCTAGCTAGCCTTCTCATGGTCTGCTGCAGCTGAACTGCGTTGACAATGGATACAAAATTATAGGATAATTTTTGGCTTCAATTTCTCAGAAAGATGGAATCTTTCCCGTAGCGTAAGCTAGCTTACGCAATACTCGTTCCCTCATCTAGAGAGAACCGAGGTTACGTTAGGTAACCGATTCGTTTTGTCTCACCAACACTTCAGTGGATTTGTCTTGTCTGCCAAAACAACTGCAAATGCGCTAAAAAAATACTCTCGAGAGCAAAGGCGAATAGGCATATTCCTATCATTGTTCACAGCAAATTGCTTTGCGTTAAATCTAGTTACGCAGGCCTTTGTTAAACACTGGTTTTACATGCTCTCAATAAGAAATAAAAACCGGTGAAGTAAATGAGAAATAGCGCATCCAACGATGTTAATATCATAGCCTATTCAATTTTTTTCGTCAAGAAAGCTAACTGCACACGTGAGTATAGTTTTGTCTCACCAACACTTCAGTGGATTTCTAAAAAAATACTCTCTTGAGAGCAAATGCGAATAAAACTGTAACAAACTGCAGTATTCATCCATAACATTTACGATGGTTTTACCTTGTAACTGTTCAGCTTCGTCTCAATACTTCTGGCGCTGCCGTCGCGATTGCCTCGACTAAAACAAGACATTTTAAATTAAAGACACATTCCTTTACATTCCTGATTTTTTTTTTTTTTTTTTTTTTTTTTATAACCGGAGTTTTTCCTCCAGCGTTAAAAAAAAAAAATCCTGTCTACACACCCTTTGTCTGCTCCTGTCTGCCTCGCTGCCTGCTGTTGTGTGTGAGTGTGTTTGCTCCGAGGCTGTTAGCTCCGTCTAAGCCTCGCATTTCTTTCTGTTTTGAACCATCGTTTACTATCATTTCTAGTTGTTTATACTACTAATTACAGCTTACCTAACATCGCTAGCTTCCGTTATTGTTAGCACAACACGCTAGTATCTCGCTAGCCTGTTAAGGCGCCACCCGTGCGCTCAGTTATTTATTTATTTTTCTCGTGCGCGCCCGCACATCTGAGTTCATAAAAAGCCCAGGTGAGTAAGAATCAGTCAACAAACACGGTGAGTAATGTCTTGTCCTGTTATTGTCACTTGCACATCATGCCATATGTTTACCATAGCCTTCCCCGTCGGCATAGGGTTTATATGTGATAAATGCAAGGAGACAGTCAGGCTGACGGAGAAGATTTCAGAATTAGAGACACGCATCCAAACTTTAATTGAGGATAGTAAGTGTGCTCGAGCTTTAGATACTACTTTGGATGCGCCTAGCATAGTGAACCATTTACATGATTCGGTTCCGGCTGAGTTATTGCCTGTGCAGCCAGGCAGATGGGTGTCGGTGAGAAATCGCTCTAGTCGCGGATCAAAAAACCACTCTTCTGTTCCGGTTACCATAACAAATCGATTTGCCCCTCTCAGTGAAACACCCACTGAGAATGCTGTTGATTGTGCCCTGGTAATTGGCGATTCTATTACACGGAACGTGAAAATAGAGACACCAGCCACCATAGTCACATGTTTGCCGGGAGCCAGAGCGCCTGACATCAAATCAAATTTAAAAGTGCTGGCTAATGCTAATCGTAAATTCTCTAAGATTGTTATTCACGTCGGCACTAATGATGTTCGACTTCGCCAGTCGGAGATCACCAAAATTAATATTAAAGAGGTGTTTGAACTCGCAAGTACGATGTCAGGCACTGTAATCTGCTCTGGCCCCCTTCCTGTTCGAAGGAGTGATGAGATAGTTAGTAGATTGTGTTCACTCAATGGCTGGTTGTCTAATTGGTGTCCGCAACATAATATAGAATTCATAGACAATTGGAAAAGTTTTTGGGGCAAGCCTGACCTGTTGAAAAGAGATGGTATTCATCCCACCTGGGATGGTGCTGCTCTTCTCTCTAGTAATTTGGCTCATAGTCTTAGAGATAAAACATGACAATCTGGGGCTCAGGTCAGGAAGCAGACAAACTGGCTAAACCGACCGTCTGCTAGCGGCCTCACGTCACCAAGGTCAGATAAATCTCATCACATAGAGACTCTTTCACCTAGATATCATCATATAGAGACTGTGTCTGTTCCCCGAATTTGGAAATCCAAAAAACTGCCAAACCTTTCTAAGGTTAAAAATCTAATTGATGTTCAACAAATAAAAAACAGATATAATACAGATGAGCAAACGATAAAGCTTGGGTTGCTGAATATTCGATCCCTTAATTCAAAATCGCTCATAGTTAATGATAAGATTAAAGACTATAACCTAGATGTGCTGTGTTTGACAGAAACCTGGCTAAAACCAAACGATTACATTACTTTAAATGAGTCCACTCCGCAAGATTATTGTTATAAACATGAGCCTCGTCCGAAAGGCAAAGGGGGAGGTGTTGCTGTAATTTATAGTAATATTCTGAAAACCACTAAGAAATCTAGTTTTAAATATACTTCTTTTGAAGTGTTGGTGCTTAATGTAAAAATTTATAGTGTAAACAATAAATCACGTTTGAGAATTCTGCTGGCTACTGTATACAGGCCACCAGGGCACCATAAAGATTTTCTCAAAGAATTTGCTGACTTTCTATCAGAATTAGTATTGGCTGCAGATAAAGTCCTAATTGTTGGTGATTTTAATATACATGTAGATAATGAAAAAGATGCATTGGGATTGGCATTTAAAGACATTATAAACTCAATTGGAGTGAGACAACACGTGTCAGGACCTACTCATTGTCGTAATCATACTCTTGATCTAATATTATCACATGGAATAGATGTTGATGGCGTTGAAATTCTGCAGCAGAGCGACGACATCTCCGATCACTATCTAGTCTCGTGTAAATTACATTTAGCCAAGGCTGCAAAGCCGACTCCGTGTTATAAATATGTTAGACCTATCACTTCTGCCACTAAAGATTGCTTTATCAATAATCTTCCAAATCAGTTTCATAATCTCAGCATCCCAGATAGCTTAGAAGAACTTGATATTGCAACAGAAACTTTTAACTCTCTCTTTTCCAGCACTTTAGACACAGTTGCTCCGCTGCGCTTAAAGAAGATCAAAGAAAATAGTCCAACACCGTGGTACAATGAGCACACCCGGGCCCTTAAGAGAGCAGCCAGAAAAATGGAGCGAAACTGGAAGAAAACAAAACTAGAGGTATTTCGGATTTCATGGAAGGAGAGCTCGATTGCTTACAGAGAGGCCTTAAAAGATGCTAGAACTAATTATTTTTCAACCCTATTAGAAGAACATAAACATAATCCTAGGTATTTATTTGAACAAGTGACTAAACTAACGAAAAAGAAAGCTTCAAGCCCAGAAGTTTATAAGAAACACAGCAGTAATGACTTTATGAACTTCTTCACTTATAAGATTGATAATATCAGGGACAAAATTATAACTATGCAACCGTCTACTACAGTATCGCATCAGGGAGTATATTATAGTCTCCGTGAGGAACATTTTGATTCATTTGTTGCTATAGGAGAGGAAGAATTTTGCAAAATTGTTAATTCATCTAAATCGACAACTTGTATGCTAGACCCTATACCGACTAAGCTACTGAAAGAGATGCTTCCAGAGGTCATAGATCCTCTTCTAGATATCATTAATTCATCCTTGTCATTAGGATACGTACCAAAAACCTTTAAGTTGGCTATGATTAAACCGCTTGTTAAAAAACCGCAACTTGATCCTACAGAATTAGTCAATTACAGGCCGATCTCGAATCTGCCTTTTCTGTCAAAGATACTAGAAAAAGCAGTATCCTCACAACTGTGTTCCTTTTTAGAAAGAAATAATATCTGCGAGGATTTTCAGTCCGGATTTAGACCGTACCATAGTACTGAGACTGCTCTCATTAAAGTCACAAATGATTTGCTCCTATCATCCGATCGTGGTTGTATCTCTCTATTAGTGTTACTTGATCTTAGTGCTGCATTTGATACTATCGACCACAACATTCTTTTAAATAGACTAGAAAACTATGTTGGCATTAGCGGAATTGCACTAGCATGGTTTAAATCATACTTATCTGACCGATATCAGTTTGTATCAGTAAATGAAGAGATGTCTTATCGATCACAAGTTCAGTATGGCGTACCACAAGGCTCAGTACTAGGACCGCTGCTCTTCACTCTGTACATGCTACCATTAGGAGATATAATTAGGAAATATGGAATTAGCTTTCACTGTTATGCTGATGATACTCAGCTGTATATTTCTTCAAAACCTAACGAAACTTACCAATTCACAAAATTAACGGAATGCATAGCTGATATAAAAAATTGGATGACCAGTAATTTCCTATTACTAAATTCTGAAAAAACAGAGATTCTAATCATTGGACAAAAAACTTCCTCACCTAATAACCTAGAATACTGTCTAACACTTGATGGCTGCTCTGTTAAGTCTTCGACGTTAGTTAGGAACCTGGGTGTGCTCTTTGATACCAATCTTTCATTTGAAAGTCACGTGTCTAGTATCTGTAAAACCGCATTTTTCCATCTTAAAAATATATCTAAATTACGTCATATGCTCTCACTGACAAATGCGGAACAATTAGTTCATGCGTTCATGACCTCAAGGCTAGATTATTGTAATGCTCTACTGGGTGGTTGCCCTGCACGCTTATTAAACAAACTACAGCTAGTTCAAAATGCAGCCGCTAGAGTTCTTACCAGAACCAGGAAGTATGACCATATTAGCCCGGTTCTGTCAACACTGCATTGGCTGCCTATTAAACATCGTATAAATTTTAAAATATTGCTGATTACTTACAAAGCACTAAATGGTTTAGCTCCCCAGTACTTGAGCGAGCTCTTAACGCATTATAGTCCTTCACGTCTATTGCGATCTCAAAATTCTGGCCAGTTGATAATACCTAGAATATCAAAATCGACTGCTGGCGGTAGATCCTTTTCCTATTTAGCACCAAAACTTTGGAACAATCTTCCTAACACGGTCCGGGAAGCAGATACAGTCTGTCAGTTTAAATCTAGACTAAAAACACATCTCTTTGGCTTAGCATACACATAACACATTATAGATTTCTATAATTCAATGTTAGGCTGCATAGATTAGATCAGCCGGAACCGGGAACACTTCCCATAATTCCTGATGTACTTTGTACATCATAAGAAGGATGGCGTCTACGCTAATATTAGTCTCTCTGTTTATCCCGAGGTTTACCGCAGACCACCGGATCCAGGGCATATCCAGATCTGATGAAGGACCATCACATGGACACGACGACACGCATTATCAGGGCTGTGAAGGTCCATGGACACCCACCACTCATCTCCTCACCGGCCGGATGACCCAACCCAACCAGATGAACTGGATAATATCGTGAAAGTTCTGATCCCATCTGACTCCTGGCATTATGCTGCCTAACTCATAATCATACACTGTTCATTCGTTGGCCAAAGGAGGACTGGCCCCCCGACTGAGCCTGGGTTCTCCCAAGGTTTTTTTCTCCATTCTGTCACCTGATGGAGTTTTGGTTCCTTGCCACTGTTGCCTTCGCCTTTTGGCTTGCTTAGTTGGGGACATTTAATTTTCAATTGAACAATACTATTACAACATTGTTTTCCTGTTATCTCTGTAAAGCTGCTTTGAAACAATTTGTATTGTAAAAAGCGCTATATAAATAAAGGTGACTTGACTTGACTTGACTACTAAATAAACGTAACGTTTCAGGGGGGGGGGGGGGGGGGATATTGGAATCAAACACTTTTACATCCCACTAAATGTCCTGATAACACGCAGTTGTTAACAAGTCGATAAAATTAATTGCATGACATGCTATGAATTTTGTTCATAATCGCTTAAACAACATTAAGTAATACATTAGATTGTAATATTTATGGACGTAAATCTAAGTTAACTTACCAAAAATTGAGTAAATAGTGGCTTTTATCTTCAACTCTTCTTGCTCTGCATGCTCCAGTTTGCCAGTTTTCAAACCTGTAACTGACTGTTATTCAGCCCGCGCAATCCCATAATGCCACATCACAGTAAATTGTTGTAAAACCGTATGAACTACAGTGCAAACACCTCTTACCTGTAAATCAATTTACAGCTGACAGGGAAATATACTGTTAACAACTGTAATGCTCTTTTTGACCCATAATGCATTGCGAATTACAGTAATAACTTGTAAAATGATAAAACAATAAATGTCTGTAGAATTTTGCTGTAGAATCTACAGCAATTTGTTACAGTGTAGTTTCCTCGCAATCTTTGCCCCTGGAAAGAAGTAGCTACTCTATGTTGAGTATAAAAAAGTTTCTTAAGAGTACTAAAGGAGCTAGGAATGTTAAACTTGAGAGTGCGTTTCCTGATCTACAACGTTTCATTGATTCAGTTAAGAATTTTCAAAAAAGTTCTTAAAGTGAACGGGATATTTTTTTTTCTGATCAAGAAATGTATCGCTTAAAGAGACTTATTTTGAAAGTTAAAAGACAGTTAGAAGATGGCGAATATGTTTAGTTTTTCAAAACTTTTTTCTTTTGTTTTTCATTTGTTTTTATTTATTTTATTTTTTTATGAGTGAGTTAAATTTTAATGGAGCTAGAAATGAAAGAAAAAGAGCTTCCCGTAAAACAGAGATGAGGAGATGCAACCTAGCAATGTTGGGAATTAGCGAGTCCAGATGGAATGGTGCAGGCAAAAAGAGACTCTGCACCGGAGAGCTAGTGATGTTCTCAGAACATGAGGACAACGCTGCTCCTCACACCCATGGAGTAGTCCTGATGCTGACCAAGACTGCCCAGGGAGCGCTCATTGGCTGGGAGGCACATGGACCACAGATCCTAGCATCTTCCTTTAGAACCAAGATGAGGAGAATCAATATGGACGTCATCCAGTGCTACGCTCCAACGAATGACAGCAACGAAGAAGATAAAGAGAACTTCTACAGCATACTGCTCGCCATCGTTCAGAAGCGTCCAAGCAGAAAAATCATTGTAGTTATGGGCGACTTCAACGCACAGATCGGCAGCTACAACAAAGGATTCAAGGAGATCATGGGACAGCAGGGTATTGGAGTAATGACTGATAATGGAGAGAGGTTTGCCGACTTCTGCGCCACAAGCAAACTAGCCATCGGAGGGAGCTTCTTCCAACACAAAAGGATACACAAAGCTACATGGGTGTCACCAGATTTGACAACAGAGAATCATGTGTGTATAGGGAGGATGTTTAGATGGTCACTCCAAGATGTGAGAGTGAGACGAGGACCAGACGTCGCCTCTGACCATCATCCATCTTGACATACGGCACAAGAAAGGAATTGACAACATCATTGCCGATGCCCTGTCCAGAACTCATTCCATAGACAGTTAAATTGTTTTGGTGATTAGTGACTTAGTATGTTGACTTATAACCAGTGGGTGGTTATAGTCTTTGGTGGCGGGGGTATTACATCCAGAGCCGAAAGCTGTGCTCTGTCTCTCTCTCTCTCTCTCTCGCCCCAGGTCTCTCTTCATAGGAGAAATGGTTGCAACCTGATGCCAATAATCAATGCCCTGCTGTGATTGGATGCTGGGAGGGGAAGAAGAGTATTTAAACTGCAACCATCATAAGAGCTGTGTTGGTGGTGGCTTGACTGTGTGCAACATCTTTGAGGTCTCATCTTCAACCCCTGACTTGATGTTGTGTTGAAGGTTGATGGTTAACTTCAATAATTATGCATAGTATGGTTTAATTAATCTGTTTTCTCTTGGTTTACTTGAAGTTTGCTAGTTAATCATTTATTTCTTTATTTGTGGGGTTAGTAGGGAGGTGGGTGCCATTTATTTCGAACCTGACTTTTTATCCTGTTTATGTTAGCAAGGTAGTTAGCTTATTTTGCTGTACTCTTGTTTTCCTTTCTTTTAGTTTAAGTAGTTTGGTTAATAAGTTTCCATCCATTTTCGCTGTTGCTTTCCTCCCCTAGACCAGTGGTCACCAACCTTTTCAAGCCTAAGATCAGATCCCAAGTCCAAATGTAAACCAAGATCTACCACTTGCAAAAAATTATGAAAAAACAAGGCCACAATGTAGTTCTACTTTGACATTCTTTGTTGCCTGTTAGTCACTAGCAAAATATATATTTAACTATACAAATATATAACTATACAAACTGTCAACTATAATTCAACATTTTCAACAGTAATATAACATTACGTATTTCCACAGGCGTATTACTCATAAACACAATAATTAGTCAATTTGGCTACAGGCGCTTTCACTTTTAAAACATATTTCAAACACTTAAAAATGGAGATACTCCATACACAATGTTATGACAACAGTCATCCTTCAATTCTTAAATATTTTCACACAAATTACAGACCTGCTAGGCTACTATTCATTACTAACTAGTCATTACCTCAATAATCAATCAATTACAACATAAAAGACAATTACAAACAGATCTCCTTTTAACAATATAGCCAACCGATTACAAACTAGCTATACTCCCTCACTCTGAGGACTCAGATGAGATTCTCTCCCCACACATATTCAATGTGATGGCTGTGATTGCACACTTACACTATCAGCAAGTGCTCTGTAGTCTGGCTTATAGTTTGACAGCAAATTACAGCAATCGTTTCGTTAGCTTGCGTATCGTTAGCTTGAAGAGCATGATGTGAGCGTAGTGTGATGTGGCTGAGCTGGTTAAAGCGTAACCTTGTTTATACTGGACGCGTCCGCATGAGCGCGAAGGTGCGCGCGGCAAAAATGACGTAATTGTAACAGCCGCGCGCCTCCGCATACCTTTCTCTGATTTTGAAAACTCTTTGCGATCGACTTAAAATGCTTCCAAGATCGACTTGTCGATCGCGATCGACGGGTTGGTGACCACTGCCCTAGACCAATCAGGAAATCGTAACACTCGATTGAGACTGAAGCTGAAGAGACACTGTACAACTGAGACCTGCCAACCACAATTCAACACCTCGTCCTTGAAGGACCCAACGAAGCTACAAGAGTTCAAGATCACAATCACAAACAAATTTGAGAGACTCAAGAAAATAGATGAAAGAAAAAGGAAGAAAATCAACAGTCATCAACAGCCGTGTTTAAAATTGGAGAAGATCTTCTGGCAGTGCTGAAGGATAGCCTAGCCAATGGACGTCTGCCTTTAAGTTGCAGAAGGGCAGTTCTTACCAAAAAAAAAAAAAAAAAGGTGACCTGCAGCTATTAAAAACTGGAGACCTGTGTCCCTGCTTTGTTTATAAGCTAATCTCCAAAGTATTGGCAAGTAGACTTAGTAACGTGATTGGACAAGTTGTTTTGCCTGATCAGACCTACTGCATCCCCAGCAGGCTGATTTCTGACAATATTGTTTTCATTCGAGAGTTGTTAGAAATCTCTAAGCGTTTTGGTCTTAAAATGGGAATTGTTTCTATTGATCAGGAAAAAGCTTTTGGCCGTGTTGAACACAAATATTTATGGCAAACAATGATTGCTTTTGGGTTTACTTCTGGTTTTATCAACAAGATCTAGACTTTGTATTGTGATGTTCAGAGTGTTTAAAAAAATCAATGGTGCTTTGAGCACTCCTTTTCAGATCCAGCGGGGAATTAGACAGGGTTGTCCCCTGTCTGGCATACAACTTTCCGCTTTCAGTTTGTGCAGAGGTTTCTGTGTGGTCCCGCAGATCTAGTGTGGAGAGCGTTGGCATGTACTATTCTCAACCAGATAGGTGGACTTGGCCTAAACAGAGCATTGTTTCAGGTGGACTTAAAGCAGCTCAACACCAGTGGATTGCCAGGTTTCTATCGTGTACTTTTAAAAGTCTAGAATCTGTTTAAAACATGTTTTGGGACATGCAATTCACTTTACAGGTGCAAACATAGACAATGCTCCTTGTCTCTCATTTAAAAGTGCATTCTATTGGCATAATTGAATTGTGGCTCAAAAACTGGAAAGAGAATTTAACAGATTCTGAACTCAGATTGTTGCATTTTTATTATGGTTCTGTTCAATATAGTGTTGATGATATTTTTCCTTTGGTGAAGGTTCTCCCAGACTGTAGCCTACAGGCTTTTTTTTTTAGAAACCAATAATCCCTGTCTGTCTATTCATGATGCTGATAAGAAATTGTTATACAGATTGATTGTTAAAATGTTGAACAAAGATAAATTAAATGGTAAAATTGACACTCCATGGAGAGCTCGCCTAGGTCTGATAGATAGTGTTGGACCTGAATGGAGATAGCTGTATAAACCACCATTGTTGAAGAAGGTTGCTGATTTGCAATGGAGAGTTTTACATACAGCCGTAGCTGTTAATTATTTTATGTGTTTTAAATCCTGATATTTATCATGACTGTCCTTTTTGTACTCTTTGTGAGACAGTTTTCCATTCTTTTATGTACTGTTGTCATCTTGTGCAACTCTTCTCTATGTTGGAAGATCTTTTTTAATTGTTTGGTGTCGTTTTTTCCAAACAGTTGTTTATTTTAGGTTACAGGTATTTCCAAAACAAAATAAGAAGCAGTCTCAAATCTTTAATTTCATTTTGGGAAGAGCAAAGATGGCTGTGTATATGAGTAGACGAAACAAGGTTGAATGATCTACAGATGATGATGCTGTTTTTGTATTTGTCAAAATGTTGAAATCGAGTTTAAGAATAGATTTTAATTACTATAGTTTGATGAACAATCTTGGAAAATTTTCCAATATTTGGTGTCACAAGGATGTGCTCTGCTCTGTTGTAGAGAATAATCTAATTTTCTAATAATCTAATGAGTGTGTTGATTTTATGTGATTTTATTTGATTCAGTGTTGTTTTTACAACTGTTTTAATAAAGTATCTCTCTCTCTCTCTCTCTCTCTCTCTCTCTCTCTCTCTCTCTCTCTCTCTCTCTTCTCTCTCTCTCTCTCTCTCTCTCTCTCTCTCTCTCCTCTCTCTCTCTCTCCTCCTCTCTCTCTCTTCAAAGTTATATTCTAGTGGTTAGGAGCAGAGGGATTCAAGCTACTATTTTTGTAAAATAAACTACAAAGTATTGGATGTCTATCTAAAGTTGTATTTTCAAACTCTGGAGTGTTGCTAGTACAACTCATTGTTTCTCCCTAAACATTTACATTTAGAGAACATACTGAGGTATTGTGTTCCCTTCAATTGTCTTAAAAAGTCTTACATTTACCTTTATATAACCTGCAGAAACCCTGTAAGACTTAACAGATACAGTCACTATGTATTGCTTGAGGTACGTAAAAATTATTTTTAAAAATTATAAGGATGCGGGTTTTGAATGACATTCAGTGAGTCAGTGACACAGAATATGTATTTATAGGTGAACTGTTCCTTTAAGCACTGGTTTTCACACTTCTAAACATGTGGTGACTCATATTTGCATAAACACCACTAAACCTTGATTTACATTTATATTCATCTCCATGCTGTGCATCCTCTAGACATTTTATCAAATTTATTCCATTTTTAATCAACAGAACCACCAATCTACCACACTGGACTAGTGAGTGTAAAGCCAAGGGTGAAATTAGTGTGTTTTCTAAGATGTGCAGATTTGCTACTATAATTCTTTCCACCGTTATCTTCAAGGAAAGAAACCGGCTGCAAGTAAATTGGATGTTTACCATTCAAAAAAGACGTACATGTAGCTAATAATTTGTGATTTGGATGCTAAATAATGCATTTCAGTGCTGGTAATAACAAATACTTTCAGAGCAGAAGATATAGACGGAGAAACCTGCATTATGGATTAGCTTCATATGAATGCACTCTACTAAATATTTCAGAGCCACGTTCTCATCTGCAAAAAAACTATTCTGTAGAAGACTCTTTGGCATAAGGCTACGTGGGAAATCAGGAACACAAATATGCAAATCATATACTTGAAGGAATGCAAATATGTTGTTTTTTTGTGTGCATCCATTCAAGCTCATTTTATATTTATATATCGTTTGATACATGTTTCACTTTTGTTTGTTGGATATAGAAAACAAATGCATTTGCATAATAGAACAAATTTTAAACAGAATACTTTTCTCAAAATAAAAATGTCACGGAGCCACACACCCAAGTAAACCAAAAAAGGACCTTATAATAAGTCAAACTTAATGTTAGTGTCTCATTCCCTCTGATGGAGTCTTGGGAAACGGCTTTGGGCAAATTAGAATAACGGTCACACTCCACAAACTCCTACTGGAATGGACACACCACATGAGCCCTTATCAAACGAGTCTGAAACACTAATTTGACAAATAACATAAACTAACTCACAGTACAGCATCTACCAACGGAAAGTATGAGTCATTATGAACCATAAGGAGCACAAATTAAAATATTAATGCAACATATGCATGATGCTTAGTGAAACATGCAACAACGATTGACAACCGAGAGGTGACACATTTATCCTAGGGGTACATATTATACAACCAAAATCCAATGTCACCCTAAACGCATATCAGTTTTTAAGATGCTAAATATGAACACCCTGCTGCAGAAAGTGTTTGTTTAATACAATATTTTCCAGAGAGAGAAAAAAAAGATGCACTGGGTCAAAATTTCACTGTTCAGAAAGAAAAAAAAAGTTGCATCGGTCACCTTTTATTATACATTTAGAAACTATGTGAAATACTTGTAAATAAAACAAAACGTTTACATTATAAACATGATATAGCCGACACTATTCCACAACAAATCCTTTAAAAATGTAATGTTATTCAGAACATTTACTATAAAAAATAATTTATTGGTTTATCTTAAAAAAGTAAGTTACCCAGGTAAAACTTTAATGTTTTTAGTTGATTGAAATTTGAGTTAATGCAAAGATAGCAAGAGAACAAAAAAATATTTTTTTTGCAGCGGACATTTAATATAAACAGCAAGCCTAAACTAATTTATTTAGTAATTTGAAACTACAGGTGTGTGGAAATATATATTCTATACAAATACACTTGGGCTAACGTGTCGCTTTTATTCAGCACCAATCCAAATGTGTGCACTTCATGCATATTTTGAGATCACTGATAGCCATGCAAATGTTTTTCTGCTGTATACAAATTATAGCAGAAACCCTACTGGTTCCATACAGTCTGTATTCAGTCATCCCACCCAGGTCTAATCTATTCTCTGTCTCTTTTAGTCTTTAGGAGTGAGTAGGAAAATGATGCAGGACAGCAGCAGGGAAGGAAGGGAAAAAAAGCATGATTTGGCTTCCTGGCCGGCAGCCTACCGTCAGCAGCACCTGCACCGCTGGCTGCCCGGTAAAGCAGTATTATTACAATGTCAGCTTTAATCAACATTGTAGTCAGCAGTGAGATTGTGCAGCGCTGCAGTTGTGTAGGAGTGTGGCGTCCTGATCAACCCACTGACCACTGAAACACACGGACACATACAGTAACTCATGCTTTGAGATCCGCTGCTCAAGCAATATTAGTGCAACAGTGAACAGCTGCTATTTTTGATATATCAAAAATATATAGAAACAGCAGCCAGCTGCGAGATGAATCACAAACCGAAAGCTTTATTTCAGTGCAAATAAATAAACTGAATTAGAATGTACGATGTTGTGAATGTACCAACCTGTGGGGGGGGGTTGGTCTCCAATGCTCACAAAGGCTGCATTTATTTGATTTAAAATATTGTGAAATATTATTACAATTTAAAATAACGGTTTTCGATTTGAATATATTTAAAATGTATTCCTGTGATGGCAAAGCTGAATTTTCAGCATCATTACAGTCTTCAGTCACCTGATCCTTCAGAAATCATTCTAATATTCTGATTTGCTGCTCAAGAAACTTATTATTATAAATGTTGAAAACAGTTGTGCAGTTACATATTTTTGTGAAAACTGGTTTGCTGGTCTTATGGTCTCCCAGTCTGATCAGCATAAAATGCTTCTAAAACAAGCTAGCTAAATCACCTTAAGATGATTTAGGCTAAATCATAATTGTAACTTTATTACTGTCCTGAAGAAGCTGCATAGCAGATATTTACATATGTTCCAGATGACAAAATAAATACTAAAATGACATGAATTTTTTAAAGAAGTTCAGATACTCTTGGTTCTTAGTATGTCTCTTCTTCTTTAATCCCGTCCGAATCTGCCATGTCAGTGTTTTTCTCACACAACCTCAGTAAAAATTCCGGTGCAAATGACCTGTTTTTCGGCGAACTCAATGATCCTCTGAGAAATCTAATCCCATCCGAATGTGAATGTCTGTGATTGCTGATGTTGAAATATCCTGCCGCTTCTCCTCATGTGTTTTTTGACCAACCTGAGCTACCGTTTTTGCACTAATCGTCCACATGCTTTCATTTTGTTTCAATATGAATGCTATCCAATAAAATAAAATAAAAAACATCATAAAATGATTAAATAGAGCCAAATTGCGGAAACTGCGAAAGACTGGCTATTATAATATCAGTTTAATCTTGTCTACATTTTTCTGTTCATTTATGCAAGTTTATTATAAACAGCCACTGCTATAAACTCTTAAAGGTCCCCTGACATGAAAATTTCACTTTCTGAGGTTTTTTAACATTGATATTAGTTCCCCTAGCCTGTATTTGGTCCCCTCGTGTCTAGAATTTTCAGTCGATGTAAACTGAGTTTTGGCTATCTTTCTGAGAGCTCAGTCTCAGACGCGCTGATCTTGAATCTCCTCCTTATGACATTATAAGGAGGAAAGGTTACCTCCCCTTTCTCTGCTTTGCCCGCCCAGAGAATTTGTCTCGTCCATGAGAAAATGAGCTAGGAAGTACGAACGTGCGGGCGCGATTTGAGTTTTTCCTCGAGAGATATAATGGCTTGCAAACGAGCGAAGCATGGCAGTTGATCAGTGTTCGGATGTACAAATGAACACAAAAGTATTTTTTAGTTCCTTCATCCGAGCCTCTGAAGAAACAATGGGTCAATTTGATTTTCTCTGGAAATGTGCCGACACATCTTCCAAAAGTTTTGTATGGTCCAAACATTTCACCGACAACGTTTCCTCAACTTGGGCCAATACAGAGCTGGCCAGTTCAGACAGGTAAGTTAATCTTTCTCTCAAAATCGTTCAATACTTTTTATGCATCAGTCATTTAAGCTAGTGACTAAAATATCAACTTCACGTCGTTTCTTTTAGTAGGATGAAAATAATCTTATTTAAATTGTGAACAAATTATATACAGAAAGCGATCAACGAACAATCTTTCCACACAGCGCGAGTTTATCTGGACAACTCATTATGAAATCAATGACGCACGTTACACTGCACAACGAAGCTCTTACCGTATGTACATCATCGTGTTTGCATTGGTGAAAGCATTAGAGACAGTGCAGAAACTGCGTTGCAATGATAAGATCTTCAGTCTCGCGATCAACAGACTGTCATCTGCTTGCTCAATGCTCATCACGGCAACATTTTATGGGATGGAAATAGATCTAAATATTTAAAAAACTTCTCACGATTCGTTAATCTCGATAGCTGTATTAGTAAAAACGTATAATAGCTGTAGTAAAAGTATTCGAGAGAGTTTCACATGTAATAAGTAGCTATTTCATATGCAAGCATGTCAGCCAATCACAGCAGTGGCCGGTTACACTGAATCCCACAGCAGACACGCCCCTTCAAACAGAGTGTTCAAATCAGAGGCTAAAATCAGGCTAGGAAAAATGCCTTTTATTTCAATTCAGAACAACCCAGGAAACATTATAAAATAAAAAAATAACCCCATGTCAGGGGACATGGTTTAATCAAATAGTGTATTTATAATAAATAAAAGTTATATCGCCAAATAATAAATGAAAAGACATGCCATCTGTGATCCACGGAAACACAGCACATGACCATCTGTAACGCCCGCGTCTAGAAAACACACACTCCCACCTCTGTATTAAGCACACAATCAAGATAAATATGCTAAAATATATTGCGATCAAAGTACTGTCAGGTTGTAGAAGGATGAAGTGATGTTTGAGATATTTATATGACACACACACACACACACACACACACACACACACACACACACACTTCAAACCGTCTATTCAAACCTCATCTGCTGGAAGATCTATTGAAATGATGCCAGCCTTCCAGCTGCCCTGCCATGGGCGTTTAACCACACGGGTGGTAACGAGAGACGACAGGACGGACATGTCTCACTGCATTCCTGTCTAACCACCCTTAACACACCTTTACTGCATCACCAGCACTCATCTAACTGCATCGAACATCTCATTCACGAGTGATCTTAATATAAGCTGACTTTATAATAGTCTAGTCAAAGAATAAATGTTACTGAAAATATTCATCATCTAATATTCGAGATGATTCATTTGAATTTATGGAGATGAGGTGAGAGATGAAATGCTATCTATTTACATTTTACTAATTGACTTAATGCATTACACAAATTGCTTAATATTAATTACACTTTAAAAAACAGGCCTTTAAAACGTGTGCTTACAAGGGCTGGGCGATATATTGAATAATCATGAAACATTACAGATGCTTTTGCTGGCGAAATAAAATTGTGTATAAAACATTGTGATGCTTCTATTGCATCATTTTTATCTGGCCATTAAGATCATGTCATAGACTAGTTTTATGATAATTCCTTGATTTTCTTTAACTAGACTTAGACACACTAAAAGATTTTTATAATATTATAAGATTTTAAAAATCTCAGAAACCAAAACATGAGGACAATAAATCCTAGATTTAACCGTTTTGATCCTATAGTGTGTGGTGTGCTGTCTTTGTCACATCATGGCAGATTTTCAACCAGAGTCATGTTGTCAAAAAAAAAAAGTTTAACTATAGTATTTCTTTGCTATACAAATCTTCAATATGCCTATAATAAAACCATGGTGAATTTTCGGTCTCTCTTCTCTCTGTTACACACATACACATGTGTACTGGTACACCTATCCTTATGTGGACATCCCATATAGGCGTAATGGTTTTTATACTGAGCTAATTACATTTTCTATCTCTTTTCCCTAACCCAACACAGAAAACTTTCTGCATTTTACATTTGAATAAATATGGGTCATCATAATGAAGGTCAAACCAGACACACAGACACAAAAATCTATTCGGTTGCTATTTGGCTACCTGGTGCATTCATTGCAGAAGCTATTTCTGACCAACTCTTCTCCTTGTAAAGTCTATTGTGGTATGTTTTTTATGACAAGTTGTATAAACACTCGTCCTGTTGCCACAAATCGACAAGCTGATCTACCATATCTGCTGTCCAATTCCATTTAACTTTGTGCTGGGCTGTTTGTATATATTTCTGTCTTCTCTCAGCTTCCTTTCTTCTTGGATATTGTTTCGTTTTACGTAATAATCTCCTTATTTTCTTTATGACCAAAAATTAGGGAGTATTTTAAGTTGTTTCCACTGTTGATAGATAGGAAAATGCAAGTGATGCAATTGGCCGACGCCTCCTACCATGCAGTAAGCGCGCTCCACAATAATGGTGGAATATGCTGGAATAGACGATTTAATGAATGATGATCGTAAAAATCTTGAGGTTATTTGTGATAATCCTAGCCATTTATTATTATTGTCTAAATAATCAATTATTAGACTGACATTGTGACGGACTATGACTGACATTTGACGAATTGCTTTGTTCCTTTTTTGTAAGTTTTGGACAAAAGTGTCTTCTAAATATGTAGCCTATTAATCTAGCGTAATTCTGACCCGCTTGCCACACAGAGAGCCGTGCATCCTGTTTGCGTATCCTGTGCGCTTTCGTCATTGGCGGAGCAGTCGGTCAATCCCACCTTTCCAGTAAATACGACTTATGATTGGACTGTACGTCAGCAGACAGCAAAGCATTGGGCAAGAGCAGAAGGCCCTCCCTCCAGGCTTTTTTTTTTAGTTGCGAGGTTGCGAAGCTTCATTTTCGCTCAGTCTGAGTTTCAGAGCAGAGCTGCGTGACAACACTGCCACAAATTTCGCGAGTCGCAAGCTCGCAACTGTGTGGGCGTATCTCCGCAAAGTGGGTGTTGTAAACTCAGCTCTGAAAAAATGGTCTGCAATAGGAGTGCAAATGTAATGTAATAAGTTTCGCCCTTTCGAACCTCAGTTTTCAGAGTTTCAAAACTTTTTTTTCACCCATTCGCACACCAGTTTTCAGATCACCATTTACAAGGTTTCAAATCTGGAAAACAAACTAATACAGTGGGAGAACAGTGACAAATTCGAAACTCTGAAAAAATGATTGCGCAACACCATAAAAAAGAGTGTTGCACATCTGAAGAAGGAAAACTCAAAAACAAAATTATGTTTGCAGAGATTTTCTTTTTTTTACCACTTTGCAAGCCTACACAACTCTGTTTTCAGAGTTTCAAAACTTTTCTTCACACATTCACACACCAGTTTTCAGATCACCATTTACAAGGTTTCAAACCTGGAAAACAAACTAATACAGTGGGAGAACACTGACAAATTTGAAACTCTAAAAAATTGTTTGTGCAACATCCTAAAAATAATGTTGCAGTTCTGAAGAAGGAAATCTCAAAAACAACATAATGTTTGCAGAGATATATATATATTTTTTACATTTTGCAAGCTTGCTAATCGTATTTTTCGATCTTGCAAAACTTTTTTTTGTAAGATTTTGAGTTTTCAAGCACTTAGTTTCAACCTTTCAAAACTTTATTTTCAGTTTTGAATCATGGCAGGATATTAATCCCATAGCTTTTTATTCAAAGTAAAAACAATCTCTCATTCCACAGTGTCAGAAGGAGAGAGACAGCGCAAGAACACTTTCAAGCACTTAGCCAGAAGATTTCCCAAACCGTATTAAATATTTCATCAGGAATTCATGTTGCTTCATGCATGGTTAGCGGTCTCTACTCGCGCAGAGGTCAGACAGAGTGCAGAGCAGCGAGAGGTTATGAGCCCAGTTCATTGACGGGGCACTTCACGCTGACAGTGGTAACCCTTTCACCACCGACAACTAGCACATACTACTGAACAAGAACGCTTTTCTGGTCCAAAGAATAAACTTGCACTTAATTAAACAATTTTATTCTTGCAGAGGTGCGAAATATGACATGAAATCAAAATGCAATCTTGTTGTGCAGGTCCTAACAGCGTTCTTTAGCTATGACTTTATTCACAGTTTACTAAAGTAATGTTCACAACACAGCATGAATGTTATGGAGAAATTCATGGATGCAGAGCAATGATTCAGACGTGCCAGACAAGCATATGCAGGACTCGCACACGTGAAGCAGTCGTCCAGATGGGTGACCATAAGCACAAGTCAAGTCAAGTCACCTTTATTTTTATAGCGCTTTTTACAATACAGATTGTTTCAAAGCAGCTTTAAAGAGATAACAGGAAAATAATGTTGTAATAATATTGTTAAATTTAAAATGAAATGTCCCCAACTAAGCAAGCCAAAGGCGACAAAGGCGATGAAAGGCGAAAAATGAGACAGTGGCAAGGAACCAAAACTCCATCAGTGACAGAATGGAGAAAAAAAAACCTTAGGAGAACCCAGGCTCAGTCGGGGGACCGGTCCTCCTCTGGCCAACGAACGAACAGTGTATGATTATGATTCAGGCAGCATTACAGGTCAGAGGTCAGATTGGATTGGAACATTATATTAACCAGTTTATCTGTTTGAAGACCCGAGTCATCACACACGTATGGAGATGAGTTTGTTGAGGATGGCTGTCGCGTCGATGAGGCCTTTACAGGGAAGAGTCTAGTTGACTCAATCTCTGCTGACACTTCAAGAATGTGTTGTGGTCGTGTCCAGGCACAAGTAAAACATCTGATCTGGATACGGCCCGGGTCCGGCTGATTACAGTTAACCTCGGAATAAACAGAAAGACTAAAATTACCGTAGATGCCATTCTTTTTATGATGTGGTGGTGAGTACATCAGGTGTTATAGGAAGTGTTCTCGGTTCCGGCTGACCTAATTTATACAGCCTAATAATCATTTAACTGATTTGAATAATAGGAATTTATAATGTGTTGTGTATGCCAGGTTGAAGAGATGTGTTTTAAATCTAGATTTAAACTGACAGACTGTATCTGCTTCCCAGACAATGTTAGGAAGACTGTTCCAAAGTTTTGGTGCTAAATAGGAAAAGGATCTACCGCCTGCAGTCGATTTTGATATTCTAGGGTATTATCAACTGGCCGGAATTTTGAGATTGCAATAGACGTGAAGGACTATAATGCGTTAAGAGCTCGCTCAAGTATTGGGAAGCTAAACCATTTAGTGCTTTGTAAGTAATCAGTAATACTTTTAAATATATACAATGTTTAATAGGGAGCCAATGCAGTTTTGACAGAACCGGGCTAATATGGTCATACTTCCTGGTTCTAGTAAGAACTCTAGCGGCTGCGTTTTGGACCAGCTGTAGTTTGTTTATTAAGCGTGCAGGGCAACCACCCATAATAGCATTACAATAATCTAGCCTTGATGTCATGAACGCATGAACTAATTGTTCTGCATTTGTCATTGACAGCATATGACGTAATTTAGATATATTTTTAAGATGGAAAAATGCAGTTTTACAGATACTAGACACATGACTTTCAAATGAAAGATTGGTATCAAAGAGCTCACCCAGGTTCCTTAACGACGACGAAGTCTTGACAGAGCAGCCATCAGCCATCAGTTAGACAGTATTCTAGGTTATTACGTGAGGAAGTTTTTTGTCCAATAATTAGAATCTCTGTTTTTTCAGCGCTTTTAATAATATGGACTGTTTCAAAGCAGCTTTACAGTGATAATAGGAAATTAAAGTAACAGATGTCATCCAGTCATACTAGTGATCCAGTTATTTATATCAGCTATGCATTCCATTAATTTTGTGAATTGGTAAGTTTCGTCAGGGCGTGAAGAAATATAGAGCTGGGTATCATCATCATAACAGTGAAAACTTATGCCATGCTTCCTAATGATATCTCCTAAGGGTAGCATGTACAGAGTGAACAGCAGCGGTCCGAGTACTGAGCCTTGTGGTACTCCATACTGAACTTGTGGTCGATAAGACATCTCTTCATTTACTGCTACAAACTGATAACGGTCAGATAATTATGATTTAAACCATGCTAATGCAATTCCACTAATGCCAACATCATTTTCGAGTCTATTTAAAAGAATGTTGTGGTCAATAGTATCAAATGCAGCACTAAGATCGAGTAACACTAATAGAGAGATACAACCATCATCAGATGATAAGAGCAAATCATTTGTGATCATCAATACAGCGGCCTCAGTACTATGGTACGATCTAAATTCTGACAGAAAAACCTTGCAGATACCATTTTTTTCTAGAAAGGAACATAGATGTGAGGATACTGCCTTTTCTAGTATCTTTGACAGAAAATGTCATTCAAGTTCGGCCTGTAATTGACTAATTCTGCAGGATCAATTTGCGTTTTTTTAGCAAGCGGTTTAATCATAGCCAACGTTTTTGCTACGTATGCTAATGACAAAGATGAATTAATGATATTAGGAAGAGGATCTATGACCTCTGGAAGCATCTATTTCAATAACTTAGTCGGTGTAGGGTGTAGCCGATGTTGTCGACTTAGATGATTTAACAAGTTTGTAAAATTCCTCTCCTATAGCAATGAATGAATAAAACTTTTCCTCAAGGAGACTACAATGCACTGCCTGATGCAATACTGTATTAGATGGTTGCATAGTTATAATTTTCTCCCTGATATTATCAATCTTGTAAGTAAATAAGTGCATAAAAATCATTACTGCTGTGCTGCTTGGGAACATCTGGGATTGAAGCTTTATGTTTAGTTAATTTTAGCCACTGTTTCAAATAAATACCAAGGGTTTTGTTTATTTTCTTCTAATAGGGTTGAAAAATTAGCAGATCTAGCAGCTTTTAAGGCCTCTCTGTATACAATCGTGCTCTTTTTCCATGAAATGCGAAGAAACTCTAGTTTTGTTTTCTTCCAGTTGCGCTCCATTTTTCTGGTTGCTCTCTTAAGGGCCTGAGTGTGCTCGTTGTACCACGGCGTTGGACTATTTTCTTTAATCTTCTTTAAGCACAAAGGAGCAACTGTGTCTAAAGTGCTGGAAAAGAGAGAGTCAAAAGTTTCTATCGGAATAGAGTTCTTCTAAGCTATCTGGGATGCTGAGGAGATGAAACTGATCATAAATATTATTAATAAAGCGATCTTTATTGGCAGAAGTGATAGGTCTAACATATTTGTAACACAGAGTCGACTTTGCAGCCTAAGCTAAAAGAAGTATACACAAGACTAGATAATGATCTGAGATGTCATCGCTCTGCTGTAGAATTTGAACAGCATCAACATTGATTCCATGTGTTAATATTAGATCTAGAGTATGATTACGACAATGAGTAGGTCCTGCCACGTGTTGTCTAATGCCAATCGAGTTCAGAATGTCTTTAAATGCTAATCCGAATGCAAAACATTAGAGTGAGCAAATTATGGCTGCCAATTTTTGGCTCTTTAAATGTCAATTTTTCAAAATCGTTTAAAAAAAAAACTTAAATTTGAGCCTAATATTAAGGCTCTATGAAGATTTAGAAAAATTGACATTTAAAGAGCCATCATGGATCTATCATGGAATTTTGAAAATTACCTTTCATGTAGTGTGTAACATAGATCTAAGTGAACAAAAACATCCTGCAAAGTTTTAAATATGAAAGTTCACCGTATACAAAGTTATTGTCTCTCAAAAGTAAGAATTAGGGCTGTTTTCGACTAAGGATTTTCATAGTCGAATCTGATTCGTTAGATTTTGCCATAGTCGACTGATAGTCGAACCTTTTTTTTTTTTTTTTTTTAGATAGCAGCTAGATTTTTTCCATTTCAAACAAAAGAGCTAAAAAAATTCAAAGAAAAACATGGTGTTTAACAAATACCTTTTATTCATTTAAAGCCAGATGAACGAAACATATCACACATAGGTAGGGTCACCAGACGTCCCGTTTTTCCCGGGACATATTTCAACTCTAATTTTAGTGTCCTGACTTAGGCTATTATGAAAAAAATCATGATTTGTCCCGTATTTCATCGTTAACATATATGTATTTTTATATATTAGGTTTCGTTGAATACACGCAAGACAGAGGGAGGGAGAGAGAGCGAGAGACCTTGCGTATGTGGGCTAGCTACTCATTAATACGCACGCGTCTTCCCCCAAAATTATAATAATAATAATATAGGGTTTATGTCTGTATTGACAAAAGAGTGGTAGAACTGTTTGTTTGTTTTTTTTTGTTGTAAAATTAACAAGCCTTACCCGTTTCAAATGAGCCATGTTGGTTGTCGTCGTGTGATATGAAAGAAGCTGCTGGCACAACTTGCAATTAACTTTCTTTGGGTCATCTTTAACCTTCTCGAAATACTCCTACAGTTTTGATGATTTTTTAGAAGCCATTGTGAGTCAATAAATCCGTAAATGCTAACAAATGTGGTCCAGACGTTACAGGCATGTAGTGTGCTGCTGCTCATTCGTTGCATACCGCGCGCCTATTTTGAAATAACGAACTTGAGCGCGCAAAAGACGCGATATGTGAACAGACCCCCTACTATTCGACTATGAGGTTCATAGTCGAATCAGACCTCTCCGAAGCAAAAGACGCGATATGTGAACAGACCCCCTACTATTCGACTATGAGGTTCATAGTCGAATCAGACCTCTCCGAATCGAATCGTCGAATCCTCGACTATTAGAAGTCAGCCCTAGTAAGAATCGACTCTGAGTCGCTGATATGAATCGATAGACAAACAATGCTTTCTCTTTAACTTTCGTACGTCACTTGTACAAGTTATTTGAATTCAACATGCCCACTCAGTGCGCGCGCCGAGCAGACAGAGAAACCTGATAACATCATGTCGACGAGACTCTGTTCTGAAGTGCGAATCAAAAGCAAACTTTTTTTTTCACTGCCCAGGGACAAGCATGTGAAGACTCGGTGGCTAGAGTTTATATTTACAACTATACCACACAAGTATAGCCACCTTGAGCTGTGTTCGCGTTAATGACGATCGCTTCACAAACACAAATGCTTTCACGTGTGGATTCGCGAGTCGGCTGATATAGGAAGGTTCAGTACCAAGTTTATTTGGATCGGCTTCCTCCTCCGAATCACAACCTGTAAGTACTATTAATAATTGTTGCTTTTATGTGTGTGTGTGTGTGTGTGTGTGTGTGTGTGTGTGTGTGTGTGTGTGTGTGTGTGTGTGTGTGTGTGTGTGTGTGTGTGTGTGTGTGTGTGTGTGTGTGTGTGTGTGTGTGTGTGTGTGTGTGTGTGTGTGTGTGTGTGTGTGTGTGTGTGTGTGTGTGTGTGTGTGTGTGTGTGGTGTGTGTGTGTGTGTGTGTGTGTGTCGTGTGGAGAGAGTGAGAGTTATGCTCAGCAGCTTCTAGGTCTCCAAAGTTATTTTTTTTGTTTTTTGAAATATGTGAAATTATGTAAAGCGTATTGTAGCACTGCAGTGCTTTATCAATATGTTTAAGCTTTGGGTTAACGCAAAATATAACTGACTGCGTCATCTGACCAATCACCGCCGATTAGCGTCACGCAAAGGAGGGGTTTGGACAAATGAGTCGTCAAACGAATCATTAGGGAGTCGGTGAGCAAATCAGGTAAAAATAAGTGCATATTATAAGACAACAAAAGTGTTTTTTTGTCATTGCATGCATGTAAAACTGTTGTTGGGGACTCCCAGAACAACATTAGGAACATTTTAAATGCCATAATAGGTACCCTTTAATATCTCACAGCAAAGAAACCATTCTAGAACTGTTCTCAGAACAGTAAGTTGACTCACTAACAAATGTGAATCATGTTTTTGATGGGTGAAAAAAAACATGCATTTCTGAAAAATCCACATGGCGAGAAAAATACTTACTACTGGTTTATTCACTTATTTTGTATCCACCTCACAAGCATCATGCCTTTGCAACGTAGATCAAATAGCCTTTTTATGCATATGCAACAATAGAAGAATATCGATGGATCACTACATTTGTTTATTTCAATTATCAGATGTGTCTGTTGTGGCCTGGTCTCTGTTGTGGCGAAATATTCAGACAAATGAAATGAATCCGCATGCTGCACAAGATCTGTAAGTAAATTAGCTCTGTAAGCCAACTTAGGTCCTTCGTTTTCAGATGAGTAAACAAAAGCACAACTGCCACCATCGATTTTGATTCACAATTGGCCTATTTAACGCAACGCTGCAGCCATGCACACTAAAGTCCAGACGCTGTCAGCAACCTATAAATGAGTTCAAGATGCTGGTCTGTTGAATTCAATGCCATAAACAAAATACTGCAAGATGTGGCTTTAAATAATGGTAATCGAACAATCTAAAATAATAATAATCATTTACTCACCATCAAACCTGTAGAGCCTTTTTTCATTTGTGGAACACAAAAGAAAATATTTCGGAAAACTTTCAAACTACAAAAAAGGATGCAAAAACACTATAAAAATGGTCCATGACTTGTGCAGTACATTTCATATGATATTTTTGTTTACTCAAATTTATGATACTTCTATGATACTAAATGATACTACTTTATGAACTTTTTGGCATCTTTTTCTTGGTTTAGTTGTGGATGGAAACAAGAACCGGCTTGGTCTTCAGAATGAAGACGGAAACAAAAAAAATCCCAAAACATGAGAGAGTAAATTATTACTTTTTTTCATATTTGTATAAACTATTCCTTTAAAGACAGTGAATCTACAAAAAACAGCACCTTGAGTAAGATACTTTCTATTCAATCTGCTGAGGAATAAAGTTAGAAATGACTCCTTTCACAAAGGCCATCTTGTAAGGAGCGCACATGACCCAGTTCTAGAAGGGTGCCTCGATAACATTAGCAAAAGCAATTAACCTTTAGCCGGCAGCTCCTTAAAGTGAACAGGGTGCAAATATGTTATTTTATGCACACTGATTACATACACTATAATAGTCAAGCATCCAAGATTCTGACCTTGAACGCAAGACACTTATCTATAAACTCTTTGAGACAATGTAGCCTCACTATGTTTCTTTTCTAGGAGAAAACCACTCTTAGTTCTCAAAGATGTAAAAAAAAAAAAAAAAAACTATTAATAAACCAGTCTAAGGTGTTTATGCTGGTCTCCCAGCCAAGTCAAGCTGATGTTTAGCTGGTCTTCAAGCTTGACCAGCTGAGTCTGACAAGTCTCCTAAAACCCTATCTTAAGCCAGCAAAACAGTCCAGTTTGGCCAGTTTGAGAGACCAGGGGGCTGTTCCATAAACCAAGATTAGAGTATAAGCCAGGCTTATTTCGGTTAGTCAGGCTTATTTTTGGTAGATTCAGTTTTATAAATCAAACTTAAAAAAGTTCAAACTCAGTTACCCTGGCAACTTATGCTGGGAAACTAGCCTGGTCCAGGGCAGGCTAACTGTCAGGCTAAGCCTCAGTTGTTACACAGATCCTCAACACTGACCGACAAGAACACAATGATATTACCACTGACACTCTCTAATAACATTATTGGACTTTATAAATACACAGTATACAGAAAATCAACTTAAATAAGGCTACAATATAGACAATATAGACACATATATAAGGCGTTTTAAAGTTGTCCGTTTAGGACATGTCATTTTTGTAATAAAGACATTTTAATTAAGAGTGCCTCGGTTATCAGAGAATTCTTTCTCTACACTGTCTCATATATATATATATATATATATATATATATATATATATATATATATATATATATATATATATATATATATATATATATATATATATATATATATAGTATGTACTTTATTATGTCTTTCAATTCAAACACATTTAACACAATTATACAAATGGACAGTTCCTTTAAAGACATCATATTTTCCCCCAATAAATATTCCTTATTTTTCCTTCTACTTTTTTTCTTTTGTGATAATACCAACACATACATATAAATAAAACAATAAATAAATATTAATAAAAATATAACATTCACATATATCAAACTCTTATAAGGAATGACACATAATTCCTAATAGTTATTCAAGTAATATTATTTAAATATCAAATATTCAATATTAAATAAGTAAATAAATAAAATAACAAATAACTAAAAAAGGGAAGGTTACATAAAAATGTAGTTAATGTAGGCCAATATATATTCCTTTATTTTATGGAATATTCTTTGATTTTAGAGTTGCACATATCTTTTCAAAATGTATACATTTGTTCTTAATTTAATGTTATCCTCTCCATAATGTACTTTAGAAACTAAATCACTCATTTAAAACAGGGGATTCTTGCTTTCTCAAAAAAATTATTGCATTAAAAGCTGTAATTCTCAGCATTCTAAATAAGTATACATCATCTTTATAAAGTAGCATAGGTCCTATACCCAAAACTATATTTTGTATCTTTATATATTTAGTTTCTTAAAAAAAATCTTCCCTAAATTAGGCTACTTCTGTTCAATTTCTTTTTTTAAATTAGAAGTATAAAATATATGAGTGTAATGAGCTAGAAGTTCACTGCAACTTATCCAACATCCTAAAGAGAAATTATTATAATTAGAAGATATATCTAGTGTTATAAAATATCGCATATTAATTTTCCAAGCAAAATGTATATTTTAGTCCGAATTATTGGGCTCCTATTTAGCGCGCATGCGCGCAGCAGCGCTCGTTCAATATGAAGATTAGCAGCAAAATGGATACATTTGCACGACTTTTCTAACATTTACAGATGGAGAATATAACTGTTAAATGTAATTTTTGCACTGAGGGGGAAAAAACATGTCACAAACGCATAAAACAGCACAAAATATATGCTGTTTGATGGTGGATCGATTTGATCCACGATCGACCTCTAGGGCTGCTTCAGAAACGCGTGCACACGCAATTATCTAGACTAGATAAACCTGGCTCAAATTAGTGAGATTGCGTGAACTTCAATTACCTTTTATGGAACCACTTTAGCCCCAACTTATTTGTTAGGCTCATTCAAGTCCGGTTTTGGAGTTTAATCCCCGCTTTTCTAAGCTTCATTTATGGAACAGCCCCCAGATAACGTCTCGGTTATGTATTCTTAGTTCCCTGAAGAGGGAATGAGACGCTGCGCTGAAATGCTGTGGGAACGCTCCTGCGTGATTGCGATGTGATGCACGTATGAAATCAGTCCAGTGGCGTGACGGAACATCATAAGTGGGTGACGTCACCGACCAGGAAACTATATAGCATTACTGAACCAAACAGTGTCAGCTTCTGATAGGCTTAAGCAATTCGATCATGGGCATGCCAGGAGTATGGCAGGGTAACGCAGCATCTCGTTCCCTCTGAAGGGAACTAAGGTTACATACGTAAACAAGGCGTTCCCTTTCAAGTGAACTTGTGCTGCGGTGAAACGCTGTGGGAGCGCTATACCCACATTGCCATATGAGCAATGTCCCTCTGTGTGAAGTTTATGCGCACACTAAGATGAAAGAGCACCCATGGCCCTGGAGTGGAGTCGAGGTCAAGGTCATAGAACCTCACAAATGTGTGCGGCGAGGACCACACCGCCGCATCACAAACATTTTGGAGGGAACTCCTGACAATAATACTTTAGAGGTAGCCATACTCCTAGTCGAGTGAGCCGTACAGCCAAAGTTGAGGGCTGATCGGCCTCGACCACCCACTGGCTCATCCTCTGCTTAGATGCTGGGCAGTCCTTTCTGGGTGACGCAAAGAAAATGATCAACTGTTTAGATTCCCTCCACAGGGCAGCTCTGTGGACATAAGTATCTAAGCCCCTAACTGGGCAGAGCAGATTTAGTTTCTCCTAGAAAGGAAGGAGTACAGCAGGCCTGCAGTACTATAGGCCTAACAGTATTAGTAGGAACATTGGGAACATATCCCGGTCTAGGGTGAAGAAAAGCATTAACCATCCCGGCCACAAAATCCAGACACAAGGGAGATACAGAGAGGGCTTGGATGTCTCCAATTCTCTTGAGAGATGAGATAGTTTGTTACATCAGTCATTCACAATATTGCTGGGCAAACATATGCACCGTTATTGATACAGTTAATACAGTCCCTGCATGTGCACCGCAACAAATAAAAAATATACACATCGGTTTGTTAATGGACATACTCTTGTTAATGCTGATGGTGAGGAATTACAGTTGAAACATCTCGTAACGTACCTTAAACTGTGTTGCGCATCACTGAGAAACGTCCTGCTTGAGTCATCTTTGTGATGTAGGTTTGGGTTGAATAACATTCTTCCAATGTTTCATCATCGGACTCACACTCAGATTTATATGGTAGAATTGATATCATTGTTACTAGGGCTGGGTATTGTTAGGAATTTCACAATTCGATTCGATTTCGATTCTTGAGGCTTCGATTCGATTCGATTTCGATTCGATATTGACTTGTTAGTTCGATATCGATTCAATAATAAGTAAATACACAAGTAATTAAGTACCTGAGTATATTTTTAAATAATGTGTGCAGTATTACCAATGTTTAAGAACAAATTGACCCAAGCATGTTTCCTGTCATGGTTTATTTAGCAGAACAAACTGTACAATATTGTACATGTGTTGAATACAAAGCACAAACAGGTGCTTTATTAACATCTCTAATCTAAAGTGCATGTAACTGTTAGTAGAAAGTATATTTTTCTTCCTAAACATTCAAGTTATAAAATAAATGTAAACAGAAGCACAAAATGTGCATACTCATAAAACAAAGTGCAACCATAGATATTATAACATTACAAAGTGCTAACTTACTTTGTCAACACAATAAATAACACTGAACAGCTGATCAGAGAACCTTTGGCTTATTTTCTGTGCCTATGTAGGATACATTACCGACATTTCCATCATATAACTCATAACATTTTAGTACAATATATATAACATGTTAACTCTGAAGCATTTGTTATCAAACTAGTGCACATGCCGTTTTTGGGGACGTTGCGACCTTCGTCTGTTATATAGGACAACTTAGTTTGAATAAACGAGCAGACACTGATTAGCTACTTGCTCTACGTTTATTTAAAATGAACAACAAGACGACTAGAAGTGAATGTGCTTTCCATTAAATGAATCACACACAGTAAACAAATCCTTAACAAAAAAATCTTTGCAATGAATTGCAATTTAGACTCGCAAACTGCTACCTATAGGAGACGGACCCCGTCCAGGCAAACTCTCTCCAGAACTCCCGGGTGCAGAACAATCGGGGCAAAAGCGTACAGACATAGCCTCGGCCAGGCCTATACCATAGTGAATAAAATACCCCGGGATGTATACTACCCTCAGCAAGAGCAGTTTCCCTTGGGCCCACAGGAGGATCTGGTGAGCCAGACTGAATAAAGGGTGACACCGCAGACCCCCCTAATGGTTTATGTAAGATACCACCAATGTGTTGTTGGATCAAACAACAGGTCTGGGAGGAAGTGTTTCAGGGCTTAACCCTTTAAGACGGACCCTGTGTCTGTTTAAAAGCCTATAGAAACTGAAACCAAATAGCTAGCTCAATCATTCTTTTTGCATACAAAACCAGAGATGTAACATGTTCAGATCAAGCCTCCAACATGCCCATGTTGCGTTGTTTTCACCCTCTAATCAATCTGTACAAACTGCGTAATATGCATTTACAAAAAAAAAAAAAAACACAAAATGAACTGAACGTCTTTGCACACAAGGGGTGCTTCTCAATATCCCTCCTCATCTCCTCGCTCCTCTGTCCTCCATCCTATAACCCGGAAACTGATCGAGCTCATCCATCTTGAAGGACATCTCAATTATCTAATTGCACACCGAGGAGGCGAGGATCGAGGAGTGAGGAGGCTTCCAGAGGAGTCTATGGCGATGCGGAAGAGTTTTATCGACTAAACGAGACGCAGCATCAATTCTCCTCCCCTTCACATCTGTCACAATCATTTTAATTTATACTTTACCCTTGCAGTTTATATAAACCACACATCTCACATATTTCAATAGGGTAGCTTGCTTTATTGTTATTTATTATGAATTTCTTAAATAAACAAACTTTAACAACATAAGGGCAGATCCTTTGAGCGCTGCTGATGACGCTGTGAAGTGACGCTCGAGTGATCAAGTATTCCAATGTATAAAAAAGCTTTCATTCGATTCCTCTGTCCTCCCTTTCTTTCCTTGCAGCCTTCCCTCGCGTCCTACAGGGGGTGGAGCTGAGACGCGAGGAAAGAAAGCGAGGAAAGGAAACGAGGATGCACAAATAAGAAATGAGAAGCACCCATGTTCTGTAGATCTGCGATTGATATTTACGTCTTCCGATGACTCATTGACGTATCACGTTCTGTGCACTATGACCCCCGGGTGTGTCACGTGTTGTGACGTCACACGCTGCGTCATTTGACCATGCGTTTGACTCCCGTTTGACTCTCATTTGACTCCCATTTGCTATATGTTCCTTATATCGCTATTGTCTTTTTACCCTCGCTTTATTTTATTATTTCTTTCTCCTTTAGACGTTCACAAATACAAGGACATCCACACACACACACACACACACACACACACACACACACACACACACACACACACACACACACACGCGCGCGCGCGCGCACGCACGCAGCGTTATGTCTAAACGAAAGTACACGCCTTTTTTTGAATGAGTGTAAAAATGAGTGTATCTTAAAAAACTAATTTATGTAAACAGTTCAAAACAATTCTGTATAGTTTTAAATTGTTTTGTGCACGTTTTTCTCACTGACAAGTTTGAGGTTGACATTTATTCATTTTTTGTATTGAAGAAAATATGTTAAAAAAAATAATATTTTTTTTCTTTTTGTTTATTGCACTTTTGAGATATTTATATAGTTACTATTGATTTATTACAAACATAGCCTTCAAACTGGGAGAGTAAGGATTATTTTGATGTATGGCATATGAAAATGCTCAAAAAAATGAGAGCACAGCATGTAAAAATACAAAGATATACTCTGGTGGAATTGTTCTATGGCAGGTCATAAAGGGTTAAACACAGCCAGCATATCCAGGCAGTTTATGTGCCATGAGGTCTGCCACAGACCTCGAGCCGAGCAACCACTCATGATCGCCCCCTAACTTGTGTTTCCATTCACTTAGACCTACACACAAAAATCTAGTCAAAGGGGCCCTTTAATAAAAATAAAAAAAAAATTAAATCAAGGAAATTTCTTTGGCATTTCTTTCTTTTTGCTGTATCAAAAACGTACCGAACCATGGCACCACTGTGTCCTATTAAACTGAACCGTGAATTTTGTGAACAGTTACACCCTTATTACAGATGTGTATCTCCCTCAAAGTTTGCCTTGATTGTTCTACGTTTACATTGCACACATTTTGTAACATTTTAAGTTCAAGAGTTTATTTAACACTTACTTTTTAATCTTAATATAAGACATAAAGAAGATATGTTTGTTTAAATTGTATTTAGTTTTTGACTGTTAAAACTAATACAATTAGTTTTTTTGCCTTAAAAATGTGGTTAAATTAAAAAAAACTCAATTCAAACTTTTCTACTTGTCTTTACAAAAAAAAAGTTATAAAAAATTGCTAAAATTATCGATACAGAACGATATGAAACATTATATTGTGATGAATATTTTAGCTATATCGCACAGCCCTATGCCTTACTATGACGTTATACGCTTCACTCTGACGTTCCGTAATGCCATTGGACTGATTTCATACGTGCTTCACGGTGCAATAACGCAGGGGCGTTCCCCCAGTGCGAGTAGCGTTCCCCCAGTGCAAGGGAACCACCTTACACTGTTAAGACATTTCAGAAGGTTTAACAGCAACAATTTTGCCAGTAAATTACTGTAATTAAGATTTACAGTACCATAACCATATTTCAGTTTTACGACATATGCTGTCAATGACAAATGCAGAAAAGTTAGTTCATGACCTCAAGGCTAGATTATTGTAATGCTCTGCTGGGTGGTTGCCCTGCATGCTTAATAAACAAAATACAGCTGGTCCAAAACACAGCAGCTTGAGTTTTTACTAGAACCAGGAAGTATGACCATATTAGCCTGGTTCTGTCAACAATGGGTTAGACAATTGTCTAACCCATTGTTAGGTTTTTACAATGGGTTAGACAATTGTAAAAGTGCTCAATTGTCTAGCACTTTTACACTTTTGTAATTAAGTGCGCTCCGTCGGGCGCACTTAATTACAATTGTTTTTAATTACAATTGTAATTAAAAACACAATTGTGTGTTTAATTAGGGGCCCTAATTAAACACACCTGAATAAGCTAATCAATGTTTTCAGGATTACTAGAAAAGAGTTTGTGTCAGGGTTGGAGCTGAACTCTGGAGTACAGTGGCTCTTCAGGACCGAAGTTGCCCATCCCTGACCTAGAATATCAAAATCAACTGTAGGCAGTAGATCCTTTTCCTACTTAGCACCCAAACCTCTCAAATCTTCAAGGCCTTGTTCGGGAAGCAGACACACTCTTTCAGTTAAAGGGGAAATGAAACGTCCATGTTTTGGCACTGGTAGTAGCTACATATATTAGAAAAATCACTTTGACTAAAATATTATTCTAAAAAAGTTGTTAAAACCACAGATATGACCAAATTAATATCGTTATTTCTAGCTAGCTATCTAGCTTGCGAGTCGCCATTTTGGAGTGACGTCACAGCCTACGTAACGGGGTTCGTTGGTTCCTTTGATGAGTGAAGAGAGTGAAGCGTTTCTGGATCGGACTCAATACGCACTTGATTTGAAATGGTGTAAGACGAAGTTGAAAGACCTGTTGAGTCCGTGCGTCTCATTGCTTATGCATTTGAGCCGATACGGCATGGGAACCGAGCAGTGGTACGTCGGACAGCCGGTGGTGGACATGGCCGTAGTCAGCTATGAGGCCACAGTCCGGACCTCGGTCATTTTTTTACATGCAAAAATAAAATTTCAAGCTCTCTGAATGATTAATTAGCCGTTTAAACCACCTCATACAAGTGTTTGCAATTCATTTTGCTGCGAGAAGCTAGCGCAGTGAACAGAGCTTGAGAGCGCGTTGTGAGTGAGGGCACGCGTGCAGCCTCCGTGTTGCCAGATCCACCTAATGGAAAGGTGGCAGTAGTCTTCTGGACTCGTTTTCTGATTTAATGTCACACTTTAGGAAGTTATTAAAGTGGAAAGTTGCATGTTAGGGTTCGTGATATATTAGTCTTATTTCCAAAACACAAGCTTTCAACTTATTTTGGATTTTTTTTGTTTTTTCTATTTCATTTTTGCTTGTTTTTCGTAGCAATATCTGGCAACATTTTACTGTCGGCATTTAAAAAAAAAGCTTATAGGAGAAATGTAATTGCTGACAGGAAGATACCATATTCGGTAAGACACACGCAATGATCATCGTGTAAGAAATGTATAACACTATCAAAAATAATAACATGCATTTGTTAACGAGCCAGTTTTTCTTTTTTCTTTTATATGATTACATTTGTCATGTTTCTTATATAATTGTTGATTATAATGGAAATCTATCTTGTAAATCGGTGAACTTGATTGACTGCTTCATTTCCCCTTTAAATCTAGACTAAAAAACACATATCTTTAACCTGGCATACACAGAACACATCATAAGAAGAAAGGCATCTACGCGAATATTAGTCTCTCCATTTATCAAGAGGTTTAATGTAGTCAGCCGTATCTGGTGCATATCCAGATCAGATAGTGGACCTGCACCTAGACACAACCACAACACAGCCCTGAATGTCAGCAGAGATCCTGTCAACTAGACTAGCCCCTGTGAAGGCCTCATCGACATGACACGACAGCCATCGGCACAGATTCTCAGCAAAGAACACAAGAACTAGACAAGTCACCACACAGACCTATAACCAGCTTCAGCTCCATACTGGCATGATGAATCCGATCTTCAAGCAAAAAGGAACTGGATGAAATATTGAATGCTACCAATTCACAATCTGATTTCTGATGAAGCCTTAATCATAATCACACATTACATCATGTTCATTTGTTCATGTTCCCCCGACTGAGCCTGGTTTCTCCACTGAAGCTGCTTTGAAACAATCTTTATTGTATAAAGCACAATATGAATAAAGGTGATTTGACAGTAACTTCATGGTACGGTAATTATGTAATACAGTGCAATTACTGTAAAACAACAGGTTATCAGTACACTACTGTAATTCATTCATTTAATTGTATAATTTTTTATAGAATTGTATCCTACATAAGTACTAATGACATTGAATTCAAACAGACAGAAGTATTACAAAACATACAATTCTTTATTTTAAACATTGAATATATAACACTTAAAAATGCACAGTCTGCCAATGCTGGGACAGTGCATGTTCATCATTTCTCCTGTCGTATGACTTTTTGTGTTATGTTTTATCTTCTGGATTTATCCTCCCAAAGAATCGTTAGGCAACAGAGAATTCATGGGGAAAATTATATGCAGCCAAATACAGCATCTGCAAAACCCAGGTGCTGCTCCAAAACGAAGGCCAACTTAGCTCACCATACACTTGGTTACAGAGATAAATATATTGTCTGAAAAATGTAACCTTTTGCAATGCTGTTCATTTCATAAATACAATAATCATGCATCGACTTTGAAGGCATGTTCTTTCAGATTTTGTAAATCATTACCAACAACGTTTTTTGCCTGTTCACACAACTTGCATGATTACAGGGTAGATTATTGATTAATGAAGACTTATGAGACTTAAGACTTGCACACAAAAACACCTTTATAGCATAGTGGATGATTTGTTTGCATCACATAACCAGCTCCATATATTTGGCTTTTCTGGTGTAGTACCAGGTGTTTGGTAGCTCACCTGGTACTGGTAAAATGGCATGGTTGCTTAAGCATTTTTGCATTTTTATCTAACATTTGTTTTTGTTAACATTATTGGTTAGGTTTAGGGTCTGGTTTCGTGTAGGTGGTACGCAATTTTCAAATGCATTACCCACTCAACAGACATTTAATTTCCAAACTGCCTCAATACAAACAACAAATCAACATAATAAAGTGTTGCCAGATTCACATTCATCTCTTTCATTTAAAACTGAATGCGCTTTTAGCGCAACTCACTGAACATTTCACTTTGATAGTGTTGTGAAACGTAATGAACAAGGCACTGTCATATCATTGTGTAGAAATGTTACCACATGCACATATTTCCAATAAGCCAGGGTTGCAAATAAGAAGATTACACAATTTTTCATCAGCAAAGTATATCATTACACTGATTATATAAATCATGTTATTGATGAACGATGTTATCATGTGGTTATTTAATGTATAAACAACTGATTCTATAGCAAAAATTACAATATCAAGACCAGCACTACAATATATAATATTACTAACACCATGATAAACAGGCATTACTATTGTATAAGATTCCTAATATTGTAGCGACACACTAATTTTCAGATTACAATGCACTGGTGAAAGTGCAGCTCTCACGCTTTTTCGCAGCACACACATTTGAGTTTTCCTGTAATCTCCGTCTATACATCCTGACATACGCCAATTAAGTTGTCTCCTCTGAGATCGTCACACAGCAGGGATTCCAGTGTGAGATCTCAGCCTCAACACCATCACACACAATCCATCCTCAAAGAAACACATCCATCATCTTCATAAAGAGCACAAAACCACAAATGACTAATTAAAGGAATGTTCCAGTTTAATACAACTTAAGCTGTGTGGATATCCTCTCCGCAGAAGATAAATTCAACTACTTCCCTCTGTTTGATTCATAATCATAGAAATCTTCAACACGAAATCTGCTCCGGAACTGATACATAATGAAACTTGATGAATTTCAAAATTACTCACCAAACAGCATCTCTGGTCGATGCACATCATATAGGAAAGTTGAACCCCTTTCTCCTCTAAATCACACAGCACCTGTTAAAGAAATGAGAAACGTCCATCATAAATATGTAATTATCAGATGATTTTAGAGAGGGTTTCTCAGAGGACACAGGGACACTTAAACATGTTTTTTTTTAAAGTCACGTCACCATGAACCTGTTTTTAACGACCTTTACAACAATAAGTCAGCTCTTTAGTCATTTGCAGAAAGCAGCATCAAATTGTATTGAAACAGAATAATATACTGAATAAACACATGAAATATTCATGAAAGAAACAATGTTGAAGTGAATCTCAGAAAGAAACATTTGCGCTATAATTTACCACAAAACATTTAAAATTATATTACCCCTACATTAAGCCCCAATTTTCAATTACTGTAAAGCAACGAAAAAAAAACTTAAAGGGATAGATCACCCAAAAATGAAAATTAAGCCATTAATTACTCACCCTCATGCTGTACCAACCACGTAAGACCTTCGTTCATCTTCTGAACACAAATTAAGATATTTGTGATTAAATCTGAGAGCTGGATCACTCCATAAGCTTCTAAGGGATTGAAACTTGACAGCCCGAAAAGTCATTAAAGAATCGTTAAAATAGTCCAAGTGACTACAGTGCTCAATCTTAAGTTTATCAAGCGACGAGAATATTTTTTGTGTGCAAAAAAAAACTAAAATAACGACTTTATTCAACCATCTCTTCTCTTCCGTGTCATTTTCCTAAGCTGTTGACGTAGTGTAATACTCAGGGCTTCTGTGTTATACGTCACACGTAGGCTCACTATTGGCCGACGCTGGTCGTGTGACGTTCAACCAGAAGCGTTGCGCAATAACACTATGTGAAATCTCCAGGCCCAAAGAGAATACTTGAATAGAGTCACTATTTTTGTTTGTTTTTTGCGCTCAAAAAGTATTCTCGTAGCTCGATAAACTTAAGATCTAGCCACTGTAGTCAGTTGGACCCTTTTAACGATTTCTTTAATAACTTTTCGGGGCTGTCAAGTTTCAATCCCTTAGAAGCCTATGGAGGAGTGATCCAGCTCTCAGATTTAATCAAAAATATCTTAATTTGTTTTCCGAAGATGAACGAAGGTCTTACGGGGTTGGTACAGCATGAGGGTGAGTAATTATTGACTTAATTTTCATTTTTGGGTGAACTATCTCTTTAAGGTATTAATCAAACCCATTATGAAATATGAACAGTTTTAGCATTATTTACAACAAATACTAACAAAATGTATACTTTAATACATCTTGCAAGGTGTAATTGTAAACTGTAAACAAGCTACAGTTAGTGCAAAATGCAGCCACTAGAGTTCTTACTAGATCAAGAATGATCATATAACACCAATTTTATCATCTCTACACTGGTTACCTATTAAGTTCCGTATCAATTACAAAGTATTACTACTGACCTATAAAGCCCTAAATGGTTTAGCTCCTGTGTATTTAACAGACCTTCTATCGCCCTACAATCCATCGCGCTCTTTAAGATCACTAAATTCGAGGCTTCTGGTCATTCCTAGGATATCTAAGTCTACTAAAGGAGGGAGGGCGTTCTAACATTTAGCTCCTAAACTCTGGAATAGCCTTCCTGATATTGTTCGAGACTCAGACTCGCTGTCCCAGTTTAAAACTAGATTAAAGACGCATCTCTTTAAGCAAGCATTCACTTAATGCTTACCTTTTATACTACTTTTGAATCAGTTTGAATGCATTAATATTATGAACATCAGCTATGCTAATTATTTCCCATCTGTCTTTCCGCTGTTATCTCGGGACGCTAGTCCCGAGGTAAATAGCGTTCGTCAGCTCCAGTTTGTATTCAGATGCCCCAACACCTGTGATGAGACGACTTGATGCCTGTGAAGAGACGACTCAATGCCGGCGATATGTTATGCCTAAATTAATACATGATTAACTAACTGAAATGCACTTTCTGTAAAGCTGCTTTGAGACAATGTGTATTGTGAAAAGCGCTATACAAATAAATTTGAATTGAATTGAATTGAATAATACACCTTGATAGTACCGGGTTGGACTCTCTTTTGCCTTTAGAACTTTTTTTTGTGGCATAGATTCTACAAGGTGCTGGAAACAATCCTCGGAGATTTTGGTCCATATTGACATGACAGCATCACGCAGTTGCTGCAGATTTGTCGGATGCACATCCATGAAGCGAATCTCCCGTTCTACCACATTCAAAAGGTGCTCTATTGAATTGAGATCTGGTGACTGTGGAGGCCATTTGTGTATAGTGAACTCATGTTCATGTTCAATAAACCAGTTTGAGCTTTGTAACATGGTGTAATTATCCAGACCGCCTTGCTAAAACACACATATGTGACCCTGGATCACAAAACCAGTCACAAGTATCATTTGTGGCAATAGCTAACAATACATTGTATGGGTCAAAATGATCGATTTTTCTTTTATGCCAAAAATCATTAGGATATTAAGTCAAGATCATGTGCCACGAATATATTTAGTAAATTTCCTACAGTAAATACTTTTGAGAGTGAATGCAGCACAATCGTGAACATAAATGGACAACTTTAAAGGTGATTTTCTCAATGTTTTGATTTTTTTGCACCCTCAGATTCCAAATATTGTCCTATCCTAATAAACCATACATAAATGGAAAGCATATTTATTCAGCTTTCATTTTATGTATAAATCTCAATTTTATAAAAAATTACCCATTTGACTGGTTTTGTAGTCCACGTTAGAGTTGCCAACCGTTCCGTTTAATATGGAATCGTCCCGTATTTAAGGCATCAATGAAGCAGTTTGTCCCGTATTTTCAGGCATATGGGGAGATGCGGAATGGATAAAAAAAAAAACTCAAAAAATAAGAGGACTTTAATTAGCCCATTAATGGCATGTTTGAGTCATGCTCTTAACGAACTGTGTTTTATTTCCTCTTTCCATATTGTGATTAATAAATGTGTATCATTTTCCATATTGTGATTAATAAATGTGTATCATTTTAATTTGCTTGTTACACAATGGAGCCTAACTTATTGTAATAATTATTTGATGTAGCCTACTTTTACATCCTCATGTACGTCACTAGGTGGTGAAAAATGACGGTAAAAAAAAGTATGTCATTGAATCATTCATTCAAGAGATTCTATCAAAAATGCTGATTCATCCAGTGATGAAACAAGTGAAGTAGCCTATTTAAGTGTGAGTCATTTAATCATTAATTCAAGAGATGCGTAATATTCACATTTTGTCAGAACCTCTAGTAAATTGTGTTATCTTGTTTAGTTGTTTGTTCAGAATCATCAGAGAAAGAAAAAAATATACTAAATTTATCCAGAATCGAGCAGCTAAAATATAGGCGCATATATACAAATTATAAATAACATATATACATATATATATATATATATATATATATATATATATATATATATATATATATATATATATATATATATATATATATATATATATATATATATATATAACATATATATATATACATATATATATAATATATATATATACATATATATATATACATAATATATATATATATATATATATATATATATATTAATATATATATATATATATATATATATATACATATATATATATATATATATATATATATATATATATATATATATATATATATATATATATATATAAATAAATATTCTTTACAGTAATGAGAAATGCCATGAAAATGTCACAATGCAAACACACGGGCTGGGCAACGATTTTATCATGATTAATCACATCCAAAATACAATTTTGTGTTTACATAATATATGTATGTAATTATTTTGTAAATATAAATAAACACACATGCATGTATTAATTTAAGGAAAATGTGTTATTTATATATCAAATATTTATATTTATATATAATGTAATTAATATATAATAATATAATAATTAATATAATATATATATATATATACATACACACATGCAAATATTTCTTAAATATATACATGCATGTGTGTGTATTTATATATACAAAATAATTATACACAGTACACACACATTTATTATGTGAACACAAACTTTTATTTTGGATGCGATTAATCACGATTAATCGTTGTCCAACCCTAAAATATGTACATCTAAAAAATAATGGAAAGCAAATAAGCTTTATTTATTGCATGTTTTGGTGATTTTGTAGTGAAATATGCCTCAAACATGTTCTCAAATGGTTTTGTTAGATTCACTCGTCTCCTCTGAAGTCAGTTCAAACACAGACTGCTTCAGATCAGAGTATGTGAGCGGAGCGGAGTGGGAGCGGAGCGAGGAGTGGAGCGGTGTGATTTTGAATGGAGCGCGGAGCGGATTTTTTAAAAGTCGGAGCGTCGTGGTTTTCACTCGCTCCGAGAGCGCTCCACTGCCGCTCCATCACGAGTACAATTCATGCCAACGGCTCATTATAGAACTGCATTTTTAGTAAGGATCCACACGTTAAACACATTACTCTAGCATGATACAGATGGATCACTCAAATCAGAAAAAAATGTGAAGGATATGACGCCGATGGACATGAGTGGCTGCGGGAGGTTTTAGTTATACTGAATATGATCGGGCGGCGCAACACATTCTCATGAAAGTGCGTATCTATAGCACACATTTTATTTCTTGTGCCATTTATACAGCAAAAAATAGTTTTTGCGTGCAAATGAAATGCACTAAACCCCTGGTTAAAGGTGTGTGAAGTGCGTGAACGCCATAAAGTGCGTATCATATGCACGCGAAAACTGCTTATCATAGGCTATGCAAGCAAAAACAAGTTTTTGGTGTAGGCTATAAATGGTACGAGACATAAAATGTGTGCTACTGCTAGATACGCACTTTCATGTGATCGAGCTGGATCGGGTGAAGGACATTTTAAACAGGTAACACTTATTCACAGTTTCACACACGCAATCGCTTTCTCACGATTGAGTCTCAATGCATTGCATTCAAACAAATGTAATCTTACAGTGCTCGGTTTGATTTCGAACGAGCAGAAATCTGTAAGAAATGTAGTGACCCGTAGATAAAATAACTGATGAAAACGTTATTTTCTTCTTTCCAAACAAAATATGCTCTGCAAAAAGCAGCAATGATATTTAACTTATAGGCCTAATGCTGATAATGTAATAAGCATAGCATGTCGTACAGGAAAAGTTTGCACACTATCCAATAAACCACATTGAAACTATTCTCCTAATGATGTTTTAAAAATATATATTTAATATGCCTATATATTATAATGAGGAGAGATTTTGTGAGATTTCAAAGCACTTAAATACTTTATTCGCAATTTCCTCGGGGAGCGAAGACGGAGCGTGTTTCTGATATCAGTGAGCGAGGAGTGGAGCGGGGAGCGTTAAATGGTGAACCCGGAGCGGAGCTGGAGCGGAGTGATTATAAAATGCTTGGAGCGCGGAGAGAACATTGTTGCCGCTCCACTCCGCTCACATACTCTGCTTCAGATGAGTGTGAAGTGCCTCATTCATGTGCAGAAGTTCTGTTCTGTTTTCTGTGTGAAATCTGGGCTGGATCTGAAGATCTCCACCACTTACTGAAGCCTTAAGACCTAAAGACCAGTGTCAACATGAAGACATGCTCAATTAATGTCCTTTCCAAGACAGATCTCCATTTAATTCTTCCCATTCTTCTGCTTGCCTGTGTAGTCGCAACAGAGCTGATGATCTGGCAGCAAATTGAACCATCTATGTGATTTTACAAACGTCTAAATAAGTAAGCTCATTGTGGAATATGTAAAATTTGCTCTTGAATTTGCTCTTGAATCTCTTTTGACTCTTAAATATCAGGATTTAAGCAACATGATTGACAGAGTTCTGTTACAGAGTTATATGTTAATTACTCACCCTCATGTTGTTCCAACCCCGTAAGACTTTTGTTCATCTTCAGAATACAAATTAAGATATTTTTGATTAAATCTGAGAGCTGGATCACTCCTCCATATGCTTCTAAGGGATTGAAACTTGCCAGCCCCGAAAAGTTATTAAAGAAATCGTTAAAATAGTCCAAGTGACTACAGTGGCTAGATCTTAAGTTTATCAAGGGACGAGAATACTTTTTGAGCGCGAAAAACAAACAAAAATAACGACTTTATTTAAAGGTCCCGTTCTTCGTGATCCCATGTTTCAAACTTAAGTTAGTGTGTAATGTTGTTGTTAGAGTATAAATAATATCTGTAAAATTATAAAGCTCAAAGTTCAAGGCCTAGCGAGATATTTTATTTAACAGAAGTCGCCTACACTCTACTTCCTTCTTTAATGACGTCAGTAGAACAGTTCTCTGACTAACGTCCGCCCACAGGAATGCTCCCTCAGCTTGTGCACCTCTTATAACTTACTGTGTTTACTCAGCGGTGATTTTCTGAAGTAAAACTGACGCTTCATCTTTTGTGTGATGTACAATAAACTTTATTAAACTCATTAGTATATGTTTGATCATCATTCGGACCTGGTCCAAGACACCAGACTTGTAGCTAGCCTATTAATAAATAATGCTGGATACATTCATTTCAAGCAGATGACAAATACGTTATAATAACCGCAATTAAACTACTAAACTATACCTGTTCCATCTCTATACAGCCCTCTGACTCTTTAAGCATTATTGTCCGACTCGAAATGAACACCGTTACTGAGAGTTTCTGATGTTATCATTATTCCATTCGATGAAATTGCCCTAAGAGTCTGAGTGCGAGCTCTTGAAGCTCCGCCCCCTGTGTCGTGCAGCAGCAGCTCATTTGCATTTAAAGGGCACACACTAAAACAGCCCGTTTTTCTGAGTCCTCAAAAAAGACAATTTAAACATGCTGTAAAAAATGATCTGTTGGGTATTTTGAGCTGAAACTTCACAGACACACCCTGGGGACATCAGAGACTTATTTTACATCTTGTGAAAAGGGGCATAAAACGGGACCTTTAAGTATTCATTTCCTGTTATGTTGGCCTTGAGATATTCACGTAGTATAATTGCATAGTGCTTCTGGTTGAACGTCACACGCATCACACACATGACCAGCGTCGGCCAATAGTGAGGCTACGTGAAGTAGAACACAGAAGCGCAATTATACTATGTGAATATCTCAAGGCCAACAGAGCAGGAAATTAATACTTGAATAAAGTTGTTATTTTTGTTGTTTTTTTGCGCTAAAAAAGTATTCTCGTCGCTTGATAAATTTAAGATTGAGCCACTGTAGTCACTTGGACTATTTTAACGATTTCTTTATTTAACTTTTCGGGGCTGGCAAGTTTCAATCCCTTAGAAGCCTATGGAGGAGTGATCCAGCTCTCAGATTTAATCAAAAATATCTTAATTTGTGTAGTGCTGCCGCGATTAGTCGGCTTAGTCGACGTAATCGATCATGCAAATTAGTCGACGGCAATTTTTTTAGTCGACAAGTCGTTTACTAATGACAGCCCATTTATTTTTGGTCTCCCGTTTCAAACGGCTCACTGTAATTCACCTCACACACACCAGTCTGTGCGGCGCGCGCGCCCTGCTGGTTAATCTGCTATCCTCTTCCTTCACGTTCCCGCCCCGCCTTCAACCCTTTGTTATGAAAAATTATGGTGGCGGTGCTTTCACGGTGGGCTCGTTTGCTGTGGTCCGAGGACGAGCGTGATTGTTCCTGGCACCCCCCCTTCACACTAAACTTTCGAACTGGTGCGTTTGTGTGCATCTTGTGCCATTGCAAACGTGCACGGCCCATGATAGAAAACAGAACGCGGGTCAAATTGTGTTTTATATTTATTCTGTGCAATATGCGCAGCTGAGTGTGAACACCACAGGTTTAATGTGCGTGTGTCGCATAAAGTGGCCTTCTGCTGTTTGCGAACGGACTCTTTTGAGGAGACCGATTCCTGATTCCACGCGCAATGCGCGAATACACTGCAGGCTCAACTCTCGCTCGTATAGAAGGTAAATCAAAAACTCTTACATGTGTTTTATTTAAGTAAATACATCATAATCAACTAAAACGCATGCGCAAGCAGGTTACTTTACTTCCTGAACAAGCGCGCACCCGAGTCCGTGTTGCTTTCACATTCCGTGAACCGCGGCACCAGTGATGCCGGTAACGCGTTACTTAGTAACGCGTTACTCTAATTTGACCACTTTTTTCAGTAACGAGTAATCATTTCAATGATTTTGAAATTTTGATTTTTGCAAATTTTGGATTGCGTTACTATTTCAAAACCAGTAATCAGATTAAAGTTACTTATCCAAGTCACTGTGCGTTACTATTTTTGTCATTTTCCTTATTAAAAATATATATATTTATTTCTTCTTGCATCTCGGGAGTGTGCGCGACAAGTCACGTTTTCAGCATGAGGTTCACGTCACGTGTACGTACCACGCAGCGACACAAACGTAAACAACAATGGAGGGAGGAGAGCGATGCGCTTTTTCTAGCTGGAAATACAGTCACTATTTTGAGTTTGTGTCTGTCAGCTAAAGATGGCAACATTAAGGTCCGTTGTAAACTCTGTGCTGGTGGCGACAAAGTGTTATCTACCTACAGAAACACTTCGTCGAATGTTTTTCGAAAAAAACATATGGAGTCGCAGCACCGCACAGTCAAACTTACGCCCGTTTCACACATACTTTTCTCCGTCTGCAGTGCGTATGCGGTGCATATTTTTTTCCCGTACCCATGTTAACAGGTTAGAGCTTTCACACTGCACGCGTGTGCAGTCCGTCGATCCGTTCCAGGTGCGTAAGTAACTATACACTATTTTTGCTGTGCTGCACCGTGCTGAATTAAAGTGGCAGCGCATTGTTCACATTAAAATAGACATAGATTGACAAGAAACTGTATTAATTTCATCATATACGCAAAATTACAGTTAACGTGTTCTACAGTTACTAAATTACAGGGTCAAGAAAAACAAAAAAACAATATATACTTTATAAAAACAAGTATTTATATTAAGTGAAGTCAAGAAAGACTGTTATTTCAGGAAATTGTTTCTAAGTTCAACTTTAAATGTCAGGAGATAAATTGTTGATGTTACTGTTAAAAATACACTTCCAATAAAGTGAGTGTTGGCAAAACCGGTTGTCATTTTTATGTTGAGGTGGCGGGGGTGTTGTCGGCAACTGCTGAATGTAACTAATAAAAGTAACTTGTAAAGTAACTTAGTTACTTTTAAAATCAAGTAACTTGTAAAGTAACTTAGTTACTTTTAAAATCAAGTAACTTGTAAAGTAACTTAGTTACTTTTTCAAAGTAACTGTGGCAACACTGCGCGGCACAGACCCACCATGCACGCAAGTGTAAATGCGAGCTGCATATCTGCGTGCTTGCCTGCTTTCAGCGCGACTCATTATTAGGCAGAGCTAAGCGTAGTGGGCTAGGCCAGACTCTTTCAGTTCAATTCCAATTTATTTGTATAGTGCTTTTCACAATATCGTTTTCAAAGCAGCTTTACAGAAAATGCATGCATTGCATCTAGCCTACTTTACAATTCAGAGTGATATTTTCAGAAATGTACATAAAATGTACAGTAAGCTAATAATGTATTAATTTAAGGCAGAACAAAGAGCTAATTTAAGTAATACATAGGCCTATAAGTTTGAGGATTAGATTAGGACTCTGACTAATATGGTATAGCCTAATGGAAATGCAGATACTTAATGCTTAGATTGTTAATTAAGTAAGTTTTGTAAATTAGATTTTGGACCAGGTGACAAATTATGTTTTGGCCCTTCAGTTGAGTTCAAAATAAAATGGACACAACGAAATAAACACTTGATTTGTTTTTTAAATTAGTCATTTAGATTAGTTGACTAATCTAAAAATTAGTCGAAAGATTAGTCGTTAGAAAATTAGTCGTTAGAGGCAGCACTAAATTTGTGTTCCGAAGATTAATGAAAGTCTTACGGGGTTGGAACAACATGAGGGAGAGTAATTACTGACAGAATTTTCATTTTGGGGTGAATTTTCCCTTTAAGCGGCAATTAGTAATGGAGCATAATGTATTTTTTTTTAACTTTTATGTTTAAATGATCTAGGACATAAACTGACCTGAACGACCTGGCGACCACAAAGGTCACAGGTCTGTCAATCACCATGAACTCAGGCCCCGTTTACATAAAGAGAAAACGCAGATATTTCCCTGCGGTTTAGCCTCTCATTTACACGAAAACCCCGTTTTTATCACAGAAAACGATTATTTCTAAAAACTCCGGCCAAAGTGGAGATTTCTGAAAACGCCGGTTATGTGTTGTCATGTCAACTGGGAGAAACAGGGTTTTAGGTTCTCTCTTGTCGATTCTGCTTGGCTTTGCATGGCTTTATCCTTCTTCCTACACTGCTCCCCATAGGTTTGGCATAGTTATGATGGCACTCGTGGCGTATTTAATGCGGTTTGTGCACGATGTTATTATTGAAAACGGAGGAGGGGGAAATATTGTTTTTTCTAAATACCCGGCTATGTGTAAACGTGACCTCAGTCAAACACTCATTCATTGCTGAACTGAACTGTCTACAGCATCAATAATTCATCACAGCACCTGACATACATTAACTAACCAGGTAAATCAGAGCTTATCAACTGGACAAATCAACTAATAGATTTCCACATAATTAATCAGATAAGCACTGCTACACACAATTAATATTGTCTTTATTGCTTGCGAGGAAAGAAAGCCTTCAAATCTTCTTCAAATCAACACATTTAAAAACACCAAATATGATTGACATGCATCACATACATCTATAATTCAATGCCAAACCGCCCAACCTGAAACTCATAATTTAAAGACGTAAATCAAAGACTTTAACAAGTTAAAAGAAAAATGTGTAGGGCTATTTGTTAAATTATTAAAGTATCAAATCGATGATACTGCATTACATGCATCTACAATTCAATGCCAAACAGCCCAAACTGTCACTCATCATTTAAAGACTTCATTCAAAGACTTTGACAAGCATGAAACACACCAGGAGAGAAGTCAACCATCTACTGACTGTACATTTAGTTTCCAATAACAGATCAAAATGTTTAATATTGACTCTCTTAGAATCAGCAGATGTCATTTTACCAGAGGTTTGTATATCTACACAAATACAACAAATCCGAAACAGAAAGTGAGTGAAGAAAAGACTCCATCCTCCTCAAATCAACACAGATCACGACTTAAACACACTGAAAAAATAAATCTATATGTGCGCTTTAAGGTGACATCTTAAGTTTTATTTACACATTATATTTTTTATTTAAATTTGCTTTAAATATTGTACTACTGTTGTCTGTGTTCTGCACTTCGGTTTATAGGGGCTATAATAGCCTTGTTTAGCATGGATATCATTTATTATTAACTTTGCATATAATATCTGTAAAATATCTACCTGCTCAAGTAAGGTATTTTTTTTAAGTCAAATAAAAAACTTGGACAAGTAAATAAGAAAAAATGCATATGCAAACACATTATAATCTCAATTACAGTAAATCCCCAAAAACACTAAATCCCTTTCTCTGAACCAAATTCTCAATAGCCTAAACCAATTTGTCGAATAAATCAATCTTTCTGTAAAACTATGAACAAGTTCAGGCAGTTAGACACTGTTTGCAAATATCAGATATTTCTAATGATGTGGTCAAACCAACTGTAATAATACAAGTCAGTTCAGAGTGCCAAAATTGACTCAGAATCTTGCACTGATTGTTGATACCAACAGTGGATGGAAACAATACAAGAGGAAGGAAGAGTATGAGTTAGAAGTGGATGACGAGGAGGAAGAGGATGAAGACGAGGAAGAGCTTGGTGTGGAGAATGTTGTCGAGGCTGGATCTGGGACACTAGAAGGTTTTTCCTTTGCCTGCAGAGATGACATTGCCAGTGATGTGGACAAAGTCCTACATGAAGACATGATGCTGAGGCAGAACAAATCTCTCATTGACCTTGATTTTTCAGTTTCACAACTCTTCTGAGTGTACAGTAACATGCGTTTCATTTAGCCTTTTTTAACCATTTTGACTTTTGCAGTTTGGTTACTGTATTTTTGCAGTATGCAAGTGCTGAATATACAGACATTCAATGGGCCTCCTATTCAATAGTCAGTACAATACTAATATATATATATATATATATATATACATATATATATATATATACCTGCAGTATACTATTGTAAGTTTTGATTACTATACTTTTTTTACGTAATTGCAAAATTTGTTTATTTTGTTGCAATATTTTATTTCTGTAACTGCATGTTGTTGGATTCTGTGTTCTCCATTTTTTATGAAGTGTCAAATGAATGATCTGTAGTGTTTATAATAATCGCTGTGCATAATCTGAAAGCATTTTTTGATTTTGAGCACAGATAAAATGGTTTTGAGGCGAATTTATTTTGCTAGAAGAGTCAGATGTTCTCTGAACGTTTGAAGATTTGGTTTTGTGTTTAAGGTTTTGAGAAAGTTGGTGATGGTTTCGAGAAATGTGTTTTAGCAATTCGGAAAAACTGTAACATAAATCCATCAACTCAATGATATTACAAAATATCAAAACCATCAGCTAGTGACTAAACTGTTTAAATAAATAATTTAGATTCCATGTCACATTAAAACCTTAATATTAACATGTGCAAACGATGACATTAACTGTCATACAATCAGCAGTAACTCATGCATCAACATAAAAACACAGCAAGTCCGAATCTAATATTGATAGCAACAATTATTAATGCAGTTTCATTGGTTCCACACCTGTAACTGTTCAGAAAAGTGAAAACTGGCGTCTCCAGTGACTCTTTTCTTAAAATGAGGAGGGCAGTAAAAGCGGCGTAAAGAGCAACTGTATATAGATTACATAGCGACTGTAAAGGGAAATAAAACAGCCTTTGCTGGCGTTACATTAGTTTCTCTCAATGAAACACACACATGCAGAAATCATGTAGCCTATCGCTCGTTAATTCCAGTCGCAGTAGTTTGTAAAGCCCATATGATGATGTTCTGAACTCCAGCTGTCTTACCTTATGATGAATCTGCGCGCGTTTGTTTCACTGTATCACAGAATTCCTCACGCTGCTGTCAGTGATGCCGCTCGTGCACACGCTGATGGGAATGTGATGATGAGGAGGGATGATGATGCTGGGTTATTCAGCGCTTGTTTGGAGAGTCAGCGCGCACCGACGGCCTGTGGTACGCGCGCGAGCGCGCGAGCGTGTGAGTGTGTGAGTGAGTGTGAGTGTGTGTGTGTGTGTGTGTGTGTGTGTAACGTCTCTGCTCCTCCCCTTTAACGCTATAATTACTAAATACACAGCGCCATCTGTTGAGATAGAGAGAAGGTGCAGGTGCATCCAGTTTCAACAGCAAAGATGAAAGTTCAGTTTGTAATGCAAGCGCATCAATTTATTGTACAAAAAAACAAAAAAAAAAAAAAAAAAAAAAACTAAACAAGTATAGGCAATGCATAGTAAACCATAAAGTTGGTACATTAAATGCACTCATTATGAGTAATTAAAGTTGACATATTTTGAAAAATATAGATTTATTTATTTTTACTCATTTCACTTCTGTTCGTCGACAAATGTCTGTGGAACAGTTCATTTTGTCTCGTTGTTGAATTTTTTATGTTCATACAAATATTTACACGTCAAGTTTTACACGATAACACGTTTCTTTTTTGCTGAGTTTTTATAATATAATTATATAATATAATTATTTTTTTAAACATATTTATACATTTATGTTATCAGCATTTAAAAGCTGATTTTTGTATTATTATACTCCTTATATTATTCTTGAAGCCCTTTATATTACATAAGGGACTTTATGTAATCATTAATGTATGCACTGAATGGTGACAAGTGTCAACATCTAAAAATATATTTTCTCTCTAATTCATACAGTACATGTAAAATAACCTAAAATTATAATAATGTAAAAAAATGTATCTGTCAAAAATACAGTTGGAAACTTCAAGTTTACTCAGCCAATTTATATGAAAGTTTGAACTAGGGGTTGAAATGTCTGTATAAAAATATGTGGTATATTATTAAACAGTAGCTATATTACAAAGAATCAAATTTCAAAACGATAGGGAAAATCAAATGTAAACAACAGAAGAAGAAAAAAAATAATGTATGAATTGTTTACTAGAACATGTGATTAGTTTGCTTTGTTTGTTTGTTTATTTCATGCATTTCACAGAATATCAGCACATCCTTGATGAATCTTCAGTATTTATTTACAGTACAGTAGAAGCTGGATATTGATTTCTCTTTTGGCAGCGCCTCAGATTCATGAATCATATCCAATACATGACTGACATCTACTGGTGGATGATGTGCAAATGTAGGATAACTTTTTTTTCAGGCTCACTTTGCCATGGGCTTTATAAGAACTGAAGAACTTTAAGAACTGAAACCAGTCACTGTTTTATTGAAACATATCTCTTTCATTTTTCGTTTGTTGATTGTACACTAAATGACAGTGGTAACATAGTTTCGTATAGGCTACCAACAGCATTTTTAAACTGGCATTTATTGGGCTGACAATAAATTTGTCAAACTGACACATATTTGAGCAGCCACAGCCAGTATATTTGAATTTGCATGTAGCAGATGCTTTTATACGAAGGAACTTGCACTGCATCCAATGTAGGTATAGCCTATTTACTGCATTGTTTAATTATGGTTTTATACATGCTAGTTTTAATGACAGAATTTAAGATAGGCCTATATATTTTCATTTCTACTAGAGCTGCCACTGCCAGTTTGCTACAGTAAGTTCCAATAAGTTTATTGTAGGAAGGAATACTTAAAGAGTGTATGCTTGTAAAAATTCGAATAGCGTTTTGTTTCTTCGAGGGCAATATTGACTAAATATAATGCTTCACTTCATTTTTAAATCCAATAAAACATGTTTGTTTTTTCCTGAAAATTTGCATTTATAAATGTGAAATTGATCCATCAAAATAAATATAAAATAAGTGCGGGGTTGTTTATCTTTGGAGTTTACAATATACCTAGTAGAACATCTTTCCAAAGTAATGTAAAAATGTCATCAACATTTCCATCAAGTAGCTAGGCTATTTTGCAAAAAAAAAAAAAAAAAAAAAAAAAAAGACACATAGGCCTAAGGGCAGTGCCGAAATAAATGAACAGCTGTCTCTGGCTTCTGCTTGCAAAAGCTACAACTTTCATCAATATCTTTTTTAAACTTGGTTAAATAATGTATAGCAGGGTAAAATATAGGCTACACTGTAAAAATTATTTTCATGATTTGTTATCACAACTTTTTATATTTTGTCAAATCAACTTAGATGATTAATGTAGTTCAGATAACATAATATTTTGAGTTTCTATTTATTAAACCAATCTCCTTTGTTGTATTAACTCAAAGTTTTAATTTCAATTAACTAAAAATTTTAAGGCAACTAGGTAACTTACTTTTTTAAGTTAAACCAACTTTTTGTTTTTACAGTGTACTTATGTTTGTTAAAAGGGAATGGTTTGGTGAGGGGTGGTACTTTTGCTGTTTAATTAACATACATATTTTAGAAGATATTGCTCCAAAAACAGTTGCAAATTCCCTTGGTGATATAGGAATATTGTATTAGGACATGAATTCCTTATAAGTAAAAGGAAGGCATCTGAGTTAAATAAATGGACAAAACAATATTATTTCGAAACCACTTTTCAAAGAAAATAGTTTTTTGATTGATCAGAATGTCCTTATTATTCCAGATAACGTATTGCTGTGATGAAAAGTTGTGTTTGTAAATTAAACTCCATGCTAGAAAGAAAAGCTTGACGATGAAATGAAATCCATTCATTTTGCAGGATGTTTTGCAACTCAGGTGACACGTCAATGGCCCAGTCCCAAATGGCGCACTTCATGCGGACTTTCGGTCTCGTGGACTTAAATTGCGCGTGCTCGCCGAGTCTACGAGTCCGTAGGCCGTCCCAATAGCATTTTAACGCTCTGAAGTGTGCTCAGCAGCGCCCCCTTTGTACCCTTGAAGCGGTCTTCCGCGAAGCCCGCATAGAAGCAGGCTCCACGCACTTTAACTACCCAGGAATCCTTGCGAAAGGCCAATCAGACAACAGATGGGAGGATATTTCACTCACGGACAATTGTTAACATGGCTCTGAGAAGAAAATATTTAAGTGTAATTATCATTACGGTTTTTATGACAAGACACAAGTTTATACAAACATTATGATCATCAACCAGTGGTTGATGTCTATAACATAGGCTAATAATAGCGAGCTGAATAATATAATAATATAATATTATGATTCATAAAATAAATAGAACAGAATGTCAGGGCTTTACTGAGTCATAAACACAACAACAATAGTCAGCATATTTCCCCGAACCTGCAGCTCCTGTCCATAACAACAACCAGACTGTCTTCCGATTTTTCAAAAAAACTTTACAGACTCAAAATACATGTTAAAGGCTGCTTTGAAATGAGCAAAGTTGGGTTTTGAGTTACTCCACTTAGTTTGATGAATATGAAATGTTCCTAATAATAGAAACAAATCAATAACATACATTTATTTTTACAAAAGTCAAATTCATTTGTATTTTTCTTCAAATTATTGTTGTCTCATGTTTTACTTGTCAAAGGTGATACTTATCAGAAAATATGTAAAAGAAATGTCAACTTGATATCAAACTCTAGCTGTGATTTTGAAAATTCAATAAAAAAAATAAATAAAAAAAAACAGACTGTCTTCCTGTTTCCGGCGTGATGATCGAGTCTGTCCCAAAAATACCTCTCAATGCGCCCTCGCGGACTCGCGCTAAGGGCCCTATAGGTCTGCACTCATGACGTCATTGAAGTGTGGACTCTGAGGAAGTCCACAAGTCCGGAGTGTGCCATTTGGGACAGGGCCAATGCATACGTTTTGCAGAACGTGCCACGTCACTGGTCGCGTAGCAACCTCTGTACACACAGAAGTATAAAAAAGAAAGAAGTGAATTAAATGTGTGAAGCTAAACGGGTGCTTTGGATGAATAATAACACTAATAATGAAAGACTAATAATTATCATATAAAACAATGGTTAAGCAAACGATTCAAATCTTTGCACGTGTGAAACCGACGAAGAAACCCACCTCGGTGAGTATTTTGCGTTTGTGTACTTTGTATTGGACACCTAGTCGTTTTTTGCACATATAATCTTAACATCTGTGCATCAACTATTCTTACTGCACTTCTATCTGCATATAGCCTAGTCGTGCTATTTACATTTTGATTTCAATTGGCCTATCTATCTAAATTCTAAAGGCTAAACGCACGTGTTTTCTTTTAGAATGTTTGTGCTGCAGTGTCTAATGTCTCATTTCTTGTAATTATATACATTGATAAAGTGGTGTAGGATTTACTATAAAATAATGTACACTCAGAAATTGCTTGTAATTTTTTTAATAATTATAAACAAACTGCAAGTCCACATTGAATTAACTTGAAATGTTGAAGTAGACTAAAGACTACTTCATGGTATATTTTCTTGTAAAACGTACAGCAATATTCATATTAGTCCACTAATATTATTATTATATAGTCATTTCCTACAGAAGTAAATACATAAGAAATTGGTTTCATTCACTTGGATATTATTCAGCTACTTAAAAACAAAAGCATCTGTGAGCACAAACCCTCAAGATCTCAGATCTCTATACGGCAACCATTTTACATAGCAGTTCTGTCTGTTTAATGCCCGTGTTATTTTCATTTTACATAGGGGCGACTTGAGGTTGATTGGGGGACACTTTTTCCCAGTCATCTCAAAGGCAATGAGTGTCCCAATAAACCTGAATTCACACCTACTATTAAGAGTTAGTAAGAGAAAAATGCACATATGCCCCAACAGTTAAGATTAGATGATTTGAACAAATGTTTAGGGGTGTAACGATACACTTATGTCACGGTTCGATATATATCACAATACTGAACTCACGATACAATATTATTGTGATTCTCTAAGACATAGCCTATGGTAAAAGTTTAACAAAAAAATGTTCTGTTGCAAATTTACATTGGGGGTGGAATTGAATAGGCTTAGACTTGATGCTGGTAACCCAATGCACAGACCAATGGTGACACCACAATAAAAATATTCAGGATTCTGAAGCTGAAAGTACAGAATTATTTTAGACGAATATGCTTGCACTCTGTCACTGAATTATCTAGGCCACTTTTTACTGGTAATAAAGACATTTGACATCAGGAAATATTACCCAAAAATATTCCCCCAATGCATTATTATATTCAACATTATATACTAGTTTAATCTAGTAGGCTACTGACACTAAAACTCAGTAAACTTGATTTTTTTTTTCACACATTATATTTTAAATACAGATTGTCACTATCCACGGTACATATATTGTTGCATTTTTTGTATTGCGATATATTGTGACATGATACATTGTTACCCCCCTACTGTCATGATGATAAATAATAAAGATAAAGGAAGATGCCCTGTTGATATATGTGTAATATATATGATTTATTTAAACTGCAAAGGAAAAGCATAAATGAAAATTATTGTGACGTGAAGGGGAGGAGAATTTATTTGTGAGTTAGGTTTCTCGACAAGAAAGACTTCCGCCTAGGATACACCTGTGCATCCTCGCTCATGGCTCCTTTGGAAGCTTCCTCACTCCTCATTCCTCGCCTCCTCATGGTGCAGTTAGTGGAGAATTGAGATGTCCTTCAAGATGGCTGAATTCGATTGGTTTCCGGGTCACTGGCTAGAGTACGGAGGAGCGAGGAAACCAGGAAGCATCAATTTGAGTATTGAGAAGTAGGGATGCACCGATATGAACATTTTGGCCGATACCGATAACCGATAATTCTTTACATTTGAAAGCCGATAACCGATATATTGGCCGATAAATCTAAATACATTTTTTTATATACTTTGATAGCCTGTATACATAAACAGAAGGCTCACAATTAAAAACCTTGTCCCTAGTATACAAGTAGCCTTTTGAACCAGTGTAAGATTCCTTAACTTTTTTAATTAATTTTACACTGGGCAACTTTCTTTATTAAAAAATGGTAACACTTTATAATAAGGTTTAATTTTGTTAGCATTAGTTAGCATGAACCAACAATTTTATAAGACATTTTAAGAAAGTTTTATCTAACATTAGTCAATGCACTGTGAACTAACATGAACACACATATTTTATTAACTAACAATTAAGGCTATTGATCTCTGTTACTTAATGCATTAACAAATGAGACCTTATTGTAAAGTGTTATCAAAAAATCTATTGCCTAACAAAAATAAAATACCTAAATATTGCAAACAAGTCATTAGATAGGCTAACATTGGGCTGCATATAAAGAAACAAAATGCTTGTGCCATGGATAAATAAAATGGAATCGACAATAAGGAAATTATTTTAATCAAACCATATCGTTGATGAAAATAATACGAGAACAAAATAATGTTAGTTATTAATAATTATAACGCAATCTTTTTTAAAAAAAAATTAACTATTTTAATATTACAGTAGCCTAATAGTAAACATCTTTAATAGCATTACTGTTTAAATGACATTGCTGTGTGAGCAGCGCGAGCTGAAGCTGAAGAACGAGCGTAAAACTGAATCGCTTTGCTAGAACGTTAATCAACTCAACGGTTGCTGAAGAATGCAAACCCAAAGAATTTACAAATTTATTACAATGGTGAATATAATTATATGACAGTGTAAAACATAGCTGTTAATGTTTTGCATTGTTGGTTAATCTGTGCGAGCTGAAGCTGAAGAGAACGAGCACCGGGAAACTTTTCTAGGTTGTTTAAATCCACGAAACGCATGATATGTGGGATTAATCAGATATTTATATTACATCAGCTTTATATTACGACTTATCTGCACAAAAGGACGTGAATGCACAATCGAACTTGTGCTGGTCAATGTGTTGCTAATCCCAGGCTGTTCTGGACGCTATTCCCACAACAACGCGCTGACGGCAACTAACCAAGAGAAATTTCCACGTTTTAATTATCAATAGTGTTCTCATTAATAATGGCAATACAGTAATGATTTTTAGTTATAAAAGTGCATTGTTGTTTGAGCTGCGCACGCTATAAAGATGATCACCCGAACAATGAAGCGCTGCGCCTGCGCACGTCGTTCATTAACTCAACCAAACGCATCCTATATTAGATTAATCATATATATAGGCCTATATACACAAAATAAACATATTACGACTTACTATGGCACAGAATGCTGCCAGAGAACTTGACTGTGCTTGTCATGAAGGCTTAACTCCAGACGCACTCTTTCCGCCTCAACGCGCTCGACGCGCTGAAACACTGGCGAAGAAGAATTCACAACATGCTTTCAGTCGTGCTCTTATTATAATGTTATGAAGCCTATGTGACAGATTTGTGCTGCAACTGTATCTTCCTTTTCGAAGTGAATCCAATCATTCAGAACCATCATGGCGAACCGCGCGCATCTCTCAACTGAAGTAAATAATCTATTAGTTATCGGCTTTGATATATCGGCCCAATTTTTTTATCGGATCGATAAGGATAACATCAAAAAAGACCATTTATCGGCCGATAACGATATGTGGTCGATATATCGTGCATCCCTATTGAGAAGCACCACTTGTCTTGTGGACTTGTGTTATTTCCTGTTTTGCGCTTTGTTTTGTAGTCATTTGTAGTCTTTCTTATTGATTAGTTCCTGTTTGTTCCCTGGTGTGTCTTGTTTGCCGGCGATCACCCTTTTTATAATTCAATGTTTCTCATGTTACTGTATTTGTCTGTGTTGTCCTTTGTTGGTAGCCTGGCAAGCCAGACCTACATCAGATGTTAGGTCTGGGAACTCACAATTGGCATACCTCAATCCCAGGGCGGGATAAACGGTTGTCTTTCAAATTCTCTCTACACGCAATTGGATAGCACTACAACCAACCAGAGCAACGAAGACGGTGATCGTATCCAGTCGGCAAAACTCCGAACACATCTTGTTTTTTTAAAAATGACTCAAGTCCCGTTTCTTGTTTCAAAGAAAAGCTTAACTTCAAATCTTGCAAAGTCGCGGCCAAAGCCAAATCGAAAGACAGCTGTTCGCCAGCACAGCCATTCTTTGTTTTCATGTAGTGAACCGTCACAATTCTGTCGTCATTATGTTAAGCCCGCCCGCCGACTCTATACAAGATGTGATTGGCCTGACCAGTTTTTGTTTTTTCCAGCTCAAAAGTCTATGGAGAGTTGCTAGACCACACTTTGCTGCAAAATAATTTTTGCTGCCGCTAGGGTGCGTCTAGATTTCTAGGCTACTTTGTTGGATGTTACTTTGATGTTCTCAGTTCTGCTCCCTGGTTTTACTCGTGTTTATTAGGGCCCGAGCACCGATGGTGAGAGGACCCTATTGTTTTTATTTTTTTAAAGTTCTCCTGCACATGAATCCTGCCTTCACTCATCTCTGAGAGCACTCGGCGTTACACCTACAAATGATATATTATAGAATTAGATATTGAGGGTTTGTGTTCATGCTATACTCTGTTCTTAAGTCTTAATATCCATGTGATATATACCAGATTGTTTTTTTATGTACTTATGATGTTTATCATCTTAGCATGTCTGTAATATGATTATATGTAACATGTCTGTAATATGATTATATTAATTTTGTCTTAGTGATAAAGTCACACTTTCAGAATATATAAATCACAAAATATGTCTGCACCAGCAAATCTAGATTATGTGAACTCATGCTTAAGCATCCTCTTTGCAGGGGTACTTTGTGGACTGTGAGGAGCAGGGCAGTAGTTTGGAGTTTGTGGTTCCCAGAGACTTGGCGGATGGTTTTATCAACAATAAGAGGGAAAACTACAATTTCAGGTGACGTGTAGAAAAATATGTAGAGATTTAATTTGAAGGAATTCTAGTGTTGATTTCACAAACATGATCTTAAAGGACAAGTTCGGTATTTTACACTTAAAGCCCTGTTTCAAGATCGTTTCTGATGAAATATAACGGTTAAGATAAAATTTTAAACTTTTTAAACTTTCACATTAAACTTTAGTTTACAAAGACGTGAAACTCACCGAGTGGTCAGGGGTGTTCACGGATATGCTCACACAAAAATCGCTGCAAAAGATGCTTTCCAACAGGTTTTATCGTAGTTTTTGTCCAAGTCAAGTCAAATGGAGTCGGACAAAAACTACGATAAAACCTGTACACTGCATCAGTGAAACACCCCTCACCACTTCGGTGAGTTTAACGTCTTTGTAAACTTAAGTTGAATGTGTTTTATGAATAATTGTTTCTGTGCACATATGAACCATTGTGGGGGTGGGGGGTGGTGGGGTTTGGGGGGGAGTGCAACCACAGAAACCGAAAATTCTCGGGACAGCAGCATGTGTCCAAATTTTAATCTTAACCTTTCTATTCCATCAGAAACGATCTTGAAACAGGGCTTTAAGTGTAAAATACCGAACTTGTCCTTTAATATCCTTGCAAGCTTAATAAAAGTTTTTAGAAACATGAACGTTTTTTTTATTATTTAAATTATTTACAAACATCAATAAGTTTTGTCTACTTCATTTCCATTTATTGCAGCAGTAAAACAGTAAGATTTTGAAACATGCAGCTTGACAGCAAATTTCTGTCAATTTGCTCTGTCGTTATGGTCGTTATGGTCTGTCATCTGGTCAGGGTAAATCTCAAATTCACAATTCTAAGTGTCAGCAACAAAGGAAGTTAAAGACAGCTTAAAGACCTCCTGCAATTATGGCATTGCAAGCTGATTCTCTATGTTAATTTCTCTTTAGTTAATCGTTAATTTCTATTTCTCTTGAGACATCTCTTATTTAAGGATGGAGTAAAAAAGGAAATGAAGAAATTGCTGGATAAAACTGATATTTTAAAACATGTTAAATGGATTTAGAGCATATTAGGCGTAGGCTATATACAGGTACTGGTCATATAATTAGAATATCATCAAGAAGTTGATTTATTTCAGTAATTGACCCTTCGCAAAGACCCGCCCTCCTTAGTTACTGTCGCTATGTTCCGACAAGCTACGCCGCTCTCATGCTCTCACCATGTTCTCACGCAGTGAAAAATACATCGCGGAGCAGAGAGGAGACTGACAACACGCGGACAGACAGGACAGACCAGGTTACTTTTCGGTTACTTTTGATATTAAACATATTAAACAAAGTCTCAGCTTTCAAATGTGGTCATTTTTTGAAAGAAATTTAAACAATAAATACTGTTTTGGGTCTCTTTAATGTGCCGTGACAGATCGCTGTAGAGCATCCGTTAAAGCTGCTCATGATCCGATCATCTCTTCCTTCTAGTTCATTTATAGCATCAAATAAACATGAACGAACATAAGAAGTAATGTTGTTTTAACCGCGGAAAGGCGTCAGTATATTCATTTTACCAAGTTAAAATCCTCCTAACTCTACTGGCTGCTTTTTCGGACAAAATGGCGGATGGCGAAGTATGATTGGTTAGAACACCTGTCAATCAAGCTCCACGCGAAGGGTCAATTCCATTCAAAAAGTGAAACTTGGATATTATATTCATTCATTACACACAGACTGATATATTTAAATGTTTATTTAATTTAATTGTGATGATTAAAACTGAAAACTAATGAAAATCACAAAATTCATAGCCAAAAAATAGCCTATTACTTAAGACCAATACAAAAAAAGGATTTTTAGAAATGTTGGCCAACTGAAAAGTATGAACATGAAAAGTATGAGCATGTACAGTACTCAATACTTAGTTAGAGCTCCTTTTGCCTGAATTACTGCAGCAATGTGGCGTGGCATGAAGTCGATCAGTCTGTGGCACTGCTCAGGTGTTATGAGAGCCCAGGTTGCTCTGATAGTGGCCTTCAGCTCTTCTGCATTGTTGGGTCTTGCGTATCGCATCTTCTTCTTCACAATAGGTCAGGCGAGTTTGCTGGCCAATTAAGAACAGGGATATCATTGTCCTTAAACCAGGTACTGGTAGCTTTGGCACTGTGTGCAGGTGCCAAGTCCTGTTGGAAAATTAAATCTGCATCTCCATAAAGTTGGTCAGCAGTAGGAAGCATGAAGTGCTCTAAAACTTCCTGGTAGATGGCTGCGTTGACCTTGGACATCAGAAAACACAGTGAACACCAGCAGATGACATGGCACCCCAAACAAAATTTACTTTCATCAGAGAACATAACTTTGGACCACTCAGCAGCAGTCCAGTCCTTTTTGTCTTTAGCCTAGGCGAGACGCTTCTGATGCTGTCTCTTGTTCAAGAGTGGCTTGACACAAGGAATGCGACAGCTGAAACCCATGTCTTGCATACGTCTGTGCATGGTGGTTCTTGAAGCACTGACTCCAGCTGCAGTCCACTCTTTGTGAATCTCCCCCATATTTTTGAATGGGTTTTGTTTCACAATCCTCTCCAGGGTGTGGTTATCCCTATTGCTTGTACACTTTTTTTCTACCACATCTTTTCCTTCCCTTCGCCTCTCTATTAATGTGCTTGGACACAGAGATCTGTGAACAGCCAGCCACTTTAGCAATGACCTTTTGTGTCTTGCCCTCCTTGTGCAAGATGTCAGTGGTCGTCTTTTGGACAGCTGTCAAGTCAGCAGTCTTCCCCATGATTGTGTAGCCTACAGAACTAGACTGAGAGACCATTTAAAAGCCTTTGCAGGTGTTTTGAGTTAATTAGCTGATTAGAGTGTGGCACCAGGTGTCTTCAATATTGAACCTTATCACAATATTCTAATTTTCTGTTATAATCATCAAAATTAAAAGAAATGAACACTTAAAATATATCAGTCTGTGTGTAATGAATGAATATAATATCCAAGTTTCACTTTTTGAATGGAATTACTGAAATAAATCAACTTTTTGATAATATTCTAATTATATGACCAGCACCTGTAGTTCCCTTTCAGTTGGTCACGATCGCCCCCATGTTGGACTAACCGAGGAATGGGAATCTCGCTAGAGAGTCCAATCTACTTCGAGTATAACTAAACGAGCCAATGCACATTGATAATACATGTGATAATTGCATCAGCTGCTCCACCTCGCAGTGCGGGTATATAATGAGCAGCAGGTGCATCGCATCTTCAGTTTTTCGCTTTGGAACCGAGCTGTTTGTTTGTTCCTGTCTCGAATTTACAAGCAGTGTTTTCTAAGTGTCAGTTCTTCAAGGAAGAAGCTTTCTCTATCGCTGTCGGTGTGATGGCACTTCAGTGGTAATCAAGCCCTCTCGTTTGTCTGTGTGTGTGCGTCTTCAGTGAGTGCTAAAAGGCTTTTCTTACAGCTGGTGACGGTGCGCTTTTTCAGAGCACTACACTACTTTTTAACACGTGTTTTTCTGGATGCGATCATTACCTGGCGCCGGCAGATGGTCACGATCGTTCCCTGATGTGTCTGGGCACTAAACATGCTGAGGTGGCTTTGGTCCCCCTTGCTCGGTCTCTGCGAGCCTGGCTAGTATGGCTGAACAATTAATCGAAATTAAATTGCAATCGCGATTTGAAACGTTGCGATTAGCTAATCGCAAAAGGCTGCAATGTAGATGCGATATGAAAAATAATCTCCCAGAGCTAAAGATAAAAAAGCCTATAATAAATCAGGAAACTAGGTAAATTAAACCATGTGTATAGGTTGACATTCTCTTGATTTGTGAATATTGAGCTGAAGCTTGACTTTACAACATTAAATCGTAAATCAAATCGCAATCACAATATCAGTCAGAAAAATCGCAATTACATATTTTCCCCAAATCGCACATCCCTACTGGCAAGCACTCCCCAGTCTGTCTCATTGGCTCATTCAGACCATCAGGCTCGGCTATGTGATGCAGTTCACCCGACGTCCCCCAAAGTTCATAGGCATGCAGTTCACTTCAGTGAAAGCTGTCGATGCTCATGTCTTGGGAATGGAGATCGCTGTCCTACTGGCAAAGTACGTGATCGTGTTGGTCCCTCCAGCGATATGAAGCTCTTTATCTGTTTCGGAGGCCAGCAGAAAGGAAAGGCTGTCTCCAATCAGAGGATGGCCAATTAGATAATTGATGCCATCGCCCTGGCTTACCAAGCACACTGGCTTACCAAGCACATAGGATGTTGCTTCCTTTTCCAGTGAAAATGGCTCGCTTTCTCAGTGTTATCCAATAGTCTCACTGAGTGGGTCATGTGGAAAATCAGTGATTGACATTCTCTGCGCAAGCCCTGTCCCATTGACAGCCTAGTAGCCTAGTAAAAACGCAATGAGTGAGCAAACATTGAATTATCATGCTGATATAGAAAAAAAATGTAGACCATTTTTTTATTACATTTATCTCACCTAAATGTTTGCTCACTCATTGCGTTTTTACAATGGGGCTTGATTTCAATCTTCAAATTAAATTGAAAAAAGTAGCAAACATTCATAAAAAATAATAAAGATACAAATAAAGAGAAATAAAGAGAAGGGTTTTTTGGTAGGTCTAATACTAGTATTCAGAAATACTACAGAAACTGAATAATCAAATGTAAAATAACACTGATAGTCTTTTGGTCCCGAGTATTTTTAAGAATATTTGCGTGATATTTTAGTGATAATAATTATTTAGTGAAAAATTGTGATATAATTTTGGGGCTATATCACACACCCCTACTGTGAACATATTTGAAAGTACTTTAAAAGCAAAATTTGGATTTATTTGTTTTTAAACAACCCATTTCCACTACCACATTTCCCATTTCCCATTTTTAGGTTTCACAAGGTTTTTGACCAAACAGCTAATCAAGAGGAAATCTTTGAGACCATTGCAAAGCCTGTTGCTGATAAGTGAGTTGACTTTTTTTTTTCTTCTCTGAAAAGTTGATGAAGCATGCTTTTAAAGCATAACAATTCACAAACATGTTTTTAAATGAGAAAACAATAGATCATGTATACTTTTAAAAAAATTATAAAAGGTTTTTGGACACAAATGTGATGAAACATACCAGTAGTTAATGTACTGAACTACATCTTTAGGACACCTATGTACATCTAGTAAAAATAACTTAGAGTAAGGATCACTTACATGTATGTTGTTATCTATACAATAAAGCTTGTATGTGTGGCTTGGGTGTTAAACTATCTTTTTGAGGCAATTTAAAATACTGACATAAAATCATTTGGAGGCCTGGGTATACTTCAGCCATCTAGTGAGACCTAAAAAGTGAGAACTTTCTAAATTAGAAATCATCTGCACTGTAAACTCATGATATCATTTCTAGTTAGAACATCCTCCATTTCCCTCAGTAAACATAGGGTCTAATCTCTCTGATGTCGCACATAAACTATCATTTTAAGCTTCCTTTTAAGTTAAAACCCATCTGTGGCATCGTGAGAGGGTATGGCATAGAGGCAAGGTATGTGCCATCTCGGTGGTTACAGTACATCATGGGGACTACAAACCAAGATGGCCACTTCATCCCGGACTACAGTTACCAGGTTCCTCAGCGGTGGGGACACAGCTGTTGTAAGTGAAGGAGAAAAGCTGTTAATGAGCTGAGAACAGAGAGACTGGCTATTTTTTGTTAGAGAGCATAAAGTGCGTTAATGTGGACAACGACACAGAAGTATAAAGGAAAACCTACAGCGTTGCCTACAGCGTAGAGGCTCTGGCATAGGTCCGACGCAGAAGTATAAATCAGCCTTAAGGCGCTATCTAGGGGTGTACCTTTGCTGCACGAGGCTGGTCCTCCCCACACAGAAGGATTCATAAGGTTTTACAGGAAACTTTTCGATGTAAATTTACTGTAAAATACTGCCAGCTGGTTTGCTGGTTATTATGTATTTTACACTATTACACTGTTTTGTCTACAACAATTAATTGCATTTACAGGCCAACTGTACATAGTTAAACTGTACATAGATTGAATTTGTCATAAAAAAAATTCAAAATATCATACTTTTGTTATTTGTTTTGGCGAAGGAAATGGAAAACAACATGCTCTGACTTTTAAAACGTATTTTTAATGAAAAAAACCTGAAATGTCAATATTTAAAAACCTTTAAAGTACAGTTAACAGTTCCCTTTCAGTCGCTCACGATTTGATAGAATCCAGGATGTCCAGGACCTCCACCCAAAAAATAGGCCTACAATGGGCATGGGGTACTTTTTATCCCTTCGTGCACCAAAGCCACCTGGTGGGTTTGCTATAAAATGCAACATTTATTTATTTATTAGGGCCCAAGCCTTGAAAAGGCGAAGGCCCTATTGTTTTCCTTAAAGGTGCTCTAAGCGGTCACGCGTTTTTATGGCCAAAACATTTTTTGTCACATACAGCAAACATCTACTCACGATCCGCTAGCTGCCTGTCCCCTGAACACACTGTAAAAAAATGCGGTCTCTGCAGACACCCCAGGCTCCACAAACGGCTACAAAAACAAACTCTAGCGACCCGCTCTAAGAAACATAACAAACTGTTCCAGCCAATAACCGACAAGAATGGTTTGGGGGTGGGTTTGAGGGGTTAGTGCGCGGATGAGGAGGAGGGAGGGTCTAGCTAGCCTCCGTTTTGTTTGACAATAGTTCGAACGTCAACAAGAAGTGACGTCACCCAGGATCGCTTAGAGAACCTTTAAGATTGTTTATTATTATTTTTATTATAATTATTTTACTACCTTTTGGGCACTTTTGGGGCCCTTAACGTGCTTGAAAACTCTTGAAACTTTGCACACGGTCAGAACCCGCGGTCATCAGGGCCGGGTTGAAGCTGGTACCCGGGCGTGGCAGGGGGGCTCGACAGCGCCACCTGGAACGGGGTTTGAACACTTGTCCATATATTTTATTATTTATTTTTCATCTGACCATATAGAAGTTGGTACGATTTGTAACATATTTAGTTGATTGGCTTAATGGCTAAAAAAAAATTCCTCACAATGCAATGCCTTTACAGTATGATACTGTAAAAAATACAGCATGTTACTGTTTTATGAAAATGCAAAATAAAATGAAAATGTATGTAATCTATCTTCTTGTAATGTAATTTGCTGGTTCTGGTGCTTATTGACCCTACAGTAGATATGACTCATGGTCATATGATCTGTCCACCAATACTGTGTAATTTTACCCAAAAATAATGTCATGAATGCCCAAAACACAAAGATTATTCAGATCACATATTTTTAAGGTCAAAGCATAAGGTCATGGATTGTTGGAGTACAATAATGGAAGTAGTAAACTCTGGTAGTATCACTCTGTTTTGTTGTTTCTTTATCAAAATCTATAATAATAATAAAATAAAATTATTAAAGCATCACGTTTGCTAAATGTTTTGGGGTTTAAATGTTACAGTGTTGAGAATCAGTGCAAAACTGTCATTAACTAGCAAATAATGTTGGCATACCACACTGCAGTATTCTAGTTCTCTGTGCCAACAATATTTTCTGTTCATTTTTCTTTTATAAATACATTTAATTTGCAAAATGCTTTATGAGCCAAAGCATTTCAGAAAAAAATATTGAAACATGAAAAACATGATTTTTTTTAATTACACAGTTGTTTAAAAAAAAATCCATAAAACAATTCAAATGTAATTGTGATGAATAGGTACAGTACATGCACATTTACCATTTAAGGAGCTGTTTTATATTACACATATTCATAGTGACACATAACACACAAATAGCACAGTTAGCAATAGTTTCCTGAGAATGTCACAGCTTTAATAAGTTTTGTAGCTATTTTCAGAAACCTGTCATGAGAACCTTGCATCTTTTGATAGTGTGCTGGCAGGTTATAATGGCACCATCTTTGCCTATGGCCAGACCGGAAGTGGGAAGACATTTACAATCACTGGAGGTGCAGAGCATTATAATGACAGAGGGATCATTCCCAGAACTCTTTCTTACCTTTATCATCATATCAGCAAGGTCAGTAGAAATTCGATGGTGGATTTAGATGTTGAAGGCTGGCAAATATTTATGCAAAGCATTCTGTTATTCCAATATTTTAGTTTTTAGTTAATAATTGGTCTGTTTTTATGTAATTATTAAAATAGTTCTATATATGTTTGCAGGACAGCAGCATGGTCTATACAACCCACATTTCTTACCTGGAAATCTACAATGAGTCCGGCTATGATCTGCTGAATCCCCAACATGAAGCATCTCGTCTGGAGGACTTACCGTCAGTCTCTGTTTTTGACCTTTGTTCATTTTCAATTCTCATAATTGTAGATTAACTTCACATGGCATTATATCAGTTCTGATATATCATGATATGGTTAAAACTACTTTGAAAATAGACATTGCGCACTTCTGAGCACACAAGCTGAACTTAGAGTAATGGCACTTTAAATCCACTGTCACTGTTACTAGTATTGCTTCTCACTTTTTCTCTCTCTTTTTGCTGTTACTTCTCTATGTTTATTCATCCATATCTTTGTTCATATTTCTATTTCTGTGCAGTTCAAAAGAAAAGATGTTAACAGTATAAATTAAAACGTCCAACCAGCTAACTGAGCATTTTTTTTTATTGATTTCATGTTAGTGTCAAAAAGAAAAGAAAAAAGTTCAAATATATTAATTGATTTGGTATCCATCTCTGATTCGGTTTTGTATTCAATGATTAACAGACCTTGAATCCCTTGGGTGCTTTATTTATTTATTTTTTTTCAGTAGAGTTGCTTACTTTTTTATGTTGTTTAGTTTATCACTTGGCCTCATGTGAGCTCTTGTCACAACAGATGACTTTCGTTTTTGTTGTAACGCAGACACTTATACAAAAAAGAAAGAAATATTAATTTTAGATTATTAGTTATTAAACTCACCCCTTCCTTCTGGTTCTGTTCTCACTCTCACTCTGTTCTCACTCCACACTCTCATGAATGTTCGAGCTTCAGTACAAGTTTTAAGCATTGACAGAATGCCACAGATGTTGAACTTAAAACGTCTATTATATTAACATGTAAAGACAGTAAACCCAATAATGTTATCATGAGTGCACGGATGCCGGAAAAAGGCGTTTCCTGTCCACCAACAGCAATTATGCCCAAAAAGCAAATGTGCATTGCATTGAGTTGTGAGGTTTATGATTTGATGATTACCTACATTATACTTTGACATTATACTCTGTTTGCTCATCTTCTTAACGTTTTTTTTCATTGATTTAGGAGGGTGACAATAATGGAAGACTCAGACCAGAACATTCACCTCAAGAACCTGTCGTTGCAACAGTCGGCCAATGAAGAGGAAGCTTTGGATTTGCTTTTTTTAGGAGACACGAATCGTATGATTGCAGAGGTGAGGACATCAGCTTGTATGCTCTCTATTGGCGTCCTACTCTATGGCCATGTTCAGTTCAGGATCAGGATTGACAACTGTTTTTGTAAGACATTTTTTTAAAAAAGAAACAAAAAAACAACTTTTTTATATGTTCAATCATTCTAATTGTGTACAAAATTTCTTTTTTTGGCACAAACCAATAGGAGAAATTCACCCATCCATCCATTCTCCAAACTGCTTTTCCTATGTAGGGTAATAACAGCAGTCTTGTAAACTCACAACAGGGTATGTGCACACAGAGAGACGCTTCACATGCCAGTATCAAAATTATAGCTTTTTTGCCTTATTGCTCACTTGAATTAATGATTATAATAATGTAATAATATTTAATAATATTAGTGATACAAATAGTGTAATAATCAAAGGTTGTAACTGCGTTACTTGCATTAAATATTTTTAAGACATTAAACAGAAAATATTAATCACAGAAATTAGCCCATTATTTTTGACACTTATATAACAAAAAAAAAAAACATGGGCTGGGATCTCAGATAACAAGAAAAAAAGCTAACAAAAAGTTAACAAAAAAGAGGAATAAAGTTACAAATAGACGGAAACCTAGTCATGCGAAAGGTTTTGCATGACTAGGTGTCATTCATTTCCATCGGCGTCATTCATTTCCATCACTGAACTGTGCATAAATATAACTGTTGCTTTGAGGACATCAGTTTGAATGTAAAATTGTATACAGCTCTCTATTGGTATCTGTAACAATGAGTCAGTGGTTTTATTAAAAGAAGCAATAGTGGTCAAGTCAAGTCAAGTGAAACTATCCCCCTGGGGTAGTTTCTTGTTTGTATTTTGTTTTATTTTTATTATTAAAAAAGCCCATCAACTCTCCACCTGAGTCATCGCTCCTTTCACCACACCTGACAGAAAGTCAATACTCAGGTGAGGGAGCAATCTGATGGTGAGCAGGAGGAACCACAGAGCATTTGTGACAGTATCCTACTCTTTGACCATAGACAATAATTTATTGTACCATCATATTTTATTTTTCTATTAGTCCTGAGGCCTTGCTTTTCCCAAAAAAAATCTTAACCTTGGGATAGGCATTGTTCTTTAAAACTATTCTCTGGAGTCTGACCAATTAAATATTAATTAATTAAATATTTATAATATACATCTGTTGTTTACAGGAATGTGTTTATATTGCAGACAAATATTTTCTCCTTTCGATGTGATGTGTTAATTGCCTTTAAATGGTTGCATAGCATTTTGACCTTTCCATGAAAAAGTTGTTCTATATTTAAAAGCAGTAAAGTTAAAAATACTTTATCTATCCTGGTCAAACCAGGAAGTATGACCATATTAGCCCGGTTCTCTCAACACTGCATTGGCTTCCTATTAAACATTGTATACATTTTAAAATATTGCCGATTTCTTACAAAGCACTAAATGGTTTAGCTCCGCAGTACTTGAGCGAGCTCTTAACACATTGTAGTCCTTCACGTCTATTGCAATCTCAAAATTCTGGTCAGTTGATAATACCTAGAATATCAGAATTGACTGCTGGCGGTAGATCCTTTTCCTATTTAGCACCAAAACTTTGGAACAGTCTTCCTAACATGTCTGGGAAACAGACACACTCTATCAGTTTAAATCTAGATTAAAAACACATCTTATAACCTGGCATATCTTTAACCTCTTATGATGTAACAAGTACATCAGAATTTATGGGAAGTGTTCCCGGTTCCATCTGACCTAATCTATGCAGCCTAACATTGAATTATAGAAGTATAATGTAATATGTGTATGCTAGGTCAAAGAGATGTGTTTTTAATCTAGATTTAAACTGACAGAGTGTGCCTGTTTCCTGTACAATGTTAGGAAGACTCTTCCAAAGTTTTGGTTCTAAGGATCTACCGCCAGCAGTCGATTCTGATATTCTAGGTATTATCAACTGGCCAGAATTTTGAGATCGCAATAGACGTGAAGGACTATAATGCGTTAAGAACTCGCTCAAGTACTGGGGAGCTAAACCATTTAGTGCTTTTTAAAGGGCACCTATTATGGCATTTAAAATGTTCCTAATATTGTTCTGGGAGTCCCCAACAACAGTTTTACGTGCATGCAATGACAAAAAACACTTTTGTTGTCTTATAATATGCATTTATTTTTACCTGATTTGCTCACCAACTCCCTAATGAATCGTTTGACGACTCATTTGTCCAAACCCCTCCTTTACGTGACGCTAATCTGCGGTGATTGGTCAGATGACCCAGGCAGTTATTGTTTGCGTTAGCCCAAAGCTTAAACATATTGATAAAGCACTGCAGTACTACAAGACGCTCTATTCTTTATGACAACTCCAATAACAACGACAAACATTTCACATATTTCAAAAAAAATAAATGACATTGGAGACCTAGAAGCTGCGCTGAGCGTAACTTACACAACACACACACACACACACACACACACACACACACACACACACACACACACACACACACACACACATACTTATTGAGCATGATACAAAGCCCATAAAAGCAACAATTATTAATAATACTTACAGGTTGTGATTCGGAAGAGGATGCTGATCCAAATAAACTTGGTTATGAACCTTCCTTCAGTAGGCTATTAACCGGCTCGCGAATCCACACTTGAAAGCATTTATGTTTGTAAAGGAATCGCCATTAAAATGACGCGAACACACACAAGGTTCGAGTACAGTTGTAAATATAAACTCTAGCCACTGATTCTTCACATGCTTGTCCCTGGGCAGTGAAAAAAAAGTTCGCTTTTGATTCTCGTCGACATGATGTTATGAAGTTTCACTCACTGGTGTCTGTACGGCGCGCGCATTGAGTTGGCGTATCTTATTCAAACAGCTTGACCAGGTGACGTCATAAAGCTAAGGAAGGCATCGTCCGTCTATCGATTCATATCAGCGACTCAGAGTCGACTCTTACTTTTGAGAGACAATAACTTTGTATAAGGTGAACTTTCATATTTAAAACTTTGCAGGATGTTTTCGTTCACTTAGATCTATGTTACACACTACATGAAAGGTAATTTTCAAAATTCCATAATAGGTGCCCTTTAAAGGTGGGGTATGTGATTTTCTTTTTTTCACTTGAAATCCTATTCCTAACCCACTTACTGGCTGTAAATTAGAAGCACTGCAGTGAAAATTAAGCAATTTAATCATCTGTGGAACAGGCAGGACTCGAAAAACTCCAGCCAATCATTTTCAAGACCATCTAGAATCATTGGACAGAAAATGCGTCAATCAAACGATCTTACCATCCCCCCTCCCCCCACCCCCCCTCGCGCGTCTCCCGTTCGTGCGCCTACTCAAAGCTTGTGACCCAGTCACAGGAAGTGCAAGTCGCCCTGGTACAGAGAGAGAGAGAGAGAGGAGCTCGTGCTTGATTGCGCGACCATTTTTTTCGAATGGGTGGAGTCAGGGCCAGCGTTGAAGGAGAGAAGGTAGGACATTATGAGTTGTGTATTTTCAAAATCTGCCGGCCGTTTTGCAAATCACATACCCCATCTTTAAGTAATCAGCAATATTTTAAAACGATGTTTAATAGGGAGCCAATGCAGTGTTGACAGAACCAGGCTAATATGTTCATACTTCCTGGTTCTGGTAAGAACTCTAGCGGCTCCATTTTGGAACAGCTGTAGTTTGTTTATTAAGCATCCAGGGCAACCACCCGTAGAGCATTACAATAATCTTGCCTTGATGTCATGAACACATTAACTAATTGTTCTGCATTTGTTTTAAGATGGAAAAATGTGTATTTACAGATACTAGACATGTGACTTTCAAATTAAAGATTGGTATCAAAGAGCACACCCAGAGCAGCCATCAAGTGTTAGACAGTATTCTAGGTTATTACGTGAGGAAGTTTTTTGTTCAATAATTAGATTCTCTGTTTGTTTGTTTTTTTTTCAGAATTAAGTAAGCTGTAAAGCTGCTTTGAAACAATCTATATTGTTAAAAGCGCTATATAATTGAAGGTGACTTGACTTGACTAGTGAGAGAAATATTAGATGTGTAAAATAAACTACAATGTTAAAATTAACATACAAATGCATCAGTTCCATACGATGGTGAATTTGGCCTGTCACCTTGCTGGTCTTGTCCTTGATTGTATTTAACAATAAAAATTAAAAGAAATCAAGCATCAGTGTAGTAGGTATAATTAAATAACAAAAGTATATTGAACACAGAAGGCAGATAAGAAACAACAGAACAGGTATAAATATGGCAGGCACAGATAATAACAGTAGATGATGGTAGAAGATAAGGGAGAGAATACACTTAAGCTTGATGATGATGATGATGAAGGTAAGTATTCCAGCAAACAGAGGTAGGTATTCTAGAGGTACATTTTTCAACACAGCAGGAAAAAAACAGAAACCCTCAAGCCAGTGCCACCACTACTTAAGTGTCAGGTTCATGGACAACAGCTCCCAGTTGCCAATTTCATATTTGGCCTTCGCAGACGAAAGCTTTCAGGAGTAGTAGGTACAAGAAAAATAGCTGAGGAGGAGTAAATCCAGTAGATCCAGCTTTGAAAAAACTGTTGCCCCTCGCAAGTTCTCCATAGTTGCTGGGACATGAGAAAGTTGGAACATAAACTTAAATGTGATGTTAAGGGTTTGGTAATCACTGCAGGGCTATGTACCTTCTTGGACACAATGAAGAAGCTAGATAAGCAGGAGACTTGGAATGGATAAATATAGCCTTACTTTAATGCCTCACTGATATACTCTTTCATTGCTCATTGTTCAGGTGAGGACAGGGGATAAACTCTCCCATCTGACAAGGAAGGATGTGTTTACATCAATGAAGCCTGGTGTACAAACTGTAGTCAGGTGAGCAGCCACAGTTCGGAATCTGTGGAATATCTATCACTTAAATGCCGGCCGTTTCATCTACCCTGGGAGTTTACAGTTGTGTATATTGTAGCTGTTTACATTCCCCCGAGTGCTAACGTTAGCACAGCACTCAAGGAGCTTCATGACCACATCTGTGAGCTCCAGAATAAGCATCCGGAGGCATTTTTTCATTGTAGCAGGGGACTTTAACCAGGCTAAACTAAAGGATGTCCTGCCACGTTTACACCAGCATGTCACCTTAGCAACTAGGGGAAACAATACACTAGACCAGGTGTACACCAACAGACGGGAGGCATACAGAGCAGTGCCCCGCCCCAACCTAGGCTTCTCTGACCACATCTCCATCCTGCTGGTTCCTACTCATCATCCTGTACTCAAAAACAACAAGCCCACAGATACCCCTTTTCCACCAAGGCAGAGCTGGTGCTGGTTCGGAGCCAGAGCCTAGTTTCAATTCGGTTCTTTGTTTTTTCCACACGCAAAGCACCAGCTCCGAACCAGGAAAAGTGGTTCTTAAGTAGCACCAAATCATTGCTGGTCTAGAACGGAGCCAAGTAAGAACCGATTGCGTCAGGGGCTGGGGGCGGGGTTACCGTGAGCAACAAGAAACTTGTGACCGCCATTTTTAAATAGCAGCTAGTCGAGCTAATAGCAGCTTGATTATTATATCCGTCTATGTAAGTTACGGCGAGCTGCACAAACGCGTTGGATTCCGATGCATTTTTGCAAACCCATGAGCATCCATAGTAACGCAACGTCCGTTATTGTTGATGGCTTGTTCGAGATGCATCGGAGCGGCGCGGACCGGTCGGAGCTGCGGGAGTGTTTGGAGATCATACGACTCCTTGTGCTTTTGGATCGCTTTCGCAGTGCTTTGATGTCATGCGGCGATCGATCTGCGAGAAGCCGATGCATCTCGAACAAGCCTAGCGTGTTTGTGTTTGGCGCTACCGCACTAGCGTTGCTGGGCAACATGAGACGTATGCAGTGACGTAAGATCTGGCTCTGTTGTGGCTCTAGCCGGTGGAAAGGCAAACCGGTTCTTAAGTAAGCTTGTCAGTCGAACCAACTCCGAACCAGCTCTGGCTCTGGCTCTGAACCAGCACCCGGTTCTTGTTGGTGGAAAAGGGGTAAGAGAGGACCATCACTGTGTGGCCAAACGGAGCCTGCTCCATGTTACAGGACTGTTTTAAGCGTACCTCCTGGCAGGTATTCAGGGAAGCAGCAACGGCTGGAAATGGGGTGGACCTGGAGGAATATGTATTGTCTGTTTGTGGATACATCAGCAAATGTATCGATGACGTCACTACCACCAAGAAAATAACCATGTATCCAAATCAGAAACCCTGGTTAAATGGAGCAGTGCGGTCTCTTTTGAAAGCATGGGACTCAGCCTTCAGGTCTGGGGACGCAGTGGCACTGAGAGCAGCAAGGAGGGAACTAGTGGAAGGCATCAAAAACGCTAAGGCTACTTATGCCCTACGGATACAGGGTCATTTTTACACCAACGACCCCCAGAGCATGTGGAGGGGCACTAAGAGCATCACAGGATATAAAGGTAAGGATGCAGAATGTCCCCTGGACCCATCCCTTCCTGATGATCTAAATTCAATTCAATTCAAGTTTATTTGTATAGCGCTTTTCACAATACACATTGTCTCAAAGCAGCTTTACAGAAAGTGCATTTCAGAAATGTACAAAGAAAAATACAGTTAGTTAATCATGTATAAATTTAGGCATAACATGTCGCCGGTGTTTAGTCGTCTCTTCACAGGCGTCAAGTCGTCTCTCCACAGGCGTTTAGTCGTCTCATCACAGGTGTTGGGGCATCTGAAGTCTCCGTGAGAGGCTGGATACAAACTGGAGCTGACGAACGCTATTTACCTCGGGACTAACGTCCCGAGATAACAGCAGAAAGACAGATGGGAAATAATTAGCATAGCTGATGTTCATAATATTAATGCATTCGAACTGATTCAGAAGTAGTATAAAAGGTAAGCATTAAGTGAATGCTTGGTTAAAGAGATGCGTCTTTAATCTAGTTTTAAACTGGGACAGCGAGTCTGAGTCTCGAACAATATCAGGAAGGCTATTTCAGAGTTTAGGAGATAAATGTGAGAACGCCCTCCCTCCTTTAGTAGACTTAGATATCCTAGGAACGACCAGAAGCCTCGAATTTTGTGATCTTAAAGAGCGCGATGGATTGTAGGGCGATAGAAGGTCTGTTAAATACATAGGAGCTAAACCATTTAGAGCTTTATAAGTCAATAGTAATACTTTGTAGTTGATACGGAACTTAATAGGTAACCAGTGTAGAGATGATAAAATTGGTGTTATATGATCATATTTTCTTGATCTAGTAAGAACTCTAGCGGCTGCATTTTGCACTAACTGTAGCTTGTTTATTGAGGATGCAGGACAACCAGCTAATAAAGCATTACAGCATTACAGCATCATGAGTCTCGAGGTCATGAATGCATGAACTAACTTTTCTGCATCTGAAACAGATAGCATTTTACGTAGCTTAGCAATGTTTCTAAGGTGGAAAAAGGCTGTTCTTGTAACATATGAAATATAATTTTCGAAAGTCAAGTTGCGGTCTAGTATAACACCCAGGTCTTTTACTGTAGTGGATAAAGTAACAGGACATCCTTCTAAATTAAAGTTGTATTGTAAGGGATTTTGTGGGTAGTTTTTTGGACCAATAAGTAATACCTCCGTTTTATCTGAATTTAATAGCAGGAAATTACACGTCATCCAGCATTTTTATTTTTTTAGACACTCTGTCAAGTTAGATAAGTTAGTGTTTTCATCTGGTCGTGATGAGATATATAATTGAGTGTCATCAGCATAACAGTGAAAATTAATTCCATGTTTTCTTATAATATTACCAAGTGGCAGCATATATATTGAGAATAGCAGAGGGCCTAACACCGATCCTTGCGGCACTCCATAGTCTACTGATGTTATCTTCGATTTTTCCCCATTTAAACAGACAAAATGGTAACGGTCTGATAGGTACGATCTAAACCAGCTTAATGCCTGTCCCTGGACACCAGTGTAGTTTTGCAGTCGATCTAAGAGTATTTTATGATCTATAGTGTCGAACGCAGCACTAAGATCAAGTAGAACTAGTATTGAGATACAGCCTTGGTCAGAGGCTAAGAGTAAATCATTTGTAATTTTAACTAGCACAGTTTCTGTGCTATGATGTGGTCTGAATCCCGACTGAAATTTTTCATAGATATCATTTTCTTGCAAGAAAGAGCACAATTGAGCGGACACAATTTTTTCTAGTATTTTAGACATAAATGGAAGATTTGAGATGGGTCTGTAATTTGCTAGGTTATTTGGATCTAATTGCGGTTTCTTAATGAGAGGTTTTATTACTGCCAGCTTGAATATTTTTGGAACATGACCTAAAAATAAAGACGAGTTAATAATATTGAGAATAGGCTCTTCCACTACAGGTAACACTTCTTTAAGTAGTTTAGTGGGTATTGGATCTAATAAACATGTTGTTGGTTTAGATGCAATGATAAGTTTATTTAGTTCTTCCTGTCCTATAGTTGCAAAGCGGTGTAGTTGTTCTAGAGGGGCCATAATTGAGGCCGAGTCATAAGACACCATAGAGGATTGTACATTTACAATTGTGTTTCGGATGCTTTCTATTTTCTCATTAAAGTAATTCATAAAATCATTACTACTATATTGTAACGGAATATTTTGCTCTGGAGATGTCTGATTATTTGTTAGTCTAGCCATGGTGTTAAATAAAAACCTTGGATTATTTTGGTTATTTTCTATTAGTTTGCGGATATGCTCAGCCCTGGCTGATTTTAGAGCCCTTTTATAACGTGACATACTGTCTTTCCACACGATTCTGAAGACCTCTAAATTAGTTCGTTTCAATTTACGCTCTAAGTTATGAGTTTCTCTCTTGATAGCATGCGTAGCACTGTTGTACCATGGTGCTTTAGTTTTCTCTCTAACCTTTTTTAATCTAATTGGTGCAACAATATCTAGTGTACTAGAGAAAATGTTGCTCATACTGCTAGTCATTTCCTCTAGTTCATCTGATTGTTTGGGTTTACTGAGCAGCTGAGATAGATCAGGTAAGCTATTTGAGAATCTATCTATAGTGGTTGGAAGGATTGTTCTGCCTGGTCGATAACGTGGTGCAACATGACAAATTTCAGCAGTGCGTATTATGCAAGTTACCATGTAATGATCAGTGAGATCGTCACTTTGCGGTATAATATCTATATCGGTTGGATCGGTTCCATATGATATAATTAGATCTAGTGTATGATTTAGACGATGAGTGGGACCACTGACGTTTTGCTTCACCCCAAAAGAGTTTAATAGATCTGTAAACGCAGCCCCTAACGCATCATTTGTATTATCTACGTGTATGTTAAAGTCGCCAACAATTATTGCTTTATCGACGTTGACCAATAGGTCTGAGAGAAAGTCTGCAAAATCTTTTAGGAAATCAGCATATGGCCCTGGAGGTCTATATACGGTAGCCAAGGCTATAGATAATAAGGATTTCTTTCTTACATCTAAGAGCGTAACATTTAGCACAAGTACTTCAAACGAATTAAACCTATGACAAGTTTTCTGAGTAACATTAAGAATATCTCTATAGATTGTTGCAACACCGCCGCCACGACCGATCAGACGGGGCTCATGCTTATAACAGTATCCTGGTGGAGTAGACTCATTTAGACCGAAATAATCATTTGGTTTAAGCCAGGTTTCAGTAAGGCACAGAACATCAAAATTATTATCTGTGACCATTTCATTTACAATAACCGCCTTAGGTGTGAGCGATCTAATGTTTAGAAGACCTAGCTTTAGAAATTGTTTTTGTTCACTGATATTTAGATTTTCTGGTTTAATTACAATAATATTCTTGCTAGATCTTACAGTAGATTTGTTGTTTGGCTTCACTAAGCGAGGAATAGACACAGTTTCTATATAATGTTCTACATTGGTACTTATATCAATTAAGTTGGGACAGCAAAGACTGTGATTTGGACTTTGACTTACTAGTCAGATGGTGTGTAGCGTCTTGGAGATGTTGTCCGACAGAACAGCCGCTCCGACTCTGCTGGGGTGCAGACCATCAGGACGGAAGAGCCTAGGTCGCTCCCAAAACAGATTCCAATTATTTACAAAGAGCAGTTTCTGTTCATTACACCATGACATTAACCATTCATTTAAAACAAATAATCTACTGAACCTTTCTTGTCCAAGTCGGTACGTGGGAAGCGGTCCAGACACGACGATCGTTGCTCTAGGCGATGTGCTGCGTACCGTCTCGATCAGGCTCCTGTAGTCCTTTTTCAGAACCTCCGTCTGTCGCAGCCTGATGTCATTCGTCCCCGCGTGCAGCACGACAGCTCCGACGCGCTCGTCACCGTTCAGGATCTCGGAAACCTGCGCAGCGATATCAAGAACACGACCACCAGGAAAGCAGTGAGTGCGCACCTTACCTTTACCTGAGGTAGCACGGACATGGCGGACCATGGAAGTGCCGATGATCATGGCGTCGTCGCGTTCCGACTCGCGAAGAGGGGAGAAGCGGTTCCGGGTGGAGATCTCGAAGACCGGGAGGGGCGGAGAGGTTCTTGCTCTGGTCCTGGCTCGTGTCGTGACCCAGGGTGCAGGAGTGATTGAAGGCAGAGATGATCGCGTCCTCCTGGGCAGAGAAACGCACGGAGTAGACGAAGTCGGAGTCAAAGTCAAAAAGTTACTAACCACTGACTTGTGAGCATTGGCGCGTGATGTTTCAAGCGCTGATCGCCGATCTCGCAGCTCGGCTTGCTTCTCCAGCAGAACACGAATCTGCTTCTCCACCGACTCCAGCTCCAATCGTACCGAAATCAGCTTGAATGTGTCCTCACCTGCACTCAGAGGTAACGTTAGACACACATCCGATATGTTCGCCATTATAACAGATGAACAGTAAATTAGTAGTGATACTACCAATATCACTACTATTTTAGGACTGAAATGATGGATATAACCCGTATCCTTTCAGAGAAACGGGTGTAAAATGAGACGCTCGATAGGCGCGAGGCCACGGGTGAAATGCTAGTGGGCTAAAGGCTAGTAGCCGAGATTCGGAAAGTTGGATCTAAGTAGCGATATCAAAGCAATCCGATTGTTTTTTTTTTTTTTTTATAAGGAATAGTATCGAGGATAAGTTCACATGATATAAAAATAGAAAGTGCCTGTTTATAATTGAGTGGTAAAGAAGAAAATCAAGGATTAATGAATCAATTCGACGGAGCTCCAAACACAAACACAGACCGCACGCGCATGTGCTTATGCCCCGTTGATGCGGGCTCTAAGCACAATCAACGTTGACTTTTCTTTTGCCTTTCTAAATGCCTTTTATGCTCGCTTTTATTTAACCAACTCCTCCAAAAGTACCAGGCTTACAGTATATCCAGGTGAACTATCTTTCAGTGTGTCTGCTGAGGAAGTGAGGACGACACTGCGGCGGATTAACCCACGCAAGGCAGCGGGCCCAGATAACATCCCTGGCCGTTCGGGACTATCGTCCTGTGGCCCTCACTCCACTGATCATGAAATGCTTCGAGCAACTGGTTCTGGCTCACATAAAAGGCACTGTTAACATCAATGTGGACCCCCATCAGTATGCCTATAGAAGGAACCGCTCTGTGTCTGACGCAGTGTCAACTGTCGTCCACTCTGCTCTCACCTGCTCTAGAGAGCAGGGATTCCTATGTCAGGCTGCTTTTCCTGGATTTTACATCTGCCTTTAACACCGTCATTCCGCAGACATTAATTAGCAAACTGCTGCTGCTGGGACTAAGACCATCTCTTTGTAATTGGGTCCTGGACTTCTTGACAAACAGGCCACAGTCAGTTATCCACGGCACCTTATCTTCCACTCTTATACTCAACACGGGCTCCCCACAAGGATGTGTCCTGAGCCCTTTGCTGTATACGCTTCTCAAAAATGTTTGCTCTGTAACACGTCTGAGCAATCACATAGTGAAGTTTGCAGATGACACGGCTGTGATTGGACTGATATCTAACAATGACGAGTCAGCATATAGGCAGGAGGTGGAGGAACTCGTGGTCTGGTGCAGAGAAAACAATCTCTGCATCAACGTGGGGAAGACTAAGGAGATGATTGTGGATTTTGGAGGAGAGGTCATACCCTACCTCCTCCCCTCTACATTGATGGAGTAACTGTGGCGATGGTGACCAACTTTAAATATCTGGGCCTGCACATCTCCAACGACCTCACATGGTCCACCAACACAGCCAGCATTATTAAGAAGGCCCACCAACTCTTGTACTTTTTAAGGAGATTGAAGCAGGCCGGCCTCAACCCTGCTATCCTGACCTGTTTTTAACCGGTGTGTGGTGGAGAGCACACTGACAATTTCCATCACTGTTTGGATTGGAAACTGCTCTGCAGCTGACAAGAAGGCGCTGCAGCGAGTAGTAAAGTCCGCTAGAAAAATAACAACAAATGACAGCCTTCCTTCGCTAGACGACATCTATGTCAACAGGTGCAGAAGCAGGGCATCGGACATCATGAAGGACTCCACTCACCCAGCGAATAAACTGTTTACCACCCTCCCCTCTGGCAGAAGGCTGCGCAGCCTTAAAGCAAGAACAACAAGGCTAACGTGCAGCTTCTTTCCAGAGGCAGTGAGGCTTATGAACTCCATAGTTTAGAGCTCCTTCTGCCCTCTTTCGCTCATTTCTGCTACTGCACAAGGCACCTTTGTGATTTTATGGGTTAATTATGGTCTATGGTTTTTGATTTGTTTTTATGGTTAAGACTATTTTAATGTTTATATAGATTTATTATGTATACGTTTTATACAGGGTCTATTTTAGAATTTAAATTGTCATTTATTCTGTATTACGCTGCTGGACCTGGGAGACGAATTTCGTTCCTTCATGTTTAACATGTTTGAATGACAATAAAATGAGTCTGAGTCTGAGTCTGAGTCTGAGGAAGCACCTGAAAGCCAATCAATGGTTAAGTCAAAAGGGCCATGAGGAGGAAGATGAGAGGTGCACTTGGGGCTAACCACATTGTGGAACTGGCGGTACTATTGTGAAATAGAGATGGATTACTTAATAAAAGGACTCTCAATGGTAGTGGTTCTGTGGTGAAGGTTGGAGGGAGGGAGGAAGGTGTTGAGCGAACTGTAGACAGCTATGGAAACATTGATTTCCCCAGGCACAGATCTCATCTGTGGACCAGGACAGCACAGGAGAATGTTTGATGAGCCAGGGACGGCTGAGGATGAGGTCTGAGCCGGTAACTCTGCCTAGCACCAGCAAATGAATGGTTTCAGAGTGTAGGGTGCTGGCCTGAAGGGTGAGATGAGCATTTTGGAAAGCCCGGAAGCTTAACCCTTAGGGGTCTGAGCTGTTTTGGGGCTCTTTAGGTGTTTTGGTATGCCCTGACATTTGTGCTTATTTCAGCTACTTAAAACATACCATTTGCCAACATATACATTTGCTGTATTCAGCACAAACTCTGCTACAATAATATGTGAGCAAAATGTATGTACATGTTTGCATTTTATAGAAAAAAAATATGCGTGGTTAGTACGTTTTGGGAAAAAAAATGTCACCGCAATAAGGCCATTTAACACATACTGAATAGTTGTAAACAATACTTTTGAGTTACTATTCTTGTAGGCTAGAATTTTTAATTCAAAATGAAGTGAAAATCATTCTGACCAATCTTTCAGAAAGATCAATATAACGATTGGAATTTCTTACATCAGTTTTTGGGTCAGCAGTGCTGTATGCGGTGTGGTGTGAATGACCATGAATATTAATGTGATTTACACCTGGGAAGACTAAAGACACTCCCCAATGGCTAATGGCCCAAGGTGCTGTGAGGCAGCCTGAACTAAGAATGATTCACTGATGAATAAAAAGTTAAAAAGAACAGCATTTATTCAAAATAGAAATCTTTCCTAAGAACATAAATGCTTAAAGTCATTCATATCACTTAACACATCCTTTCAAAAAAAAAAAAAACATAAAAAGACCAAACTTGTTTTTTTTTATATAAAAAATATATATAAAATATTGCTTATATAGTGCTTATATAAATAAAAAAAGTGCATTCAAAGAATCCTAAAAAACTATCACAGGTTAAAAAAAATTAAGCAGCATAACTGTTTACAACATTGATTTTTAAAAAAAATTATATTAGAATGATTTCTGAAGACTGATGGTGACGATGTAAACAACAAAACAAAAGCATAAAACTGTTAGCACATTATCCAAAGTAAACTGATGGACAATTATGATTATAGATGCACAATGTATCTGTTGATGGACAGAGAAACATCTATTGATGGGTAGACCGCGTTACCGCGAGTATCTGTTTATGGCCCATAGCCTATAGACCGCACGCATTTACTGATACACTCAATGAACGGCTGTACCTAATACAAATAAAACATCTCTAGTTAACTAGTAGAGCATTCATTTAGTCCGCTCTTAAATAAGAGATCTAGAGCTAAAATGTTTTGTTTTTGAACTCAAGCTGAGCGCTCATGTCCTGCTATCAGTGTCATGGATACAGTCTCTTGTGGCGGCGCGCGCGCAGAACGTGCTCTTCAATCTATTGCCATTGCGGACACTATTCATTCCGGTGAAATCACAAAATAAAATGCACACAAACGGGTGTCCTATATACGTGTGTGCTTGATATAGACTGTAATCACTGATGAACATATTCGGTTTTGATGAGAGAAAAAAATATGCCGGGGGCAGATTCGAACCCGTAACTTCTGACACGCTTGGCAACCGATCTAACCACTAGACCCGTATAGGCCTGCTACACGAATGTTGTGTTGAGGTAATTACTAGGCAAAATATAGTCTGAAAATGCATTTGAGCGCTATGATCAGAAAAGGAATTATAAAACACTAAACAACTTACTCCGAACTTGAATCCTCGGGGTTAATTCGTTCTTCAAAATGGAACGTTCGTCGTCTGAGTTTCAAATTCCACTGAGAAAAAGGTGAATTATTCCCATTTGTCCATAATCCTCTGAAGGAGTAACGTTAGCGTGCTTCCATCCCTAAAACGCGATGAACTATCTGTGAATCTCTGATGAAGAATCTGTGTTTGGCAGTGATCGGGGGCGTGCCGCATGTGATGCATAGATTTACCATGTCAAAAGCGCTGGGGGTGTGGCGGGCTCACCTAATTATCTATAATGAAGGGAGAGCGAAAAAACTGTAACTCTCCTTTGTTTCAAACGGATTACATAAACTGTAAATATATTTTTTTTAAAATAAATTACTTCATTTAAAAGAAGAGAATCTCAGCTTCATAAAGAGACATATCTCGTATCTCTGTGACAAGTATTGAGAGAGTTACAGTTAATATTTCGGACGCGTTTCAGAACGGACCTCACTGACAGAGACAAGTTAAAACGCGCATCATGTTTATTTTTCTTTATTTGACGAAAAGCACAACACTTTGTTTTTATTGTGAGTATCCACAAAAAAATAGACACTTAACAGGATCTAATGATGTACAACACTTATATTTAAGATCAAAATCAACAGAGTAATTTGATTCTCTTTTGCACTGATAAGGAAAAAATCCAGCAAAACGCGTGGACGCGGTTTTCGACCTCTAAGGGTTAACAGCATTGTAATATGTACTGTAACATTTTGTTAGTGTAAGAGATTGATGTCTTTAGCTCACATACTCATCTTTTTCTTATATCAGTATACCCTGATGAGTTATTCCATGTTTCACTCTCTCCATCACAGTGTGTTATTTTTAGCTTCAGAAAATAAACCACTCAAAAGTCCCCATATGCTAATCACACAAGTTTCTTTGGAAGGATGATTTAATGCTGTAAGTCATCTTGAGTTTTCTCAGGTGTGCATGTGCTTATACCTGTCATCAACAACATCTGAGGATAAGGATAAAGACTCCTTGCACTTTATTACAACAGATATATTTATTTAATATAATTTGACCTTTTTATTGTTATTTGCTGTAACAGTAGTTCATTCATCCCTGGTCTCTATCTACAACATTTCCATCTTTTTGTAGACTCCCATGAACGAGGCTTCTACACGGTCTCACTGCATCTTTACCATTCACATGTGCAGCAAAGAGCTGGGCTCAGCCACGGTACGGTACTCGAAGCTGCATCTGGTGGACCTGGCTGGGTCTGAAAGAGTGGGAAAGACTGGTGTGGGAGGTCAAATCCTTACAGAAGCTAAATATATTAACCTCTCCCTGCACTACCTGGAGCAGGTAGGAGGACTTTCTTTGTTACAGATGTTTTTTTTTAAGGTGCACTATGGAATTTTGGTCTCTCTGACAGATTAACCCATAGTTGCCTGTGATTTCCATATCTGAATAGATCTGCATATATCTGGTCTGAAAATAAAAACAAACTGCAAAATAATAATATACGTAGTGCAGCCTATTATTTAGGGAAAGTTAGGCATTTTTTTTTTTGCCAATCTGCAAAAAAATTTCTTACCAATAGCTTTTTTTACCATGTGTTCCTATAGGTGTCTAGTAACACCTCCCAATTTATCCACGGCCAAATCCTCGGGGAAACGCCTGGAGAGGCGATCAAAGTTGGGGTGCCCAGAGGGCCTGGGTAAAAATAATGATTTTTTTTTTTTTTTTACCAAAATTAGCTTTTGAGATGTCTAACTAGGGGTTTTTAGGGGTGCTGAATCTATCCCAGCCATTAGTTTTGAGTAAAAATGACTCCTTAATCTAGAGCTGCACGATTATGACAAAAATCATAATTGCCCATTATTCCCTTGAAAGTGCATCTATCCATCATAAAAGTGCATCTATCCATCATAAAAGTGCAACTATCCATCATAAAAGTGCATCTATCATCATAAAAGTGCATCTATCCATCATAAAAGTGCATCTATCCATCATAAAAGCTCATCTGTCCATCATAAAAGCTCATCTGTCCATCATAAAAGTGCATCTATCTATCATAAAAGTGCATCTGTCCATCATAAAAGTGCATCTATCATCATTAAAGTGCATCTATCTATCATTAAAGTGCATCTATCAATTATAAAAGTGCATCTATCCATCATTAAAGTGCATCTGTCCATCATAAAAGTGCATCTATCCATCATAAAAGTGCATCTGTCCATCATAAAAGTGCATCTATCCGTCATAAAAATACATCTATCCATTATAAAAGTGCATCTATCCATCATAAAAGTACATCTATCCATCATAAAAGTACATCTGTCCATCATAAAAGTGCATCTATCCGTAATAAAAGTGCATCTGTCCATCATAAAAGTGCATCTATCCATCATAAAAGTGCATCTGTCCATCATAAAAGTGCATCTATCCATTATAAAAGTGCATCTATCCATCATAAAAGTGCATCTATCCATCATAAAAGTGCATCTATCCATCATAAAAGTGCATCTGTCCATTATAAAAGTGCATCTATCCATCATAAAAGTGCATCTATCCATCATAAAAGTGCATCTATTCATTATAAAAGTGCATCTATCCATCATAAAAGTGCATCTATTCATCATAAAAGTGCATCTGTCCATCATAAAAATACATCTGTCCTTCATTAAAGTGCTTCTATTCATTATAAAAGTGCATCTGTCCATCATAAAAGTGCATCTGTCCATCATAAAAGTGCATCTGTCCATCATTAAAGTGCATCTGTCCATCATTAAAGTGCTTCTATCCATTATAAAAGTGCATCTGTCCATCATAAAGTGCATTGTCCATCATAAAAGTGCATCTGTCCATCATAAAAGTGCATCTGTCCATCATAAAAGTGCATCTGTCCATCATAAAAGTGCACTTTTATGATGGACAGATGCACTTTTATGATGGATAGATGCACTTTTATGATGGACAGATGCCTTTTTATGATGGACAGATGCACTTTTATGATGGATAGATGCATTTTTATGATGGATAGATGCACTTTAATGATGGACAGATGCACTTTTATGATGGACAGATGCATTTTTATGATGGATAGTTGCACTTTTATGATGGATAGATGCACTTTTATGATGGATAGATGCACTTTCAAGGGAATAATGGGCAATTATGATTTTTGTCATAATCGTGGAGCTCTAGATTAAGGAGTCATTTTTACTTAAAACTAATGGCTGGGATAGATTCAACACCCCTAAAAACGTCTCGGTTACTGATGTAACCCTCGTTCCCCGAAGGAGGGAACGGGAGACGTGACGTCGACGTGACGACGTTAGGGGATCACTTCAGGGAGCCCTATCAACTTCGAGTGTCTACAGAACAATCCAATGAACGTTGGCGTGCGTGAAACGCGTCACGCGCCCCGCCCGCAGCGCGGGTATAAACAGGAAGCGGACGCACGCACTCATTGTTTTTCGCTGAGGAGCCGAGATAGAGACGGCCGTACAGCGATGGTCAGCAACTGTGGCGGCGGGACGTCACGTCTCCCGTTCCCTCCTTCGGGGAACGAGGGTTACATCAGTAACCGAGACGTTCCCCTTCAGTCGCTCATGTTCGACGTGACGTCGACGTGACGACGTTAGGGGATCCCATGGAAAACGCCACCGGTTGCTGCCACATCCAGCGCCCTACGCAAGACTCTCAGACCCCCAACTGCTGGGGCGGAAGATCTGCGTAGAGGGAGTTCAACTGCTGTTCCATATACCCACACCGTGAACTCTTGGATAACACTGGGAAAGCGTGCCTTTCCAGGGGAGAGGGACGATGCGGAAGCCACATCCTGCCCGAAGGAAGGTAACATGTGGAGGATACACATATGGACTGGCCAGAGGGCAGTGCGACATATGGAATGTCACTGGGGTGGCTCCAGCCTGAGAAGGGGGAGGCTACACCAGACAGTGACGGCAGAGCGGACACTGCCAAGGGAAGACACGGGCTCACCGCAGGGAGCTGGTCGTGGAAGAATACTCATATGGGATCGCCGCAGGAATCACCACAAATGGAACCCAGCCTAGCACAAGTTACACAGGCATACGAGCACTAGGGCTGGCGTCGGACGCTCCGCAACGTCCGACTGCCAGATGGGTGCGGAGGAACTCCCAGGGTTCGCCAGAGTGGGGAACTCGACTGGAGCAAAAAAGCGCACATATCCGCTCCATGTGGAGGGGAGTGGCGCAGCAAGCCGACACAAGAGCGGAAACTTCGGTGTTACCGGCTGGTTGAAGCGAGCACACAGGAAGAAACCGGCTCAACACGTAGGCTATAAAATCTAGCGAACGTGTTAGGTGTCGCCCAGCCCGCAGCTCTACAGATATCTGTCAGCGAGGCGCCGTGTGCCAGCGCCCAAGAAGAAGCGACACCCCTAGTGGAGTGGGCTCTCAACCCGGGCGGGCAAGGCACGCCTTGGGCTTCGTAAGCCAAGGCGATGGCATCCACTAACCAGTGGGCCATCCTCTGCTTGGAGACAGCCTTACCCTTCTGCTGGCCTCCGTAACAGACGAAGAGCTGATCTGAGGTCCTGAGGCTTTGCGTTCTGTCCACGTACAGACGCAGAGCGCGGACGGGACAGAGAAAAGCCAGGGCTGGGTCTGCCTCCTCCGAAGGCAGCGCTTGCAGGTTCACCACCTGGTCCCGGAAGGGAGTGGTAGGAACCTTGGGCACGTATCCGGGCCGGGGTCTCAGGATCACGTGAGAGTTAGCCGGGCCGAATTCCAGGCACGATTCGTCGACCGAAAATGCATGCAGGTCCCCTACCCTCTTAATGGAGGCCAATGCAACCAGGAGTACTGTTTTACAGGACAGAATTTTTAACTCAGCTGACTGCAAAGGCTCAAAGGGTGGTCTCTGAAGTGCCGAAAGGACCAGAGACAAGTCCCAAGAGGGTATAGAGAGCGGGCGAGGAGGATTTCGTCTCCTTGCTCCCTCAGGAACCTGACGATCAGGTCATGCTTTCCCAACGACTTACCTTCAACTGCATCGTGATGTGCGGCAACGGCGGCAACATACACTTTAAGGGTGGAGGGAGACAGCCTTCGCTCCAACCCGTCCTGCAGGAAGGAAGCACGGCTCTGACCGAGCAAGTTCGGGGGTTCTCCTCGTGAGAAGAACACCATTCAACGAATAGGTTCCACTTCAATGCATAGAGGCGCCTCGTAGAGGGGGCTCTAGCTGAAGTGATGGTGTCAACTACCGCTGGGGGTAGGTCACCTAGAACCTCCGCGTCCCGTCCAGGGACCAGACATGGAGTTTCCAGAGGTCCGGACGCGGGTGCCATAGGGTGCCCCGTCTCAGAGAGCAGGTCCTCTCTCAGAGGAATGGGCCAGGGAGGGGCTGTCGCGAGGAGCACTAGTTCGGGGAACCAGGTCCGGTTGGGCCAATACGGCGCAACTAACACGACCTGCTCCTCGTCCTCCCTGACTTTGCACAAGGTCTGTGCAAGAAGGCTCACTGGGGGAAACGCATACTTGCGTAGGCCCGGGGGCCAGCTGTGTGCCAGAGCATCCGTGCCGAGGGTCCCCTCGGTCAGGGAATAGAACAACTGGCAGTGAGACGTGTCCGGGGCGGCAAACAGATCTACCTGTGCGGTCCCGAAGCGCCTGAAAATCAGCTGGACCACCTGGGGATGGAGTCGCCATTCTCCCGGTAGCACCTGCTGCCGTGAGAGCTCGTCGGCTGCACGGTTGAGCAGGCCAGATGCCATATGCCCCAGGAGCCTCTGAAACAGTTTCAGTGGAGCCGCTGTTCTGCGTCTGAGCGTGCTCACGCAGTTCAACACTGACTGGACGCGGGCCTTGGTGAGGCGCGCTGTCATGTTGATCGAGTCCAACTCCACACTGGGAAAAGAGATCCTCTGCCCGGGGGTGAGTTGCTCTTTTCCCAGTTGACCCGAAGCCCTACGGCTGAGGTGACTGAGCACCATGTCCCTGTGTTCGCACAACTGCTCTCTCGACTGGGCGAGAATAAGCCAGTTGTGACAGGGCCAGCCCGAAGGGTAAGACTTTGTACTGATATGCCCGTCCCTCGAACGCAAAGTGAAGAAACGGTCTGTGTCAAGGGAGAATCGACATGAAAGTACGCGTCCTTCAGGTCGATCGCTGCAAACCAATCTTGGGGACGGATGCATTTGTAAATGCGTTTCTGCGTAAGCATCTTGAACGGGCAGTCTGTTGAAGGGACCGGTTCAAGACACGCAGGTCCAAGATTGGCCGTAACCCACCGCCTTTCTTGGGTACAATGAAGTACGGGCTGTAGAGGCCGGTCTTCATATCGGCTGGAGGGACCGGCTCGATCGCGTCCTTCGCCAGTAGGACTGCGATCTCTGCCCTGAGCACAGGGGCACTGTCCGCCAGAACACGGGTGAACAGAACGCCCCTGAATACAGGGGGACGCCGGGCGAACTGAATCGCATAGCCGAGTCTGACAGTACGGATGAGCCAGCGAGACGGGCTGGGAAGCGCTAGCCAGGCTCCCAGACACCGCGCAAGCGGAATCAACGGCACCACAGACATACCCGGGGTGGGGCAGCGTGGCGGAATGCAGGGACCCGACTCGGACGGCATAGCGGCCCGGAGTGGGGTCTGAGTGTGTGGTGCAACACGTACCTGCTTCCGTCGAATGGCAGAGTGAGTGTGCGGAAGTGTCAGTGCGTCCAGAACACAGCCACTGCTGCTCGCTGGCGAAGAAGAGGGGCTCGAGGGTGACAAGGCATAGCGTCGTCGACCGCCAAGCGCGCCCTCTTGGGACCCAGAGGTTTCAGAATTGCTCTTTAGTTGAAAATGAGGGTACCACTGGCCCGTGGGTCAGTGGCGGAACAGAAAAGGAAACAAAGATTCTCCACCCGGCCCTCCACCGGGGGAAGGAGCGGTGCCTTCACCACCTCCTGAAGAGCAACTTGATTCACTCTGGGTCGCCCGTCTCAGGGTCGTTAGAACCTGCGCTTGCCTCCTGGTTTGGCAGCGGGCTGGACGGGCATGGTCAACTTCCTGCGGCCTGCCCCACGCCGAAGCCTGGATGGTGGCTGCTGCTGCTAAGGCTTAGCGGGAGCGGAGGACGCCGCAGGAGGTCGACCTCGGCGACGAGCGGACGGAGGAGCTGCGGCCGGCGGACGGAGGGAGCAGCAGCGGTCCGCAGGGGCAGGATGTGTCGGATGGCCTCCGTCTGCTTCTGGGCGGCTGAGAACTGTTGGGCGAAGCTCTCGACCGCGTCGCCGAATAACCCAACCTGGGAAGAGGGGCATCCAGGAACCGACATTTATCGGTGTCCCTCATATCCGCGAGGTTGAGCCAGAGGTGGCGCTCCTGGACCACCAAGGTGGACATCGCCTGACCGACTGAACGTGCAGTTTCCTTCGTCGCTCGGAGAGCGAGGTCGGTTGCCACACGGAGCTCCCGGAGGAGCTCTGGGTCAGAACCACCCTCGTTCATGTCAATGAGCGCCTGGGCCTGATGGACCTGTAGAAGCGCTATGGCATGGAGGGCAGAAGCAGCCTGTCCACAGGCTCTGCAGCCTTGGACGGGAGGCGTGGATTGCCCGCCAGGAGGAAGCGGACGCCGGACACAATTGCATCGAGACGGCACGCTCCACCGGGGGAACATCCACATACCCCTTAGCCGCCCCGCCGTCGAGGGTGGTGAGGAGGGAGGAGCCACTAGGACAGCTTCTGGCACTATACGGCGCCTTCCACGTCCTAGTAAGCTCCTAATGCACTTCCGGAAAGAATGGCACTGGGGCGGAGCGCTGAGAACCAGCACGGCCCGCCCCGAGATACCAATCGTCCAACCGAGAAGGCTCGGGACGTGGTGGAGGTTCCACACAAGCCCGACCCTCTCGGCGGCCCGGGAAAGCATAGCCGCCCATTCTGGATCTGACTCGGGCAACGCCACACTCCCAGAGAGGGGTAACGCACCCGAATCCTCATCTCCAGAGGACTGAGCTCCCCCTCCGATGCTGCGATCGACATCTGATCGTCAGGTGGGGCCCCAAGGACACGGCTGGCCGACAACGAGAGGGGCGAGTGCGTTCGTTTGGGGGCTCCAACGGCGGCAGCGCTTGAGAGGCGTGAGGGGCCCACGGAGATTGCCTCGGCGGGGAAGCCCTCACGGTAATCCTCAGATCACCCTGACCATGCGCAAAAGTAGGTCCATTCTGAGGTCCAGAATAAACACTAGATCTGGGCATAGGCGAGGGGACTGCACCTCCCTTGAGGTAAGCGAGTCTTGATCTAAGCGCTGCCATAGTCATATTCCCGCAATGAGAACATGAACTATTCACAAAAGCTGCTTCAGCGTGCTGAATGCCCAAACACGAGAGGCAACAATTGTGGCCGTCTGCTGGCGCCAGGGAACAACCGCACCCAGAAACGCACAAGCGGAATGTCATCCTGAAAAGGACGCAGCGTCACGCTTGTGTTGCTCTTTTAGTTGAAAACAAAAAATATAAAGAGAAAAAATAACTCTCTCAGTGCTGAAGCACCCAGGGATAGCCGCGGTGTAATCGGGGTACACACTCACGAGAGGAACGCCCACCGAGACCGACACATACAGACACACACACACACAAGCAATGCTGTGAAAACAGCAGTTGTGAGCTGTAATGCTCGCGGCCACCGCTGATCGCGCCGTCACACCAGCACTGGAACAGAGTATTCTCTTTGAAGTCTTCAACGATCGATGCAGCAGTCTGCAGAAACTCAGAGTCAAAACGAAAGCTCGGCTCCGAAGCGAAAGACAATGAGTGCGTGCGTCCGCTTCCTGTTTATACCCGCGCTGCGGGGCGGGGCGCGTGACGCGTTTCACGCACGCCAACGTTCATTGGCTTGTTCTGTAGACACTCGAAGTTGATAGGGCTCCCTGAAGTGATCCCCTAACGTCGTCACGTCGACGTCACGTCGAACGTGAGCGACTGAAGGGGAACCCCTAGTTAGACATCTCAAAAGCTAATTTTGGTAAAAAAAAAAATATTCATTATTTTTACCCAGGCCCTCTGGGCACCCCAACTTTGATCGCCCCTCCAGGCGTTTCCCCGAGGATTTGGCCGTGGATAAAATGGGAGGTGTTACTAGACACCTATAGGAACACATGGTAAAAAAAGCTATTGGTAAGAAATTTTTTTGCAGATTGGCAAAAAAAATGCCTAACTTTCCCTAACTATATATATAAATTTGGAAAGCTGAGTATACCGGCGCAAAATAAAAACTCATCGCGTTATATGTATTTTTAATAATACACTGTACAGGAGTCGCGGCAGCAGGTATTTCTATGAATGGAACGTGTAGCACTGTCGCTGATTCATGCTGAAAATTCTTTCATACTGTACCAGTTTGTCTCATTTTTAGAATGATTATTTATTCCATGGTAAGAACAACATGGTCTTGTGGATAAACAATTTATACAAAATTAAATGTGATAAGGATATTAAATCGAGCTGCAAGGTTGTGTGTCTTTAGCGCTCCAAAGACTTTATAGCCTTTAACAAAGTCCTTTTAGGCAAGTCATGCCACTTGACCGCCATCTTGGCAACGCCTCCGGGCAGCTATTTGGGACTAACAAGACCAGGCTCCTATCTAAATGAATGGGCAGAGAGTCAGAACTGCACTTTTACTGGTCATCGGGACATAAAAACTGCATGTATAGAAACAGCTGTAAAATATGCTAAAAAAAATTGATGACTTTGCCCCAAAATAAGGTTTAAAACGCCTTTTCCCCCACAGGTTATACTTTTACTATGCATACACAAGAGTTCACGACACACACACACAAGGTCTCTCGCTCTCTCCCTCTCTGTCGTGCACGCGCTATCGCAAACCTCAATTGTGCGCATGCGTCAGAGGAACCAGATGATAGGCTTAAATGTTTCCCGACTTGACTGTTAAAAGCAGACGATTGGCTTTCCAGCGGGAGGGGCGGGACATATGCACACAACCGCCATCTTTGGTGTTACGGGTTTTCCCTATATAGTTCTATTGACGATTGAGGAAGTGGCATGTCTCTTATATAAATTGTCTCTGCCTTTAAGTAGCTTTTAGAGGAGCTCTGCTTTCAAAAATATATATTTTCCAGAAAAAAAGCTACTTTTTCCAACGATTAGCTATATATATATATATATATATAACTTCTTTGTCAAGTTGCATTAACTTATTTCCATTCTGGTCCTTGATCTTTTTTTTTTTATTATTATTATTTTTAACGAGACAGTTTCATGACAAAAAAAAATACACCTATATATCCATATCTATTAAACCTATCTAAAAACAATCTATTCACTCTTATTAAAACTTTAATGTCCAATGTCAACTTATTCCACCTGTATATTCTAATGTATTACTATACAAAGTCTTACATTAGATTCAAATTTATATACTTATAATTTATAATACTATTTATAATAATGTCCCTGTCTTTCATTAACTCGAGAGAAATATGAGTTAAAATACTGGGCTTATTAATTTTTTTATGTACCATTTTTAGTTTCAGGAATACTAACCGTCTTTCAATAGGTTATCATCCAAGCTGCTGAAAGTGTCCAATATTCACATGAGTAAAATAATGATATCCTAAAACTACACTCAGTAATTTATTTTTTAACTTTATCCACATACTGGATAAATCATTCATCCATGAACAACATGCATCCTCAAGTTGACTTTGTACTAGGCCTGTAGCAGGAACCTTAAAACCTTTCTTTATTTAAAAAAATAGCATTATCTAGCTATAAATTTAATTCAAGCATTAACTTTTCCTAAAACTTTTCAGGCCATACTTACAACACTTAAATTATCCTCCAGAACACAACCAAGTTGATGGTTGTTCTTCAATTCGACTGATGTTCTTTTTCAAGTAGGCCTACACAACCATCAACTTTAACTACTAAATCATCTGCCTTTCTTAACGTATATTTTGATCTAAAGAGAATAGATTCTGTTTTACGCTGATGTAATAAAATCTTATTTTCAGACAGCCAGTCCTTCACCTTAAGTTCCTCACTTAACTTCTCATGTATTCTATTTGTCTCCTTATCCACAACTACTAAAGCAGCATCATCTGTGTATAAAAACATATTACACTCACACATCTCGTGTGCGTGTGTTGTGTTTGTGTTTGTGTGTGTGTGTGGTATATATATGTCCACCCACTTGGAGATTTCTGGCCTCGCCACTGGTTTACAGACATAACGTAAACACATAAGGATAGACAGCATGAACCGTAAACATAAAATTTTGTCAAGTCCGACCTAACAACTCAAAATATACAGTAAATCAATATTCTCTTTGCCGAGAATTGTGGCAAAACACATTTTAAACTCTGATTTTTCATGTATTTACACAATAATACAATTTTGTAACCAACAATTATTACTTGAAAAATATTATAATTTAAATAATTGTGAATAACACTGTTTAAACTGACATGACCTTTCTGTGTTTTAAAAAGAGTTTGAATCATATTATAGAAATTACAATTTGGTGGGCTCCATTTGCTTTCTGGTTTAGGTCATCATAGCCCTGTCGGAGAAGAATAGGTCCCACATCCCCTACCGCAACTCCATGATGACCTCTGTGCTTAGAGACAGTTTGGGTGGTAACTGCATGACCACCATGATCGCTACTGTGTCTGTGGAGAGGAGGAACATTGCTGTACATCTCTTAACCACATAACCTTTTTAAATTTGCATGAAAGGCAACTTTTATTTTATTTTTGTATCTTCACATCACTCATGGCACATCATCCCCCCCCCCCCCTACCCTCCCCCCTCCTCCTATCTCAGGAGTCTATGTCCACCTGTCGTTTTGCTCAGAGAGTGGCTTTGATTAAGAATGATGCTTTGCTTAATGAAGAACTGGATCCTGCTCTGGTAAGTCTTATATTATCATTTGACCTTATTATATTTCTTTAAAGGTAGTGTAATTTTACACATGTTAGAGTATTTTCTTATATCCCAGTATAATGGTCAGGGGTAATAAGACATTCATAGGTTGAATTCCTGTAATTTCTGGAACCCTATTGTGTTTGTACTGATATTCCTCTTCTTCCTCTTCTCCTTCTTTTTTTCTGCCATAAAAGTGTATGGGTGTTGAGGTGCAGTCACATTTACCATTGTTCTCCAAAATGTTGAGGGCAAATCCCTCAACAGGAATCCACAGGAGAGTTGCAAAAAGAGAAGAAAAAAAACATCTGAGCAAGCAAAATCTCTGTCTGTTTGTTTTTTAATAGGTAGAACAACTATCTCTTCTTCTAGACCAGTGGTTTTCAAACCCTGGGTCGCGACCCTCCGGTGGGTCGCGAGAATTAAAAAATGGGTCGCCAGTGATTTAAAAAAAAAAAATTAATTTCGTTTTTTATTAATATTAATAATAATAGCTTTGATTAGAAGGACAATAAAAAACATTCAAATTCATGCAAAATAAATAATCCACATTATTCACGTCACCTTACCAACTGACCGACCTACTCGTAGCCCTAGGCAACACAAAACAAAACAAAAAACCTTGTGCGCAGTGTTGTTGATATGCAGCCATTTTATTTTATTTTCCCATGAGATGATGAAAATATTCGTTACCGTGAAATTAGTAGCCTGTAATGAATTTATTTTATGCTAAACATGAGCAAACCAAAGTCAAAAACCATTTATGATTTTTTCACAAGAAAAAGAGGTTCAGAGACCGAGACTCCTTTAAATGAAGCAGCAGAAAACGCGGTCAACCATCAAACCCTGCCACGAACAGCAGAGATCAGCAGGGAAGATAATGAAGGCAATGCATGTCAACTGAGTAGTACTTACCCAGCAAAGAAAAAGCAGAAACCCGGAGTAAGGCCATATAAAGATGATTTTTTGAAGTTTGGGTTTGTCAACTGTTCGGACGCAGTCCATGCAGCAATACCAATGTGCGTAATATGCGGTGAAAAGTTGGCAAATGAAAGTTTGAAACCAGCGAAGTTGGAAAGACATTTAAGCACACGCCATGCAGATCTTGCAGACAAACCGTTATCTTTTTTTCAGAGGAAGTCTCAAGAAATTCAGTCATCAGCTCAGTTACTCAGCAGAAGTGTGACACACAATCACAAATTGCACTTGGCTTCTTATAAAGTCTCATATCGTGTTGCCAAAGAAAAAGCACCCAATACAATTGCAGAGAGATTAATATTGCCTGTTGCACTGGACATCGTTAATACAGTTCTTGATGAAAAGGCATCTGAAAAGCTAAAATTAATTCCTCTTAGTGACAATACGGTGTCACGTCGAATTGTGGATATTGCCCAGAATTTAGAAGACCAGCTCATAGCGAGACTGAAGTCAGCGAGGGATTTTGCTATTCAGCTGGACGAGAGCACTGACGTTGCATCAAGCGCTACATTACTGGTTTATGTTCGGTACATTTGGCACGGTGAATTTCTTGAAGATCTTTTGTGCTGCCTAACATTGCCGTCTGGCACTTCAGGAGCACATATTTTTGAACAATTAAATGCTTTCATGACAAAATGCGGTCTTGATTGGGCCAATTGCAAAGGCATCACCAGCGACGGCGCGGCCAACCTCACTGGCAAAAATAGCGGAGTTGTCAGAAGGATTAAGGATGCTGCAGGACAGAATATTGTTTGGTATCATTGTTTTATTCATCGTGAAGCTTTGTCATCAAAAGGAATCCCACCTGAGCTTGAAGTAGTGATAAGAGACACTGTCAAAGTTGTGAACTACATTAAAGGCAGTGCTCTTAATAGCCGTCTTTTCGAGGCACTGTGTATTGAAATGGGAGCCGAGCACAAACATTTACTCTTCCATACAGACGTGAGATGGCTCTCGAAGGGCAGGGTGCTCAGCCGAGTTTACGAATTGAGGGAGGAAATACAAGCTTTTCTTACTGATAAACTGTCACCTCTCGCAAGCTCATTCAGTGATGAGAAATGGCTTTTAACCCTGTCTTATCTTGCTGACATATTTTCTGTTCTAAACGAACTGAATCTAAAACTACAAGGACGGGATGACAACATTTTCAGACATTGCGAACAAATTCAGGCCTTCCAGAAATCACTCGAACTCTGGCAGCTGCGACTCAAAACCTCGAGCTACTATATGTTCCCGACAATGATGAAACGCATTGAAGAAAACAACGTGCCCAAGGAATCGGTCGCTGGCCTGACGCGTCTCATTCAGTCACATCTTGATGCACTGCTGGGGAAATTTTCTCGCTACTTTCCCCAGGAGAAGTTCGATGAATTAAAAGACAAGCGATGGGTGAAAAATCCATTTGACTTTGAAACTCCAGTTCCCCTTCAGTCGCTCACGTTCGACGTGACGTCGACGTGACGACGTTAGGGGATCACTTCAGGGAGCCCTATCAACTTCGAGTATCTAAAGAACAAGCCAATGAACGTTGGCGTGCGTGAAACGCGTCACGCGCCCCGCCCCGCAGCGCGGGTATAAACAGGAAGCGGACGCCCACTCATTGTCTTTCGCTTCGGAGCCGAGCTTTGTTTGACTCTGAGACTCTACAGACTGCTGAACGTTGTTTCTGTCGACAACTAGAGGGAGAAGAGAACTCTGCTGCAGTGCTGGTGTGACGGCGCGATCAGTGGTGGCCGCGAGCATCTTTATCACAACTGCCGTTTTCACGGCACTGTTTATGTGTGTGTGTGTGTCGGTCTCGTGGGCGTTCCTCATCTGAGAGTGTACCCGATTACACCGCGGCTACCCTGGGTGCTTCAGCACTAAAGAGTCTATTTCTTTCCTCTGTTTGTTATTTTTACTAAAAGAGCAACACAAGCGTGACCCTGCGTCCTTTTCAGGATGTCATTCCGCTTGTGCGTTTCTGGATGCGGTCGTTCCCTGGCGCCAGCAGATGGCCACAAGAGTTGCCTCTCGTGTTTGGGCATTCAACACGCTGAGGCAGCTTTTGTGAATAGTTCATGTTCCCATTGCGGGAATATGACTATGGCAGCGCTTAGATCGAGACTCGCTTACCTCACGGGAGGTGCAGTCCCCTCGCCTATGCCCCGATCTAGCGCTTATTCTGCCCTGCAGAATAAGCCTACTTCGGCGCATGACCAGGGTGATCTGAGGATTACCGTGAGGGCTTCCCCGTCGAGGCAATCTCCGCGGGCCCCTCACGCCTCTCATGCGCTGTTGCCATCCGCGCCCCTTTGCGATCGACTCGGTCCTTCTCCTGAACGGCCGGTCGTTTCCTTTGGGGCGCCAGCTGACGATTAGATGTCGATCGCAGCATCGGAGGGGGAGCTTCACTCCTCTGGAGATGACGACTCGGCTGCGTTGCCCCCGTCTGGGCGTGTAGCGTTGTCCGAGCCGGATCCAGAGTGGGCGGCTATGCTTTCCCGGGCCGCCGAGAAGGTCGGGCTTGTGTGGAATCCTCCGCCACGTCCCGAACCTTCTCGGTTGGACGATTGGTTTCTCGGGGCGGGCCGTGCTGGTTCTCAGTGCGCCGCCCCGGTACCTTTCTTTCCGGAGGTGCATGAGGAGCTCTCTAGGACGTGGAAGGCACCGTATAGTGCCCGAATCCGTTCTAGTAGCTCCTCCCCCCTCGCCACCCTCGACGGCGGGGCAGCTAAGGGGTATGTGGATATCCCCCCGGTGGAGCGGGCTGTCGCGATGCAATTGTGTCCGGCGTCCGCCTCCTCCTGGCGGGGTAATCCGCGCCTCCCGTCCAAGGCCTGTAAGTTTTCGTCCGGTCTCACGGCGAAGGCTTATAAGGCCTGTGGACAGGCTGCTTCCGCCCTCCATGCCATGGCGCTCTTGCAGGTCCACCAGGCCCAGGCGCTCATGGACATGAACGAGGGTGGTTCTGACCCAGAGCTCCTCCGGGAGCTCCGCGTGGCTACTGACCTCGCCCTCCGGGCGACGAAGGAAACCGCGCGTTCCGTTGGTCAGGCGATGTCCACCTTGGTGGTCCAGGAGCGCCACCTTTGGCTCAACCTGGCGGACATGAGGGACACCGATAAATATCGGTTCCTGGATGCCCCTCTCTCCCAGGTTGGGTTATTCGGCGATGCGGTCGAGAGCTTCGCCCAACAGTTCTCGGCCGCCCAGAAGCAGACGGAGGCTATCCGACACATCCTGCCCCGGCGGACCCCCGCTGCTTCCTCCCGTCCGCCGGCCGCAGACCCTCCGTCCGCTCGTCGCCGAGGCCGTCCTCCTGCGGCGTCCTCCGCTCCCGCTAAGCCTCAGCAGCAGCAGCCACCATCCAGGCCTCAGCGTGGAGCAAGCCGCAGGAAGTCGGCCACGCCCGTCCAGGCCGCTACCAAACCAGGTGGTAAGCGCAGGTGCAAACCACCCTGAGACGGGCGACCCAGAGGTGGATCGAGTTGCTCTCCAGGAGACGGTGAAGGCACCGCTCCTTCCCCCGGTGGAGGGCCGGGTGGAGAATCCTTTGTTTCTTTTTGTTCCTTTTCCGCCACTGCCTTCAGTGGTACCCACTTATTCAATAAAAGAGCAATTTTTGAAACCTCTGGGTCCCAAGAGAGCGCGCTTGACGGTCGACGACGCTGTGCCTTGTCACCCTCGAGCCCCTCTCTCATCGCCAGCGAGCAGCAGTGGCTGTGTTCCGGACGCTCTGCCGCCTCCACACACTCACTCTGCCCTTCGACGGAAGCAGGTACGTGTTGCACCACACATTCAGACCCCACTCCGGGCCGCTGTGCCGTCCGAGTCGGGTCCCTGCATTCCGCCGCGCTGCCCCACCCCGGGTACGTCTGTGGTGCCGTTGATTCCGCTTACGCGGTGTCTGGGAGCCTGGCTAGCGCTTCCCAGCCCGTCTCGCTGGCTCATCCGTACTGTCAGACTCGGCTATGCGATTCAGTTCGCCCGGCGCCCCCCTGCATTCAGGGGCATTCTGTTTACCCGCGTTCCGCCGGACAGTGCCCCTGTGCTCAGGGCAGAGATCGCAGTCCTACTGGCGAAGGACGCGATCGAGCCGGTCCCTCCAGCCGATATGAAGACCGGCTTCTACAGCCCGTACTTCATTGTACCCAAGAAAGGCGGTGGGTTACGGCCAATCTTGGATCTGCGTGTCCTGAACCGGTCCCTTCACAAGCTGCCGTTCAAGATGCTTACGCAGAAACGCATTTTCAAGTGCGTCCGTCCCCAAGATTGGTTTGCAGCGATCGACCTGAAGGACGCGTACTTTCATGTCTCGATTCTCCCTCGACACAGACCGTTTCTTCGCTTTGCGTTCGAGGGACGGGCATATCAGTAAAAGGTCTTACCCTTCGGGCTGGCCCTGTCGCCCCGTGTCTTCACGAAAGTCGCGGAGGCAGCCATTGCTCCCATGTGCGAGCGTGGTGTTCGCATTCTCAACTACATCGACGACTGGCTTATTCTCGCCCAGTCGAGAGAGCAGTTGTGCGAACACAGGGACATGGTGCTCAGTCACCTCAGCCACCTAGGGCTTCGGGTCAACTGGGAAAAGAGCAAACTCACCCCCGGGCAGAGGATCTCTTTTCTCGGTATGGAGTTGGACTCGATCAACATGACAGCGCGCCTCACCGAGGCCTGCGTCCAGTCAGTGTTGAACTGCGTGAGCACGCTCAAGCGCAGAACAGCGGCTCCACTGAAACTGTTTCAGAGGCTCCTGGGGCATATGGCATCTGCAGCCGCGGTAACGCCGCTCGGATTGCTTCATATGAGACCGCTCCAACACTGGCTCCACGATCGAGTCCCGAGATGGGCGTGGCAGAGCGGCTCGTGCCGGGTCCAAGTGACTCCGCACTGTCGCCAAACTCTCAGCTTGTGGTCAGACCCTTCGTTCCTGCGGGCAGGTGTTCCCCTAGAACAAGTGTCCAGGCACTCTGTGGTCACCACGGATGCCTCTGCCACCGGCTGGGGGGCCACGTACAACGGGCATGCAGCTTCAGGTCTGTGGACGGGGCCTCAACTGCATTGGCACATCAATTGCCTCGAGTTGTTAGCAGTTCATCTTGCATTGCGCCGCTTCAAAACGCCGCTTCGTGGCAAGCATGTACTGGTCCGTACGGACAGCACTGCGACCGTTGCGTACATCAACCGTCAGGGTGGTCTACGCTCCCGCCGCATGTCACAACTCGCCCGCCATCTCCTCCTTTGGAGTCAGAAGCATCTGAGGTCGCTTCGTGCCATTTATATTCCTGGCCTGCTCAACTGTGCAGCCGACGAGCTCTCACGGCAGCAGGTGCTACCGGGAGAATGGCGACTCCATCCCCAGGTGGTCCAGCTGACTTTCAGGCGCTTCGGGACCGCACAGGTAGATCTGTTTGCCGCCCCGGACACGTCTCACTGCCAGTTATTCTATTCCCTGACCGAGGGGACCCTCGGCACGGATGCCCTGGCACACAGCTGGCCCCCGGGCCTACGCAAGTATGCGTTTCCCCCAGTGAGCCTTCTTGCACAGACTTTGTGCAAAGTCAGGGAGGACGAGGAGCAGGTCTTGTTAGTTGCACCGTATTGGCCCAACCGGACCTGGTTCCCCGAACTTGTGCTCCTCGCGACAGCCCCTCCCTGGCCCATTCCTCTGAGAGAGGACCTGCTCTCTCAGAGACGGGGCACCCTGTGGCACCCGCGTCCAGACCTCTGGAAACTCCATGTCTGGTCCCTGGACGGGACGTGGAGGTTCTAGGTGACCTACCCCCAGCGGTAGTTGACACCATCACTTCCGCTAGAGCCCCCTCTACGAGGCGCCTCTATGCTCTGAAGTGGAACCTATTCGTTGACTGATGTTCTTCTCACGAGGAGAACCCCCGAACTTGCTCGGTCAGAGCCGTGCTTTCCTTCCTGCAGGATGGGTTGGAGCGAAGGCTGTCTCCCTCCACCCTTAAAGTGTATGTTGCCGCCATTGCCGCACATCACGATGCAGTTGATGGTAAGTCGTTGGGAAAGCATGACCTGATCGTCAGGTTCCTGAGGGGAGCAAGGAGACTTAATCCTCCTCGCCCACTCTCTATACCCTCTTGGGACTTGTCTCTGGTCCTTTCGGCTCTTCAGAGACCACCCTTTGAGCCTTTGCAGTCAGCTGAGTTAAAAGTTCTGTCTTGTAAAACAGTACTCCTGGTTGCATTGGCCTCCATCAAGAGGGTAGGGGACCTGCATGCATTTTCGGTCGACGAATCGTGCCTAGAATTCGGCCCGGATAACTCTCACGTGAGCCTGAGACCCCGGCCCGGATACGTGCCCAAGGTTCCTACCACTCCCTTCCGGACCAGGTGGTGAACCTGCAAGCGCTGCCTTCGGAGGAGGCAGACCCAGCCCTGGCTTTTCTCTGTCCCGTCCGCGCTCTGCGTCTGTACGTGGACAGAACGCAAAGCCTCAGGACCTCAGATCAGCTCTTCGTCTGTTACGGAGGCCAGCAGAAGGGAAAGGCTGTCTCCAAGCAGAGGATGGCCCACTGGATAGTGGATGCCATCGCCTTGGCTTACGAAGTCCAAGGCGTGCCTTGCCCGCCCGGGTTGAGAGCCCACTCCACTAGGGGTGTCGCTTCTTCTTGGGCGCTGGCACGCGGCGCCTCGCTGACAGATATCTGTAGAGCTGCGGGCTGGGCGACACCTAACACGTTCGCTAGATTTTATAGCCTACGTGTTGAGCCGGTTTCTTCCTGTGTGCTCGCTTCAACCAGCCGGTAACACCGAAGTTTCCGCTCTTGTGTCGGCTTGCTGCGCCACTCCCCTCCACATGGAGGGATACGTGCGCTTTTTTGCTCCAGTCGAGTTCCCCACTCTGGCGAACCCTGTGAGTTCCTCCGCACCCCTCCGGCAGTCGGACGTTGCGGAGCGTCCGACGCCAGGCCTAGTGCTCGTATGCCTGTGTAACTTGTGCTAGGCTGGGTTCCATATGTGGTGATTCCTCCGGCGATCCCATGTGAGTATTCTTCCACGACCAGCTCCCTGCGGTGAGCCCGTGTCTTTCCCTTGGCAGAGTCCGCTCTGCCGTCACTGTCTGGTGCTGCCTCCCCCTTCTCAGGCTGGAGCCACCCCAGTGACATTCCATATGTTGCACTGCCCTCCGGCCAGTCCATATGTGTATCCTCCACATGTTACCTCCCTTCGGGCAGGATGTGGCTTCCGCAGCGTCCCTCTCCCCTGGAAAGGCACGCTTTCCCAGTGTTATCCAAGAGTTCCACTGTGTGGGTTAAAGGAACAACAGTGAACTCCCTCTACGCAGGTCTTCCGCCCCAGCCATTGGGGGTCTGAGAGCCTTCCGTAGGGCGCTGGATGTGGCAGCAACCGATGGCGTCTTCCATGGGATCCCCTAACGTCGTCACGTCGACGTCACGTCGAACGTGAGCGACTGAAGGGGAACGTCTCGGTTACTAATGTAACCCTCGTTCCCCGAAGGAGGGAACGGGAGACGTGACGTCCCGCTGCCACAGTTGCTGACCATCGCTGTACGGCCGTCTCTATCTCGGCTCCTCAGCGAAAAACAATGAGTGCGGCGTCCGCTTCCTGTTTATACCCGCGCTGCGGGGCGGGGCGCGTGACGCGTTTCACGCACGCCAACGTTCATTGGCTTGTTCTTTAGATACTCGAAGTTGATAGGGCTCCCTGAAGTGATCCCCTAACGTCGTCACGTCGACGTCACGTCTCCCGTTCCCTCCTTCGGGGAACGAGGGTTACATTAGTAACCGAGACGATTCAATTGCTGAACTGAATTTAACTCCTTGTGAAGAATCAGAAATGCTCCAACTAACCAGTGACAGCACTTTGAAAACCCGTCACAAAACAGAAAAATTGTCTTCGTTCTGGGTTGGCCTCTTCACCGAGTACCCCATGCTGAGCAAAGCAAGCATTGCTTTGCTACTACCCTTCACCACTACATATATGTGAGCCTGGACCACAAAAGCAGTCTTATGTGTCAATTTTTTTAAAAATTGAGATTTATACATCACATGAAAGCTGAATAAATAAGCTGTCCATTGATGTATGGTTTGTTAGGATAGGACAATATTTGGCCGAGATACAACTATTTGAAATCTGGAATCTGAGGGTTCAAAAAAATCTAAATATTGAGAAAATCGCCTTTAAAGGTTTCCATTTCTGTTGGCGATTGTGCTGCATCCACTTACAAAAATAAAATGTTGATATATTTAAGGTAGGAAATTTACTAAATATCTTCATGGATCATGATCTTTACTTAATATCCTAATGATTTTTGGCATAAAAGAAAAATCGATAATTTTGACCCATACAGTGTTTTGTTGGCTATTACCACAAATATACCCGTGCTACTTAAGACTGGTTTTGTGATCCAGGGTCACATATGTGTGAAACTGGATTCTCAGTTTTAACCAAAATGAAGACGAAACAACGAAACAAATTGAATGCTTCTCCTGACATGCGTGTTGCCCTCTCGTCCTGCGAACCGGCTTGGGACCAGATTATGCAGAATAAGCAGGCCCACCCTTCTCATTAATATACACAAAACACGCACTCGTTCGCTCCATCCGCAACACACACACAACACACACACACGCACACGCACCACGCACGCACGTTCGCTCCATCGGCAGCAACACACAAACACTCGTCGTTCCTTCCGCAACACACTCTCGTTCGCTCCATTGGCAGCAACACACACATTTCAGATCAATATATTTGTTTTCCTTGAAATTGTGATTAACACTAACTTTATTATCATCTAAATTATAATTATGTTTGCTTTTAAACTGTGTGTGATTTTGGTTGGGTGACAGTTGTAGGTTAAGTTTGACAAGAGTTTATAGTTTGACAAAAGCACAATGTTGTGTTTTATTGCGAGTGTACACACAAAAAATAAACACTTTGCAGTTTGAATGATGTCCTGTATGACAAAGTGACGGAGTATGCTTTTGTTTCCAGTGCCACGCCTCACACACCACACACACACACACCATTCCAGGCTTGACATCGCAGCCTGTTCATTATAGCCGAAATAAAATATGATAATAAAATAGTCAACCTAATATAAAAATCACATGGTCTGTTTAAATAGTCAGTAGTAGCCTACAATTCGTACCATTCAGCGTAAGCACCGCTCAACTGTGATGTTTCCAAGGTTATTTTTGCACATGTGAAACGGATGATTTTTTTTTCCCTGTCGATATTGCAACGTGAGTGAAGTTGCTACAATAAAGTTTATTTCCTGCCTATAATAAAGAATAGTTTACCATCAAATACATCGCAAATGTTGAAACATTTTGATTCTAATGAGAGAGTAGCTATTACGTGAGCATAATGCCCCTTACTTTTACTTTCGCTTTAAATTATTTCGTTTTGGCTTCTTTATAGTTATTATTTTTTAATTATTGTTCTGTTCAGTATATAATGAAAATTACATTTAAAGAGTTAGTTGTGGAATATGTTTTGTGTATTTTTTAAGCATGTAGCAAACGATAGGCTATTAATTGTTTAAAATTCCTGTATGTAGGCCTGTAGCTTGATCAAATTATTTCAGAATCGACTTTGCGCTCCAATCGCGTCAAGGATCAGCAAGTGCACGTCAAAAGTGGTTTAAAAAAGTGCTGAGCTGATTTTGATCTGCGCACAAGCCTATGGGTCGCGTCAAAAAAAAAAAAAAAAAGGGTCCCTCTTGAAAAAGTTTGAAAACCACTGTTCTAGACCTAAAATTCAAATTCAAATTAAAAATTAAAAATGCAAGTTAATTCTTCTAAATGTCTCATATGTTTTAATTCATTCCAATGAAGAATTGGAAGATGTTTTCACTTTTCTCCAAGCAAATACAAGCATTTAATGGAATACTTAAAAGATATGTCAATATTTACTCACCCTCATGTCGCTCCAAACCTTACATACAATGACTAGGATTCAAAAAGAACTCAAAAGCATCATAAGTGTATTCCTGATGCCACTTGGCCTCCAGGCATAGAAATAACTCAGTCATTATCCACGGTTTATCCAATCTTATCCGCTTATCCTTTATCCTCTTAATCACAAACTTAGTGGTCAAAGCAAGGGACTTACTAAATATATGTAATCATCAATAGTGAAACTTCTTGCTAGTATTTGTCAAATTTTAATCAAGGCTTTCATTGTATAATAAACAAGTGATCTCACTTTTATCTGGTGCATTTACTTGTGCTGCTGTCAGAATATATTATGCATACTTTTAGAAACAAGTGCTGATTTCAAACCAAAAAAATTAACCACATACTAGCATACTACTTTTACTATTTTTACCACATTTTCCTATGGCAGAAATAGTATGAGTAGCATGCTTGTGCAAAATTCAGAATTGGCCTCCATTCAATTAATGAATTTGAATTTGAATTGAATTGACTCCACCCCACAGGAGGTTGAATTTTAATTGGAATTGGAATGACAGGAAGTGGAATTAAATTCATGGCAATTCAAAGAAATTCCACACTGTCAGGGTTGGGTGCAGGTAACTGAAGATGAGGACATGGGAGCTTCAATATAATAGTTTTAGTTAACAAAATGAAACTTTCCAAAATCAAACAAGAACAAAACTCCAGGAATTCAGGGTTAACACACAACCATACATTGACGACGATCGACAAACACTGAGGGAAAACACAGGGCTTAAATACACAAGGAATAATTGAATAATTAACAGAACACAGGTGATAAAACTGAACACAAACGAGGAGCGGGAAAACTTAACAGGACTAAACCAAAAACCACAAAGACAGGGGGAAACAAGATCTCAAAACATAACTAAATACATCAAAACGTGACAGTACCTCCCCCCTCCCCGAAGGCGCGTCCTCGCGCCGTATAACATCCAAAGGGGTGGGAGGGTGGGCGCCCTGGAGGCTGACGAGGGCATGGTGCAGGTCCAGGAAGCCTCCAGGGCGGAGCAGGCTGTGGGCGTGGCCACGGCGGTGCAGGTTGTGGGCGTGGCCACGACGGTGCAGGCTGTGGGCGTGGCCACGACGGTGCAGGCTGTGGGCGTGGCCACGACGGTGCAGGCTGTGGGCATGGCCACGACGGTGCAGGCTGTGGGCGTGGCCACGACGGTGCAGGCTGTGGGCGTGGCCACGACGGTGCAGGCTGTGGGCGTGGCCACGACGGTGCAGGCTGTGGGCGTGGCCACGGTGGAGCTGTCCCTTCGGATGGCCACGGCGGTGAGGACCCTTCGGGTGGCCACGGCGGTGAGGACCCTTCAGGTGGCCACGGCGGTGAGGACCCTTCGGGTGGCCGTGGTGGTGAAGACCCTTCGGGTGGTCGTGGTGGTGCAGGCTCTTCAGGTGGCCACGGCGGTGAAGACCCTTCAGGTGGCCACGGCGGTGAAGACCCTTCAGGTGGCCACGGCGGTGAAGACCCTTCAGGTGGCCGTGCTGGTGAGGACCCTTCGGGTGGCCACGGCGGTGAAGACCCTTCAGGTGGCCGTGCTGGTGAGGACCTTTCAGGTGGCCACGGTGGTGAAGACCCTTCAGGTGGCCGTGCTGGTGAGGACCATTCGGGTGGCCACGGCGGTGAGGACCCTTCAGGTGGCCGTGCTGGTGAGGACCCTTCAGGTGGCCACGGTGGTGCTATTTTTTCAGGCCTCCATGGATCTTTGGCCGGCCACGGCGAAGGCTTTATAGCGCCCCCCCAAAATTTTCTTGGGGAGGACAGGCTCAGGATCGGGAACTGACTTGACATCAACGGGCGCTGGGTCAACGGGGTCTGGGTCAACGGGCTCTGGGTCTGGGTCAACGGGCTCTGGCGCTGGGTCAACGGGCTCTGGCGCTGGGTCAACGGGCTCTGGCGCTGGGTCAACGGGCTCTGGCGCTGGGTCAACGGGCTCTGGCTCTGGCGCTGGGTCAACGGGCTCTGGCTCATCATGGGACTCGGAACTGGACGGGGCCAGCACATCATGGGACTCGGAACTGGACGGGGCCAGCACATCATGGGACTCGGAACTGGACGGGGCCAGCACATCATGGGACTCGGAACTGGACGGGGCCAGCACATCATGGACTCGGAACTGGACGGGGCCAGCACATCAGGGGACTCGGAACTGGACGGAACCAGCATTTCAGGGAGCTTGGGGCTGGGCTCAGGCTCTGGCGGGCAGGCGACGGGCTCAGGCTCTGGCGGGCAGGCGACAGGCTCAGGCTCTGGCGGGCAGGCGACGGGCTCAGGATCTGGCTGGATGTGGCTGACTTGAACCCCAGCCTCGGCAGCCATCTTTTTGGCTAATCGCACCGATATCAGCGGGGGATCAGTCATACCGGATATCAGCCGGGGAAGTCCAGGGACCGATCTGGCGGCAGGGCTGATGCGGTGTGCAGGTTCTGGTGGGCAGGCGATGGGCTCAGGCTCTGGTGGGCATGCGATGGGCTCTGGCGTTAGCGTGCAGGTGATGGGCTCAGGCGCTGGCGTGCAGGTGATGGGCTCAGGGGCTGGCGGGCTTGGCACTGGCTGGAGTGGGAGATCTTCGACGAGGTATGTGGATCCACACGCCCACAGTGTGTGATCCACAAACTCCAAAAAGGACATATTGAGGTCCTTCACCAGAATTATCTGGGCTAGTGGGTCTTTCAGTCCACCCCAGAAACTCCTAGTCAGCTCTTCCTCATCCATCGTCACATCATCATAGAGACTTAGGTAACGCCCCGCATACTCCTCAAGAGAGAGCTCATTTTGAAAGAGGATTGGGATTTCAAAGGGGCTCACCACCTTGCTTTTCCTCCTTCGGCCCATTTTCATTCCGCTTTCTTCTTTTGTAAGGTCGATCGTTCTGTCAGGGTTGGGTGCAGGTAACTGAAGACGAGGACACGGGAGCTTCAATATAATAGTTTTAGTTAACAAAATGAAACTTTCCAAAATCAAACAAGAACAAAACTCCAGGAATTCAGGGTTAACACACAACCATACATTGACGACGATCGACAAACACTGAGGGAAAACGCAGGGCTTAAATACACAAGGAATAATTGAATAATTAACAGAACACAGGTGATAAAACTGAACACAAACGAGGAGCGGGAAAACTTAACCGGACTAAACCAAAAACCACAAAGACAGGGGGAAACAAGATCTCAAAACATAACTAAATACATCAAAACGTGACACACAGTCACATAACAGAAAGAATGTGTTGAATCTCACATACATTCAGCGTTAGGAAGGTTACTTTGGAAATGTAATTGCTTACTGTTATAAGTTACCCATTATAAATGTGGTTTGGATTACTTAATTTGGATTACTTTATCAATGTAAAGCAATTCCCTTTTAATTTGATTAGTAACTAATTAAATTACACATTTTACCTCAGTAATACAACTAAATACAATTACATTCATTTTGTAATTCAATAACATAATTTCATTACAACTCACTCCTACTGAGAAAAAATATGTCCAAAAGATGTCTTTTCAAATCTTTGTCACAAAAGTCGAACGTTGAAAAGACACTGAGGAGCCAGAATTTAAGTTTTTATGACGTCTTTTTTTGACGTGTTCTGCACGTCCGATATAGACGTTCATGGACCCTCTTCGTACAACGTTAAAAACTTGTTCAAATGTGGCCATTGTGGACATATTTTCAACATCATTTATGGCCTCATTTATATTTAATTTATACTGTTGGTGGACCAAATAGGCTAAACACTCTCACGATGCATTAAATTAAAACTCATGTTTATTTCAATGTAAGTGCAAATTTGTTGTGACAAAGACGTTGAAAAGACATCTTTTAGTCATCATTTTGCTCAGTGGGAATCCTGCATACATTTTGTTCTATATATATATACATATAAACAAATGTCCACCTCAAATTGTTGTTTTTTTTCTAAAGATTTACTAAAGTAATTCTGGGAAATGGAGTCATGTTCTATCATGTTCCACAAAATTACAATTACAATAAATCAAACAATAAATCAAACTTAATGATTTGTTCTGTGACTAGAGCTTTTAACATTCATTGCTGGGAGAAAATATTTCCTGTTAATGTAATCTGTACAAATAGTTCAAACTTTTACTTTTTTAGAATATGTAATGCATAAAAAATTTTAGAATATGTAATGCAATCATATCTGACATATACTGTAAAGCTTCATTGTTAAACACTTCACTTAAAACATATATATGAATTTCTTAGAATTTGTTTTGAATTGCAATTCTGCTTCCTTTAATTCAAATTCGAATTGTAATTCTAGATCCTGTTTTTGACATCAATTCAAATTCAATTCAAATTCAAGAATTGAATTGGAATTAAGTAGTCATTCTCAATTCAATTCTGAATTGTGCACAAGCCTGGTAACATGATAGTATGCGGTTCGGAATTCAGCTAATGTCAAGTCACCTTCATTTATAAAGCGCTTTTAACAGCTTCACAGTGATAATAGGAAATTACAGTTACAGAGATTGTTTTGGCTTTACAGCAGCTCTGAAATAAAGTTATTGTCCAGCTAAAGTTAGTTTTGAGTGATTCACTTCCGTTGCAAACATCATTAGTTATTAACTTAATACAACACCGTTCTAACAGAAAACCCTTAATATGCTCCGGCCCGTTCATTTGCACAACACCAGTGCCTGGTGGCTTGAGAACGCAAACAGTGCCATCTGTTTTGTTACCAAAGCCCCATATACTACCCACCACTGCGACCTGTATTTTCTCGTTGGCTGGCCCTCAATACATATTCGTCGCCAAACCCACTGACTCCAGGTCATCTATAACTCTTTTATTAGGTAAATCCCCACCTTATCTCAGTTTGCTGGTCTCCATAGCAACATCCACCCGTAGCATGCTCTAGCAGGTATATTTCATTGGCCACCCCCAAAGCCAAAACCTCCTTTGGCCGCCATTCCTTCCAGTTCTCTGCTGCCAATGATTGGAACGAATTGCAAAAATGCTTGAAGCTAGAGGTTCCTATCTCCCTCACTTTAACTCCCTAACTCTAAGCATCAGCTGTCAAAGCTGCTTATAGATCACTGCACCTGTATGTAGTCCTTCTGTAAATAACCCAACCTACTTCCTCATTCCCATATTTATTTTTTTTCACTGTTGTCACGTCCACTTATGTTGCACTCCAGTATCTCTATTTGCATGTCATTACTTGCACATTCCATCATTCTTGTGTTAATGCTAATCTGTAATTTATTTTGCCACCATGGCCTATTTGTTATCCTATCTTCCTAACCTTACTGCATTTTGCACTACATTTGCACTTTGTATATGTAACCCTCTTTTCTCTCTCTCCGCGTGCTCACTGGCCTCTAGCACCGCCTCTGCTGCTCTGCGTTGTGTTATGAATGATCGTGGTGGTGGTAGAAAGCGAGGACTCGGACACAGAAGGATTCGGGATCGTGGCTTGACTGTTTATTCCACAGCACAGCGTCTATAACGTTGAAAACATAAACTGAGCTTAAGTTTTAAACTAGTAAAGTACATTTCAATGCACATACAGTTCAACAGCAGGCTCGTGCTGCTTATATCATCATACAAAGCTTTGCGTTAGCCACCATACATTAATCACATTTTAAAGCAAAGAACAAAAATTTTTAACTCTCTGCATTTAGGTCTTTAACAGTTTACAACACAAAACATCTCAATAAACTGAACTTTAGTGCGATAACAACAAATATATTTTACATTACTTTTTTTCCACTACCATTAACGTGGCTTACCTATAACGTTGAAAACATAAATTGAGGAAAATATGACGTACTACTCATGTATCAATGCTACGGTATCTCAAGAGGCCCAAACAGCGCTAGAGGCACTTGAATCAGTTATAATATAATGGCATTATGGGGACATCTTGTGGAGAAGGCAATATACTGCCTTACATCCGCCCCTTCTGTAATTGATGGCGTCCCAGCCATCCAATTAACCAAAACGCAAGGGTGGTCTAAACTATGCCAATAAAAACAATAAATGTGTTGTGAGTAAATTATAGCACATGATGTGTGTAATATGCGTGGGCGTAGGTGGCTAGCTATTGTCAGGGTACATGCAGTTTGGCTCCACGTGTGGCCTGTTGCTCTTACTTCTGGCCTTTAGCCACAATTTTCTTCCCCTTTCTATCTTTTGGTGGTCACTCTCTAGTTTCACCACTTGGGTCTCGAGTGAGAGCTTAATTGGGGGATGCCGGCTCCTTCTCGGGTTTCTTCTTGGGGGGTTGGGCCCTTGAGTGGGGGCGGCATCACTACCAGTCACAAGCTCTCCCTCTTCGCTACTTGTTTCTCCTGTACACATGTCAGCCTCCTCTTTATCTGGTGTTCCAACTAGGGTCTGTCCAGCATCTCCTCTGAACCAACATCCCTTGTTCCTTCTTCAGCCTCTGATTCCATGCCCGTCCCACATATCTCACCATCTGACTCACTTCCTTCCACGATCACTCCTTCCTCTCGCTCCACTGGGAGAAACATGCACTGTGTCAAAAGGTTCCTATGAACAACTCTCTCCGATTCCCCATCCTCTCGTCGCACCACATACACAGGCAACCAGGTTGCTTCTTTACCACAACATATGGCCGTCTTTCCCATCGATCTCCCAACTTCTGCCTCCCCTCCACATGACAGATCTTGACTAAGACCCTATCCCCTGAGTTAAAGTCTTCACCCTTGGCTTTTTTGTCATAATACGTTTTCTGCTGTCCTTTTGCCAGCTGAGATGTCTGATTAGCTAGGGCATAGGCCTGCGACAGGGAGTCATGCAGGGTCTGGACATAATCGCTGTATTCACACGACTGGTTTGTTGTGGGGGACCCAAAGATGAGATCCACTGGGAGCCTGGGGTGTCTACCAAACATAAGGTAGTACGGGCTACATCCAGTGGAGTCATATTGCGAGCAGTTATATGCGTGTGTCATGGAATCCAAATGCTCATGCCACCGGGGCTTCAGGTGCAGCTCTAAAGTTCCCAGCATGTTCATCAGGGTACAGTTGAATCTTTCGGTGGTACCGTTGTCCTGGGGGTGGTAGGGTGTGGTGTGGGTTTTAGTGGTGCTGATACACTTGCATAGCTCCTTTACTATTGCACTTTCAAAGTTACGCCCTTGATCTGTGTGTAATTTAGCAGGGAAACCTAAACGGCAGAAGTAATTTCTCCACAAGACCCTGGCCACTGTTCCTGCCTTTTGGTCCCTAGTGGGGTAGGCCTGTGCGTAACGAGAAAAGTGATCTGTAACAATGAGCACATTCTCCATACCACCCTTGGACTTCTCTAGCTTTAAGAAGTCCACACAAACCAGTTCCATGGGGACACTAGTATGGATACTGACAAGGGGGGCCCTGATGTTGACCGTGGGTGTTTTTCTAAGACCATGCCTTGATCTCCTGAAACATTCTTGGCCAGTAAAATCTTTCCCTTATCATCTGTAGTGTCCTCTCAAATCCCAGATGCCCTGAGTCATTGTGAAGGGCTGTTTTGACGGTTTCACGCAGCCTCTCTGGCAGTATTAGTTGCTCCACCACCCCTTTATGGCAGTCTCTGAAGCTGCGATACAGGATCCCTTTTTTTACCACTAACCTCCTCCACTCTTTTAAGAGGAGACTCCCAGTGGTGCCTACTTTCATCCTCTCGCTGTGGCTTGGCTTGTGATTCCTGCTCTTAAAGTGAAGGATGGGACTGATAACTGTGTCTTCCTTCTGTCCCACTCGAAGCTCCTGTGTGGTCATAGCAGGCAGGGCCTCCATCCCCACATCCACATATGCCTCACTGGGCTCCAGTGACTGACCGCTTGTAGGCTCCTCTGTGACCGCTGTGTCCTTGCCTGAGACCTCCCCAGGCTCCTGGATGGTTTGTGCCTCCTCATGTCTCGGTCCACCAGTCCTCACCAGCTGCGGGCATGACTGCAGGGTCTCCGCCACTTCCTGATTGGACATGCGCGAAAGGGCGTCAGCATTGGTGTTGTCCTTTCCCCTCCGATATTGGATGTCAAAGTCAAATATGGACAGATGAGAAACCCATCGCTGACCTGTGGCGTCGAGTTTGGCTGAGGTCATTACATATTTCAGAGGGTTGTTGTCTGTTAGAACAGAGAACTTTTGCCCATAGAGGTGGTCATGGAACTTATCCGTCACGGCCCACTTAAGAGCGAGGAACTCAAGCTTATGTGCGGGATACCTCGTTTCAGGTGGGCTCTGGCCTCTGCTCGCATACGCAATGACCCTTTCTACCCCATCTTGTACCTGCACTAGCACAGCACCAAGCCCCATCCCTGAAGCATCGGTCTGCAGCAGAAAGGGTTGACTGTAGTCTGGATAGCCAAGCACTGGCACACTTATCAGCTTTTCTTTTAAAGACTTAAAGGCCTCCTCACAGTCGGCAGTCCACAGAAATGGCAGTTCAGGGCCTAGGCATTTCTGGATCCCTCTTTTCTTTTTTTTAGGGTCACCGGAGGTAAGGCGGTATAACGGAGCAGCCAAGATAGCATAGCCCTTAACATACCTCCTATAGTAACCCGCAAACCCCAAAAACCGCAGCACTTCCATACGATTAGTTGGCCTCTCCCAATCCTTAACCTTACTGATCTTCTCTGGGTCTGTCCTGATGCCCTCTGCAGACACCTAATGGCCTAAGTACTGCACTTCCTTCCTGACAAGCTGGCACTTGGAGGGTTTCAGTTTTAAACCATGATTCCTAAGCCTATCAAAAGTCAGTTGAAGCCTCTCCAGATGTTCATTAAAGGACTTAAAGAAAATAATAATATCGTCAAGGTAAATAAGTAGGTAGGTGAAATTTAAGTCCCCAAAACAGGAGGTCATCAGCCTTTGAAAGGTTGAGGGTGCGTTTTGCAGCCCAAAAGGCATTCTATTGGCCTCAAACAGACCCATGGGAGTGCTGAATGCTGTCTTGTACTTGTCATGTTCCGCTACCTCTACCTGCCAATATCCCAATGTGAGGTCAAGGGTGGAGAAGTATTTTCCCTGCCCTAACGCCTCTAGAGCCTCCTCTATCCTTGGCAGAGGGAATGCGTCCCGGGTGCTGCAGGCGTTGAGCTTCCGGTAGTCGATACACAATCGAAGTGAACCATCCTTCTTGGTCACAACCACCACGGGCATATGGACTTTTACTGGGGCGAACGACTCCTGCTGCCTCCATCTCCATTAATAACCGCCTCACATCTTGCCACTGGGAGGGAGGTATTTTGCGGTATGGCAGTCGGAAAGGCCTTGGGTCAACCAGGGGAATCTCATGCTGTACAGTTGTGGTGTGACCATAGTCCAGGAGATGCTGGGAGAACACATCTGCATTTTTGTCCAGCAGATCCTTAAGTAGAGCACGTTGGTCCTCACTTTCCACCGCGGCTTCACTTAGGTCAACTCTGCAGCTAGCCACCACTTGGTCCAGGCTGAGACATGCACCTCTGTTCCCAGCTTCACCATGCTTTTTGTCTGGGAACTCCACCACCTTGTCCACCAGAACTGCGCTGGCCAGATTTGTGTGTCGTTTGATTGTAACGACTTGCTGGGAGAGATTCATCACTCTAACTGGAGCACAACCTCTTTTCACATTTGCAAGCACTTTAGCCACCAGGATGTCATGGGGGAGCTGCAGGGAGGGATGGCCTTCTATCAGGGCTGTATAAACCTTCATTTGGGGGCCCTCTTTAATCCTACACATTAAATCCATCTCTTTTCCACCAGGGATGTTTATGGTCCGACCACTGTAAACCGCCGGACCTACAACGTCATGCATTTCACTTTGCTCGGCACTCCCCACCTCCAGTAAAGCTGTGTACCACCCTGGATGCTTCTCTTTGACCTGGTACAGAAACTGCGGGCCATAGGCTGTTCGGAGATGGTTTCGGGAGGCTCGAATGACATTGATTCCCACCAACAGAGGGACTGAAGAGCGATAGTCGGAATCTGGAACAATGAAGGCAGGTACGGCCTTGAGCTCTTTCCCCAGTACTTTCAGGTCAATGTGTAGAACACCATGGTAGGGCACGGTCTGACCTGCTGCACCCTCTATTGGTATTTTAGAAGGCTGTAGCTTTTTCTTCTGTAGAGCTGAGTGGCTCTGCCAGTAGCCCTGCGTAATACTGGTAATCTGTGAGCCAGAGTCAATTAAAGCCTTGCATGCCTTTCCGTTGACTTCTACATCTCCTTCGTTCCTGGGTCCCACTAGGGGTGTTTCCCCTCCTTCAGTGCAATTCCTCTCGACCGGTGGGTGGGGCCCTTGCTGTGTACCCATGGACGCCCCAGCTGCCATGGGTACTAAGTGTTTAAATGTTGAGCAGAGTGCATGTGTCTGTCAGCAGGAACCTTAGGCTGCTGGGCTCCAGCTAGGCTTGGATCCGGTAGCACTGCTCAGCATACTCTGGCCGTGTGGCCTGGCTCCCCACACCGGTAACAGACAAAGCTTGGATTCTGGCCGGTTCTTCCCTTTGCTGGTTGGACAGCTACTGGGGAGGAAAGGGGAGGAGAGGTCATTCTCAACTCTAGTTGTGACAGCTTAGCCACTTGTTCTTCCTGAACGAGGGCTAATTTCTTAACCATTCCGTCAGCTCGGATAATTCAGATGTGTGTTTTGGCCTATCTATCTTGGTGTTTCCACCACCTGCCGATGTTACATGCACCTGAGCATACGTTTTCTTTGCTGTACTCCGCGTCTGGAACTTCTTAGTTTCTCTAGTTAGACTTCGGAGCTCTGCCTGCAGCTCTCGGAAGCTCAAGAGCCTGGGTGCCATTGGTGCGATTCTGGTGTACACCTCCTCGTCGGAAAGGCCTCTCATGAACTGCCGTGTAAGTTTCTTATCTCGATCCAGGAAGTGCTTACCACCTCTTTGCTTCTCCTCTACTGTTCTCAACTTTGCTTCCAGTGCTATAGCATAAGAACAGGCAGACTCCCCTGAATACTGGTTCCGCTCATAGAAGTCAGCCAGAGGGTCTAGGGAGCCTCGCGTGTCGCTGTATTCGGCCCTGAGTTCCTCCAGTGCTTTCTCTGGGGTCTGATCATGCGGAGGTAGGTTAAGGATGAGATTTCGGGCTTCACCCCCCAGGTGCCGCACAACAGTGGAGAAGCGAAGGTGCATTGGGAGTTCTATTGCCTCCAAGAGATATTGCATGCCGCGAATCCAGTCTTTCACCAAGATCTTACAGTCTGGATTTCCAGTGAAGACTTGGACATTTTTCACTTGATGCGTTTGCATGAAATCCCCATAGGCTGTCATAGGATGGATCTGGTTGGCTACTGCCCGATCAGGAGGCCTGAATTGTGTCACGTGTGGGTGGGCGGACTGGCTAGCAGATGCAGGCGGAGGGGGGACTGGAAAACGAAAGTCAGCATCCATGTTGATGTGGGAACCTGGGATCAGCGTCTGTTGAGGAGACAGCTCCGTAGGAGCATCAGCGGCTGCCTGGTCTAATGCCACCTGAGGGCTGTGTAAAGTTAAGTTGGGAGTCCATGCATAAGCAGATGGGGGTGACAGAGTGGCTCCACTATAGCCTGGACCTGGAGCGGGGAGAAATGTGCCCTCGGGGGAACGCACTTGAAAGGCCTGCTCAGCAGCTACGTGCTTAACTGTACTATTCATCACTGGTGGGCTCTGAAAACTTGGCGCAGGCACAGAAGTGGGATACGGATAACTAGGGTAAACCTGTGGGCCAGGCGTAATAGATTGGGCTAGATGGGGCACAGCAACTGGATAGGGTTTGAACGACTGCTGCATAACTGGCATCTCAAAACAGACATGATGTGTAGAATTTTGCCAAGTCATAGCTTCTGAGGGCCCATGTCTACTGCGTTTGCGAACAGAGGCATCCACCGTCCTATCTATCAGGCCACCTGGTCTTGCATCCGGGCTGTTGTCGAAGCAAAGTGGCGGTACCTGCCCTGAGGCTCCAGGGCCTGGCAGCCTTCGTGCATGGGCTGGCGTCACATACTGGTCAGCATAGGGCAAGTTCGTAGGGGATGGCGGGCTAAAGGTGACATGCCCCGCTGGCGTTAGGAGGCTAGATGCACTGGTGGAGGTGCACTGTTTGTTTTGTGGTGAGTTTGCATACGTCTGTGACATCTTAAAATCCAAATGTGTTTACTGTGTGCAAGCAGGTTAAATGGCAGTGTAATTAAGCTCTATCGAGGTGCTGAATATATGTAAAATGATGCAATCCCAGAGAAATAAATGCGTCCTAAAGTAAGCTATGTATTTCAGCGAGCTCAGCCCAATTAAAAATGTTACTTACTTATCCGAAAAACTTAACTCATCAACTAAAATCGCTGTCAGTTAGAACTTAAATCTCACTGAGTATCAAGCAGATGCACCGTAATCCTAGATAAATTTCACAAATCTCAAAAGGCTAATAAAAAAATAAAAATTAAACTTCTTTCTTGTCCATAAAACTATCAAATATGTTTTACATCAGCTAATTACTGAAATTGAAACAATTCAATCACAGTTAAGATTCCCAGCAGACTGTAAAGGATATAGATGTGATGGCAGATATGTATCTCCAAAAACACCAGTTCAGTTAGGAATTCCAGTTCATTAGTTAAATATAGTTCAGCATTCAAACCACTGGCTATAGAATTATCTTCCTCTTCGGTCCAGCAGTGCCACAATCCGGATCACGGCACCAAAGATGTAACCCTCTTTCTCTCTCCCCGCGCACTCACTGGCCTCTAGCACCGCCTCTGCTGCTCTGCGTTGTGTTATGAATGATCTGGTGGTGGTAGAAAGTGAGGACTCGGACACAGAAGGATTCGGGATCGTGGCTTGACTGTTTATTCCACAGCACAGCGTCTATAACGTTGAAAAAATAAACTGAGCTTAAATTTTAAACTAGCAAAGTACATTTCAATGCACATGCAGTTCAACAGCAGGCTCGTGCTGCTTATATCATCATACAAAGTAGGCCTGCACGATTCTGGGAAAAATATGAATCACGATTTTTTAGCTTAGAATTGATATCACGATTCTCTGCAACGATTTTTTTTTCACATGAAGTGTAGGCTATTATAATGTTTATTGCACACATGAACCATGACAAAACAAAAACAAAGGGCACTGGGCAGTACCAAAAATATTTGTTTTGGTATTAGGGATGTCAATTTTCACAAATTTGAAATTCCCATGACTCAAAACGCTATTCCTCACCAAATTAATGAGAATGGTTATTAATCTAAATAAAGGGCTAGTAGTATTGTAAAATGTTTCGATGTGATTGATAATTAAATGAATAATAATAATAACCGTTGGCGTTGAGCACTTTGCTAGCGCGTTATTTAACTCAGAGAAACGCACCCTATATGAGATTAATCAGATATATCAGATATATACAAAATAAACATAATATTACAAATGATATCTGCACAAAATGACGTGAATGTACAAGTGAACTTGAAGTTACGTGCCATTCAGAATGACTCATGTTGTGGACGCGCTCTTCCTGGAACAACATGACACGGCAACTAAACCCAAATAATTTACAATGTTTTATTACAATATTGTTCTCTTTATAATGTTATGAAATATGACAGCCCCAAATAATCATTATTAGTTTTGCAGTGCCGTTTGAGCTGCGCACGCTAAAGATCACGCTTAGCGTCAATTCTTAACCAAATGCATCCAATATGATATAAATCAGATATAGATAGCAAGATAGGCGTACACAAAATAAACTACATTTGCACAAAACAAAAGGCTGCGAATGCAGCAAACTTATAGTCATGATGAATGTGTAAAATAGTCCCAAACATAACTCCAGCGCGCTCACTTACATGTTTCATGACTAAAAGGCGCTTTGTCATTGGCTGAGAGTGAAGCCCTGAACTTGGTGCGAGCTGTCCTTTCAAAATACAGGTCGATTTTTTTTTTTTTTTAAATCGAAGTCATTTAAAAATTAAATCATGAACAGGGTGAATCGAGATCGCAATTTTATAACGATTTATCGTGCAGGCCTAATACAAAGCTTTGCGTTAGCCACCATACATTAATCACATTTTAAAGCAAAGAACAAAAAATGTTAACTCTCTGCATTTAGGTCTTTAACAGTTTACAACACAAAATATCTCAATAAACTGAACTTTAGTGCGATAACAACAAATATATTTTATATTACTTTTTTTCCACTACCATTAACGTGGCTTACCTATAGAGTGCCGAAGTTACGACGTCACTCTGTAGGCCAAAACGCGGAAGTGAGTTAGCATTTTAGCACTCCCGGTTCCCTCGCTCTAAAGTCTATGGGATTTTTGAATGGGTTTTTGCTAAATCGCCTGAAATAAGGTCTGTGGTGAACAAAGCCTCTAAATATTTTCACGTTTTGGTCTATGACATATAACACACAGTTATAACCTGCTTGTGGTTTTTTAAACTTTATTGTGTGTGCTTGTGTTTTTTAAAAACTTTATATAGGCTTCAAAATGTATACATTTTGGATTAACTTGTAAAGATTATCTTGATAGACAAAACGTGTAAGGGTCACAGCTCTTTGTTAAACACAGATCTTATTTTTTGCGATTTTCCAAAAGTCTATGGGGAAAATGCATGGCTTTTCGATCGAGGGAACCCATGCGCCGCTAGCTTCCGAGTTGTCCTACAAAGTGACGTCATCACTTCGGCACTCTGTAACGTTGAAAACATAAGCTGAGGAAAATATGACGTACTACTCACGTATCAACGCTACGGTATCTCAAGAGGCCCAAACAGCGCTAGAGGCACTTGAATCAGTTATAATATAATGGCATTATGGGGACATCTTGTGGACAAGACAATATACTGCCTTACATATAGATTTTCTATTGTGTTATTGACTGTACGTTTTTTTATTTCCCATGTGTAACTCTGTGTTGTTGTTTTTGTCGCACTGCTTTGTCTTGGCCAGGTCCCAGTTGTAAATGAGAACTTGTTCTCAACTGACCTACCTGGTTAAATAAAGGTGAAATAAAAAAAACTTGAAAAGGTTCCAAGGTGCAAGCCTTGAAAATGTTTGAAAAAAGTTATCTCCGCGTAAACTTCACAATGTGAATCTGTGAAAACATTGATGGTGTGCACATGCATATTATGTGTTTAGTCTATATGTATGTGCGTTTGAATATATATTCATGCAGACGTGTAGTCTTTCTTTACAACAAATTACTTGTCTGGCCTTAAAATTGTATAAAACATTAAAATAAATTATCGCTTCCGCATAGCCATGTGAACTGGAATTATGTTGACAACGTTATATTTAATGTGTGCTCCGCTATTTATGCTGCTGAAATGTTTGTTGTTTGTCTGGAAGCTGATTGTCCGTTTGAAGAAGGAGATTCAGTCTTTGAAGGAAGAGCTGGCTCTAGTGACTGGAGAACAAAGAAGTGACAAGTTAAACCAAGAAGAGATCCAGCAGTATGTACCCATTAATTCCTCAATTCTCAATCTGTTAAACATAAAATAATAATGAATTGAGATTACTGATGGCACTGTTTATGTGCTTGCGAGATAATAGGTCAGACTGAATGATTTGTTCACGATTTGGATTAATTGGGTCTCAGCAGTTTTTTTTTTTTTTTTTTTTTTGATTGATTGATTGATTGATTGATTATGTTTATTTTATAATTATTTCATATTTCAGTTAACAGCACACTAAAAATTTTCCATAAATACAGAAGACTAAATAATTAACTTGACATTGGCTAGTTGTTATGGTTGCTGGAAAGAGGAAAGGAGTTGAGCTGTGGATCTAATCGCACGGAACAGAAAATACTACAACAATGAGCAACCACAAACCAATACAGTTTGGCAGCAAAACAGTTGTTCGTTTTTTACATTTTCTTCAATTTTGCTACATCGCTGATATACCCAAGCCACACAGCCAATGGTAGTTGTTGCTCATGCCACCTTGAACGGCCAATTTAGATTGAAAATTAATGAATTCATATTGTTTTGTTGTTGTAGTTTGCTTTCTTGTATATGTTAATGTCTTTTAGTGTTTTACAGTAGGAGGCATGAGTATGTTTCCTGTTTTGTAGGTTGGAAGAGCAAGTAAATGTGTATCTGGAAGACCCTGACAATGAAGTAACATTAGACCTGGGGCCAGATATGAGGAAAATCCACTTTTGTTTCTTTCTGCTAAAGGTACGAGCTCTTTCTGATTATATTGTGTGTGTTTTTACTTCCAAGGCATGCAAGGCGTTGGAAGTTTTACTTCCAAGGCATGCAGAGCACAGATAAACAATATTCACTAAATTTGTTTTGGCAAGGGTTGACAAAACCAATCCAATCTGGCTTTGTTGGGACCACAATGATGATCATCAACTTTCTTTGTCAACTCCAACTCCTCTTTGTCAACTTCATGCCTAAATCATACAAAATTATTATTAATGATCATTGCTAAAAGCCAGACGATTTGGTCTTTAAAAAACATTTGCTATTGTCAAGTCACCTTTATTTATACTAGTGCAAAGTGTGTTTTTAGTAATTGTCGGTTTGGTGTGGTGCTCATTGTTACTATTAAACAGCAAAAGTTCAGTGACATTTTTATTTGTGCATGGTAGAAAGCAAATACTGATACTGACATACACTTTATGCTCTTACACAGGAGCCTAAACTTGAAAAAATGACTAAAGAAAACGATAACGTGCACCAGAATAAAATATAATATTCTGAATTAAACAGTGTAGCTGACTGACTTACAGATTCATTTAACATCCACAAATTGAATAAGCGTGACGATTCAGGGGAGGTTCAGACCTCGGCTGTAGCTGCTACACAGTGAACTCCGAGAAAACGCTTATGCTTGAGCAAACAGTTTGTCAATAGGCTACTACAAATGATGGCCGTGAATAAAATATAATATTCAGATATTTTTAAACCACAACCCTCTAATGTCAGAATGTTTATTTTGGGGAGTGGCCACTCAGTGTGCAGTGTGAGCCAGAGTGGCCAGCGGCTAGAGCCGCAGAAGCCCAATGTGTGCTTCTTTTACCGATATATTTACAGATATCTTCTGCATTTCTAATCTAAACAACGTCAAACTTGGCACTGCACTTACTCATGCCCGTAGCAAAACACCTGTCAAGTTTGAAATCCATCTGACTAACGGTTCGAGAGATATGCAAATAACAGATATGCCTGTTCAAAATCAGTTTTTGTGTGTTTAATAATTGTTGGTTTGGTGTTTTTGAGTGCTCATTGTTACAATTAAACGGCAAAAGTTAAGTGACATTTTTTTCAAACAAAAAAATTATATACGACCCCGCCAAATCACAGAGATGCCGATTCGCACAGGACTAATAGTATCACAGGACCTCGGTGTTCGGCAAAATATGGTAGGTCATTTGGGGAATTTTTACTTTACAGACAACAGACATGGCCAATTCGCACTGCATTAAGATCACAGACAACCTCCGCAATTATTACAAATGACTAGAGGTCACCAGGTAATACTTATCCTGTGCAAATAGGACTATAGTCATTCATATTTCTGAGGTCAATCATCATACATTTTATACATCATACACTGTTCATTGGCCAGAGGAGAACTTTTGAGAGCTTTTGGCATGATTAGTTGGGGACATTTAATATTCTTATTAAACATTAGACATTATTATATCTGCCTGCATTGACACCATTATATGAGAACTGAACTGGGCTGGACAATGACATCAGTTTTCTCCAGAGCGGCTATATATATATATACAGTGGTGCTCAGAATTAATGGCACCCCTGGTAAATATGATAAAAAATGGCTATAAAAAAAATCTGCATCGTTTATCCTTTTGATCTTTCATTCAAAAAATTGGCAAAATCCTTACCTTTCCTTTAAGTAAAAGATTTGAAAGTGGGGGGGAAATCACATTATAAAATAAATGTTTTTCTCCAAAACACGTTGGCCACAATTATTCATACCCTTTTATTAAATACATTTTTGCAATCTCCTTTTGCCAAGATAACAGCTCTGAGTTTTCTCCTATAATGCCTGATGAGTTTGGAGAACACCTGACAAGAGATCAGAGACCATTCCTCCATACAGAATCTCTCCAGATCCTTCAGATTCCCAGATCCATATTGGTGCTTCTTCTCTTCAGTTCAGCCCACTCATTTTCTATATGGTTCAGGTCAGGGAACTGGTACGGTCATGGCAGAAGCTTCATTTTGTGCTCCCTAACACATTTTTGTGTTGATTTTGATGTTTGTTTTGGATCGTTGTCCTGATGGAAGATCCAACCAAGGCCCATTATAAGATTTCTAGCAGAAGGCGTCAGGTTTTGATTTTTTATCTGTTGATATTTGATAGAATCCACAATGCCATGTATCTGAATAAGAAGTCCAGGACCTCCAGCAGAAAAATATGCCCAAAACATTAAAGATCCAATGGTATATTAAATTGTACACATGGGATACTTTTTATCATTGTGTGCACCAAACCCATCTAGTGTGTTTGCTGCCAAAAAGCTCTTTTTTTAGTTTCATCTGACCACAGAACCCCGTGCTGTTTGAAGATCCAGTCGTGTCTGACCTCTGAATATGCTGGAGTTTGTATTTGGATGAGCGAGGAGCATTTTTCTTAAAACCCTCCCAAACAACAAGTGGTGATGTAGGGGTGGTTTGATTTTTTTTTAATAGGCTTTCTGACCCCAAAACTCAACTAATCTCTGCAATTCTCCATCTGTGATCCTTGAAGAGTCTTTGGCCACTCAAACTTTCCTTCTCACCGTCCATTAAGAAAATATAGACACACGTCCTCTTCCTGGCAGATTCGTAACATCTTTAGATGATTGGAACTTCTTAATTATTGCCCTGATGGTGGAAATGGGGATTTTTCAATTCTTTAGCTATTTTCTTACAGCCACTTTCTATTTGTGATGCTCAACAATCTTTAGATGCACATCAGAACCATGTTCTGTGGTTTTACTCATTGTAATGGATGATTAGGGAATTTGGCCTTTGTGCTTCCTCATATTTAAACTCCTGTGAAACAAGAAGTCATAGCTGGACAATTTCATGTTCCTAGTCACCCTGGTGTGCTAAAAAAGGTAAATATTAATGGGAATATACTTCATAGATAAATTATTCATAAAAAATTCTAGGGGTATGAATAATTGTGGCCAACGTGTTTTGGAGAAAAATATTTTTTATAATGTGATTTTCCTCCCCATTTTCAATTCTTTTACTTCAATGAAAGGTTAGATTTTTGCCAATTTTTTTAATGAAAGATCAAAAGGATAAACGATGAAGATTTATTTTTTACAGCCATTTTTGATCATAATTACCAGGGGTGCCATTAATTCTGAGCACCACTGTATAATATATATATATATATATATATATATATATATATATATATATATATATATATATATATATATATATATATATATATATAAATGAACTAAATTAACATTTTACAACAAAAATTAACCATCACTGAACTTACTTGAGTTCAGAGATTACAGTAACTTAAGCTTGACTATGATACTATTTTCTTCTAGAAACAAACTTTGTTGCATTATTTTCCTGTTATCTCTGTAAAGCTGCTTTGAAACAATCTGTAGGGCTATATAAATAAAGGTGACTTTACTTAACTTTAAAATAGCATAAAAGGGTCACTTTAAGTCTTCTAATGTTGTTTTGGAGTCTCCTATAACAGGTTTACATGCATCAAAGGTCAAAAAAACTATTTAATTTCCTCATAATATACATTTGCACATCACCACAATTTCAATGATTGTCAAACGACTCGTCAGATGAATCAGTCTAAATCCCTCCTTTCTGCGAGCTACTCTGCTTTGATTGGCCTGACAGCTCAGTCTGTTGTGAAAACGCCCATTGCCAAAACAACGTCAGCTCTGCTTGTCCTGAGGCTTCCTACACCTGCACCGACGTTGATTTTACCATATCAATCCGAGCGCGAGTCGGATGATAAAACATTGGATGAACTAGTTATTCATCCCGAACCTCCATCGCAAGGACGACTTGAGCAGGATGTTTCTCAGTGATACACTACTCAGTTTGAGGTACATTATGAGATGTTGCAACTGTAATTCCTCACCATCAACAAGTGCATGTATATCAACAATTGATGCTTTAGGAACACTTCTGGTCTGAGGCCCTGTCCACACGGAGAAGCGTTTAGTTGTATACGTAATTATTTTGTATCGAATCAGCGTTTCGTCCAGACGGATCCGCCGTTTTTGACTGAACCGCTATTTTTTTAAACCGGGTCCCAGAGTGGATTAATCTGCAAATGACACCCTTGCTTTTCGTGTGTACAGCCAATCAATGCTGTGAAACGATGATGTATGGTGAATACACGTGTCGCCCCACGTTTGATTTATTTATGTTTTATTTATGTAATTTAAAAGTATTGCATATCAATCCCAAGTTTCTTTTCTCTTCAGGTGAAAGTGCGAGAAAGACACTCTGCTCAAAATGGGGTGAGTAATGGCAGCAGTCTTCCTTTAAAGGGCATGTCTGATGGAGAGGACAGAAAATCACATGCTGAACTCAAAAAGCTGCGGGACACCTTGACCCACCGTGATAACGAGATCAGTATCCTTTACTCAACTTCATAATAATATAGTTATTTTATAAACCTTAGATTTTGTGTCTTACTTGGTCTAATTTAAATGATAATGATAAATCTGAGGTCTAATGATCACTCTGTTGTTGCTTTATTCTCAGCCCAAAAAAAGTAGGTACACTTAAATTGATTTCCAATAAAGTATAATAGTCTGGTTAATGTGAATGATGAATAATGAAAAATATTATTCAAATGTATGCAAATAAAATAACAAAAATCTAATGATAACTCTAAAGATTTTAGCATGGTAATGAACATGACACTGTTAATTGATTTGATCTTGGCGGAATAGATCTGCTACGCTGCTGCTGCTGATATTGCTGCTGTAGTTGCATATTATTGCTGCTGCAAGAGGAAGTACATGGGCTTTCTACTGCCAATACAAACACCAATACGCTGCTGTGGCATGTAAGACATACTGCTGCTGCACAAATAGCATATATAAAATCTATTATAGCTCCTGTCTTATTCTCACTATATCTTCTTCCTCTGGGCTCTATTTTTAGAAACACAATATCTCATTTCACTGTTATGCTGATGACATGCTGATTTATATGCCTTTGTCTAAGAAAAATAAGAGTGCTCTAGACAGTCTGACAACATGTCTTGATGAGGTAAAAGCGTGGCTTTCTGTTTTTTAACTCAGACAAAACAGAAGTTATTGTTTTTAATCCCTCAGAAACTAGACAAATCTATCATTTTGACCTGGGATCTTTAGATCGATCTATTGCTTCCCAGGTACGGAACTTAGGTGTGATTTTAGATGGCTCTCTTAAATTCGATACTAAAATCAGATCTAGCTTTTTCTATCTTCGCTCTATAGCGAAAACTAAATCTTATCTCCCTAAACGCTCGTTAAAGATTGCGATCCATGCTCTTATGACCTTGCGCCTGGACTATTGTAATCTTCTTTATTTCGGTATATCAAAGTCCCAAACAGCCTGCCTACAGATTGTTCAAAATGCTGCGGCGAGATTCCTTATGGATAAAGGAAATTTGACCATGCAACCCCCCTGCTGAGATCCCTTCACTGGCTACCGATACATTTTAAAATTGAATATACAATTTTAATACTGGTGTACAAATCTTTAAATGATTTAGCACCTTCTTATCTATCTGATTTACTTCATCTCTACTCTCCCACTAGAAGTCTTAGATCTGAAACGAAACTTCTTCTTCAGATACCTAAAACCCGGCTAAAATCAAGAGGAGACCGAGCTTTTGAAGTGGCTGGTCCCACACTTTGGAACAAGCTCCCACTTTATATTAGAGCAACTTCTACTCTGTCTGAGTTCAAATCTAGTCTCATAACCTATCTATTTTCGGTCGCTTTTAGCTTAGAATGATTATTCTGCTCAGAACTGCTTGTCATTATTTATGTTTCTAAATTGTATTCGTTTCTTCTCTATGTGTACAGCACTTTGGTCGGCCAGTGGCCGTTTTTAAATGTGCTTTATAAATAAACTGAAACTGAAACTGAACTGAATCACCATGACATTTACTGCTGCTGCTCAGAGAGCTATACTGTAAGAACCGCAAGTTTGCTATGTTTGTGTGCCTTGACCTGCTTTGACGAATAGCTTGACACTAGTGGACTATTGCAGTGTGTACCTGGTCGTTTGACCAAGTCAAGTCACCTTTATTTATATAAAAAAATTAGATAATTTGCAATAGTACAAATAGTTCCAGGGCTTTATTTAATATCTTGAATTCTGTTTTTAATCCAAATGGCAAAATTTGTTGAGTCCTCAACTTTGTGTGAAAACTTTTTGATATTTTTTAAGGATAAAATAGATACAATTAGATAGTCCATCATTCCTTGTACTGATGACCCTGTTGATCTTTTAATTCCCTCTAAGTTTTTAAACTCATTTGAGCCGATCACATTGCTGGGTTTAATGGATTCAGTTGCTAAGCTGAAGCCTACCACCTCTGCATGTGATATTGTTCCGAGTCCCGACCCATTTTTTAAACTGATACTTGATTGTGTTGGGGATTGGATTCTAGCAATTATAAATAAGAGCATTCTTTCTGGGATTGTTCCATCCTTTTGCAAACATGCTATGGTGAAACCTTTGTTGAAAAAGCCAGGTCTGGATACAACTATCTTATCACATTTTAGGCACACAGCAGTAATTTTAATGTTCCTAAATCCGAAACGCTGAAGACGCAGTGGCTGAGTTTTGTTTATGAAGGAAATATTCACGACCAGCAACGTCAATGCGCTCATGTTTGCGCAAATCATTTCTCAGCAGACTGCTTTTTAAATGAGGCGAGGGTCAATATAAATGAGGTTTTGCTAAGAAGCTGCTACTGAAAAAGGAATCGGTACCAACTATTCGTGTTCCTGCTGGACCTCCAGAAGAAGTGAGTGTAACGTTTTATTTATTAACCTTTATATGAATCTTTGCAAATCGCTTGCACGCTTCACGATGATTGTGGCTAATGTTTACACTCAGGGTGCATTACGGCATGTATTCTATGTAACGTTACGACGTTCTCAATATAATTCATAATCCCACGTTAATAATGAAAAACGCGTTATAGTTATTGTGTTATTAAAAACTGTGTACGCAGGTGTTACAGTTAACGTAACAGGAATATTAACAGGAATATCAATGCAGTTACAATACTATAGATGTACTTAAAAGTTTTCTTAAAACATAAAACATTTTCGTACTGCACTAAACATAAACATACAACAAATTCTTAGGTATCCTTCAACTACTGCTAGAATCATTACTGACAAGACCCAAGTCAGTTTCAGTCACGATAGTTGTACCTAACACTGAGATAACGTCACGCATCACTGACAAGCCTACATTTACAAAAAAAAAAAAAAAGGTTTTCAACATAAATCTGTCAACGAACTAACCTATAACTTACATTAGTAACGTTAAACACATAGCGTTTGTATCTCACAACTCTAACGTTACCCTGCCAGTACATACAAAAATAGATCAAAGTGACATTGTTAACCAACCATTCAGAAACGTCCTGTTCGAGCCTTATTGTCGAACTTCTTTGGGGCCGTCATCTTGTTTCGAGTCCGACTCCGGTTCAAACTGATACGGATGCACAGATGTGTCCTCAGAGAGAATCCCGCTGCTATAATAAACCCTCAAATGTTGTCAAGTCAACACTCCACGTGCGATGTGTCAAAGCGCCCACAGAACAGAGGGGCGGAGTGAGCGAAGCTCATTATCATTTAAAGGCATATGCACTTAAACGGAGTGCTGAACACAGAGCTGTTTTTGAGCAGGTAAAATGAGTGTTTTCTTAAAAAACTAATGAGAATTTTTAATAAAAGTATATTACAAACTTTTCATTTAGACCCTAAATATTCATATTAACTTGTACAAAAATGGCATTATATGACCCCTTTAAACCTTATCCCATTAGTTTCCCAACAACATAGATGAAACACAAAATAGAAGGCACATCGTTTGATAAGGAGATTAGATAGATTGTTCATACATACATACATCTCACCCCATCATGCCTTTATGTTTCTCTGAGGTGGTACAGTAAGATTGAGCTTATATACACCACTCTGGGACTTACAACTTCCTTGTAAGAAATATGTTGCTTATTTTTTAAAATGGAACGTACACCTCATGCTTACACACGGTACAATCCACTTTCCATATTAAGAAACTATTTCTCAGTGTATACATTTGTGGTACATTTGCATCAGTTGAAAAACATTCATTTCCTTGTAAAGAACATGCTAATTGTACACATTTAATGTATCATCATCATTGGAACATCTCTGCTCACGGAACGTTGCATTGGACCTCTTAGCAAAGTATATAACTCTCCCAGCTCCCCTCCCTGTGTCTAAAATATGATCCTTAAACACGTGTCCATACAATCTATAGTCTACTCAAGCATTTTAAACTTCATAAGATAATACAACTGATTATGAATACTAAAAAAGAATAATACAGATACATAATATTAAATAATGAAATTATACATTTTAGTCTTCACCGGCTCAGGCCTAAACCTTAGGAATTAGTCTCAAGAAAGGTGAAGGTCAGAAACTGCGTGTGGACCAATGACAAGTCCTGTCCTTTTTTGACTTGGTACTAGTGGTCTTACACTTGCCCTCTAATATGTCTCTGTCAGTTGTCCTAGCATCCTTATCTAATGGCGTTGGACATTGTTTGTGCTAGTCCACCAAGAGTCAGAGATGGGCCCTGCATAAAACTGGGCCTTGGAATGTGCTGTTCACTACAAAATGATTTAAACATGAATCTGGTTCTAGTTAAACTCACTAAAGATCAAGTGGCAATGGTTAACAGTCCACCGGAATAGAATATTGAGTGAATAGTGATTCAAACTTTGGTCCGTTCTTCACACAAATATTTCATGTTGATTTAGAAGACTTGGAATATTGTACATAGTTGTAAGTTGTAATATTGATCAGGATTTTAGCTCAACTCTGCAGGGCAGTGGCACTCCAGGGCCGGATTTGCAGAACCCTGCACTACATTCTTGACCAGTTGTTACAGGAATATTAAAGTCATGATTTTGAATCTTAAGAAACTCTCACTGTTTTTAATTTGATTGACTGTTTTGCATTTAATTATCCTTGTAACACACAGATCTCCAGGCCAAAACAAATCATTATCCTTAATTTAAGTTTCTCAGGTATATTAGTGAGCATGCTCAAGAGAGAAAAGAGGAAAGTTCAAGATGTTACTTCCCAGCTGGCACAGTTACACAATCAAAACCCATCAACCTGCAGCTCATCACAGTCACCCACAGCCCTACAGCCGGAGGAGAGTGAAAAATGTGACACCTCTATTGATTACACACATGCTCATCATTTGATAACCAGAAAAAGGGGTGAGTTACCACAAACCAGATATTTTTAGCCCTATATTACATGGCATTCACTACATATTGCATCCTTTCAATTGCCTAGCCACTCAAACAAAATGTGCAGATTCACTGCCACTTACTCAACAGGATGATGCAGCTGTTAAAAATTATTTTTTTAATTAAGAGTCAGGCTTGTTTCATAAGGCAGTGTTCGCAGGTGTGCAATGAAAAATTATTAAATTCCAAAAAATAAGTAAAAATAAATGCTACAAATGAGAAAATGTCATAGTGCTGTCAGGCTGAAACCTCATATCTTTATATTTAGTAATTTTTGTTTTATAAAATTAATCCTATTGGTCATCCTTTATGTCTGTATGTGGGTTTTATAAATATTTAACCAATAAAAAGCATTTAAAAGAGGTTGTGACTAAAAATCCATTGTTTCCTCAAACTGTCAGTCAAACCTCATAACTCATAACAGTTTGGAGACCCATGCTTGTTTGTGATGCAAGGGTAAATAAAGACCTGATGTTTGAGTAAGTACAGTGTTTTCTTCACTCAAGAAACACTTTCTATGTCACTATGGAGAATAGTCTTAGTCTTTGCCATCTAATTAAAGCACATATACTGTTTTAAATATCCTGTTAATAATGCTTTATCATTTCTATCATGAGAGTTCAACAACAAGAAAATCGAGCGCATATTGCTACAATAAACTTTATAACCTGTAAGTTGATGAAAATGTAATGCTATGCCTCAGATGCGACTGTTCCAGTGACAGAGAAAATATGTCATTTGCTCGTCAAAAAACTCGTAACTTCATTTGAGCTTGATTTTCATAACCATAGCTATATAAAGCCACAATACCAACTTCAAAGACAGTGTTTAATTAAATATGATGTTTCCACCTAACCGTGACGATATGTAAATTTGTTGTTTTATCATCACCAACAACATCATATCAACCAATTTGACCTTATTGTGTTCTTACCTGACTTAAGCTCAAGTTTCACATTAAATGTGAGCACTACTTATAATATAATATCTAGTTTTAATATGCCATTTGAAGCAATGCATGTTTGTGCAATTTTTTTATATTTTTATAGAGTGGTGTGCTGTGGGATTTTTTACTTATCAAAACTGCCGCGTCAAAAAAAGAAAATTGGGAAACAATCATAGAGCGATATGCTATATTGGTATCCCAGGGTTAGGATGTTAGGGCTTTGCTTGGGGTAGTGTTTTTTGTTCTTGTCTGGTGCTTGGTTTAGGAAAGTGCAACATCTCAATCACAAAGTGCAGAAGCTTTTATTTGAATAAAAAAAAAATCTAAAGTGATACATAAACTACCCTGAAGGCAGAAAAACACAGTCCAGACATGCAAAGACAGCACTGGATTTTGCATGGTAAACAGGACCATCTACACAGCAAACCAACCACACCAATCTGGCACACAAGGAGAATAAATAGGCAATTCAATTTTGAGGGTAATGAGAATACAATTGTATTATATATAATGATGTAGCGAACCTACATTATTTTAATATACATAAATGTATTTAAGGGGGCCGGAAGGCCAATTTAGCTCAAAGGGAATGATTCATCGATTTGCAATGAATCATTGACCGAATCACTATGGAACCGAGCAAATGACTCGTTTAGAGTTAATTTGAACGGGCCGTAATTTTAACCTTGGCAACAGATATAAATATCCAATCTATAGTGAAACACTATGTATTAGCAAGGTAACTTTAGATCGACAGTACAAGACATTAAATATGTAAGCACAACACAAGGTATATCTTTTCAAATATAGACGACTTTATTAACTATTCTAAACACATAAAACTAAGGTCTAAACAATCACACACACACATTCATACAAGGCGCAAAGGAAGAGAGAGAAAGAGTGAGTTTTCAGAGTGAGATGCACTTTGTAAGACATAAACCTGAACGAACCACCAAGCATTAATTTAAACCTTCGTTTCTTAGACAGGTTATTACATGTACATTAAAAAGCACCAGGTCAGTTACAGTCTGGAGTACTTGCTTGTCTTTGCGTTGCTTAGGCCAGGGAATTCCCTATTTGAGGTGCTTCGTCAAAGGGGTTTCCCGGCTGCGTGGCTGGTTGTCTTTGGAGTGCCTGGCTGGAGTTTCTGAACCGCCGGTCACGTGATGTGTTGGCGGATGGATGAACAAGAGTCTTTACAGTTCGAAGTGCGTTGCAGGAGAGACGTGTAAACGAACTTTACAGCAAAACTTAACTTAGAACGAGACTTTTAACGAGAAAATAAAATAAAGGAAGAAAGGAAAGTAAGAGATGAGATGGCTTGAATGAAGCTGTTTAAACTCCGATCTTGATGGGTTTGTCTGCTGGTCTAATTTAACTTGGTCTGGTCGATGTAAAAGCGTACGAACATGAACACTCTCTTGCTGTTTGATCATAGAGAGAGGCACAAACTTAATTTAACACAGAACCGACTCAAAACCGAACTGAACCGAGCCGAAACTGAACTGCTCTCTGAACCGAACTCAACTGAAACGTTCTGCCTTGTTCGGGTCTTTAACTTAAAGTTAGTCCAACCTCTTTTGGAGAATTCTGGCCAATTGGACAATGGCATCATCTTAGGAGGTGGACCTCGTTTCTTCTTATCGTAAATCAGGCGGTATCTATGATGTGCTTGCTCTCCAACATTAAGCAGAGAGAACAAGAGATCACAGTTTAACATTTTAGATTATTATAATCATACAAAGCATTTTACACAGATTTCACTCAAGCCATCTTAAGAATTAAGAATATATGATCTCACTGATATCAAACAAGACACACTTTCATTCATCCATCTAAAGTAACAACATTTGCATGACTTGTATGCTATCTAGTATAATAGACACATACATAGCTACAATATAGGATTAGGTAGTGGAACAATGTTTGATTATAAGTTCGTCAAGAATTGTTCTGGGATGAGTTTATGCATTTTTATATGAGAAGTCTCTTGACTCTGTGGGTTTTAAGAGGTCTCAACAATGAGGTCATTCAAAAGTCTTCAAGCAGAGGGAAGTCTGTTTTACATCTCGTGGTCCTGGGATCAAACACCTCGGTCGTTATCTTAGTGGGTCCATCTCTGAACCAATCGGTGTTTTCCAAACTATCTAACGTTGTCAACATTCATCCAGTTGAGCACATCACTTTGGGGCCAGCAGAGTCATAAAGTCCTTTCTGAGGGGGTCTATTGTTGACTTAGCTGGAGCCGGGATCTTTTATGGCTGAATTAGTGATTGAGTTCCGTTTGGATGAATCAAATGGAAGATTCAGTTGTGTTTGGTTCACCCTCAAACTCTACAATGATATGTTGACATGTCCTTATTAGAGACCATATTTGCATGATCTTAGTAGATAATAAGTCTCATAATTTTAACTAACTATGCACTTTTCTTTTTCAGTGCCGGAATTATCTGTTGGTAAGCAGGCAGCATTTGAAGTCTTTCTGAGGGACCATGAAGACCGTTTAACAATTGAAGATAACAGGGCTGTCCTGCAACAAAGGTTGGTGTATGCTACAGTGTGAGGATCCTACCCTGGACTGTCTTATCTGAATTTTGCTTGTGTTTAGTATGTCTGTGTTTGTTTTGTGCCTGAGAATGTCTCTTTATTTTTGTCTGGCATGTGCCCTTTTGTCAGTGTCTTGTCTCGGTCCTGCCTCCTTGTTATCTTTTTATTAGTTAATTTACCCCACCTGCTCTTACCCGTTACGCTCCTACAGTCATATTTCCTTTCTTATTTATTCTCCCTGTCTCCAAGATTGTTGTGGTAGTTTTCCCCTTTTAGTTGCGTGGCTGTTCCTGTCAGTCTTTCCTGTGCCAGTGTGGTACTCCAGCCTAGCCAGTTTCCCAGTGCCTGTTCTGAACGGTTTCTTTTTTTCACATTGTAAATCTGTGTTTGAGTCTTCGCCGTCCATAACTCCTCACATGACAGAACAATCTGTCAAAAAGAGGACTCAGAAAAAGGACTCTGCAGAGCTACTATAGGTGCTTCCAATTCCCATCTGCCGGCCACCGCTCGCCAAGCAGTGGAGAGTTTCAGCAAGCTCTTTTCTCTCCAGCTGAGAGGGCCACCGTTAAGTAGTTTGCCTCTGGGTTGTGTTGTAGACTGAGTCCAATTCTAGCAGTTTCAGTTGTTACCGCGGTAGAATGTTCTGTCCTGTTGGATAGTCAGCTCATGCTTGTTCAATCCTGGAATCTTCTCAAGGAGGCCTGATGAGACAATAACTAACTTTGTGGCTGAGCGACGCAAACTCATACAGGATTGTAATTATGGTGATATACTGCAACGGATGGTGAGAGACTGACTTGTATGTGAAGTTAATGATGAACGAATCCAAAGAAGATTATTATCGGAACAAAATCTGACCTTTGATTATGCGCTGAAAATCGCACTCTCTTTGGAGGTGGCGGATTGAAATGCATAGGACCTGCAGAGTAATTGTCATGTTAAACGATGGAGGATTTCCATTACACGAGAGTAGATGTTAAAACTTCATGCTGATTTGTACTCGGCTTTCGCCAAGATAAGCAACACTAAGACGTAGCTTTACAGTAAACTATGCTTCTCCATCCATTTGTGACCAGTTACGGAAACTAGGGACACAAGTCGGTTCTGGGGCATTTTGAGTTATTCACAGATTCTGAAAGTGTAGTCTCCAAGCTTTCCAACGATGTGTAACACATGGAAATCTGATAATATTTTGAGAAGTTGTGGCCATTTGAAGGTAGGCACTCAGAAAAACTAAAAGCGGAAGAAAACCGCCTCTAAAGATCTGCAGTTCTCACCTCTCTGCAGCTGGGAGTGACAATAGGGCTCATTTACATCTCATTTAGATAAGCCATACCCCTGTAAAGCTCCCCCAATGTGCTTTACAGCTTTTTTTTTCTTTCCTGCTAGCTAATAACAATAGTAGATATGGGAAGGTCTAAACAGACTAAACATGAGATAACGTGTACGTGTTCTTTGAATGAACACAAAACAAAAAACTTTAATGTTTATGGAAACTCAACCCCGGGACCGGCGAATGCACTTCTGCCGCTCTAGGCGAAAAACAATTGTGCTGCCCCTCTATTTGAAACGTATACCAGCAACAACACACAAAGACCAATATGCCATACATATAACGCAAAACCAGCAACAACACACGAAGACCAATAACGTTATGCCATACATAACGCAAAACCAGCAACAACACACAAAGCCCAATATGCCATACATATAACGCAAAACCAGCAACAACACACAAAGACCAAAATCGTTATGCCATACATATAACACAAAACCAGCAACAACACACAAAGACCAATATGCCATGATATAACGCAAAACCAGCAACAAAACACAAAGACCAATATGCCAAAGGCCTACATATAACGCAAATAGTGCGCAACGTGCGTGTGCCCAAAATGTCAACAATATTAAAGTTTATGCAGGAGGCAAATGCCTGCTGGCATTTTTCTTTAAGCAGTCATGACAGGGATTTTCCAAATAATCAAATAACTGTTGCAAATCTCTTTACATCACTTATGTGCGTATACACACACAAATGAAATGTCCGCAAGCACATTATATCATCAGCAGGTTCAGCATCTTAAATAACGACTAAAGAGCAAATGAAGCTTAACTTACGTTTCAGAAACGCACACGGCAGGCCTTCATGGCAGCAAAGGTCTTAACTGCATCCTGTAATTTGATTGTTGCCATTAAGTCTGTTCCCTGTTCACAAAACGTTCCCCATTAAAAGCAATGGGGATGTCTCATATGAAACAGCCAGCTACCGTTGTCAGCGAGCCGAGCCGCCGTATTCAAGCACCAAGGGCGCACGCGCGCGGATTTCAGTTTCCCGAGCCCACAAAGTGCGGCGAAAACATTTTCAGTGTACCGGTAACTGCCACGGTTCAGCTCGTCTGCGACAATCTTTGCGGTGTCCATCTTCATTGAATTGAATTGAGCCGACCAGAGCACAGCATAATACGTAGCCATGTGGTTCACTTGGTGGGCGGGGACAAAAGCACCATATTCAGTATGGAAATACACACAGACAATAACACACCACGCCCCTACTGCGTGCTAGAATCTACGAAAACAAGCCGATTTCAACCTCAAAATGTAAGCTTTTAAATATACCAATACTGCTATCTCGAACATGGAGAGGCTTCTTCGTGATTTCAACTAACAGATTCTGCAAAAAAGCGGAAATCACAAATTTTGGAAAAAAAAACGCTTGTTTCTCATTTTCTCGCAAGTTGTGCTGCCGACTTGCGTCCCTGGTTTCTGTAACGGGTCACATTTACGCTTCTTTCCATATGGTGGTGTGACTTCCCTTCTGTCCGGCGTTAACGGCTGCAGTGTACTTGGCGCATCAGCACACACGACGGCTGCAACTACAGTGTGGTCTCCCTAGTGGACCAGCACGACAACCGTCTGGATTGAGCCGAGGAGGGGACATCTCTAGGGTCTTCAAGTGGGCACCTTCCGTCCTAAGTGTTTCGTCGACTAGCCCACGACACCTCAAGAGGGCTCGGCAGTGACTCTGGCATCCCAGAGTCACCCCCCTCCGTCCCCCACTCAACTCAGCCCAGCTTACTGACCTCTACATCCCTCCTGCTCCTGAGACCTATGCGCCATATGCGCCAACCCGTTTGACTAAGGCTGTCAAGTTAAATGCTGTTTCAGTGGCAACGGTTCCATATACCAGATATTACCACCTACCGCAAAACACAATATCTGCCCAACCACCCGTCATTCACGCAATATACACAGGAACGTAATGACTGTAAATACTATACAACCTATACAAATAAACCAACAGACTCTTCAAGTTTCAAGAATTCTATGACACCATAGCGTGGCGGCCTGTACCCAGCCAGCTAGAATCTTTCTGTCTCAACCACACCCAGTTGCTGCTCCTTTCTGCTGCTTCAGATAAGTTATTTTCTGTGCGACGCAACTCTTGGCCCCTGAATCCGACGTCTCTGAGGAACCGGGTTCTAGAGTGTGCCACAAAACCTCGACAACCCACTTCCACTGGATAAACCTGGACTCTCCATCCTCGCTGTTCTGCTTCAGTGGCCAGATGAGCATACCGCAGTTTCTTCCTCTCATATGCTTCATCTACCGCATCCTCCCATGGCACTGTTAACTCTATCAGTTGAACAATGCGTGCTGATCCAGACCACAAAACAATATCTGGTCGTAGGTTAGTGGTGGCAATCTCAGGTGGAAAAATAAGGCGTTCATCAAGATCAGCCAGCATCTTCCAGTCCCTAGCAACTTCCAGTTATCCTGGGTGAGAATTGGTGTTAACACCTTTTCTTGGTGGTTGCTCACCTGGGTGGAGGAATATTGTCTTCTGCGTGTAACGTTTTGCTAAAACAGGCGGCAACTTATTGGTCATACTACGCTTGCCTTCTAATGCTAAAGCCAAACATCGCAGTACTTGGTCATGGTGCCAAGTAAACCGACCTTGGCTAAGAGCCACCTTACATCCTGTCAAAATGTGCCTTAATGTGGCAGGTGATGAACACAAAGGACAAGAGGGATACTCTCCTACCCAGAGGTTTAGGTTCTGTGGTGATGGGAGAACATCATATGTTGACCTAATAAGGAAACGGAACCTACTCTCTTCCATTGACCAAAGGTCTTCCCAGCCCATCTTGCGTTGTTTCACACTCTCCCATCTCATCCACTCTCCCTGCTTGGCCTGGAAATGCCTTTATACACCATATCCTCTCCTCCTGCTTTCGCACCTCGTTGACTACCAGCTTCCTCCTTTGAGCTGGGCCTGTCTTGTGCCATTTAGGAGGAGCTAAACTGAGCCCAAAACCCCCTCTTCCATGCTATACCTATCCCACGATATCCCCAATATGCAGGTCAGCCTTTGCCTCTACTACAGATTTCTTTGCTGACCACTTTCTACCAGTTTTAACACAGGGGCTGCCTCCCTTACACATTTGTCGCGTGACTCTACTAAGGTCATTTCCAGTCTGACCTTGGCACACTTAAACTCCTTGGTTAAAGCAGAGACTGGCAGCTGCAATATTCCTTTACTATAAAGTCCCACTCTGCTGAGGCAGCGTGGAACTCCCAACCATTTCTTGATGTATGAACTTATTAACGCTTCCAGCTTATCCACTGTTGTCAAAGAAACCTCGGACGAGGATAAAAGGTGCAAGTAACAACAGTTTATTGGTAAATGAAGTCTAGGGCAAAGTCCAAACAGTCTGGTGCAGGAATGGTCGCTCTGACGATCGGTGATGTCAGAAGTGAAGAGAGAATCCACGAGAAATCCAGCATGAAGCAAAAACCTCCAGATGAGCAGTAATCCCAGGGCAGAACAACAGGAACTAGAATCCAACATATGCAAGGTGAACAGGAATAAGGACAGGACACCGGGAACTCTCACAATTATCTGACAACACAAGACACCAAACAGTGAAGCTAGATAGGCGTTACTGATAGGCAGCAGCTGTCACAGATAATTATGGTGATTGGCAATCACCCTCACACACGCACACACACTGACATACGGGCAGAAAGAGAGAGAGTGAATTCATGAACCGTGACAGTAATAGCATGGCAGCATGTCACAAGCTGTGCAGTAAAGCAGACAGCAGAGTGAGCTGTGAAGAAGAAATGAAAGCCAGTGCAGCATTTAAGTCCTGTTATACATGCAAGAAAATAAATCACTCCTGATTGTAGACTCAAAACAGAGGAATGTCATGCATGTGGTAAAATTAGTCACATCATGAGCTTGTAGAAATAAGAGTAGAACAGCCATTAGAGGGAGAGAGAGAGAGATAAATCAGAGATGAAAGAGCCCTGGACGACGTCATTGCATATAAAGTGGCAGAAAGTGACAGCGATAATTCTTTTGATACATTCACACTGGGTTGAATACAACCCATGAACATGCAAATTGACAGGCACAAAATGAAGCTAGAAATAGATGCTGTTATTCTTAGCGTTTTAAATGAGGATACATTTAAGAAATTGAGGAAAAAGTGGAAAAAACTCAAAAATAAGACAGACTGGAATTAGACTGGAGATTTATATGGGACAACAGATTGAAGTGAGAGGCACTTGTCAGGTTGCTGTGGAGTAAAAAGAGTAAAAGAAAACACTCCCTATTGTTGTAGTGACTGGCAATGGTTCAAACTTGCTGCTCAGCAGAATTAAAATTATCTTGGGACCAGATTAAGCATGACAGACAAGTCTGACGAGACAACATGAGAAGAAGTACTGCAGATTCAAACAGAAGGTTTTTTTTGTTGTTGGTTTTTTTGTGGAGGGTAGGCTACTGATTAAACACAGTGACATTGGGGACATGTCCATGTCTGCTGGTCCACTCTCCCTTTCACGACAGAGGAGGCTGTCAGTCCTGTCATCTGTCCTTTGGTGTCTGTTCATGCCTGCCTTCCTGTGCCCCAGTCCTTCTGCAACCTGCCCTGGACTGTATTAGATCTCCTTCAACCTTTGCTGCAGAATATGCACCATGCCTAATCAGCTCAACTGGAATCCTTGATCAGTGTTCATTGAGGTTCTATATAGCCTACATACAAGGATTTTCAATGACAACATTGACAAACTTTTTGACAATTTGTCAATCGATCAGTATTTAATGATGTTCTCCTTGATCAGTATTAATTGATATTGTGCATACATACAAGGATATTCACATTGGCCATTTCATTTTGCAGGTTTGTTGAAGCTAAGACACTTGGTGAGCAAGTTAACCAGATCAGGATAAGAGTCAGTAAGTAAACTCTACACCTTTTTGCTATTTAACATATACATTTAATCCAGTTCAATTTATAGGTATTGATGCAAGGGGGGAAAACAATATATATATATATATATATATATATATATATATATATATATATATATAAATTTCAGTAACATTTCAACAAACAATATATTTCTGCCCAAACTTACTGTAAATTACTACAGTACATTTATGGTAAATGTTTGTAAGGATGGTGATTAGGGGATTTCAAGTCTTCTAATTTCGTTCATGACACAATGTTTATCCTGCTTTCCTCATCAGTCTTGTTGGGAATGTTGAGGATGTTTCATCCGATTTAATACTAATTAAATCATCGAGTGATTTGTGGTTTGTAAAAGAGAGGTGTTTGTCGAATTCGAAACGCTTCCCACTGGTTGCTGCAACGCTTTTTAATAATAGTGACCGGGAGTAAATGCAACTCTGTGCTGGGCCGTGCTGAAACAACTAGTAAAACAACTGCAAACAGCGCTATTTGTTGTTACTGTACTGACCGAGAAACCGCTTCAGATAATTCAGTGACAGAGTGGTCCAAACGAATCTGAATAGTTTTAGGCTTTTATGCAAGCGCGTCTAGAAAGAAACGAACCAAAATAATGATTCATTCACGAATGATTGATATCGCTGGTTCAGTCGACAGAAATACGGACACATAAAATAACTGCTGAAATATTAATATAAAAATAAATATAAAAATCAGCCTCTGAATTTTTTACTCACTCCTCTTAAGTGGTTAATTTTATTCTCACCAAACTTTTTCAACATGATGAAAATACATCAAAGAAGCTAAATTGTGAACGGATATTGAAATTCTCAAATGGTTTTGTTATGGCTAAAGTAGCCTTGTCAAAAAAAAGTTATACAAATATTAGAATTAAACCCATTTTAATCTGTTTTTTTTATTCAAGAGGTATGAAAGTTAAAAACAGGCAGACTAGTTCCCTTTATCGAAAAAGGGAACTTCGAGATGCGTCAAACGACACGGTGGGAACGCCTCTTGCGTGATTGCGTCTGAAGCATCTATGCCAACTAGTCCAATGGAATGAGAGAATGAGCGTCACGGGCGGGTGACGTCATGAACCAGGAAAGGATAAGAGCACTTCCGCTGCTCGCCGGCATTTAGCTTCTGTGCCTCAGCAAGCGATCTGTGTCAAACTGTCTCTGTCTATTTATTGTTGTCTGTTACAATATTGTTGGAAACGTATGGCGAAACAAGTTTACAAGCAGTGTGTTCCTCCCTGCCCGCGTTATTTAACGGGTGGGGACACACACGAGCTTTGTGTGATTTGTTTGGGATTTGAGCATGCAGCCTCAGCCTTCGAGGGGGCTGAGTGCCAGCATTGTGAGAAGCTACCGCTTCGCATGCTCAGATCCCGCCTGTCACTTTTTGATAAACAGAGTGGGCAGGCTCGCGATCCACAAGGATCAGGACCCGCGTCTGCCGAGGCAACGCGGAGAATGCATTCTTGGGGATCGCAGTTAGATCTCGCAGAGGGGTTCGAGACGGGTCCGCGGACCTTTTCTCCTTCCCTTCCTGGGAGATCTAGCTCCCCTCTCCCGGTGTCGGAAGCACGCTCTGCGGTTTCTCCCGCCCGGGAAGAGAGCTCTCCCTTTCTGCATTGTTCTTCTTCTGAGGAAGTTGATGTTATGAGTGTTGAAAGTGAGAATGCACACACGGGGGAAAGAGACACACAATTTATTTCCCCGGCGTATGATGAGCTGGTGGATGTCATGTCACGAGCTGTAGAGAAGTTAAATATTGAATGGCCATCTGAGAATAAAAACACTCGCCCTAAAAGCAAGTTAGATGAGCGATTTCTCTCTTCAGCCACATTATGTCCACCACGAGGGCTCCCATTTTTCCCTGATTTACATAGTGAGATATCTAGATCTTGGAATAAACCATATTCATCTCGTGTTTTTAGCCCTCAAACCACCACTTATTCAAGAATTAGAGGGCTAAAAGAATATGGTTATGAATCGATGCCCCAGGCTGAGCAAAATTTAGCGAGTTATCTCGCGCCTGGTCCAGCATCGACTATGAGAGCCCCAGTTTTGCCCACTAGACCGCTAAAAACTACATCTAGTTTAGTGGGCAAAGCTTATGCGGCGGCAGGTCAAGCTGGAGCGTGCTTACACACTATGGCGCTGCTCCAGGCTTATCAGGCTGACCTGCTGGGGGATTTGGATAACAGTGAGGGTGTTAGTCATGACGATGTTCGAGAACTTCGTAGGGCTACCGATCTTTCTCTTAGGGCTACTAAAGAGACCGCTAGAGCTATTGGGCGGTCTATGGCAGCTTTGGTAGCCACTGAGAGGCACTTATGGTTGAATCTTTCTGAGATTAAAGATAAAGATCGAACTTTTTTATTAGACGCTCCTCTTGAACCCTCTGGTCTCTTCGGTGACGCAGTCCACGCTGCAGTGGAAAGGTTCCAGGAGACTAAAAAACAGTCTGATGTATTTAAAAAGTTTATCCCTCGCCGTGTCCAGCCCCCTGGGGATGCTGGGCGTGAGCAGCCCCAGCCGCATAGCTCATCATATCGTGTGCAACAAAAAGAGAGTGTTGCGTCTCGTGCACCTCCACGTAGATATTGGAGACAGACGCAACCCTCTCAACCGAAGTCGACTAAGCCTAAGCCGGATCTGAGGACCGTTCTTCAGGCGAAGAAGGCTTCGGCTCAAAAAAAAAAAAAGGTCCTGATGCTTAGGCACCAGGCCTGTGGGGACAGCCCCGACCGAAGTGGAGTGGTGTTCACCTCATCACACGGTGCCCGTTCCACTTCGGGGTCCTCACGAGGCCCTCCTGCCAACCCTGCCACCTCCGGTGCTTCAGGGCGCAGTGGTCTCCAGCGAGTCAATGATGCTGTGTTGCGGCACAGCATCGGTTTCGCACCCTCTGAGGGGGGCTTTAGAGCAGTCAGGTCAGGTAGTTCCTGCCATTATGTTTCAGGCTCCAGATTTGGCTCTCTCAGTAACACCAGAGACCAGCCTCGAGAGGCTGGTTCCCTTAGTAAATTTTCTGGCAGCGTGGAAACTTCTGCCGAATATTTCTCCTTGGGTCCTGCAGATTGTAGAGATAGGATACAGAATCCAGTTCGGTTCTCGTCCTCCTCGTTACAGCGGGGTGCTGCCCACAGTGGTGCGTCCCGAGCAGGCTCTGGTATTGGAACAGGAAGTAAAGGCCCTGTTAGCAAAAGAAGCTATAGAACAGGTGTACTCTCCCGACAGAGAATCGGGTTTTTACAGCCGTTATTTCATTGTTCCAAAGAAGGATGGGGGGTTGCGTCCCATTTTAGATCTTCGCCTGTTGAATCGGTCAGTTCAGAAACTCAAGTTCAAGATGTTGACCATCAAACAGATCGTGACCCAAATCAGATCCGAGGACTGGTTCGTCACGATAGATCTAAAGGATGCATACTTCCATATCTCCATCCTCCCTCAGCACAGGAAGTTCCTAAGGTTTTCTTTCGGGGGCAAAGAATACCAGTATCGGGTTCTTCCTTTCGGCCTAGCTCTGTCACCCCGCACATTCACGAAATGCATGGATGCAGCTTTAGCCCCTCTCAGGCTTCAGGGCATACGCATTTTGAATTATATCGACGACTGGCTGATTCTAGCGGAATCAGAACAGTTGGCGGTTCGACACCGAGGTGTCGTTCTCGCTCATATACGAATGTTGGGGTTGAGGCTCAATGCCAAGAAGAGTGTACTTTCTCCAGTACAGAGAACCACTTTCCTTGGTGTGGTATGGGATTCAGTGACGATGAGGGCCAGCCTGTCGCCCGTACGTGTAGCTGCTATCCTGTCAGCCATCAAAGAGCTAAAGCTAGGTCAGTCACGCACTGTAAAACAGTTCGAGAGACTGTTGGGTCTACTGGCAGCAGCGTCCAACGTGATACCTTTTGGCCTGCTGTACATGAGGCCTTTACAGTGGTGGCTCAGAACCAGAGGGTTCTCCCCGAGGGGAAACCCGTTTCGTATGATCAAGGTTTCGCGGCGATGCCTTCGTGCCTTAGAGATATGGAAAAAACACTGGTTCTTAACCCAGGGTCCGGTGTTGGGAGCTCTTTGCCATCGAGTAGTGATCTCGACAGATGCTTCTCTCACCGGCTGGGGAGCGGTAATGGAAGGCCGCTCGGTTCAGGGTCTGTGGAAAAGCCATCATCTTTCTTGGCACATAAATTGCCTGGAGATGATGGCTGTCTTCAATGCGTTGAGACATTTCCTTCCGGACCTAAGAGGCCATCATGTGCTCGTTCGAACAGACAACACATCTGTGGTCTCTTATCTGAACCGCCAGGGGGGTCTGCGCTCGCGTCCGCTTTGCAAACTGGCGCACCAGATCCTTCTGTGGTCTCTCGGGAAGGTACTCTCCCTGAGGGCAGTGTATCTTCCTGGGGACCAGAATATAGGAGCAGACATCCTGTCGAGGCAGGAGCTGAGGCCAGGGGATTGGAGACTCCACCCCGAGGCGGTGGAGAAAATCTGGAGGGCATATGGTCAGGCAGAGGTGGATCTGTTCGCGTCTCAGAACACGACGCACTGTCCGCTCTGGTATTCTCTGACGCACCCAGCCCCCCTGGGGCTGGATGCCATGGTGCAGACGTGGCCGAGGCTACGTCTGTACGCCTTTCCCCCTGTTGCTCTGCTCCCAGGAGTTCTGGAGAGGGTCCGTCGGTATGGAATAAGCCTATTGCTAGTAGCACCACGCTGGCCAAGTCGGATCTGGTTTGCGGACCTGATCCTTCTTCTAGACGGGCCTCCATTGGAGATCCCTTTGAGGAGGGACCTTCTGTCTCAGGCCGGGGGCACAATATTTCACCCTCGGCCAGAGATATGGAATCTTTGGGTTTGGCCTCTGAGGGGGCCCAACTTATAGATAGTGGTCTTTCAGCTGAGGCTGCTGAGACCATCTTAAGCTCTAGAGCTCCAGCTACGAGGAAACTGTATGCGCTTAAATGGAGAGTTTTCTCCTTATGGTGTCACCGACACCAGTGGGATCCAGTTAACTGTTCTGTCAACACAGTACTCGAGTTCCTGCAGGAGCGCTTTGTGTCAGGTCTTTGTCCTTCCACACTAAAAGTTTACGTGGCAGCCATTGCGGCTTACCATACTATGGTGGGAGGTATATCTTTGGGTCGAGACCCCCTGATTACACGTTTCCTTCGTGGCACCCTGAGGCTGAGGCCTGCAATCCGCACTAAGGTGCCAGCTTGGGACTTGACTATAGTTCTAGAAGGCCTGTCTAGGGCCCCATTCGAGCCCTTAGATTCGGTCTCAGAAAAGTTCCTGACTCTCAAGACTATCTTTCTGCTAGCTATTTCGTCCCTAAAGAGAGTTGGCGACCTTCAGGCTCTTTCGGTCTCCCCCACCTGCCTTGAATTTGCACCGGGGATGGTCAAGGCGTTCCTATATCCAAAACAGGGATACGTCCCTAAGGTTCCAACCTTGACTCCGAGGCCTATTGTGCTGCAGGCTTTCTGTCCTCCTCCATTTGCAACTGCGGACCAGGAAAGACTGCACCTGTTGTGTCCAGTGCGAGCATTGGACACATATGTACATCGGACTTCCTCATTCAGAAAATCCGACCAATTACTGATTTGCTTTGGATCACCTAAAAAAGGTCTTCCTGCTTCAAAACAGACAGTCAGTAAGTGGATAGTCGAGGCTATTTCACTAGCATACGAGTACTCGGGCCAGCCTTGTCCTTTGGTGGTCCGAGCCCACTCGACCAGGAGTATGGCGGCTTCTAAAGCCATATTGCAGGGGGTATCTCTTCAAGATGTTTGTGATGCGGCGGGCTGGTCCTCTCCGCTCACATTCGTGAGATTTTACAGTCTGGACCTGGATGCTGCCCCAGGTTCTCAGGTGCTGAGTGCTTAGATCAACAAGAAAGAAAGACTGACACTCAGTTACTTGTAATTATGGCGGGTTGGGTATTCTCGTTCCCACCGTGTCGTTTGACGCATCTCGAAGTTCCCTTTTTCGATAAAGGGAACGTCTCAGGTTACTATTGTAACCATAGTTCCCTGAGAAACAGGGAACGAGACGATGCGTCCCCCTGCCATACTTCCTGCGTCCCTGCGATCGGCTTGCTTCGGCACTGTCGAAGCTAAATGCCGGCGAGCAGCGGAAGTGCTCTTATCCTTTCCTGGTTCATGACGTCACCCGCCCGTGACGCTCATTCTCTCATTCCATTGGACTAGTTGGCATAGATGCTTCAGACGCAATCACGCAAGAGGCGTTCCCACCGTGTCGTTTGACGCATCGTCTCGTTCCCTGTTTCTCAGGGAACTATGGTTACAATAGTAACCTGAGACGTTCTATTTGGTGAAACAAAAAATGATACATAGGGCTATACTGCCCTCTTGTGTCCAAAATGATATCAAAATAGTACATAAACTTAATTATTTCCTTAAAATGAATTAACACTAACTTTTTTCTCATCTGTATTATAAATAATTTATTTCTGTATAAAATAATACTACCATTAAAAAACGCGTTTGATTTTCTATTTTAATCAATGTAGAATGTGTAACTTAAAAATAAACAAATTAGTGCTCTGTTTGAGGACAAGAAATGAAAACCAATGCAATATGATGAATGTCCAAAAAATGGCACCCACAGACTGGTTTTAAATGGACTTGGATAAATTGTGAATGAACATTGAATATCTCAAATGGTTTTGCTATGGCAAGGGATTAAAGCATTGTCAAAAAAAGAATCAGTAAATTAAATAAATTATACACTATTTTATTTTTATATAAAATTATACAAATATTAGAACTAAACCCATTTTATTCTGTTTTTTTTTTCAATTCAAGAGGTATGAAAAAGTTAAAAACAGACAGAATAAATCTATTTGGTTAAAGGTGCTCTTATGTAGCTTTTCTTCTAAAATGAATCCTTTTTTTATTGCCTGTGTGTGAAGGGGTTGTAATCACTCATTACAATTATCCACTTGTTGGGTTTTGCTATTACCTCTGAAGGCCAATATTCATATTTATATGTGATGTCTCCGGGTCGGATTTACTGCGAAATCCAACGGATGTGATGTGCATGCGCGCTCCCGAGCTCTCTCCTTATATACAGTCTATTGTAGATGGTCAGGGAGATACGTCCGGTTAAAGGCGTACGTTTTTCGGCTTATATCTCGGTCAATCTTTGATCAATATTCCCAAGACTCTAATCATTCGTAGTGCTGGACAGGGCCTTTCGAACGAGCCCACCCCCGAGGTCCAACTCGCCCGGCTCCCCGAGTTATAGCCGTTCGAAATCGGGGGTCCCAGCGAACGGCGATCCGGTAGGGGGCATCCCCGAGGCCCGCCACTCTAGCGTTCGGGCAAGGGTCCCCCTGGGACCTCCTCCCCCGAATTTGAGCTCTCTGGGTCTTTACGTTCCAGAGATACGAGCGATTTTCTTCTGAGATCGTGACGTCACTGGCGTCCGCAATTTTGCAGCGCGCCCGATGGTTTTCTGCTAATATCTCCGCGAAAACACCACCAAAACTATGGAACTTATATGGTTCTTTTCAGCTCGACTAGATGGTCCTAACGAGCTCGGTGCTCGCCAAATCCGTCTGGTATTCGCCGAGATATTTGCGTAATAGACGTATTGTCTATGAGTTCGAGCACGAGCGCTCTTGTAAAAATTGGTTGCAATCTGAAACATCACCGCTAGAGGCCGCTAAAAGTTACATAGAGCACCTTTAAACACATTATTAAAATGTCAAATGATATTAGATTGGCCTCTCTAGTCAAGTCAGGTCAAGTCACCTTTATTTATATAGCGCTTTTACAATACAAATTGTTTCAAAGCAGCTTTACAGAGATAACAGGAAAACAATGTTGTAATAGTATTGTTCAATTGAAAATTAAATGTCCCCAACTAAGCAAGCCAAAAGGCGAAGGCAACAGTGGCAAGGAACCAAAACTCCATCAGGTGACAGAATGGAGAAAAAAACCTTGGGAGAACCCAGGCTCAGTCGGGGGGCCAGTCCTCCTTTGGCCAACGAATGAACAGTGTATGATTATGAGTTAGGCAGCATAATGCCAGGAGTCAGATGGGATCAGAACTTTCACGATATTATCCAGTTCATCTGGTTGGGTTGGGTCATCCGGCCGGTGAGGAGATGAGTGGTGGGTGTCCATGGACCTTCACAGCCCTGATAATGCGTGTCGACGTGTCCATGTGATGGTCCTTCATCAGATCTGGATATGCCCTGGATCCGGCGGTCTGCGGTAAACCTCGGGATAAACAGAGAGACTAATATTAGCGTAGACGCCATCCTTCTTATGATGTACAAAGTACATCAGGAATTATGGGAAGTGTTCCCGGTTCCGGCTGATCTAATCTATGCAGCCTAACATTGAATTATAGAAATCTATAATGTGTTATGTGTATGCTAAGCCAAAGAGATGTGTTTTTAGTCTAGATTTAAACTGACAGACTGTATCTGCTTCCCGGACCGTGTTAGGAAGATTGTTCCAAAGTTTTGGTGCTAAATAGGAAAAGGATCTACCGCCAGCATTCGATTTTGATATTCTAGGTATTATCAACTGGCCAGAATTTTGAGATCGCAATAGACGTGAAGGACTATAATGCGTTAAGAGCTCGCTCAAGTACTGGGGAGCTAAACCATTTAGTGCTTTGTAAGTAATCAGCAATATTTTAAAATTTATACGATGTTTAATAGGCAGCCAATGCAGTGTTGACAGAACCGGGCTAATATGGTCATACTTCCTGGTTCTGGTAAGAACTCTAGCGGCTGCATTTTGAACTAGCTGTAGTTTGTTTAATAAGCGTGCAGGGCAACCACCCAGTAGAGCATTACAATAATCTAGCCTTGAGGTCATGAACGCATGAACTAATTGTTCCGCATTTGTCAGTGAGAGCATATGACGTAATTTAGATATATTTTTAAGATGGAAAAATGCGGTTTTACAGATACTAGACACGTGACTTTCAAATGAAAGATTGGTATCAAAGAGCACACCCAGGTTCCTAACTAACGTCGAAGACTTAACAGAGCAGCCATCAAGTGTTAGACAGTATTCTAGGTTATTAGGTGAGGAAGTTTTTTGTCCAATGATTAGAATCTCTGTTTTTTCAGAATTTAGTAATAGGAAATTACTGGTCATCCAATTTTTTATATCAGCTATGCATTCCGTTAATTTTGTGAATTGGTAAGTTTCGTTAGGTTTTGAAGAAATATACAGCTGAGTATCATTTACTCATTCATCTCTAGAGAGATTCCTATTCGTCGGTCACAACGACGTACTTAGAGAGTGACCGACTGACAGGGAAAACATGTTTCATAATAAGTTTAAATTAAAGAGATCAACAGTGCATGCATTTTTGCATTTGTCTTTCTTTATCTCCTTTCACATATTTCCCTCACTTCCAGATGAGCTGAAGACCCAGCTGAAAATTAGACGAAAGCAAATGGCAGCTCAAGGTTGGTAACTTTCAAAATAGTTAAGTCCTCTAGTCATTCAGTATTACATTCTTTTTTTCTTACCACATCCTCATCCTCTTCAGTCAAAGATGGGTCAGTTTGTGCCATGGGTCTGGCAGCAACTGCCTTGTAAAAGTTTGTAAACTTGGCTTTTTGATCAGGTTAGAAGAGAACTGTTGCATCAGTGCAGGTGTCCTGTCTTTTAACATGAAGGAAGCTTATTTCTGACTTTAGACCAGCCTGCTTTCCATTATGGGAAACATCAATTGGAAACACACTGCAAGGTCATGAATGCGGTTTGAGCTCTGAATTAGTTATTAATAATAATAATAATAAAAACCATTTCTGAACGCTGCGAAAAATATATATAGTGAAAATGCTATATACGCATATTTATTGATAACACAATATTTTGCAATATCTGTTTTTACAGTTTTATTACATTTGCTAGGACCCACACAACCACCACCAAATTTGTATGTACCTACAGGCCAATTTTCACATGTCATTCTTGGTAAGAAATGTTTTCAAAAGAAACATTGTACAATCTAGGGATACACTAAAATACCACATCATACACATTTTGTAGTACATGATATGTCTATTTAAATGTGTTTAACCTTGTATGATATGATACACGAATGAATGAAATAATGCCGTTGTGCGTCTTGCAGATATCAGAGCTTTGACATGAGTGAAATGAACTAAGATTTACTACATACACATTTTATACAACTTGAAATGTGTATGTAAATATTTATGGAAGAAAATTAATGACAAATGTTTTTGAAACAAAAAAGCTTGTTGAATTGCACTACTTAGAAAAAATATGCATTGCATTTGCCGTGCTCGCATTTTTATGCATTGTATTTTTAGGGCTTGCATTTTTAAGGGCTAAAATTCAACATGGTTGTATATTTAAGCTGTGAATATTAAACAATGCATATTCACCTTTCAGATTTCACTTCCAAAAAAATAATTAGGTTTAAAAATAAACAAACAAAAAACATTTTTCAGTCAATTCTATTTCGCTTTACAAATTCGCTTCCACAAATGAAGTGGTTCAAATTTGACAGAAAATCCAATGTTTCACATCCGGGAACTGCAGGAATAGCAGTAGATTGCCGATGCATACTCTCTATCTGCTGTTAGTCGACCTCACCAGCAGGTGGTGCAAGCTTATGTTAACTTAGTCCAGACCAACGGGTAGAGAAAGTCATATATTAAAACGGATTTGCAGAAACGGTGATTTGCACCATGGTGTCTGGTGCTCAGTGTGACGTTTTGTTTGCCATATGGAACAACTCTGAGTGGTTTGCCCTTGTGCAATTTCCCTTTTGTGTATGATTTTGCTTGTCTACCCTTCTGCATTATTGCCTCAGTTTCTTTGGACTGAGTATTAGTGTTTTGACCCTGCCTGATTTACTATGGTGACTTCCACACTGTTATTGCCATTTACCATTGTGTGTTTAATAAAAGCTCTGCAAATGGATAGGAACATGCATTTGCTGTCTACCCTTCTGCATTATTGCCTCAGTTTCTTTGGACTGAGTATTAGTGTTTTGACCCTGCCTGATTTACTATGGTGACTTCCACACTGTTATTGCCATTTACCATTGTGTGTTTAATAAAAGCTCTGCAAATGGATAGGAACATGCATTTGCCTGGCGTCCTGCAACCAGAATCCGACCAAACAATTAGATATTGGATTTTGCCGATTACAATAATTAAGATGTAAAATCTGTCTGATAACCATTTTATTATCGATAGTTTCTAAAACTAATAAACTAAATGAAATCAGTGCAGAAAATTATTATAAAAACAATGGTAATGTTTTGATGCTGTTACTGTATATTTTAGAACCAAAGATTTCCAACTGAACCCTCTGGTGCTTACCACGAATAACATGATGAACTAAACTATAAATGATGGGTACCTACTGGAGTCGGTTTTTCCAGATAGCTTTTATTTACTTAAAGAAACTATTGGTCCCAATAAATCAGTAAAACCAATATCAGTTGGCCTCTGCAAACAACAAACCCAATAAGTGTATGCCTTTGTAATGTGTGTTACTGTGAATATTTAGCACAACAGAATTTCTGGAGGACCTAGCCATGCTTTCCATAAGAATTTCTGAGTATTTTGAGTACTGAAAAATTTGTCAAACTTCTTGTTGTCAAGCAGCTGTTGTGACAGTGTGTTTATAGTTCTTTAAATAGTTCTGTATTATGTCACTTCTTATTGTATACCTTTATTCTCTTCTATTTAGTCTTAACAGGAAACCAAACAGAATCAGAATCAGACTCTGTTGAGGAGAGAATTCTTAACCAGATAGAGGAGCAGAAGAAAAAGTGCGTCTCATTTTACTACTAAATTATCTGTAATTCACTCTGCAAACCTTATGTGATCTGACAGTCTACAAGTAACAGTTTAAAAAAGTGTTTTATTTTATTTTTTGAGTGTTATGATCTTTATGAAATATGTATTTTTTTTCTTTATAGTTACAAGACAACATCTGGATGTTTAAAAGGGTTGAGGACAGAGATTGAACATCTACAGCTGTTGCGTGAAAAGTCGAAAGTGAAACTCCAAAGGGACTTTGAAAATTGGTGGATCCAGGAGGGTGCTAGACTACAGGTTTTATTGTTCTCAATATATAGCAGCATGCTTTGTTACTCCTTGATATTTTGCTAGTTAGTAACTTTACAGTTCAGTCCAGATTTCTCTGAAATGCAATGATTAACAATACGTCACTAGCTCAATTTGCTGGGTGATTACATGTGACATTTTGTGGTCATTCTTCACTTTGACTCTTATGTGGTCTAAGCTCTACAGCCCTTGACTAGTGTGAATGTGCTTTGTCTCTCTGTCAAGTCCAAGCAGTATTTATTTTAACAAACTTCCAAAGAATGATCCAAGCCATTTGTGAACTTGCTGATTAGTATTATTACTAATATAAGTATAAGCTATAATTAAGTTAGCTATATTTTTTACATTGGCATAACATATTTGTATCGTTCTTCATCAGGGCAGCCCAGAGAACACAGGAAGCAGTCCAAGTCACGTCAGCCCTCTCAGCTGCATGTTAACCAGGTGACAATGTTGTGTGTGCGTGCGTGCCTGCGAACAGTAGTCAATATTTGAAGAGGATCAAAACCTTTCATCAAAGTTATACATTAATTTTGAACAATACCAGCTCTCGTCTTTGGACAACTTTGATCCAACTTTTGATGTACAACTTTTTTGATCCACTTCAAATGTTGACTATTGTATATTTACATACATATAAATGTATATATATGTGTGTGTGTGTGTGTGTGTGTGTGTGTGTGTGTGTGTGTGTGTGTGTGTGTGTGTGTGTGTGTGTGTGTGTGTGTGTGTGTGTGTGTGTATATAAATGCCTCATTATTATATATATATATTATTATTATTATTTTATTATTATTTTCTTTTTGTAAATATTTTATTATACCTTTTCATGGGACAACACTGAAGAAATGACACTTTGCTACAATGTAAAGTAGTGAGTTTACAGCTTGTATAACAGTGTACATTTGCTGTCCCCTCAAAATAACTCAACACACAGCCATTCATTTCTAAACCGCTGGCAACAAAAGTGAGTACACCCCTATTAGTGAAAATGTCCAAATTGGGCCCAAAGTGTCAATATTTTGTTTGGCCACAATTATTTTCCAGCACTGCCTTAGCCCTCTTGGGCATGGAGTTCAAGGTTCAGCAAGGCAGTGGTCGTCTTGGAGGTGTGTTTGAGGTCGTTATCATGTTGGAATACTGCCCTGCGGCCCAGTTTCCGAAGGGAGGGGATCATGCTCTGCTTCAGTATGTCACAGTACATGTTGGCATTCATGGTTCCCTCAATGAACTGTAGCTCTCCAGTGCTGGCATCACTCATGTAGCCCCAGACCATGACACTCCCACCACCATGCTTGACTGTAGGCAAGACAAACTTGTCTTTGTTCTCCTTACCTGGTTGCCGCCACACACGCTTGACACCATCTGAACCAAATAAGTTTATCTTGGTCTCATCAGACCACAGGACATGGTTCCAGTAATCCATGTCCTTAGTCTGCTTGTCTTTAGCAAACTGTTTGCGGGCTTTCTTGTGCATCATCTTTTGAAGAGGCTTCATTCTGGGATGACAGCCATGCAGACCAATTTATTGCAGTGTGCGGCGTATGGTCTGAGCACTGACAGGCTGACCCCCCACCCCTTCAACCTTTGAAGTAATGGTGTTTGCACTCATACTGTATGTCTATTTTGCAAAGCCAACCTCTGGATATGATGCTGAGCATGTGCATTCAACTTCTTTGGTCGACCAGGGCGAGGCCTTTTCTGAGTGGAACCTGTACTGTTAAACCGCTGTATAGTCTTGGCCACCATGCTGCAGCTCAGTTTCAGGGTGTTGGCAATCTTCTTATAGTTTAAAACACTCTCCTCTCTTCTGTTACTTCTATTCACACCCTGAGCATTAATAGATTTTTGCAAGCTGTAATATTTCCTTCCACTTTTATCCACATGCCACCTGTCCTGCCATTTCTTCATCATTTCTTTTTTGATTATCGCCTTAGCTTGTCCTTTTCCAAGGGGTATATTTATGACATTGTTCGTCCTGGTTGATTTTTTTTTGCTATTTTGTCTGCTCCCTCATTCCCTTTTATACCTACATGGGCAGCAGTGCATGGCGGCATTATTGTAATGCTCTACTACCACCCAGTAGAGCATTACAATAATCTAGCCTTGTGGTCATGAACACATGAACCAATTGTTCTGCATTTTTCATTGAGAGCATATGGCATAATTTAGATATTTACATATACTGTATATATATATATATATATATATATATATATATATATATATATATATATATATATATATATATATATATATATATAAAAGTGGGGATTTCTTAAAGACTGCAAGGGAAGCTTGGCTTCCCCTATAATGTCAAAGTAATGGTCAAATATGTACTATTGTGTTAACATTTTATTGAATGAAAATGCGTTATAACACGTTCATCTCGAAGACAAGTTCATTCAGAATCAGCTACATATAGCAGGTCGGCTGACTCGATTTCTTTCTCATACATTCCCGTAGCATCACAGTGCATTTCCCTGTTGAAACCTAGCGTCCATTGACTTCAATGGGGCTGCTTTGAACCAGTGCTTCGAAACTAGAAGATCATTGGATAAATCCTGAGATTATGTCCCGCCCACGGACGCTCAGCGTCTCTGGGGGTGAATGGAGGAGTGGGCTGGCCTGGACTGCGGGCTTCTGCGTGATGATTGGAGGGTCTGTCGAAAGACTGCATCTCCTTTTGATTGACAGCGATTTTGTAGTTGCTAAATAGACATACATTGCAAATGGCTAATTTTATGTCTTTCTCGGACACTTTGAAAAACTTTCAGACGGGAGAAGGAGAACTCATGGTGCCACTGGCAAGCTCCGCTCTGCTGTTGTGTGCCCGTTTGCTGGGCATGCAGGTGGAAAAAAGTCACATGAGAAATTTACGTCACATGATCGGCTTTTGGGGTTTTAGCCAATATCGGCCGATCATGATTGGTGGCCGATCAATATCACTAATATATATAAAGTATAAATAAATTTAAAAATGTTATGATGTAGGCCGAAAATGAGCTTCCAACTACGCCAAACTACGCGCCTCATAAGCCGCTGAGATAGCCTCGATTACCCAATGAAACATTCTCTGTTTGGTGACGGCAGCTCTTTTGTTTTTATCACCAAAACACACAAACAATTGCTCCGATCTACGCCACTGGGCTGAGTGGTCGACTTAGATATTCAACGCCCTCACCGGGCAGAGGCAGAGAGGCCGTGCATCACTCCCAGTCTCCGAGTCAGGATGGAAAAAAAGCCTCCAAGACCACTTGCTGGGAGCGAAAAGGGGTTGACACTTAGGAACAGGGTATAGGGTCTGGTCTGAGGGGAAACTCCTAAGGAGGGCCTACTAACAGACTGACCAGGTCTGAAAACCATATCTGAGTGGACCAGAACGGGCAACTTCGGTCCTGGAGGGCCACTGCTGGACTCGACATAAGCAATGGCCCGGGGCTAGTAAAATAGTATGTAGGGCTGGTTGATTGGCCAGTCACTGGCCATCAGCAAAACAAACAGCAAACGTCATACACAGTGGTGCAAAGAGTGTCAATGTTACTTCAGGTTATTTATAATGTCAAAGAACTACAAGGCTGATACGAGAAAGAGGACATTCCTAGTGTCATGGAAAACACAGTACATCTGGTAGGGATGGGTACCGAAACCTGGTATTAAACGGGCCCTGGGGCTGAATTTTGAAAGACGCTGTATCGATAAGCTCGGACGTTATCAGTTCTGCTGTCGGTAGTGGAGAAATACACGTAGGCTATAATTTATTATTGCTATAAAGAGTCGCCAGACATTTCTATAATAAATTAAACCATTTGTCTGTGATACATTTTTGCTATTCACAGTCCAGAAGAGAGAGAGAGAAGAGAGAGAAGACGAGAGAGAGAGAGAGAGAGAGAGAGAGAGATCTCTTATGCGGTGCCACAGCGGAAAATGACGGTGGTTAATGAGTGACTACGGAAGACAGAACTAAACATTCAAATGAGACCTATATGGTTGCACTTTAGGATCTGAATGATATTAATGAGCTGGGATTTATTTTAGAATATTCGGCTTCCAAAGATTATAGGAAATATTTGAGGTGAAACCATTAAAAACTATAGCCGCATTCTGTCTAGCCACATTCCCTTCGCTGCAGTACGCTGACATTTCTCCTTTAAACTCAAACTTTAAGACAGAATCAGCACGATCGGTGATTGCTGTAAAATGCAGTCTCTACTGTTGCTAAATTGTGGGACGCGTTTAATAGTAAAAAGCACAAAAATCTGCGCAAGAGATGCTGCTCCCAACGTGGCGCGCGCTCCGAAACAGACCGTAACGAGACAAGCAAATTATACTTTGGGCTTCATGTGCACGTCTAAACGATCGAATGTACAAAAAAAGTGTCAAAATGACCGGCTTTGAGATTCACAGTTATGCCTAAAATGGACGAAGTTATGGAAATAGGTGGGAGAAAATATGGTGCGTCAGTAGACTATTAGATCTGCACTCGTTCTTAAAGGGGAAGCAGTCTAATAAACATGCTGACGATTGCGCCATTACCAACATGACATCATGACTTTTGTGTAAACATACACGCCACTTTCAAGTCAAGTGGCGTGTTATATATATGCATTTTGAGCTATCCGCGTGTATGCGTGTATGTCTACGCCGTTAAATGTCCGAGTGATTCCGCGTGTATGTACACGCCGTTAAATGTCCAAGCGAAACGAAGAAAAACCTAGATCTACATCTGGCGCGCGATATTTTTTGTCCTGGATGGTAGGGGAACACTTATTAATGGTATTAATAAGTGACGGGTAGGTTTAGGGACGGGGTTGGGGTAGGTCATATATTTATATATACAGTAATGTAACGTTAAGTCAACGGCGTTCATAAACACGCTGAAAAGCGATTATGCGTGTTGATAGCAAAAATGGAAATACGAATTGGCGTGTTATACATACGCTATTTCATGAGATCAGTCTGCCATTACTGAGAATCAAACAACAAAAGGCAAAAATAAAATCACTCACAGCTCTTGAATGAATAACTTTAGCTTTAATAAGCATAAGTAAGATAAAGGGACTGAGAAAAAAAGGAGTGATGGAGATGAGGAGAGAGCAGGTATTGACAAATAATCTACTGCACGTTGACATTTGGTTATTTTTGCATGTCTCCAGGGGCTCTCTCTTAATTCCTGTACTCCCTTTGCTGTATTGATTAATCCTAATTTATACAATAAATACAGTTTATTGTGTAAAGTGTTTTTCCTTATATTTCTTTCATGGCCAGTAAAAATATAGAAGGGCCCAGCAAAACTCTGATCTACTGGCCCCGGGGGCCAGTGGGGATTTTTTTTTTATGTTGAGCCCTGGCCACTGTCCTGCAGAGTTTAGCTCCAACCCTGACAAAAACTCTTTTCTAGTGATTCTGAAAACATTGATTAGCTTGTTCAGGTGTGTTTAATTAGGCTTGGAGCTAAACTCTGCAGGACAGTGGCCCTCCAGGACCGAAGTTGCCCATCCATGGCTTAGAGTAATCGAATCAGTGGGACCTTGGGCCATTCCTGAACCAGAGCATCCAGTCCCAGAGGCGACGGAGGAGACAGGGAGAACCAGAGCAGGCCAGAGTTTGAGCAGGCTCGCTGTCCCATTCTATCCCCACCTTGTCTACACCATGAAGTAACCACCTCTAACAACCCGTTGTATGATGGTGAAGTCTGTTTCTGCTGTCCGCTCGGAGGGAGAGAGCTACACAAATCGCCTATAAGCTCCTCAGAATCAGAGGCCGCTGTAGACAGCACGTCATTATCAAAAGGGCCACAGCAAAAATAAATCAAGTCAGAAGCTACTGGGTAGGCCGCAAAAAGTCACGGACTAAAATGACAGGGTCCTGCAAACAAGCGGCTCAGGGAAAGTGAGAGAAAGGGGGAATATTCCGTCTGATCAATCTCCATGTGCTCCGGCTTGTAATTATCAGCCCAAACATCCATCTCTTCCAGCACCTCGGCAACCGCAGAAACGGAAAGGTGGGGCTTAGACGAGAGGCCTTCTTTCCTCATAAAACAGGCAAGCCTAGAGCGCAAAACTTTTAGACGCAGGCTATCACAGTGTCAGATAGGCCGTTAAGAGCATGCCGCCTGAGCATGATTAAGGCCCAAACATTGCACGCACCTGTCGTGTCTCCTCCAGCAATGAACCAGTCATACGAAACATAAGTGACGTATTCTTGGGGTGGTGCAAAGCGCTACTGGCCAATCAAATTGGCATGATGGTATAAGGGCTTCAGACATTCGTCACACTGAAGGTGTTCCCAAAGCAATGGTATCGCAGTGTCTATCGTCTAAGGCCTGGGACACACTGGCTGCGTGGCGTTTCTGTTGCGTTTCAGCTGCGTGGCGGCTGCATCGCGTTTTCTGTGTCTTTGCACATCAGAAGCTTGTCTGACGCAGCGCTGCTGACACGGATCACCCTTGTTCGACATATGGGAGAGAGTTGTGCAAGCCCTATACTTCGTGTTAAGCATAAATATAAAGCCTTCTGATAAAGGCACTGTCAGCACAGCAGTATTGACAGCAAAATAGACTACAGAATGTTTCGTTCTGGTGCAATATTTGAAAATTGATAATTAGGCCTATTTATTTAGCCTATTTATTTTTAAATTAGGCCTATAGGCCTATTTATATCTGAATTTATCAAAAATGTAATTTATTAATATGTATTCGTGTACAAAATAACATATAAACATCTTTTCCTATTCTATTTTGCGCTGGAAACGCTTCCGACACGCTTGCGTGTCGCGTGAAAAATCGGCGTCGGTTCTATTTCTAGCGTGCACGCGTTTTCCGCGCAGCCCATGCCGCGCCTGAGACGCGCGTGTCACGCAGGCAGTGTGCAAGCTCTAACCTGTTATCATGGGAGCCGAAATAAAAACGGACAAGCCACGCAGCTGAGACGCGCACGCCACGCAGCCAGTGTGTCCCAGGCCTAATTAATTATTTAACCATTTCAGTCATATCTTGACTCTTGGTGATTCTATGAGCCATCTCTTGCCATACATGAGAGACAGTCCATGAATTTTCTTGGCGATGATTTTTCCAGGGTAAGTCACCAGGTCTTTCCCTTAACCCTCCCCATTACATGGTTTGGGACTATTTAGTCAAGTCAAGTCAAGTCACCTTTATTTATATAGCGCTTTTTACAATACAAATTGTTTCAAAGCAGCTTTACAAAGATAACAGGAAAGCAATGTTGTAATAGTATTGTTAAATTAAAAATTAAATGTTAAATGCCCCAACTAAGCAAGCCAAAAGCCAATGGTGACAAAGGCGAAGAGCGGCGAAAAAGGCAACAGTGGCAAGGAACCAAAACTCCATCAGGTGACAGAATGGAGAAAAAAACCTTGGGAGAACCCAGGCTCAGTCGGGGGGCCAGTCCTCCTTTGGCCAACGAACGAACAGTGTATGATTATGAGTTAGGCAGCATAATGTCAGTAGTCAGATGGGATCAGAACTTTCACGATATTTATCCAGTTCATCTGGTTGGAGGTTGGGTCATCCCGCCGGTGAGGAGATGAGTGTGTTGAGAAGTCCATGGGCCTTCACAGCCCTGATAATGTGTGTCGTCGTGTCCATGTGATGGTCCTTCATCAGATCTGGATATGGCCTGGATCCGGCGGTTTGCGGTAAACCTCGGAATAAATAGAGAGACTAATATTAGCGTAGACGCCATCCTTCTTATGATGTACAAAGTACATCAGGAATTATGGGAAGTGTTCCCGGTTCCGGCTGATCTAATCTATGCAGCCTAACATTGAATTATAGAAATCTATAATATGTTATGTGTTTTTAGTCTAGATTTAAACTGACAGACTGTATCTGCTTCCCGGACCGTGTTAGGAAGATTGTTCCAAAGTTTTGGTGCTAAATAGGAAAAGGATCTACCGCCAGCAGTCGATTTTGATATTCTAGGTATTATCAACTGACCAGAATTTTGAGATCGCAATAGACGTGAAGGACTATAATGCGTTAAGAGCTCGCTCAAGTACTGGGGAGCTAAACCATTTAGTGCTTTGTAAGTAATCAGCAATATTTTAAAATTTACACGATGTTTAATAGGCAGCCAATGCAGTGTTGACAGAACCGGGCTAATATGGTCGTACTTCCTGGTTCTGGTAAGAACTCTAGCTGCTGCGTTTTGAACTAGCTGTAGTTTGTTTATTAAGCATGCAGGGCAACCACCCAATAGAGCATTACAATAATCTAGTCTTGAGGTCATGAACGCATTAACTAATTGTTCCGCATTTGTCAGTGAGAGCATATGACATAATTTAGATATATTTTTAAGATGGAAAAATGCGGTTTTACAGATACTAGACACGTGACTTTCAAATGAAAGATTGGTATCAAAGAGCACACCCAGGTTCCTAACTGACGACGAAGACTTAACAGAGCAGCCATCAAGTGTTAGACAGTATTCTAGGTTATTACGTGTGGAAGTTTTTTGTCCAATGATTAGAATCTCTGTTTTTTCAGAATTTAGTAATAGGAAATTACTGGTCATCCAATTTTTTATATCAGCTATGCATTCCGTTAATTTTGTGAATTGGTAAGTTTCGTTAGGTTTTGAAGAAATATACAGCTGAGTATCATCAGCATAACAGTGAAAGCTAATTCCATGTTTCCTAATGATATCTCCTAATGGTAGCATGTACAGAGTGAACAGCAGCGGTCCTAGTACTGAGCCTTGTGGTACGCCATACTGAACTTGTGATCGATAAGACATCTCTTCATTTACTGCTACAAACTGGAAACGGTCAGATAAGTATGATTTAAACCATGCTAGTCCAATTCCACTAATGCCAACATAGTTTTCTAGTCTATTTAAAAGAATGTTGTGGTCGATAGTATCAAATGCAGCACTAAGATCAAGTAACACTAATAGAGAGATACAACCACGATCGGATGATAAGAGCAAATCATTTGTGACTTTAATGAGAGCAGTCTCAGTACTATGGTACGGTCAAGTCAAGTCAAGTCAAATATATTTATATAGCGCTTTTCACAATACAGATTGTATCAAAGCTGCTTTACAGTATCAATCAAAACAACTCAACAATGTTTGTTTATTACTGGACATCCAAAAAGGACATCCAAGTTTGGTAGAGCTGATCAATGGTATGATTGTTTAATTAATTTGAATATCCCCAACTGAGCAAGCCAAAGGCAACAGTGGCAAGGAACCGAAAAACTCCATCAAGTGACCCAATGGTGTCCTAAAACTCCATCAGATCACCCAATGGAGAAAAAAAAACCTTGGGAGAACCCAGGCTCAGTCGGGGCCAGTTCTCCTCTGGCGTTTATGAACTAGAGGCCGAATTTACAGTAACTGTAAGATAAAAAATTTATATGAATGCCTGGCTAAATAGATGCGTCTTTAGTCTAGTTTTAAACTGGGAGAGCGAGTCTGAGCAACGAACAATATCAGGAAGGCTATTCCAGAGCTTCGGAGCTAGATGTGAAAATGCTCTCCCTCCTTTGGTGGATCTGGATATCCTAGGAATGACCAGAAGCCTCGAATTTAGTGATCTTAAAGAGCGCGATGGATTGTAAGGCGATAGAAGATCCGTTAAATAGACTGGAGCTAAACCATTTAGAGCTTTATAGGTCAAAAGCAATACCTTGTAATTAATACGGAACTTTATAGGTAACCAATGAAGTGATGATAAAACTGGTGTTATATGATCATATTTTCTTGATCTAGTAAGAACTCTAGCGGCTGCATTTTGGACTAACTGTAGCTTGTTTATTGAGGATGCAGGACAACCAGCTAATAAAGCATTACAGTAATCTAGTCTCGAGGTCATGAATGCATGAACTAACTTTTCTGCATCAGAAACAGATAGCATATTACGTAGCTTAGCAATGTTTCTAAGGTGGAAAAAGGCAGTTTTTGTAACATATGAAATATGCTTTTCAAAAGACAGGTTGCAGTCTAATATAACACCCAGGTCTTTTACTGTAGCGGATAAAGTTACAGGGCATCCTACTATGTTAAAGTTGTGTTGTGAGAGGTTTTGTAGACGGTTTTTAGAACCGATAAGTATTACCTCTGTCTTATCTGGATTTAATAAAAGAAAGTTACGCGTCATCCAATCTTTTATATCTTTAACACAATCTGTCAATTTGGATAATTTAGCGTATTCATCTGGCCGTGATGAAATATATATTTGAGTGTCATCAGCATAGCAATGGAAACTAATTCCATGTTTCCTTAGAATATTACCAATTGGCAGCATATATATTGAGAATAATAAAGGGCCTAACACAGATCCCTGTGGCACTCCATGGTTTGCCGAAGTCATGATCGATTTTTCTCCATTTAAGTAGACGAAATGGTAGCGGTCAGATAAGTATGACCTGAACCAGCTTAATGCTTGTCCTTGAACACCAGTGTAATTTTGTAATCGATCTAAGAGTATTGTGTGATCTATAGTATCGAACGCAGCACTAAGATCAAGTAAAACTAGTACTGAGATACAGCCTTGGTCCGAAGCTAAAAGTAGATCATTTATGATTCTAACAAGCGCAGTTTCAGTGCTATGATGTGGCCTGAATCCAGACTGAAACTTTTCATAGATGTCGTTTTCTTGCAAGAAAGAGCCGAGTTGAGCGGACACAACTTTTTCTAATATTTTTGACATAAATGGAAGATTCGAAATGGGTCTGTAATTTGCTAGGTTATTTGGATCTAATTGTGGTTTCTTAATAAGAGGTTTTATAACTGCCAGCTTGAATGTTCTTGGAACATGACCTAAAGATAAAGACGAATTAATAATATTGAGAAGAGGCTCTTCCACTATAGGTAACACTTCTTTCAGTAGTTTAGTTGGTATAGGATCTAATAAACATGTTGTTGTTTTAGATGAAGTGATAAGTTTATTTAACTCTTTTTGTTCTATGGTTGTAAAGCATTGTAATTGTTCTTGCGGGGTGATAATTGCGGCTGAATTATAAGGCGCGAGCAAAGATTGAACGTTTACGATTTTGATTCTGATGCTTTCAATTTTCTCGGTGAAAAAGTTCATGAAATCATTACTACTGAACTGTAACAAGGTATTTTGTTCAGACGACTTCTGTTTATTTGTTAGTCTAGCCACGGTATTAAATAAAAACCTTGGATTAGTTTGGTTGTTTTCTATTAATTTGCTGAGGTCCTCAGCCCTGGCCGTTTTAAGGGCCTTTTTATAACGTGACATACTGTCTTTCCACGCGATTCTAAAGACCTCTAAATTAGTTTTTTTCCATTTACGCTCTAAATTACGGGTTTCTCTCTTTAAAACATACGTAGTATTATTGTACCATGGTGCTATACTTTTTTCTCTGACCTTTTTTAATCGAATGGGTGCAACCATATCCAATGTTCTAGAGAGAATGGTGCTCATAGTGCTAGTTAATTCGTCTAGTTCATCTGTTTGTTTGGGTTCAGGCAGCAGCTGAGACAGATCAGATAAGCTATTTGAGAAATTATCTATGGTGGATGGAAGAATTGTTCTACCTGGTCGATAACGTGGCGCAGCATGACATAATACAGCAGTACGTAGTATGCAAGTTACCATGTAATGGTCAGTGACATCATCAGTTAGTGGAATGATATCTATATCGTAGGGCTGGGCGATATGGCCTAAAAAAAAAATCCCCGATTTTTTGACAAAAAATCCGATTTACGATTTAAATCGTTTTTTTTCTCTCCCTACTTAAAATCAATCCTCAGATGACAAAGAAATTGTTCAAAACAAGTTTTTACTTTATTTTGTTTTGATATTCCCTTCTGGGATATTATCTGGATTAAAGTGCAATCAGAAACAACAAGCCAAAAAGACCAGAGGGTCCTGTCATTGTAAATAGCCTAGTGTAAATGTAACATAACATAAAATGGGTGGATTGGGGGGGATGTGTAAAGAAAAAAATAACTTGCATCACAAGAAGTTTATTGTGATTGTCAAATTATTTGGTAACTAAACATTTTATCAAGTTTATTAACTATGTAAACACAATGTTTACATGCATAAAGACTGGTATGCTACTGTTTTTATTATTGCTTAACACAAATTTCACAATTTCAATTCAATTCATGTGATTTTGATTCTGATATTGATTCAATATCAATTCCTTTGGATAAATATTAGGTACAGTAGATATGTTAATGTGTTATGTTAATTGTTCTCCAAAAATAAATCACCTAATGCTGTAAACATAGAGAGCCCTGTCAGCTGGTATTATTAAAGGTTAAAACTAACTCAAATTAAACATAATGCGTTTTTTATAATAACAAACTACGTTATAATATTTTAATGATATAGGTAAAATATAATAAATGTGTAATATAGTTATCATATTTAGCCAAATACTCCTCTCTATAGCAATTATTTTAAGTCCAGATAACATGCGTGCTATGGGTCATTAAAAGGCATCCTGAGGTAAATGTAACGTTCCGTGACACATGTTGTTCTCCAGCTGTTTTATGGACATCTTTCCGCGGCTGAAAAACACTGATGGATTGATTTTATTAGCTACATTTGGGTAAGTTAGTACTAGTAGTGAAGAGTAACAGATGATCGGTTCATGACATGTGCCGCTTGAACTGAGATCTGTCAGCGATCTTTCACGTCACATTTACAAGCGCCAAAACGGTGTTTATTGTTGGAATTTCGTAATAAAATTAACAGAATCTGAGAGCCGAGAATCTGTTTCATATCAACAGTAACCTGCTCTGTCTTGTATGTCGGTGTCAGTGTCCTCTTTGCTTCGCGATGTTTCTCTGCGTGAGGAAATGGGTGTGTGTGTGAGAGCGTGTAAAAAGTGACAATTGCGTGTCTCTCAGTGAACTCGTGAGAGTTGGCGGCCCTACAGATTCAGTTTGTAAATGTTTTCGGCGGGTGTGCTTCTGCTGCCGCGGTCTTGTTCATTTGCCATGTTGTTTGTGTATCTCTATCATGGCAAGCGCTGAGCGCGGTCGGAACTACGGGAGCCCATATGGGCGCGTCGGCGGTTGTTAAAGAGAAAACCGATTTTCATTCAAAAAAATCGGCGTAAACTCGCATAAACTACACATTCGAGTTAATCGATAAAATCGATTTATCGCCCAGCCCTACTATATCGGTTGGATCGGTTCCATATGATATAATTAAATCGAGTGTATGATTAAGACGATGAGTTGGTTCGGTGACGTTTTGCTTGACCCCGAAGGAGTTTAATAAATCTGTAAACGCAGCCCCTAACGCATCATTTAAATTATCTACGTGTATGTTAAAATCTCCAACAATTAATGCTTTATCGACGTTGACCAAAAGATCTGATAGAAAGTCAGCAAACTCTTTTAGAAAATCGGCGTAAGGCCCTGGAGGTCTATATATGGTAGCCAATGCTAGAGATAATAGGGATTTTTTTCTTACATCTAACAGCGTAACATTTAGCACAAGTACTTCAAACGAATTAAACCTATGACAAGTTTTCTGAGTAACATTGAGAATATCTCTATAGATTGTTGCAACACCGCCGCCACGACCGATCAGACAGGGCTCATGCTTATAACAGTATCCTGGCGGAGTAGACTCATTTAGACCGAAATAATCATTTGGTTTAAGCCAGGTTTCAGTAAGGCACAGAACATCGAAATTATTATCTGTGACCATTTCATTTACAATAACCGCCTTAGGTGTGAGTGATCTAATGTTTAGAAGACCTAGCTTTAGAAATTGTTTTTGTTCACTAATAGCGAGAGTTTTTGTTTTAATAACAATTAGATTTTTTCTAGATCCCGCAGTAGATTTATTATTTGATCTTAGTAAACGAGGAATAGACACAGTTCTCTTACGAGAGTATCTCTCGTACTGCGTAATATCTTACGCTATGGGGAAAACTCTTTTCCACGAGATATTGAAGCCAAAAATTATCCTTAATTTTTTATTAATGTAAAACGCTTTGCAGCAGCAAGCAGACCTAGGCGAGACAGCTCGCGCGCCTATTGGCTGCTCTGCGGCAATAGCAGCAGCCTATCGAGAGAGGCTCTGTGTGACGTCACGACGAATGGGGGCCTTTCGCGCCCATATCGTCACGTCCCGCCAGAAAGGGCGTGGTCTCGCCCTATATCTAGGCTCGATAGCTGCTCTTACGTCGATTTTCATCTCTTCAGCGAAGCCTCCCGCATCGCTGGATCCAGAGTGAGAAGCCGCGCCGTCGACCTGTAGCCTTCAGCGGGACGTGCCATTGAGCCTGGAGTCGCTGGCCTCGCCGCCTTCAGCCGCCGTACCTGCTGTGCTTTCCGGCGTTATATCCTTTCCTCTGCCTAGAGTGTGTGTGTGTGATTGCATTTCTGCCTTTTTTTCCTACCCCTCTAAAAGAGCGGTGTCTTTTTAAAGATGCCTTCCTGTGGTTCTTGCCGAGCCCCACTCAGCGATGAGGACCGCCATGTCATCTGCGTGTCCTGCCTGGGTGAGGATCACGCGGCCATCGCGCTCGCTGACGGCGGATGCCATCACTGTGAACGTTTGCCTATGGTGACTCTGCGGACTCGCCTAGCTTCGTTCTCCGAGCCCGCATCCCAGCCTGCCGTGACGCCGCGCCGCAAGAAGCGCCGCGCCCAGCGCGCTCCCGAGCTATCTCCAGCCCGCCAAAGCTCGCCGGTTCGCCCGCCAGCTTCGCCGGCTTCGCTCGAGTCGCTCACCGACGGACAGCGGCCGCCGTCCGCCGCCGCGTCCGCTATCGAGTTGGACGACAACACCGAGGCGTGTTCTCTCTTGGCTTCGGATAGCGAGGATTGGGCGAGCTCTGTGGACCTCCCCTCCGCTAACGTTCCCCGCCAACCCTCTGGGAAGAGAGCCGGCATTGAGACTGAGCTGATGCGTCTGCTCACCAAGGCCGTGGAAAGCATCGGCCTCGATTGGGAGACACCCACGCTGCCGCCGCGCAACAGATTAGACGGGCGCTTTCTCGGGAAAGACGAGGCTCCGTCAAAATCTAGGCCCGCGCCCTTCCTCCCGGAACTTCACGAGGAGGTTGCAAAGTCGTGGAAGGCCCCCTTTTCCGCCAGGATGCGTACCTCTACCTCCGCGGCATTCTCCGCTGTCGACGGTGCGGGAAGTAGAGGTTACCTCGCCATTCCTCCGGTAGAGACGGCTGTCGCGTCGCATCTCTGCCCGCCCTCTGCTGGACGGCGTGTTCAGACGACGCTCCCGTCCAAAGCCTGTCGAGTGACATCATCGCTGCACGGACGCGCTTACACCGCAGCCGGGCAGGCAGTCTCAGCGCTGCACACGATGTCTATTCTGCAGATCTACCAGGCAGACCTCCTCCTCAAACTGGACGAGGAGGGACCCGGCGCTATCTGTGTGGCGGACCTGAGGAGCGCTACGGACCTCGCTCTACGCGCTTCTAAAGCCGCTGCGCAAGCCATGGGGCGGAACATGGCCTCTCTCGCCGTTGCCGAGAGACACTTATGGTTGACGCTGTCTGAGATGACGGAAGCCGAGCGCTCTGTGTTCCTCGACGCGCCCATTTCCCCGGAGGGCCTTTTCGGAACGGCCGTCAAAGACTTCGCGGACAGGTTTGTTGAGGTGCAGAAGACTTCTCAGGCTATGAAGCACTTCCTGCCGAAGCGCTCGAGCTCCGCTACAGGCCGCACCAAGCCGCCTGCTCGCAGCTCTCAGCCCCAGCCTGCACCGCCCGCCGCCGCCTCACAGCGCCGCCAGGCCCGGGATCAGAGACCGCGGTCTCGCTCAGCCGGACGCCGCCCCCCTCACCGCGGGCCCCGGCCGAGGATTGAGATCAAGCCCGAGGCCTCAAAGTCTTCCTAGCCGCTCTAGGAAAACGACGGTGTTCAGATCCCGCTGCGGCCGGATTTCCACCAAAACTTCTCGCTCGTTCAGTCCCATGCGTTGTGACTGTCCCAGTGTATTTTGCAGTGAAGCAGCCGGTGTCTCAGCCCGCTTGCCTGCACACAAAAGCTGTTTTTACGGCTACCCAGATAAATCCAATAAAGAGTGTATTTTCTGGTGTTCCGGCCTCGGCCGATGGTGTTATGAGTGTTGTAAGAATGCCCACGCCCCAGTGCCCATTCCCACACCCAGACACAGCCCGCCACGGTGCAGGGCTCGCACAAATAAAATCGACTCCGGTCGATTGTGCAAACAATATAGTGAACGCGCCCATATCCCTATGCCCGCTTACACTACACGCTGCGTGTCCCTCGGTTTCTGTAAAAACGAAACCAACACACATTCAGTCGGCCCTAAACGACAGTGTTTTCAGTGTAGCAAATGTGCCCGTGGTCCCGCGCCCACATTTCCTCACAGACACGCCGAATCCCACGGGATTCGCCCCGCTCGCTCTCTCGGCGCCACCCGCCTCAGAGGAGCTGAGCGCGGCCAGGCTGCCCGCTGTGATCAGCGCGCCCCCCGCCTCGAACGCTGTAAACACGGCGCTGTGTTCCCAGCACACACGGACTCTTGTGCCGCCGCTTTCCCCGCGGCCAGAGCCCAGATTTCATTCTGCCCCTAGCTATTCACGCGGATGCGTGGTCAAGGCTTCCCGGGGTATCAGAGTGGGTGCTGAACACTATAAAGAGAGGCTATTCGCTACAATTCGCTCGACGCCCTCGCCGCTACACGGCGCGCGTCGAAACTACGGTGAAAAGCGAAGTATCTCATCTACTTCGAGCCGAGATAGCGAAACTACTGAGGAAAGGGGCTATAGAACCTTTATCTCAGGCTCAGAGCGAAGGGGGCTTATACAGCAGATATTTTCTGGTACCGAAGAAAGATGGTGGGCTCAGACCCATTCTAGATCTGAGGCTGCTGAACAGAGCGCTCGTGAAGCGCCAGTTCAGAATGCTTACGACCAGGAAAATCCTCGCGCAAGTGCGCCAAGGAGACTGGTTCATGTCAATAGATCTGAAAGACGCGTATTTCCAAATACAAATAGCGTCCCATCACAGGCGATTCTTGAGATTCGCCTTCGAGGGCCAGGCGTATCAATACACAGTCCTGCCGTTCGGCCTGTCCCTAGCACCCCGTACGTTCACGAAGTGCATGGACGCGGCCCTCGCCCCCCTGAGACTTCGGGGCATGCGAGTTTTGAACTACTTGGACGATTGGCTGATTCTAGCTCGTTCACGAACGGAGCTCTTAGAACACAGGGCCGCATTACTCGAGCACCTCGAGGAGCTGGGCCTTACAGTCAATTGGGCGAAAAGCTCACTGCTCCCCAGTCGGAGGATTTCCTTTCTGGGAACAGTGTTGGACTCGCTATCCATGACGGCACGCCTGTCACCAGAGCGCGGATTGAATATTCAGCACGTCGCGAAATCCTTCCGCCACGGCTCTATAGTCCCGCTCAGAAGGTTTCAGAAAATGCTGGGTCTCATGGCCTCAGCAGCCTCTGTACTCCAGTTGGGCCTGCTCCGCATGCGCCCACTGCAGCTATGGCTAAAAGCACGAGTTCCCCCCAGGGCGTGGACCGCAGGTCTGTTTCGCCTCAGGGTCGACCTTCAGTGCATTTCGGCTCTGAAACCGTGGAAAGCAACCGACTGGTATCAGTCAGGTGTGAGTCTGGGGATCCCCTCAAGTGTGAAGGTGGTGTCTACGGATGCCTCCACTTCGGGGTGGGGAGCGCTGCTCGAGGGCAGACCGCTAGCTGGCCTATGGTCAGTGCGGGAGAAGCTCCTTCACATAAACTGCTTGGAATTAATAGCAGTCGACAAAGCGCTAAGGCGCTTCTGTCCCCAGATAACAGGCCACCACGTATTGGTCCGGTCGGACAACATGTCAGTGGTGGCGTACATAAATCGCCAGGGAGGCGTCAGGTCCCGAAACCTTTACAGGCTGACGGAACGCCTCCTGGTCTGGGCTCAGCACAACCTGCTCTCGCTGAGAGCGGCGCATGTGCCTGGTCACCTAAATGTGGGACCAGACAGGCTGTCCAGAAACAACGTCCCAGCAGGAGAATGGTCTCTGCACCCGCAGACGATCCAGCTGCTGTGGGAAACGTTTGGCAAAGCGCAGGTGGACCTGTTCGCGTCCCAAGAAAACGCTCACTGCCCGAGATTCTTCTCGAAAAACCGGGACGCGCTGGCCCATGTTTGGCCCCGCCGCCCCCTTTATGCTTTTCCCCCTGTCTCACTCCTGCCTCAGGTGTTGGAGCGAATCAGGAGGGAGGGATGCCCAGTGCTACTCATAGCTCCGCTCTGGACAAACCAGTCGTGGTTCCCTGTCCTGATGCAGCTGACCAGCGCTGCTCCATGGCCTTTACCGTTGAGGAGAGACCTCCTCTCTCAGGCGGAAGGCTCGATTTGGCATCCTCGCCCGGATTTGTGGTCCCTGCACGCATGGGCCATCAACGGGTACCCGCTGACCTCCCAGAGGGAGTGTTAAACACGATCGCGCAGGCTAGAGCCCCGTCTACCAGACGGCTCTACTCCTCGAAGTGGTCTGTGTTCTCTGCTTGGTGTCAAGCGCAGGGCTTTTCACCTGTAGACTGCGGGGTTACGGAAGTGCTTTCCTTCCTTCAGGAGCTACTGGATAAGGGCAGGTCCCCTTCCATGCTCAAAGTATACGTGGCGGCCATAGCAACGTTTGCAAAACCGGTGTCTGGCCAGTCACTAGGAAAAAGCGACTTAGTCGTGCGTTTCCTTAGAGGAGCTCGGAGGCTAAACCCTCCCAGGCCCCCTTTCAGTCCCGACATGGGACCTTTCCACGGTCTTGGAGGCCATGAAAGGCGCCCCATTCGAGCCAATCCAGTCGTCAGACATGAAACACTTGTCTTTCAAGACAGCGTTTCTTATGGCTCTCGCTTCAGTGAAGCGCGTAGGGGACTTGCAAGCGCTCTCAGTAAGCGCGTCATGCATGGAGTTTGGACCTAATGACTCAAAGGTCATACTCAAACCAAAGCACGGTTATGTGCCGAAATCCCTCAACACACCGTTCAGGGCCCAGGTGATTTCCCTGTCTGCCCTTCCGGTTCTCAATGAGGAGAAGGACGCGAGTCTCCTTTGCCCTGTCAGGGCACTGAGGGCTTATGTGTCCCGCTCGTCTGGTTTCAGACAGACTGAGCAGCTTTTCGTTTCGTTTGGCGGCCGTGCTAAGGGACTTGCCGCGTCGAAACAGAGCCTATCCAGATGGATAGTTGGTGCCATAGCGCTGGCTTACACTTCTAAGGGCCTACAGTGCCCTTTGGGTGTTAGAGCGCACTCCACAAGAGGCATGGCCTCCTCGTGGGCATGGTCTAGCGGGGTTACCCTGCAAGATATTTGTATGGCCGCGGGCTGGGCCTCGCCGTCTACATTTATAAAATACTATAATCTGGAGGTCCCCGCCTTACAAGCTAAGCTTTTGGCGGTATAAAATTCAGTGCTATCTGCCCGCTGTGCGGCTCGGATACTGAGTTTGATCTGCGTATTGCTCACTGACCGGTACAGCAGCTCATTAAAAAGTTGACACACTTGTGGCCACCCAGTTCAGGCTGAATGTTCACCCTGACGGTATGGTTTATTGTCACATGATTAGCTCCTTTCGGATGCTATTTACAGGGAATGATGCTTCTAGCCTCTCTTCCCTCACTCTCTGTGAGTTTATGGTGATTATGCACTATATGCGCCCCGGGCTTCGGCCCCTGGGACTTTGGTGTTGGATCCCTACCAGCACGGCGTGTTGCATTGTGTTCCCCATAGCGTAAGATATTACGCAGTACGAGAGATACTCTCGTAAGAGAACGTACTCGGTTACTAACTGTTAGATTTTGGTGTATTTGGCCGAGCAGTGGTTTGGGTGGCTCGCCAATGTATTAGATTTCTCCAATACATAAAATAAGTAAGCTTGACCAGAGTTCTTGTGGGGAGAAGAATTTATTGAAGGTTTGTAGTGTAGCAGCCCTTCAGCATCGATGTTAGCATGTCGCCCTTCAACAATCTTAACCCAAAGTTCTGTCTGTGAGACAGAACTTTATACATGAAGACAAAGCCTATAGGCTACAAAACAATAGAAACCTGTTAGGACCTCCCACAGGAGATCGATCTAACTTGAGCAATGCTAATTTACTGTCATTCACACCAATCAGTTTCTCTGGGCCATACATCTGAATGGGCTATACATCTGAATGGGCCATTTGGCACACACACCTTTGCAGACACAAACAGAGTGGAATACATCTGATACATATTCACAATGTAAATTAATCTGTAACTGAAAATACAAAATCTATCAATCCCTCCTTTGATCATATTTGATCACATAAAAAATAAAGAACATAAAGCAAAAAGATATAATGTACACATGCTGTATACAGGTTCCTTCTTAAAATTACAGTATAAGAGTTCATGGTGAAACTTTGCATCCTCTTGAATGCTGGAATCCTCTGGAATCTTTTATTTTGGAGTTGTGATCTTTTGGAAGTGGCGGATAGTGTTGTGTTCTGTGAATGTTAAGAAGTTTTCATCTAAGTGGCCAATGCAGTGCGGTCTAAACATTGGATGCCTCTGAAACGCTGGAACACCTGCAATCACACAAAAGAAAAAAGGGGAACGTATCTTTGCCAAGGAAAATATTTTAAACGCATAGTTCATAACTGCCTGAAAAACTGTCCCTATTTAATATTGGCAGGACACTACTGTGTTTATCAGTGGCTGTATGTTTATGTCTTCGTCCTCAGGCGACAAGCTAGAGCCTAAAAACCCTAGTCCCGCCATATCTGGACTCTGATAAACACTACTGCCGTCTATCCCTCATCTCTAGGCAGATGTTTCAAATCCCAATGGCTCACGTCAGTCCACTCATCTTTTCTCTGCACCTTAACTCCTTCATCAGTTACCATGATATCCTGAAGGCTATCCCTTCTGGATTCTAATGGTGAAAATTGATTCTTGGCATTGTGTTCTACCAGGCTGAGTCTTTCGTCAGATTGGGCAAGGCTGTCAGATGTTAGATTTTCATTGGACATGGGCCAGCCTGTGACATGTTCAAAAGGGCATAGTTCAATTTCCTTGTGGTCATCCTTACTGCATTGCTTGTCATTGTGCAGTTTTGTTTTAGCTTTCATCATTGATGGCATTTGTTTTCTGGGTGCTTCATCTTGAATCAGTTTACATGGCAAAACTTGCTGAAGTTGTCTTAATGCCGCTGTATGTGCACCTCTCTCCTTTACGGCTTGTATAGCAGCACCTTCGACTAGGACATCCTCTTTGGCTTCAGTTGTTGAGACTTCTGTGTATGCTTTTATATTTGGGGTGGTGTCTTCATTTGTTCTTTTTGCATACACATGGAGTCCATCAGTTTTCGGATGAGATGTCACTAGTTGGTGCTGCAGAGAGAGGCTCTTCAGTTTCCCTGCGGCTCAACAGCTTTTAGCAGAATCTGTTTTTGTTTGGCTGTCAACTGCTGAAACCTCCTCAAAAGGTTATCCTCATCATCACTTGTGTGATGTTTTAAACTCAGCTTGCAATCACGAACCCAGTGTCCTTCTTCGTTGCAATCCCTGCATCTTCCTTGAGTTTTTGACTGTCTATTACCTTCATTTTCTTTATGCTCATTCCACATTGTCTTGTTGTGGTATGGCATGTTCTTCGATCGCAATGCTCTGATTTTGACTTCCTGTGTTCTTTCAATCTTTGCTGACCACTCAACAATCTTATGAAAAGATGTTCCAACACTGTCCCAGTCGTCATATTGGATTTTGAGTGCTTTTGAAACTTCAGGTTTCAGTCCATTTACAAAAGCAGTTTTCAGAGGCATGCTAGTGTCCTTGTCAAGATCCTCGCTGTCATTTAAACCAGCATGTTCCAACCAAGTTTTTCTGAAGCGTTCTTCGAACTCTGCAACACTTTCTCCAGTCTTCTGCATACATGAGGTAATTTTAGCCCAATTAACCTCTGCAGGTTTCAGTTCAAACAAGAATGTGCGTACAGCTTCCCATCCAGCCTCAATGTTTTCTTGAAACTCGCCTACCCTGTTTTCAACACTTTCAGTTATCCTCTTTTGTTCCTTGTCCCTCAAGTTCACATTAACAATCATCACACCATCTATTGGGTGTAAGTTGTAGATTTTCTGTAAGCGTTGAAGAAATTGCCATACTTTTCGTGGTTGTTTGTATACGTCTGGTAATTCCTTTGACCACTTGTCTACTTGCTCTGGTGAAGCTTGCTGGTATGTTTTACAGGGAACATATTTCTTAATAGTTTTTTTTACGATGCGGGTTCGTCTTTCGCCTTCCTCCTCATACTCCTCCTCATTGTCAACTTCAATTTCAGTCCTTCTGTTCTTGACAATTACAGGAGCAAGTCTGATCTTCTTGTTCTTCTTGGGGGCATGAACATGTGTCTCAGGTTCAACATCACTGTCATCAGGGCTCTCATTCAAGCTGCTGTCACTTTCTCCTAGCAGATACTGACGTTGTTGAATCTTCTTGAGGTCTTTAAATGGATAGAGTGACTCTTTCACTATCTTGCTGCTAGATTTTATGGAATTTTGTCGTCCAAAAATCAGCTTTAACAGCTTGTCATTATCATTTAAAAGTCTTTCTTTGTCCTTCTTTTCATTCTGCAATTGTTCAGCCAGTGCTCGAACCTTTGCTTTCTCTGCTTTGTACTCACGCTGTGATTTGTCAGTCTCACACTTCTGTCGATGCTGTAGAATTTGTTTTACCAAAATCACAGACAAGCCATCTCTGTTGGTGTTTGTCCTTAAGCGCTGCATCTTTCCATAAGCCCTTTTAATGTCCGGCAAAGCCCATATTCCATTCTCTGAGTGCTTGATGCCATACTTCTGGCATATGTCATCATGGCACTTCCTCAGTTCCAGCCTTTTGCCCAAATATGCATTTAGATTGTCCATCATCTGATCAATGGTAACATCTGGAGGTTCTGTTCCATGTCTTTCTGTTGTTGGCCTCGGTGCAGGGCCATTACCATTTTTTAGTGCAGACTCAGCCATGGCAAGTACAGGACAAGTGCCCTCAAAGGTGTGGAAACAAAACAAAAAGTGTTTGAGCCGTTAAAGGTGCTTATTCAGATTTAAATTCTCAGCAGTCTTTGACTGACCATTTCAGTTAAACAGACAAATCATTAGTTTACTAACTCAGCTTAGTTTTCAATCCTACATTCAAAACAAAAGAAAAACTCCTGATTGATAAGACTTGTTCAATTCTTTCTGAGTTCTAACCTGAATTGGTTTAAATTTGTCCCTTAGACATTAGACTTTCAATCGTTCTGCATCTTTCATCAGAAGGCAAATAAACGTCTAGTTTCTAACACAATTAGAATGTTTAGTTCAAAACTAAAATATTGGTTACTGAATTAGCACCCAGTCAAGAATTACCAATTCTTGCAGCAACATCAGTCCCAAACCTTATACAGTTTCTGCAATCTCTGGACGAACTGCATACTCCAGAGAAATGACCAAACTTATACTTTATTTCAAAGGCTCCTACAGTCTCATGAGAACGGACCAAACCTCTTTCTTAAATGATTCTTAGAGACTCAAGAGAACAGGGCCAAGCTATAAAACTTATTTCTATAGCTCCTACAGTTTCAGGAGAATTAACTAAATCATTTAAAAGGTTCCTACAGACTCATGAAAAAGGCCCAAGCCTAAAATTAATCTTATATTGGCTACTGAATTAGCACCCAGTCAAGAATTCCCAATCCAATTCTTGCAGCAACATCAGTCCCAAACCTTATACAGTTTCTACAATTTCTGGACGAACGGACTAAAATGTTTCTTTAACAATTCCTACAGACTCCAGAGAAAGGACCAAACCGTATACTATATTTCAATGGCTCCTACAATCCCATGAGAACGGACCAAACCTCTTTCTTAAATGATTCTTAGAGACTCAAGAGAACAGGGCCAAGCTATAAAACTTATTTCTATAGCTCCTACAGTTTCAGGAGAATTAACTAAATCATTTAAAAGGTTCCTACAGACTCATGAAAAACGCCCAAGCCTAACATTTTCAACAATACACACAGTATGTGTGACTACACTACAAATCTTTACTGGTCTACTATTATTCTTTTCAGAAGATGTTCTTTTAGAGAGCTGATAAGTTTCACTCACCAAATTAAGATTTTTGAGACCAGATCCAGTTGATTCAAATAAATTGTATCCACAGATGCAGTCTTTTGAACTTCAAGTATTCCGTTTACTTCTTGTTGTAGCTGGTGAGTTCTTGGTTTACTCCTTGTTGCAGTTGGTGAGTTCTCTTCTTGTCAGTCTCTCCTGGCTGGCTCTCGCCAAATTGTTAGATTTTGGTGTATTTGGCCGAGCAGTGGTTTGGGTGGCTCGCCAATGTATTAGATTTCTCCAATACATAAAATAAGTAAGCTTGACCAGAGTTCTTGTGGGGAGAAGAATTTATTGAAGGTTTGTAGTGTAGCAGCCCTTCAGCATCGATGTTAGCATGTCGCCCTTCAACAATCTTAACCCAAAGTTCTGTCTGTGAGACAGAACTTTATACATGAAGACAAAGCCTATAGGCTACAAAACAATAGAAACCTGTTAGGACCTCCCACAGGAGATCGATCTAACTTGAGCAATGCTAATTTACTGTCATTCACACCAATCAGTTTCTCTGGGCCATACATCTGAATGGGCTATACATCTGAATGGGCCATTTGGCACACACACCTTTGCAGACACAAACAGAGTGGAATACATCTGATACATATTCACAATGTAAATTAATCTGTAACTGAAAATACAAAATCTATCATAACGTAACCTCGGTTCTCTCTAGAGAGGGAACGAGTACTGCGTATCTTGCCGTGCTTGGAATACGCTCTGGTTCGCTTCGGCGATGAAAACCGACGTAAGAGCAGCTATCGAGCCTAGATATAGGGCGAGACCACGCCCTTTCTGGCGGGACGTGTCGATATGGGCGCGAAAGGCCCCCATTCGTCGTGACGTCACGCAGAGCCTCTCTCGATAGGCTGCTGCTATTGCCGCAGAGCAGCCAATAGGCGCGCGAGCTGTCTCGCCTAGGTCTGCTTGCTGCTGCAAAGCGTTTTACATTAATAAAAAATTAAGGATAATTTTTGGCTTCAATATCTCGTGGAAAAGAGTTTTCCCCATAGCGTAAGATATTACGCAGTACTCGTTCCCTCTCTAGAGAGAACCGAGGTTACGTTAGTAACCGAGTACGTTTCTATGCAATGTTCTACACTAGTATTAATATCAATTAAATTGGTGCAGTAGAGACTGTGATTTGGATTTTTGGTTACTAGTCAAACGGTATTTAACATCTTGGAGATGTTATCCGACAGAAGATCTGCCCCTATTCTACTTGGGTGTAAGCCATCAGCGCGGAAGAGCCTCGGTCGCTCCCAAAACAGATTCCAATTATTTACAAAGAGCAGTTTCTGCTCATTGCACCATGACAATAACCATTCATTAAGCGCGAGTACGGTCTAAATCCGGACTGAAAATCCTCGCAGATATTATTTCTTTCTAAAAAGGAACACAGTTGTGATGATACTGCTTTTTCTAGTATCTTTGACAGAAAAGGCAGATTCGAGATTGGCCTGTAATTTACTAATTCTGTAGGATCAAGTTGCGGTTTTTTAACAAGCGGTTTAATCATAGCCAACTTAAAGGTTTTTGGTACGTATCCTAGAGACAAAGATGAATTAATGATATTTAGAAGAGGATCTATGACCTCTGGAACCATCTCTTTTAGTAGCTTAGTCGGTATAGGGTCTAACATACAAGTTGTCGATTTAGATGAATTAACAAGTTTGCAAAATTCGTCCTCTCCTATCAGGGGCGGAGTGGGACCAAAAAATCTACCGGGAAATTTCGTAGACCACCGGCCCTCATCGCCGGCAGGGCCGGATTAAGAGTTCAGATGTCTTGTAGGCCCCCTCTTAGGCAGGCTAAATGTATATTTTGAACAAGGACATTTTAATATGCCATTTACAGTTTTACTGACTTAAAAGGAACTTTGTCATACTATGCTGGAGTAAAGTTCATAAATGGTCGTTCTTTCACATAGGATTTTGTAAAATTATGTTGGGTGGACCTCTGTGCCTCTAGGGGGGTTCGGGGGCATGCTCCCCCACAAGAAAATTTTGTACATTTTAAGGTTAAATGCATCAATCTGGTGCTCTTTAAGAGATCAAAATTAAGAGCTTCAACCCATGAACTTGAACAAAGAAAAAGCATTGCTTTGTACCAGGACAATAAAGATGGCTCAAACATCTTTTTAGTTATGAGAGTCTCAGTCTACATTACATTATCAATGGTGTTTTAGGGTACCAAACAATTATTATAATAATGTAATAATGATTTATTAATTATTTTTTAAATATAATAAAAAAAATCTATAATAAATCTATATCGCCTATAAATGTACTGTAATGAAAATGAATATTTCAAAAGTATATTTTAGCCTACATTACACTATAGTATAGGAAAACTAAAATACTTTTGTCCTAATTTCTTCACTTGCAAGAAATAAACCCTTGAGCTTTTATTTTGGAGAAAACACCAGATCACCATGCTGATCGCGTGAGCAAAGAGCGCACTTTTCTTTCAATCACGCAGCACAAACAGAATGCCTATAATTAAAGTCTTGTGCTGTTTTATAAAGGCACAAAGCCATATCATGGTTTCGATTTTAGTTCTTTGGCAAAATATAACACTAGAGACCTTTATGGTATAGGCGGTACATTTTACATCTCATATGTGTTGGGAAAAGGGAGAAGAGAGTTCGGCAAAAGGCGGATTCGAACTCGGGTCGAACGCGTCAAAAGCTGCATTCAAATACCTTACACCCTACGACCTACGCCACTGTAGCTATTTCGTAACGGGCGTCTTTTTGCTAAAAAGACAGGCACTTAGTGCAAATATACGCTCCGTTATCGAAAATGTAAAAAAAAAAAAAAGTGCGCATAGCGAACTTGCAATGTATAACTATTATCAGACCGGCCCTCGCGGCCTCAAAACACTACCGGCCCACCGGGGAAACTCCCGACTCTCCCGATTGCCACTCCGCCCCTGTCTCCTATAGCAACAAATGAATCAAAATGTTCATCACGGAGACTACACTGCACTCCCTGATGCGATACTGTAGTAGACGGTTGCATAGTTATAATTTTGTCCCTGATATTATCGATCTTATAAGTGAAGAATTTTATAAAGTCATTACTGCTGTGTTTCTTGGAAACATCTGGGCTTGAAGCTTTCTTTTTCATTAGTTTAGTCACTTGTTCAAATAAATACCTAGGATTATGTTTATTTTCTTCTAATAGGGTTGAAAAATAAGCAGATCTAGCATCTTTTAAGGCCTCTTTGTAAGAAATCGAGCTCTCCTTCCATGAAATCCGAAATACCTCTAGTTTTGTTTTCTTCCAGTTGCGCTCCATTTTTCTGGCTGCTCTCTTAAGGGCCCGGGTGTGCTCGTTGTACCACGGCGTTGGACTATTTTCTTTAATCTTCTTTAAGCGCAACGGAGCAACTGTGTCTAAAGTGCTGGAAAAGAGAGAGTTAAACTTTTCTGTTGCAATATCAAGTTATTCTAAGCTATCCGGGATGCTGAGATGATGAAACTGATTAGGAAGATTATTAATAAAGCAATCTTTAGTGGCAGAAGTGATAGGTCTAACATATTTATAACACGGAGTCGGCTTTGCAGCCTTGGCTAAATGTAATTTACACGAGACTAGATAATGATCGGAGATGTCGTCGCTCTGCTGCAGAATTTCAACGCCATCAACATCTATTCCATGTGATAATATTAGATCTAGAGTATGATTACGACAATGAGTAGGTCCTAACACGTGTTGTCTCACTCCAATTGAGTTTATAATGTCTTTAAATGCCAATCCCAATGCATCTTTTTCATTATCTACATGTATATTAAAATCACCAACAATTCGGACTTTATCTGCAGCCAATACTAATTCTGATAGAAAGTCAGCAAATTCTTTGATAAAGTCTTTATGGTGCCCAGGTGGCCTGTATACAGTAGCCAGCAGAATTCTCAAACGTGATTTATTGTTTACACTATACATTTTTACATTAAGCACCAACACTTCAAAAGAAGTATATTTAAAACTAGATTTCTTAGGGGTTTTGAGAATATTACTATAAATTACAGCAACACCTCCTCCTTTGCCTTTCGGACGAGGCTCATGTTTATAACAATAATCTTGCGGGGTGGACTCATTTAAAGTAATGTAATCGTTTGGTTTTAGCCAGGTTTCTGTCAAACACAGCACATCTAGGTTATAATCAGTAATCTTATCATTAACTATGAGCGATTTTGAATTAAGGGATCGAATATTCAACAATCCAAGCTTTATCGTTTGCTCATCTGTATTATATCTGTTTTTTTTTATTTGTTGAGCATCAATTAGATTTTTAACCTTAGAAAGGTTTGATAGTTTTTTGGATTTCCAAATTCGGGGAACAGACACAGTCTCTATATGATGATATCTAGGTGAAAGAGTCTCTATGTGATGGAATTTATCTGACCTTGGTGACGCGAGGCCGCTAGCAGACGGTCGGTTTAGCCAGTTTGTCTGCTTCCTGACCTGAGCCCCAGATTGTCATGTTTTATCTCTAAGACTATGAGCCAAATTACTAGAGAGAAGAGCAGCACCATCCCAGGTGGGATGAATACCATCTCTTTTCAACAGGTCAGGTCTGCCCCAAAAACTTTTCCAATTGTCTATGAATTCTATATTATTTTGCGGACACCAATTAGACAACCAACCATTGAGTGAACACAATCTACTAACTATCTCATCACTCCTTCGAACAGGAAGGGGGCCAGAGCAAATTACAGTGCCTGACATCGTACTTGCGAGTTCAAACACCTCTTTAATATTAATTTTGGTGATCTCCGACTGGCGAAGTCGAACATCATTAGTGCCGACGTGAATAACAATCTTAGAGAATTTACGATTAGCATTAGCCAGCACTTTTAAATTTGCTTTGATGTCAGGCGCTCTGGCTCCCGGCAAACATGTGACTATGGTGGCTGGTGTCTCTATTTTCACGTTCCGTGTAATAGAATCGCCAATTACCAGGGCACAATCAACATAATTCTCAGTGGGTGTTTCACTGAGTGGGGCAAATCGATTTGTTATGGTAATCGGAAAAGAAGAATGGTTTTTTGATCCGCGACTAGAGCGATCTCTCACAGTCACCCATCTGCCTGGCTGCACAGGCAATAACTCAGCCGGAACCGAATCATGTAAATGGTTCACTATGCTAGGCGCATCCAAAGTAGTATCTAAGGCTCGAGCACACTTACTATCCTCAATTAAAGTTTGGATGCGTGTCTCTAATTATGAAATCTTCTCCGTCAGCCTGACTGTCTCCTTGCATTTATCACATATAAACCCTATGCCGACGGGGAAGGCTATAGTAAACATATGGCATGAGGTGCAGGTGACAATAACAGGACAAGACATTACTCACCGTGTTTGTTGACTGATTCTTACTCACCTGGGCTTTTAATGAACTCAGATGTGCGGGCGCGCACAAGAAAATAAATAAATAACTGAGCGCACGGGTGGCGCGTTAGCACTAAACGACTAGCGAGATCCTAAAGTGTTGTGCTAACAATAACGGAAGCTAGCGATGTTAGGTTAATCTGAGATGTTAGGTAAACTGTAATTAGTAGTATAAACAACTAGAAATGATGGTTCAAAACAGAAAGAAATGCGAGGCTTAGACGGAGCTTACAGCCTCGGAGCAAACACACTCACACACAGCAGGCAGCGAGGCAGACAGGAGCAATCGATCTTATCGATCTAAATTGGAAATTTAGCGTTTCCAATTAACCTATATTGTTATATTGAAGTGTTTTTGGATTGTGAGGGAAACCCATGCTGAGCAGGGAGAACATGCAAAATCCTGAGAGGTCTCCTGGCTCAGTCGGGGCTCGAACCGGGGACCTTGGCAATGCTACCCACTAAGCCACCGGTGCCAATGAATTTAATTTGTGACAAAATGCTCAAAAATAATGTTGCTTCAGCTATTTTCACAAAGCAATTTGAACAAGATTTTTTTCTTTGCAAACATACCTTGACCAATCGTTTTTTGTAGTTTTTTTTCAATATTATTGTGATCAATAATGTTTTGCATTTACCAAGGGTCCTTTTCATTCAGGAACAATAATCCAAAAGGTGATGACACTGATCCTCAGAAGAGAAGACTACAGGAAAGAGATATGAGACAGAGGTAAGAGATATGAGTCTGCATAACAAATAAAAGTTAAGATTCAAAGATGTTAAGTATTTGAGTGATTGTACTTTATTACTTAACTCTTTCCATCCCAACGTTTTTTTTTTTTTTTTTTTTTTTTTTTTACGTTTCCAGCCACTGCCCGCATTTTTCATAATTTTCACAAAATGTTCATGGCCCCCAGAATATTTTGATGTATAAATATCTAAACATACAATATAACAAAATAGGGGTGTAACGGTACATGTATTCGTATTGAACCGTTTCGGTACGAGGCTTCCGGTTCGGTACGCATACAAACCGAACGATTCCTTGGACCATTTTTCCTGCCGACAAAATCCGCGCTGGCGCGAGCGCAACCACCACAACATTGCGCAACATCACATGGCAAACGTAATGAAAGCGGAACGAAACTGCACTACTCATTATATTGTGCATCACGGACCGTTTATCAGTTCGGACCAGTAACATAGATCTGTGCAGCGCCAAAGCCCGTCTGGCAGCGCGAGCATAGACGGAGTGCGAGCCGACCTCGATCAAGCGACACTGTTACTACACAGCCCTAAGAGATCCAGTAAAGAAAGCATTTGAATTCGCCACTGAAGTAATAACATCGCTGCGAGATCTAGTGAGAAGCGTTCACATGTCTCTGTTATTAATCGTAGATCTCTATTAGATCAAACAGCGCTGACGTGAAAACCAGGAGAAACATTGTGCCGTGAATGATCTAGTAATAACATTAGGCTTTAAGTCCACAGATCAGCAACATTCACCATAGTAACACTAATTGTAACCAGTTTGGCTGGAATAGTGAAATGCTTTCAAGTACTTCACACATCTTTTTCCAGCACTTCAAAACTCAAATATTATATAAATATTATATAAATAAATATTATTTAAATGTAATTTTTAATGTGATGACCAAAACATTATTTATTCATCCTTCAAAAATTACCCCCATTTAAACCTGAGTTTCAAGATGTAGGAAAACTCACACTTATATAAAAAAAAAAAATTCTTTTAATAAATAGGAAATTTCTCTGGCATTTCTTTCTTTTTGCTGTATCGAAAACGTACCGAACCGTGACTTTAAAACCGAGGTACGTACCGAACCGTGATTTTTGTGTACCGTTACACCCTATAACAAAATAAAGAACATGGCTCTGCTTTTAAAAAATATATAAAACTAAACAAAACAACAACAACAAAAATTTATATCTTAATGCATTCTTTTTTTATCAACACTTGAATGTGGATAAGTTTTATAAAAAAGCAATATTTTGAGCAAAAAGCGGAGAAAAATCAAATTTTTGTCAAAGACTACATCCAGATCAGATTCAGAACGATGATCACAACATAGATGGAGTAGATAGTCTATCAACACCCCCTAAGGTTGCACAGCCCTATACCTCATCCTGGGTCAACATTTAATTTGATAACATTTGGCATTTTTGATTTATATGCTGTTTAATGTTGATGGTCACATTATTTAACATATACATCTGCTTACATATGCTATTCCATTTTTTTTTTTTTTTGCTTCTTTTTCTCCTGTGTTTTGATCCAGAGATTCTGCTCTTTCAGAAGTTGTGTCATAGTGCCCCTACCATAGAAAATCTAAAAACTTTTTACTCAAATCATTCCAAGAAAAAAAAAAGTCTACTTTTTACTCTATCTTACAATTTCATGTAGGCATTGAAAGTACAAAATGTATATTTCTGTTACGAACTGTTCCGAGACTTGGGTTGCAGATCCAAATTCAGCTTTATTGGTACAAGCCAGATTCGTAATCCATATAACAAGCAAAGGTTCAAACACACAGAATGCATTCTGCGGTTCATCCCGCAGCGCCAGTTCTGCTTACCAAAAGCGGCCCACTGGGCTTCTCGCATTGCACAAAAATCCAAATAAACAACAGAGCAGAAAGTACAGGCAAAAGGGGTAATTCAGATTAACGGGCAGATAATCCAAGAAAAAACAAGACACAGGAAACTACTTGGTTACTCATGTAACCTCAGTTCCCTGAGTTAGGGAACGAAGTATTGCGTAGCTATACGCAGTGGGAAAACTCCTTTTCCTCGGTTTTACTGAACCTTATGTAAAACGCATTTGCAGCTGCACAGCTGACGCCCTGAGCGTCTTGCTCGCTCACAGGCTGTGCTGCAGCAACTGCATATCCAATGGCGAGGACGACTCTGACGCGCGACCAATGGGGTCACTCCACGTCAGAGCCCGTCATAGGGGCGAGCCCTAGGCTATATAAGCCCCTGAACTCGCCAAAATAGCAGGTTTATACGACTGAAGCGACAAACCCCAGTTAAAATAGTGCGGCCGGCTACGCAATACTTCGTTCCCTAACTCAGGGAACTGAGGTTACATGAGTAACCAAGTAGTTCCCTTTCGAACGGTCACTTTGTATTGCGTAGCTATACGCAGTGGGAACGCTATGCAAAACGCCGCACTGAATAACTGGTTGCCACTGCAACTCAGGAACCCCTGAGCAAACAGAACAAGCCATAAACCATATATATGCATACACTAAACCCGACACCGTCGGATTTAGATGAATACATCAGTAATTCCTGACAGGGTCAAGAACATGAACATCACCAGCCTTAGCGGGTTTATAACATGAAAATTTTGTAACCGGCAAGAAGCGGGTTATATACATACATATAGAGAATGTGATTATGCACAGTAACAAGTAATGACAAGGCCAGACACTGTCGGGGCCATAATCATACCGAAAGCACCCCTGCCTGAAGGGAGGATACTTCCAAATTATAGAATTTCATAAATGTGGACGGCGAGGCCCAGCCGGCCGCCTCACAGATATCATGAATGGGAAAACCCGATGACCACGCCCACGACGAGGCCATGCCTCTGGTCGAATGGGCTTTGACACCTAAAGGGCAACTTTGGCCCGCTGCGGCGTAAGCCACAGAAATGGCCTCTACTATCCATCTAGACAGCCTCTGCTTAGTGACAGGGTCCCCTTTGGACCGACCACCAAAGCAGACAAAAAGCTGTTCTGACTGTCTAAACGACGCAGAACGCTCCAGATAGATTCTCAGCGCCCTAACAGGGCAGAGAAAATTAACCTCCCCATCCTCTGTGGAAGGGGGAAGGGCTAACAATGTCACCACCTGCGCTCTGAACGGCGTTGAGAGCACTTTGGGTACATAACCATGCCTGGGCTTGAGAATGACCCTGGAATCACCGGGACCAAACTCCAGACATGCCGGGCTCACCGAAAGAGCCTGCAGATCTCCCACTCGCTTGATAGATGCCAATGCCAACAGGAGGGCCGTCTTTAGCGAGAGAAGTTTAAGATCAACCGACTGTAGCGGTTCGAAGGGCGGACCCCTTAGAGCCCCTAGGACCGTAGATAGGTCCCAGGATGGCACAGAAGGAGGTCTGGAGGGGTTAATCCTCCTAGCACCTTTTAAAAATTTCACAACCAGGTCATTCCTTCCCAGTGACTGACCGGCTACCAGAACATGGTGAGCTGCAACAGCGGCCACATACACCTTGAGCGTGGACGGGGAGCGACCCGCGTCCAACAGCTCCTGTAGGAATGAGAGAACCACTGATATGTCACATGACTCTGGATTCAGACGGTTTTTCGAGCACCAGCCGGAAAAAAACCGCCCACTTTGAAGCATAAAGGCGCCGAGTTGACGGGGCCCTAGCCTCAGATATAGTGTTCAACACTTTCACAGGAAGGCCCCCGGATACCGGTTCAAGGGCCACACATGAAGGGCCCACAGGTCGGGTCGCGGATGCCACAACGACCCCTTCGCCTGTGTGAGGAGGTCTTTCCTCATGGGGACAGGCCATGGAGCTGTGTCCGAAATCTGAACCAGCTCCGGAAACCACGGCTTGGACCTCCAGAGAGGGGCCACCAGAAGGACCGGGCACCCGGTCTCCCTGACCCGTTTGCTGACTTGCGGAATCATCGAGACAGGGGGAAAAGCATATAGGGGACAGTTGGGCCACGCGTGGGCCAACGCGTCCCTGTCCTTCGAGAAGAACAGATTGCAATGGGTGTTGTCTTTCGAGGCGAACAGGTCGATTTCGGCCCTGCCAAACACCTCTCATATCAGACTGACCGTCTGCGGGTTCAGGGTCCACTCGCCTAGGGGAGTGTTGCCCCGTGAGAGCATATCCGCGCCCAAATTCTGGACGCCCGGGATATGCGCAGCCCTCAGAGAGCTCAGATTGCTCTGCGCCCACAAGAGGAGATCTCTCGCCATAGCATGCAGGCCACCTGACCTGACGCCCCCTTGGCGATTTATATAGGCCACCACTGACATGTTGTCCGTACGGACTAAGACGTGATGCCCTTGAGGCTTGACAGAAAAGCATTCAGGGCCAGACCAACTGCTTTCATTTCCAGACAGTTGATGTGTAAGCTCTGCTCCGTGCTCGACCAGAGGCCGGAGGCAGGCGTGCCCTCGTGTAATGCCCCCCAACCCAGGTTGGATGCATCTGTAAAAACCACTTTCCTTCTGGAAATGGTCCCCATTATCACACCGTCTTGGTACCAGTCCCGCGCCCGCCAGGGAACCAGGGTCCTTAAACAACCGTGATTCACTCTGATGCGCAAGCTGCCTGACTGCCATGCATATGTTGGCACCCGGCGTTTCAGCCAGTGCTGCAGTGGACGCATGCGCAGCAATCCCATGCGAAGCACCGGTGATGCTGCTGCCATGAGACCCAGTAGCTTCTGAAATTTCTTCAGAGGCGCGCGCTCCCGCTCTCTGAACGAGGATGCGAGCGCTCGCACTGCGAGCGCGCGCTCCGGTGTGAGCCGCGCTCTCATTGTCATTGAGTCTAAAACCATGCCCAGAAAGATCACATTCTGACAGGGGGATAGTTTGCTCTTTGAAACATTGATCGTGAGACCCAAGCATTTCAAATGGCCGAGAATCAGATCTCTGTGAACTATCAGTTCGCTTCTCGACTGTGCTAGCACCAGCCAGTCGTCGAGGTAATTCAACACGCGCACTCCTCTCTGTCTCAGGGGAGAGAGCGCCGCATCCACACACTTTGTGAACGTGCGGGGTGCCAGAGACAAACCGAACGGCAGAACCGTGTACTGATAAGCCTGACCCTCGAAGGCGAATCTCAAGAATGGCCTGTGGCGAGGGTTTATTTGAATATGAAAGTAAGCGTCTTTCAGATCCATTGTAACAAACCAATCCCCCGGGCGAATTTGCGCGAGGATCTGTTTTGTAGTCAACATTTTGAAGGGACGGCGCATGAGCGCCTGGTTCAAATGTCTCAAATCTAGTATGGGTCTGAGACCGCCGTCTTTTTTCGGAACCAGAAAATAACGGCTGTAAAAACCCGCTTGCATCAGCGCAGGAGGGATTAACTCTATCGCCCCTTTTGCTAATAATTTCTGCACTTCGGTGCGAAGCACGTGACCCACGTCGCTTCTCACCGAGGTCTCGATGACCGCCTGAAACTTCGGGGGTCTGCGAGCAAACTGGAGCGAGTAGCCTCGCTTTATAATGTTTATGACCCAACTCGACACACCGGGGATAGATTGCCAGGCTAGAACCCGTGTGGCTAGGGATTGACACACTGGAAGGGGGGAGCCACCTAACACAGGGGGATCTGAAACCCTTATAATGTGATTTGTGCATACATCGAGTGCTTGACTGACTGTACAGGCATTTGCGTGTGGGGAAGTCAGTGTTATCACAGGGGAGGGGCCACCTATCTGAGGGGGACTGTGAACCCATGCATTGTTCTTGTGAAACATACTCTTTTTGTGATTTATTTGGGTCGCCGTGAAAACGGCGTTTGGTTGTAAAGACACACTTACTGCGGGCCTGTGTACAGAAATAAAATCCCCATCCACCTGAACTGAACAGGGGGTTGTGGGAAGTCTCGTTGGCTTTTTCGAGGGTGGTCCGGCTAGCGCTCTTTGTGCCTCTCTTTGTGCCGCCTGCTAGGACGACTTCGGCGGTGCTGCCTCGGGCGCAGCGCTGGGCCGCGGGCCTTGGCGCCGGGGCATCGGGAAGCGCTTCGCGGCTCTTGTCGGGCGCTGGGCATCAGCCGCAGGGCAGGGCTGAGAGGCCTGCTGCTTCGGTTTCGCTGGCTGAGGCGTAAATGAAGCGGGTTTGGGTTTGCTCGACGCAGAGCTAGAGCGTTTAGGCAGGAAGTGTCGCATGGCCTGGGACGCCTTCTGCGCCTCGGTGTAACGCTCCGCGAACCCCTTCACCGCTGGGCCGAAGAGACTGGTGCTGGTAACCGGAGCGTCGAGGAACTTGGACTTCTCAGAATCCTTGATGTCGGTGAGGTTCAGCCAGAGATGGCGTTCAGCTACGACCAAGCTCCCCATGTTCCTCCCGATCGCCTGCGCTGTAGCCTTGGTAGCCCTCAGGGCCAGGTCCATCGCGCTGCGGAGGTCCCGAAAGGCCTCCGGATCCGGGCCCGCCTCGTCCATCGAGCGGAGGAGTTTGGCCTGGTAGACCTGCAGCACGGCCATCGTGTGCAAGGCTGAAGCAGCCTGCCCGGAAGCGGAATACGCGCGTCCGAGGAGGGCCGACGTGTTTCTGCACGGCTTGTTGGGGTGCACGGCTCTGGTCCGCCAGCTAGCGGCCGTGTTTGGGCATAGATGAGCGGCTACGGCCTCGTCGAGAGGCGGCTACGGCCTCGTCGAGAGGCGGCAACGCCTCGTAGCCCTTCTCCGCCGCACCGTCCACCGAGGAGAGAGTCGCGGAAACTGCGGCGCCTCGTGTGGAATAGGGAGTGCGCCATGACTTGGTAAGCTCCTCGTGAACCTCAGGGAAGAACGGCGCTAGTTTATGACGAGGGGCCTGTTGGTTTCCTGGCAAAAACCATCCATCCAGCCGACTCCGAGGAGGCTCGGCGGGCGCGGCCCACTCGAGCTCGAGGTCCGCGACTGCCTGAGTCAGGATCCGAAACATCTCCGCGTCGGAGTTAGTCCTGGTAGCAGGCGCGCTGGATGCTGACTGAGAAGCAGTGACAGGGTCAAGCGAGCCCGGCCACTCGTCCTCAGAAGCATCGATGGACAGGGTGTCATGATCGCTAGGCCCGCCGAAGGAGACGAGGCCCGCCACGTGGGGGGGGCGCTGATCTCCTTCAAACCAGACCGGAGACAACCGGGCGGGAGAAGGCGAGGCACGCGGGGACGTGGCCGGCGTGCGATCGCTTAGCTCCATGCTCTCGGGCTGTCGTTGACTGCGGCGCTTCTTCCTCCTAGGTTGAGGAAGAGTCGATGGAGGAGGCGCGGGCGAAGCGGCGTCCTCGTCCCTGGCAAGAGCCAGTCGTGTCCGCAGCGATGAAATGGGCATGCTCTCACAGGCCGCACATCCGCCGGAGGAGAAGGCCTTCTCCGCGTGGTCGAGTCCCAGGCATGATATACATCTCGCGTGGTGATCGGCCTCGTGCAGATGGCGCCGCGCACGTGGTGCAGCGAGACATAGTTCGGAGAATAAGGATTTCGCCGGATAGCCACAGGTGAGACGGCGTCAGGGGACAAACGGCTGAGAGACGTAATACGCTGAAATAATGCTCGCTCAGGCTGAAGGGCTTGTTCGACGGCGAAGGCTCAGTGAAAACAGTCAGAGACGTATAGTTTGTCGCTGAAGGAGTAAAATCTGCTATTTTGGCGAGTTCAGGGGCTTATATAGCCTAGGGCTCGCCCCATGACGGGCTCTGACGTGGAGTGACCCCATTGGTCGCGCGTCAGAGTCGTCCTCGCCATTGGATATGCAGTTGCTGCAGCACAGCCTGTGAGCGAGCAAGACGCTCAGGGCGTCAGCTGTGCAGCTGCAAATGCGTTTTACATAAGGTTCAGTAAAACCGAGGAAAAGGAGTTTTCCCACTGCGTATAGCTACGCAATACGAAGTGACCGTTCGAAAGGGAACCAGGATATCGCTCAAAATTGCAGTGTAACACAAATTCAAAACTTCGCAATAACTGGGTGAAAATACAGGGCTTAAATAGGCTGAGTTTAACAAGATAATGGGGCACAGCTGACGTAATCGCAACATAATGAGTCCAGGCATTGAGTTATGGTAAATTAAGTTCATGATCTGAGATCAATGACTAGGGAGGACTCCAGCTGGTGGATGCGTCCATGGCCGCTGGAGAATCTATCGTGATGTCCATGACGGCTGGAGACTCTGGTGTGGCCATGACGTGAAGAGGCTCTGGTGTGGCTCCCATGTTGTGAAGAGGCCTGGACCTGGGACCACCGAACTGGGTAGCGCTGAAAGGACTGAACTTGGGAGCGCTGGAATATGTGATGGGCCAAAAAAAATTGTTTTAGGGAGAGCTACCTCCTCTATCTCCCACACAGTGAAACAATTCATGACTCCCAGTCACTGTGTAATACGGTTTCAAAACTAAAAACCTCAACTTCTAGAGTTGATCCGATACCATCTTGTCTTTTTAAATCATGTTTTGATTCCCTCTCTCCTGTGGTTTTGAGAATTATCAATAACTCTCTGTGCACTGGAGTTGTGCCAGCAGCACTTAAAATTGCTGCGGTCACCCCTGTACCAAAAACTAACAAAATGGACTTTGATAATCTGAATAATTTTCGTCCCATCTCTAATCTTCCATTCCTCGCCAAAATTTTAGAACAAACAGTGGCTTCTCAACTACTTTTTCATCTCTCCTCTAATGATCTTTTTGAGCCACTTCAATCTGGATTTCGGAAACTGCACAGCACTGAGACAGCACTGGTCAAAGTGACTAATGATTTGTTAATGGCTTCTGATTCGGGCTGTCTATCTATACTGATTCTTCTTGATCTTAGTGCCGCTTTTGACACTATAGATCACTCTATTTTAATCAACCGCTTAGAGACCATCTTTGGAGTTTCTGATTCTGCATTAGAGTGGTTTAAGTCCTACCTCTCTGGTCGCAAGCAGTTTGTTGTGATGGGTGATTGCAAGTCTCAGGCCGGTGTGGTGCACTCTGGGGTTCCCCAGGGATCAGTTTTGGGCCCGTTACTTTTTAGTATTTACATTTTTCCACTTGGCCAACTTTTAAGAACACTTGGTCTTAACTTTCACTTTTATGCCGATGACACTCAAATCTATATACATTCAAAACCTGATGCCAATATGCCTGTGTCTTTTCTCTCTCAATGTTTTACTGAGATTAAGAAATGGATGTCTGAAAATTTTCTCTGTCTAAACAGTGATAAGACAGAAGTGATGCTTATTGGTTCACCTCATTAGTTGCGTAAAGCAGAGTCCATAAACTTAAGTGTGGATGGCTCTGCTTTGAAATTGCAAACTAAAATAAAAAATATGGGGGTGATATTTGACGCCAATTTAACATTTGACCATCATGTTCGTAACACAGTTAAAACATCATTTTTTCATCTCGGAAACATTGCCAAATTAGCTCTATGTTGACCTTCTCTGTGGCTGAAAAGTTAATCAACACTTTTGTTTTTTCACGTATTGATTATTGTAATGCTTTGCTGGCTGGGGTTTCAAAAGCTACCCTAAGTAAATTACAGTTGGTACAAAATTCGGCTGCTAGGGTTCTGACTGGGACCGGTGCAAGGGAGCACATCACACCTATCCTGGAAAAATTGCACTGGCTTCCTGTTAGTTTTCGTATTGATTTTAAAATTCTCATGCTCACCTATAAGGCCTTGAATAACTTGGCCCCTCAATATTTATGTGAGCTCTTAACCCCCTACACTCCTACACGTGCTTTACGATCTTCTGAAGCTGGTCTTTTAACTGTCCAAACAACACGGCTAAAAACTATGGGTGATCAGGCTTTTTCTTCTTTGGCTCCTAAATTGTGGAATTCCCTGCCCTCAGAGATTAGGAATGCAGAATCCCTTATAGTTTTTAAATCGTCCCTTAAAACTTACTTTTTTAGGGCGGCTTTTATGTGATTCGTGTGATTACTGTGTTTGTCATTATATTGGCCTTCTATTTTTATTGCTTGTTTAGTTTTTTACTGCTTAGACTGTTGTGCATCTTTCTAATTTCATTATTTTTATGTAAAGTGCTTTTAGATGCTACTTTTAAAGGCACTATATAAAATAAAGTTTTATTATTATTATTATTATTATTATTAACCCAGTTAACTGGGGGGCATAGTCCAGGAACTCTATATCCTCTATGACCATCATGGATCAGCATAGATTGTAATGGGTTGAGTCCATAGCAGAAAAAAATCAATGAGAGAAAGTCTGGGAGGTGAAATTAGTAATGTCCAGAAAGTCCTGGATGTGGTCCTCGAGTGAGCAAGTTTGTGTAGGCCTACTTAATAACCAAAAATGAACTATCACTGAACTTAGTTAAGCTGGACTATGATGCTATTTTCTTCTAGAAACAAACTTTGTTGCATTATTTTCCTGTTATCACTGTCCATGGCGCCCAGCTAGGGCACTGTTCAAAATCCTGCCATGCCATTTACATAGTTTTATACTAAATTTACATTATATTTGTCTCAAATCGTCATTAATATACATACTGACTTCACCCTGTGCTGCAAAATACATTTAGTTTTACATTCATTTAAAGAAATCAGCTGATGTTATCGATTTTTAGGTGAGATTCTCAATTAATTCAGTGATGTAAAGTGTTCTGACTGCAGACTTAGCAACAATTGTATTAAATTGTACGATTGTATTTTTAAATTGATTGTATTTAATTTGGCGTTAGTCCGCAGCGCTCAGCTACGTCTCAGAACGCTGTTAGAATTCTTGCCGTGCCGCAGAGTGCCATTTACATAGTTTTATACAAAATTGACATTATATTTGTTTCAAATCGTTGTTAATGTACATACTGACTTCACCTTGTGCTGCAAGATACATTTAGTTTTACATTCATTTACAGAAATCAGCTGATGTTATCTGATTTTCAGGTGAAATTCTTAATTATTCAGTTTATGTAAAGTGTTCAGACTGCAGACTTAGCAACAATTGTATTTAATTTAGTACAATCATAACATAGTACAGACATTATCTTAATTTCATAATGTCCTTAAAAATAACAATATTGCTGGCCATAAACTGAGAATGTGCATGTCCGTTGTGATACCTCAAGTTAAATTTACTCAAATTAACTTTACACCACTGGTGATAAATGATGGAGAAACTATGTAGCCAATCCTAACAATACCTCATGTTTAGTTTGTTTATTGTGTTACAGAGCCTTGCCCGCAGCTGACCTCTCATTTACCTCTATTCCTTTAACTGGAGATAAACAGACTGATGCCGAGATACAGGCTTTCATCAGAGCCAGACACAACCTGCTCAACAGTACAGGTATTATTCATTCATTCATAAACACACACACAAACATATACCTAAGGAAACATTTTAAATATTAAAGTAACACCAAGTAACTTTTCCTCTTCGGTCGCCCTACTGGTTGGAAACGATATTGTCCATTGCCGCTGTCGTAAATAATTTAGCCTACCGTCGCACGCACGCTCGCTGTTTATCCAGCACCGGCTTTAGAATGAACGATGTCCACAGACAAGGTAGAGTATGTTACATGATTTCATGAAAGGATGATGTATTGCAACATCAGAAACGAAGAAAAACGAAATAATGACTATTGTAGCGCTTGACGTAAAGCAGTCGAATTTTGTAGTTCTTTTTGTGCACGGGTCCCTACCCGAAACCCAAAGTTACATAGTGCCAGTAAAAGCGATACAGACTAGAGCCCTGCACGGGCCTCAAATCTAGGCCCTAGCCCGGCCCTGGCCCGAGACGCTCAGGCCCTAGCCCGGCCCGTGTCCGACAGCTCATCAGAATGATCAGCCCGAGTCCGACCCGAGCCCGTAAAAAAAAAAAGATACACAGCCTGCCCTATGTTGCAGTCATTAAAACAGATATGTTTTGTTCTCAATGGCAAAGAATTTACCAGTAAGTTTATTTTCATTTCTTTATAAAGTTAATTAAGACAAATGTTTTATTTGTATTTTTATGACGACCAAGCAGCAGACAGCGAGTTAAACATGTTTGATCCATTTATAGCCTCTCAAATAAACACTTTACTTGGCTACAATAAAATTCATAGATATAAAACAACTTAAGCATATCAACAGACAGTTAACGTTAGTTTAAACGTTTGTTTCAACGTTTATTGTCATTTTTGAAAAGCTGAGGCAAACTGCTCTGCTGCTCAGTCACAACAGCGCTCGCAAACTAAATGAGTTTACAATAAAATACAATACAGAGAATACAATCTAAACAAATCAAATAAATTACATTAAAAACAAACATGCAGGTTATCTTACCTCAAAAACCAAGTCTTCACTACAGAACATGGCCATTCTTAATTCCAATAGTTTCCAACAGACTCGTGAAAATAAAGTCCAATAAGACAAAAAACATAACATGACTCCTAACATGGCTAAGAACAGTCTCAGAGCATCATGAAGAAAAAGCACAGCATCCACAGTGGAAGGTTTTAATCCAGTCATAATTTTTCCAGCTGCGCTGAAGTCACGCTCGCTACCTACCATAGCGGGACACTAAAACACAGAACGAGCCGGTCACACGAATCTCAGATCGCGCCGCCGGGATAGTGTGTGCGTGTGCGTGAGCAGACTGTCATGTGTCAGTCATATGACAGTGTGATATAAAACGTCTTTCTATGTTTGCTTTTTAATTGTCATCTTCTCATATTTTATTTTAATTAATGTCTAAAATAGGCTATAAAAAAGATAAGCCTAAAACAGGCCGGAGGCCCAGCCCGCGTGTGAACTATGACGTGAAAATTGGCCCGAAGCCCGGCCCTAGAAGCATAAATAAGTCGGGGCCCGTCGGGCTCGGGCTGAAATGCAGGCCTCTAATACAGAACACGTCAGGCTATGGCAGACGTGTCATTTAACCTATTTTAAGTCAATGTACCATCACAAGGGTCTTGGAAATATATTATGAAGGTTGAAAAACTACATAGGGTTACTTTAAAGATAAATAAATTGGATGAAGTAAGTCTTAACTTTAACCCTTAGAGGTCGGAAACCGCGTCCACGCGTTTTGCTGGATTTTTTCCTTATCAGTGCAAAAGAGAATCAAATTACTCTGTTGATTTTGATCTTAAATATAAGTGTTGTACATCATTAGATCCTGTTAAGTGTGTATTTTGTTTGTGGATACAATAAAAACAAAGTGTAGTGCTTTTCGTCAAATAAAGAAAAATAAACATGATTCACGTTTTACCTTGTCTCTGTCTGTGAGGTCCGTTCTGAAACGCGTCCGAAACATTAACTGTAACTCTTTCAATACTTGTCACAGAGATACGAGAGATGTCTCTTTATGAAGCTGCGATTCTCTTCTTTTAAATGAAGTAATTTATTTTAAAAAAAAATATTTCCAGTTTATGTAATCCGTTTGAAACCAAGGAGAGTTACAGTTTTTTCGCTCTCCCTTCATTATAGATAATTAGGTGAGGCCGCCACACTCCCAGCGCTTTTGACATGGTAAATAGGCGATATGCATCGCACACGCGGCACGCCCCCCGATCAATGCATAACAACATGAAGATTCTTCATCAGAGATTCACTGATAGTTCATCGCGTTTTAGGGAGGGAAGCACGCTACTCCTTCAGAGGATTTGAAACTCAGACGAACGGTTGCATTTTGAAGAACGAATTGACCCAGAGGATACAAGTTCGGAGTAAGTTGTTTAGTGTTTTATAATTCCTTTTCTGATCATAGAGCTCAAATGCATTTTCAGACTATAGTAAATATTAACTCAAAACATTCGTGTATACGCTCGTGTAAACTTTTTAAATAACTGCTTAGGTTGTAATTATTTCGTGAAATATATTGATCTGAAAGTGTTGTTTGAGTTCTTCTGTGGTCTAGTGGTTAGATCGTTTGCCAAGCGTGTCAGAGGTTTATGGGTTCGCATCCGCCATCGGTGTAGTTTTTTTTTCTCTCATCAAAACTGAATATGTTCATCAGTGGTTACAGTCTATATCAAACACACACGTATATAGGACACACGTTTGTGTGCATTTTATTTTGTGATTTCACCGGAATGAATAGTGTCCGCAATGGCAATAGATTGAAGAGCACGTCCTAAGAGCATATGGAACATGTTACACCTTTATTGAGATCTTTAAATTGGCTGCCAGTCGAGTTGAGAGTGCAGTACAAGATCATTGTTCTGGTTTTTAAAGCACTACATAACTTAGCACCACCATACCTTTCTGAGTTGGTGTCCGTATACATTCCATCCAGGTCTTTGAGATCAGAAAATTTAAATCTCCTTGTGACTGTAAGAACAAATTTGAGACGTAAGGGTGACAGAGCGTTTTCTATAGTTGGTCCTACACTTTGGAATAACCTCCCGCACTCTATCAGATCAGCAAAGTCGCTGGCCGTATTCAAGTCGTTGCTAAAAACCTATTTATTAGATGTAGCATGGGGGTCAGTCTAAAGTAGCTTGGCTTTTTTGTGCGAAAGAGACATAGTTTGTATTTGTTTCTTTTTTATGTTTTTATTTATTGTTAGTCTGTATGTAACTGTACGTAAATTGTTTTAAATTGTTTTATTTTTCTTGTCTGTGAAGCACCTTGGGCAACGTCTGTTGTATTATGTGTGCTATATAAATAAATAGAAAAAAAAAAAAAAAAGAGCAAGTGAAGACCGCGCGCGCGCGCCGCCACAAGAGACTGTAGTGTATCCATGACACTGATAGCAGGACACGAGCGTTCAGCTTGAGTTCAAAAACAAAACATTTTAGCTCTAGATCTCTTATTTAAGAGCGGACTAAATGAATGCTCTGCTAGTTAACTGGAGATGTTTTATTTGTATTAGGTACAGCCGTTCATTGAGTGTATCAGTAAATGCGTGCGGTCTATATGGGCCATAAACAGATACTCGCGGTTACGCGGTCTACCCATCAATAGATGTTTCTCTGTCCATCAACAAATACATTGTGCATCTATAATCATAATTGTCCATCAGTTTACTTTGGATAATGTGCTAAGAGTTTTTTGCTTTTGTTTTGTTGTGTTTACATCGTCACCATCAGTCTTCAGAAATCATTCTGATATACTTTTTTTTTTAAATCAATGTTGTAAACAGCTGTCCTGCTTAATTTTTTTTAACCTGTGATAGTTCCCTATCGAGGGAACTCCACAATGCATCGAGAAATCGATACTTTGGGGACGCTCCCTAAGCGTGCGCCTCTGAAGTAAAATGAAACTAGTCCAATCCTGATTGGTGTTGCGTCGTGACGTAACATGTGACGGCATACCGGAAGTATAAGGGTCACGCTGATGCATAGCATGCCAGCTTTCGCTCTTCAGCAAGCGCTCTGTGTTTTGACTGTCTGTCTTATTTGGTGTTGTTTGTGATTCAGTACATATATATATCAGTTATGGCCAGTGAACAGTTCAGAAGATGTGTGCACCCCTGCCCTCGTTTCATCACGGGTGGGGACACGCATGTTTTATGTGTGAACTGTTTGGGAGCGCAGCATGCACAAGCAGCTCTTGAGGGAACTGCTTGTGCAGACTGTGAAGCACTGCCTATGAGAGTGCTGCGCTCCCGGCTGGCATGTTTCAATGAGCATGGTCAGGCTCGCGTTCCCCATGGTTCTGGTCCCGCGTCTGCTGAGGCAGCGCGACGATTGAGATCATGGGGTTCGCAGCGGGATCTTGCAGATGAGAATGAGACTGCTGAGGCACTTTCTCATTCTTCGTCTGAGGATCCCGAGCCTACTGTGAGTGGTGCAGAAGCCCGCGTTGCGGCTTCTTCTGCCGCGATCAGGTCCCGATGCTTGAGCTCTCTGCTTCCGAGGAAGTGGACGTGCTCAGCATCGACTCGGACGATCATGAGTTAAACACACCCACACAGCATATGATGAACTGGTTGAGGTGGTGACTCGTGCTGTGGCCAGACTTAACATCAGCTGGCCACAAGATGATCAGGAAACGCAAGTAAAAAGTAAATTAGACGAGCGTTTCCTGAAGCATAGGTACAGCCTCAGCGCCGGGGTTTGCCTTTTTTCCCCGATCTCCATAATGAGATTTCGAGATCGTGGGATAAACCATATTCGTCCCGTATCTCCAGCCCCACTGTGGTGGATTATAGTAATGTTCTGGGGATATGGGTTATGGGAAGATGCCGATTGTCGAGGAAGCTTTAGCCAGTTTTTTATCTCCTGATTTAGCATCTTCCCTGAAAACCCCGGTGCTGCCTAGTAAGCCCTGCAGAGACACATCTAATTTAATAAGCAGGGCTTGCATGGCGGCAGGTCGAGCTGGTTCATGCTTGCACACTATGTCAATTTTGCAAGCATACCAGGCAGACCTCCTAAAAGATTTAGATGAGGGGGAGGGGCCAACTCCTGAAGATGTAGCTGAATTACGTAGGGCTACAGTTCTGTCTCTCCGGGCTACCAAAGAGACGGCCCGCGCTATTGGCCGCTCTATGGCAGCAATGGTGGCCACGGAGAGGCACCTGTGGTTAAATCTTTCAGGTATTAAGGAGAAAGATAAATCTTTTTTGCTCGATGCACCGCTTTCGCCCTCTGGTCTGTTCGGCGACGCCGTTAATTCGGTCGTCAACAGATTTCAGGAGACTAAAAAACAGTCTGCGGCGTTTTCAGCAGTTTCTCCCCCGTAAGGCTAAGGCTAAGTCTAAATCGAGTAGGGTGGGGCAAGCAAATCAGCCCAGCCGACAGCCAGTCCATCGCACCGCTCAGATCAGAAAGAGAGCGTTTCCTCTAGAGCCCCTCCCCCGGGAGCTTGGCAACAGAGGAAACGTTCCCAGCAGAAGCCCTCCAGCCAGAGGGGCGACTTGAGAGACGTCATTCAGGCTAGGTGGGCTTCGGGAAAGAGGTCCTAACTGTAGTGGTAGGATCTCAGAGGGCTGTCCCCCCCGCTGCAGAGCTACCGAGGTTGTTCTCGCAGCGGAGTCCTCGAGAAATCGGTGTTGGTATCCCGCCGTCTCTGACGCTTCGGGCCACACCAATTTCCAGCGAACACACACTGTACCGTTCGTGTCAAGAAATAAAAAACGAGCTTCTGTTGTGGTCACAAAAACCGTTTCGATTGAATCTTGCCGGTCTCTCGCTTCAGGAAGTCGAGAACAGTGCTCGAAAAACACCCGAGACCAGCCTCGAGAGGCTGGTTCCCTTAGTAGATTTTGTAGAGGCATGGTATCATCTTCCCAACATATCTGCATGGGTCCTGCGTATAATAAAATCAGGGTACAGACTGCAGTTCGGGCACACCCCCCCCCCCCCCCCCCCAAATTTTCTGGGGTGGTGCAGACTACGGTGGTTCCAGAGCAGGCTCAGGTGATGGAACAAGAAGTGCAATCTCTGCAGTTAAAGGAGGCCATAGAACGTGTTCCTCTCTCAGACAGGGAGTCCGGATTTTACAGCCGGTACTTTATAGTTCCAAAGAAGGATGGGGGGTTGAGGCCGATTTTAGATCTCAGAGTTTTGAACCGGTCTTTGAGGAGGTTCAGGTTCAAAATGCTTACAATCCCTGTTATCGTGAATCAGATCAGATCCGAGGACTGGTTTGTCACAATAGATCTAAAAGACGCTTATTTTCATGTATCCATCCTTCCATGTCACAGGAGGTTCCTGAGGTTCGCTTTCGGGGGCGAAGCTTACCAATATCGGGTTCTTCCGTTCGGCCTAGCACTCTCTCCCCGCACATTCACCAAATGTATGGATGCAGCTCTTGCTCCACTGAGACTTCAGGGCATCCGCATACTGAATTATATCGACGACTGGCTCATTCTGGCTCAGTCTCGAGAGATGGCGGTTCGGCATCGAGATGTCGTCCTTGGCCACATTCGGAATTTGGGGTTGAGACTCAACACAAAAAAGAGTGTATTAGAACCGTCCCAGTGCACAACGTTTCTGGGCGTCGTGTGGAATTCGATTACGATGCGGGCACGCATGTCTCCTGCACGTATCGAGTCCATTCTGGCGATGGTGTCCAGGTTAAAGCTAGGCCAGGCCATCACTGTAAAACAATTTCAAAGATTGCTGGGCCTCATGGCAGCGGCATCCAACATTATACCTTTGGGCCTTCTTCACATGAGGCCCCTCCAGTGGTGGCTGAAAGCCAAGGGGTTTTCCCCCAAGGGGAATCCGTTTCGTATGATCAGAGTAACGCGCAGATGCCTTCGTTCTCTAAAAATATGGAAGAAAACTTGGTTTCTGTCCCAAGGGCCAGTGTTGGGAGCGTCATGTCGCCGGAAAACCGTTTCGACAGACGCCTCTCTCACTGGCTGGGGCGCGGTCATGGACGGCCGCTTTTCCAGGGGTCTGTGGCAGGACCATCATCACTCTTGGCACATAAACTGCCTAGAAATGTTGGCTGTGTTCAGGGCTCTGAGGAGCTTCCTTCCAGACATCAAAGGTTATCATGTCCACGGACAATACATCAGTGGTAGCCTATCTGAACCGACAGGGGGGACTCAGATCGCGCCCTCTGTGCAGATTGGCGAATCAGATTATTCTTTGGTCCCAGGGGAAAATACTATCTATCAGAGCAATGTATCTTCCGGGGGTTCAGAATCAGGGAGCGGACATCCTGTCGAGGCAGGGGCTGAGGCACGGGGAATGGAGACTTCATCCAGATGTGGTGAAGTTGATATGGGAGAGGTTTGGGCCAGCGGAAGTGGATCTATTCGCGTCTCGAGAGACGTCCCACTGCCCACTTTGGTTCTCCCTCTCACATCCAGCCCCACTGGGGTTGGATGCCATGGTACAGGCCTGGCCGAGGCTTCGCCTGTACACATTTCCCCCGATCGCTCTGCTCCCGGTAGTCCTGGAGAGGGTCCGTCAAGAGGGCATCAGTCTACTTCTGGTTGCCCCAATGTGGCCGACCCGAGTGTGGTTTTCAGACGTGATATCACTCCTGATAGCTCCGCCGTGGCAGATTCCTCTGAGGAGGGATCTGTTGTCTCAGGCGGAGGGCACAATCTTCCACCTCACCCAGAGCTGTGGAAACTGTGGGTCTGGCCTCTGAGGGGGTTCAGTACCTAAATGCTGGTCTATCAGCTGGGGTGGTTGAAACCATACTTAGCTCTAGGGCTCCATCTACAAGGAGACTATATGGCCTCAAGTGGAATGTGTTTGTCACTTGGTGTAGAGAACAGGAGTTAGATCCAGTCAACTGCCCGCTGGCTTCAGTTCTGGAGTTCCTTCAAAATCGTTTCTCTGCGGGTCTCTCCCCTTCCACGCTTAAGGTGTATGTGGCTGCCATTGCGGCTTTCCACGCACCATTAAGTGATGGGCCTCTGGGGAGGCACCACCTGGTTATTCGTTTTCTCTCGTGGTACCTGGAGGATGAGACCGACAACCAGGTCCAGGGTTCCTACCTGGGACCTGGCAGTGGTTCTCGAAGGGTTATCCCTGGCCCCCTTCGAACCCCTTCAGTCGGCTTCGCCTAGGGATCTTACGTTAAAAATCAAATCAAATCAAATCATCTTTATTTATAAAGCACGTTTAAAATCAACCTTGGTTGGCCAAAGTGCTGTACGGCAGAATAGGAACTAGACCAGACAAAATAAAAATACAAATAAAATAAATAAATTAAAATAATTTAGTAAAAAGCATACAAGTACACATTATGGTACACTGAAACGCACTGGAGAAAAAATGTGTTTTCAGCAGTGATTTGAATTCAGCAAGTGTGGAAGCTGATTTAATGTGTAATGGTAGGGTGTTCCACAGCTTGGGTCCGGCTACTGCAAAAGCACGATCGCCTCTACGTTTTAAGCGGGATCGTGGGACAGCCAAGAGATGTTGGTCTTTTGATCTGAGTGGTCTGGATGGATTATGAGTAATAATTAAATCAGATAGGTATTTTGGGGCCTGGTTGTTAAGCGATTTATAGACAAATAATAAAATTTTAAAATCGATTCTGAATCGGACTGGTAGCCAGTGCAGAGAACGAAGAATTGGAGTGATGTGATCTCGTTTTTGGCTGCCAGTGAGCAAACGGGCAGCTGCGTTTTGGACCATCTGAAGTCGTGAAATTGAAGTGAGAGGTAACCCAACATATAGGGAGTTGCAGTAATCAAGACGTGTTGAAATGAAGGCGTGAATAATTGTTTCAAAGCTATTCCTATTTAAAAATGGCTTGACTTTGGCCAACCGGCGTAAATGATAAAAACTGGCTCTGACTGTGGCATTGATTTGTTTGTTCAGCTTAAGACTACTGTCCAGATAAAATCCTAAATTTTTGACTTCAGAAGTGAAGTGTGGTGTGAGGGTACCAAGGTCAGTGCAATATCTGCCAGAGAGCTCACTGGGACCAAATTGGATGATTTGGGTTTTCTCTTCCTTAAGCAGCATAAAGTTGTTAGTGAGCCAGATCTTGAGTTCATGGAGACAATCTTCTAGTCGCTTACATGCAGTGTTATCATTACGTTTTATAGGTATGTACAGTTGGGTATCATCCGCGTAACAGTGGTATGACACACCAAGTCTACTCATAATTGACCCCAGAGGAAGCATGTACAATGAGAAAAGTAGGGGTGCCAGAATTGAACCCTGGGGTACACCACAGTTGAGGTGAGTCGCAGAAGATAGATGACTACCTAATCTAACAGAAAAACTTCTGTTTGAAAGGAAAGATTGGAACCATTTAAGTACTATACCTGAGATACCGATCGAACATTCTAACCGGGATAGGAGAATCTTATGGTCTACGAAGTCAAAGGCTGAACTTAGATCTAAGAGCACTAAGGCCATGTTATCACCAGCATCTGTCATTATAAAAATGTCATTTAGAACTTTTAAAAGTGCAGACTCAGTGCTGTGAAGGCGTTTAAAACCGGATTGAAAAATATCCGAAATAGAATTGATGTGTAAATACTGTTGGAGCTGTATAAAGACCGTTTTTTCAAGAATTTTGGATAAGAAAGACAGGTTTGAAATTGGTCTGTAGTTCGCATATACAGCGGAGTCGAGTGTGGGTTTCTTGAGAATGGGAGTCACAGTGGCAAGTTTAAAACAAGCAGGGACAGTCCCAGTCAAGAGACTGTTGTTAATGATAAGCAGAACATCCGAACCAATAGTGTCAAATATCTGTTTTAAAAAGTGAGAAGGTAGAATATCGTGGGGTGAAAAAGTGGATTTTAGTTTTAAACTGATTTCCCTGCATGTCTGAAGGGAGATCAGGTCAAAGTGACTCCATTTCGAGAAGGAAAGAATAGGATCGGAAAGATTCTCTCTTGTAGTGCATACTTGTGCATGAGTAATATTAATTTTTTCAGTGAAAAAGTTAAGGAAGTTTTCGCACTCAGTGAGAGAGATCGTAGGAAAGGACTTAACAGAAGGATTTAGGACAGAGTCGATAGTAGAAAACAGAGTTTTAGAACAGTGAGAATTTTTTTCGATGATGTCGGATAAGAATTTATTCTTCACTGCCTTTGCTGTTTTTTGGAAATTATTTAGTGAGACAGTCAGCATCTCAAAGGAAATTTGAAGCCTGTCTTTCTTCCATTTTCGCTCAAGCCGTCGACATTATTGACGAAGTCGACGAATATCACTAGTTATCCATGGCTGGGGCTTATTTTGAGGATGGATAAGTTTCCGAGGTGCAATGGAGTCTAAGATGTTGGAGCATTTATCATTAAAAGCCTGTAGCTGCTCATCAACATCCGGATGAGAAATAGAGTAGTCTGAGATGAGAGGATTTCCTGCAGCAGAGTACATTTCAGAAAATACAACATGAGAATGTGGGGTTAAAAAGCGAGACCAGCGAACATGGGGTGGAACTGTTGTTGGTGGAAAAGGAAGAAAAGTTGAGAAGAGCAATGGTTTGTGGTCAGAGAGTGGAATATCTCTAATTTCAATGTCAGCCACAGACAGACCATACGACAAAATTAAATCTAATATGTGACCATGGCAATGAGTGGGACCAGTTACCCACTGAACAATGTTTAAAGAAGATAGTAGGTTTAGAAAGTCCTTAGCTAAAACATTAGCTGTACAACATACATGAATGTTAAAATCACCAATTATTAAAATATGGTCATATTTAGGCAAGATGATCCCCAATAAGTCTGCAAACTCGTTTATGAAGTTGCTGGATGAAGGTGAACGGTAAATGAGTAGAAGTAGAACTGGACAGGGAGAATTTAAATGAATTTCCTGGAGTTCAAAGCTAGTATAAGTAGTCATTGACAATTGGCGAGAGTGTATTCTGTTTTTAAAAATAGTCACAAGTCCGCCTCCCTTGCCAGTTAACCGGGGAGTGTTAAAAAAGTCATAACCCGGGGGAACCAATTCAGAAAAAATACTGAGATCACCTGGTTTAATCCATGACTCAGTCACAAAGAAATAATCCAAATTGTTTGAGGAGATGAAGTCATTGCAGATAAAAGTTTTATTTAGTAAGGATCGAACGTTGGCAAGCGCCATCCTAAACTGAGGTGGATCTGAATACTGAGGTGGAACCTGTGGGAAGTATGGAGCACTACGAAGTGAGCGCAGATTATGATGATTAACAGACCTGCGTCGGAACCGTGAATATGTCCGTTGAGCAAGTCCGGTTGATGCACACGAGGCGATCGGACAAATCCATAGACGATTTAGTTCCACAGCCCCTCGAGAGAGCCGAGAGTGGCACGCCAAAAATGGTGTTTCTCTTAGCTATTACCTCTCTTAAGAGGGTGGGAGATCTCCAAGCCCTGGCAGTAACACCAGCTTGCTTGGAGTTTGCCCCTGGCAGAGTTAAAGCCTTTTTGCACCCGAAGCCGGGCTACATTCCTAAGGTTCCTATGAATACGGCTCGGTCCACGGTCCTTCAGGCATTTCATCCTCCGCCTCATGTGTCGGCTGAAGAAGAGAAGCTTCATTTGCTCTGTCCTGTCAGAGCTTTGAGCGTGTACCTTGAGAGGTCCTCTTCCAGGAGGACGTCGTAACAGTTATTAGTGTGTTTTGGGTCACCTAAGAAGGGGCTCCCGGCATCCAAGCAAACTATTAGTAATTGGATTGTTCAAACTATTACTTCAGCCTACAAGGTGCGCGACTTGCCTTCACCTTTAGCTGTTGGGCTCATTCGACAAGAGGCATGGCTTCCTCTAGGGCCCTCCTTTCAGGAGTGCCCCTCCAGGAGATCTGTGAGGCAGCCGGATGGGCTACCCCACACACTTTTATTAGGTTCTACAGTTTACACCTCCCTAATACACCTGGTGCACACGTCCTTTCGTCCTAGTTGAGTGCCTGAATCAGTTTCACTCCGGGACAGGCCTATTCGGTGCGTGGCCTAGTGGGCATTCGTTCCCCAAAGTATCGATTTCTCGATGCATTGTGGAGTTCCCTCGATAGGGAACGTCTCGGGTTATGACTATAACCCTTGTTCCCTGAGAAGGGAACGAGACAATGCATCGTTCTGCCACGCCCCTCTAGGCCTTAGAGCGTCTTGCTTTATCGCGAGGCTGGCATGCTATGCATCAGCGTGACCTTTATACTTCCGGGTATGCCGTCACATGTTACGTCACGACGCAACACCAATCAGGATTGGACTAGTTTCATTTTACTTCAGAGGCGCACGCTTAGGGAGCGTCCCCAAAGTATCGATTTCTCGATGCATTGTCTCGTTCCCTTCTCAGGGAACAAGGGTTATAGTCATAACCCGAGACGTTTTTTTAGGATTCTTTGAATGCACTTTTTTTTAAATTTATATAACCACTATATAAGCAATATTTTATATATATATATATTTTTATATAAAAAAAACAAGTTTGGTCTTTTTATGTTCCCTTTATCGAAAAAGGGAACTTCGAGATGCGTCGAACGACACGGTGGGAACGCCTCTTGCGTGATTGCGTCTGAAGCATCTATGCCAACTAGTCCAATGGAATGAGAGAATGAGCGTCACGGGCGGGTGACGTCATGAACCAGGAAAGGATAAGAGCACTTCCGCTGCTCGCCGGCATTTAGCTTCTGTTGCCTCAGCAAGCGATCTGTGTCAAACTGTCTCTGTCTATTTATTGTTGTCTGTTACAATATTGTCGGAAACGTTATGGCGAAACAAGTTTACAAGCAGTGTGTTCCTCCCTGCCAGCGTTATTTAACGGGTGGGGACACACACGAGCTTTGTGTGATTTGTTTGGGTGCGGAGCATGCGGCCTCAGCCTTCGAGGGGGCTGAGTGCCAACACTGTGAGAAGCTACCGCTTCGCATGCTTCGCTCCCGCCTGTCACTCTTTGATAGTGTGAGTGGTCAGGCTCGCGATCCACAAGGATCAGGACCCGCGTCTGCCGAGGCAACGCGGAGAATGCATTCTTGGGGATCGCAGTTAGATCTCTCGGAGGGGTTGGAGACGGGTCCTCGGACCTTTTCTCCTTCCCTACCTGGGAGATCTAGCTCTCCTCTCCCGGTGTCGGAAGCACGCTCTGCGGTTTCTCCCGCCCGGGAAGAGAGCTCTCCCTTTCTGCATTGTTCTTCTTCTGAGGAAGTTGATGTTATGAGTGTCGAAAGTGAGAATGCACACATGGGGGAAAGGGATACAAAGTTTATTTCCCCGGCGTATGATGAGCTGGTGGAGGTCATGTCACGAGCTGTAGAGAAATTAAATATTGTATGGCCATCTGAGAATAAAAACACTCGCCCTAAAAGCAAGTTAGATGAGCGATTTCTCTCTTCAGCCACATTATGTCCACCACGAGGGCTCCCATTTTTCCCTGATTTACATAGTGAAATATCTAGATCTTGGAATAAACCATATTCGTCTCGTGTTTTTAGCCCTCAAACCACCACTTATTCAAGAATTAGAGGGCTAAAAGAATATGGTTATGAGTCGATGCCCCAGGCTGAGCAAAATTTAGCGAGTTATCTCGCGCCTGGTCCAGCATCTGCTATGAGAGCCCCAGTTTTGCCCACTAGACCGCTCAAAACTACATCCACTTTAGTGGGCAAAGCTTATGCGGCGGCAGGTCAAGCTGGAGCATGTTTACACACCATGGCACTGCTTCAGGCTTATCAGGCTGACCTGCTGGGGGATTTGGATAATAGTGAGGGTGTTAGTTCATGACGATGTTCGAGAACTTCGTAGGGCTACCGATCTTTCTCTCAGGGCTACTAAAGAGACCGCTAGAGCTATTGGGCGGTCTATGGCAGCTTTGGTAGCCACTGAGAGGCACTTATGGTTGAATCTTCTGAGATTAAAGATAAAGATCGAACTTTTTTATTAGACGCTCCTCTTGAACCCTCTGGTCTCTTCGGTGACGCAGTCCACGCTGCAGTGGAAAGGTTCCAGGAGACTAAAAAACAGTCTGATGTATTTAAAAAGTTTATCCCTCGCCGTGTCCAGCCCCCTGGGGCTGCTGGGCATGAGCAGCCCCAGCCGCCTAGCTCATCATATCGTGTGCAACAAAAAGAGAGTGTTGCGTCTCGTGCACCTCCACGTAGATACTGGAGACAGACGCAACCCTCTCATCCGAAGTCGACTAAGCCTAAGCCGGATCTGAGGACCGTTCTTCAGGCGAAGAAGGCTTCGGCTCAAAAAAAAAAAAGGTCCTGATGCTTAGGCACCAGGCCTGTGGGGACAGCCCCGACCGAAGTGGAGTGGTGTTCACCTCATCACACGGTGCCCGTTCCACTTCGGGGTCCTCACGAGGCCCCCCTGCCAACCCTGCCACCTCCGGTGCTTCAGGGCGCAGTGGTCTCCAGCGAGTCGATGATGCTGTGTTGCGGCACAGCATCGGTTTCGCGCCCTCTGAGGGGGGCTTTAGAGCAGTCAGGTCAGGTAGTTCCTGCCATTATGTTTCAGGCTCCAGATTTGGCTCTCTCAGTAACACCAGAGACCAGCCTCGAGAGGCTGGTTCCCTTAGTAAATTTTCTGGCAGCGTGGAAGCTTCTGCCGAATATTTCTCCTTGGGTCCTGCAGATTGTAGAGATAGGATACAGAATCCAGTTCGGTTCTCGTCCTCCTCGTTACAGCGGGGTGCTGCCCACTGTGGTGCATCCCGAGCAGGCTCTGGTAATGGAGCAAGAAGTAAAGGCCCTGTTAGCAAAATAAGCTATAGAACAGGTGTACTCACCCGACAGAGAATCGGGTTTTTACAGCCGTTATTTCATTGTTCCAAAGAAGGATGGGGGGTTGCGTCCCATTTTAGATCTTCGCCTGTTGAATCGGTCAGTTCAGAAACTCAAGTTCAAGATGTTGACCATCAAACAGATCGTGACCCAAATCAGATCCGAGGACTGGTTCGTCACAATAGATCTAAAGGATGCATACTTCCATATCTCCATCCTCCCTCAGCACAGGAAGTTCCTAAGGTTTTCTTTCAGGGGCAAAGAATACCAGTATCGGGTTCTTCCTTTCGGCCTAGCTCTGTCACCCCGCACATTCACGAAATGCATGGATGCAGCTTTAGCCCCTCTCAGGCTTCAGGGCATACGCATTTTGAATTATATCGACGACTGGCTGATTCTAGCGGAATCAGAACAGTTGGCGGTTCGACACCGATGTGTCGTTCTCGCTCATATACGAATGTTGGGGTTGAGGCTCAATGCCAAGAAGAGTGTACTTTCTCCAGTACAGAGAACCACTTTCCTTGGTGTGGTATGGGATTCAGTGACGATGAGGGCCAGCCTGTCGCCCGTTCGTGTAGCTGCTATCCTGTCAGCCATCAAAGAGCTAAAGCTAGGTCAGTCACGCACTGTAAAACAGTTCGAGAGACTGTTGGGTCTACTGGCAGCAGCGTCCAACGTGATACCTTTTGGCCTGTTGTACATGAGGCCTTTACAGTGGTGGCTCAGAACCAGGGGTTCTCCCCGAGGGGAAACCCGTTTCGTATGATCAAGGTTACGCGGCGATGCCTTCGTGCCTTAGAGATATGGAAAAAACACTGGTTCTTAACCCAGGGTCCGGTGTTGGGAGCTCTTTGCCATCGAGTAGTGATCTCGACAGATGCTTCTCTCACCAGCTGGGGAGCGGTAATGGAAGGCCGCTCGGTTCAGGGTCTGTGGAAAAGCCATCATCTTTCTTGGCACATAAATTGCCTGGAGATGATGGCCGTCTTCAATGCGTTGAGACATTTCCTTCCGGACCTAAGAGGCCATCATGTGCTCGTTCGAACAGACAACACATCAGTGGTCTCTTATCTGAACCGCCAGGGGGGTCTGCGCTCGCATCCGCTTTGCAAACTGGCGCACCAGATCCTCCTGTGGTCTCTGGGGAAGGTACTCTCTCTGAGGGCAGTGTATATTCCTGGGGACCAGAATATAGGAGCAGACATCCTGTCGAGGCAGGAGCTGAGGCCAGGGGATTGGAGAATCCACCCCGAGGCGGTGGAGAAAATCTGGGAGGCATATGGTCAGGCAGAGGTGGATCTGTTCGCGTCTCAGAACACGACGCACTGTCCTCTCTGGTATTCTCTGACGCACCCAGCCCCCCTGGGGCTGGACGCCATGGTGCAGACGTGGCCGAGGCTACGTCTGTACGCCTTTCCCCCTGTTGCTCTGCTCCCAGGAGTTCTGGAGAGGGTCCGTCGGTATGGAATAAGCCTACTGCTAGTAGCACCACGCTGGCCAAGTCGGATCTGGTTTGCGGACCTGATCCTTCTGCTAGACGGGCCTCCATTGGAGATCCCGGTCAGGCGGGACCTTCTGTCTCAGGCCGGGGGCACAATATTTCACCCTCGACCAGACATTTGGAATCTTTGGGTTTGGCCTCTGAGGGGGCCCAACTTATAGATAGTGGTCTTTCAGCTGAGGCTGCTGAGACCATCCTAAGCTCCAGAGCTCCGGCTACGAGGAAACTTTATGCGCTTAAATGGAGAGTTTTCTCCTTGTGGTGTCACCGACATCAGTGGGATCCAGTTAACTGTTCTGTCAACACAGTACTCGAGTTCCTGCAGGAGCGCTTTGTGTCAGGTCTATGTCCTTCCACACTAAAAGTTTACGTGGCAGCCATTGCGGCTTACCATACCATGGTGGGAGGTATATCTTTGGGTCGAGACCCCCTGATTACACGTTTTCCTTCGTGGCACTTTGAGGCTGAGGCCTGCAACTCGCACTAAGGTGCCAGCTTGGGATTTGACTATAGTTCTAGAAGGCCTGTCTAGGGCCCCATTCGAGCCCTTAGAGTCGGTCTCAGAAAAGTTCCTTACTTTCAAGACTATCTTTCTGCTAGCTATTTCGTCCCTAAAGAGAGTTGGTGACCTTCAGGCTCTTTCGGTCTCCCCCACCTGCCTTGAATTTGCACCGGGGATGGTCAAGGCGTTCCTATATCCAAAACAGGGATACGTCCCTAAGGTTCCAACCTTGACTCCGAGGCCTATTGTGCTGCAGGCTTTCTGTCCTCCTCCTTTTGCAACTGCGGACCAGGAAAGACTGCACCTTTTGTGTCCAGTGCGAGCACTGGACACTTATGTACGGCGGACTTCCTCAATCAGAAAGTCCGACCAATTACTGATTTGCTTTGGATCACCTAAGAAAGGTCTTCCTGCTTCAAAACAGACAGTCAGTAAGTGGATAGTCGAGGCTATTTCACTGGCATACGAGTACTCGGGCCAGCCTTGTCCTTTGGTGGTCCGAGCTCACTCGACCAGGAGTATGGCGGCTTCTAAAGCCATATTGCAGGGGGTATCTCTTCAAGATGTTTGTGATGCGGCGGGCTGGTCCTCTCCGCTCACATTCGTGAGATTTTACAGTTTGGACCTGGATGCTGCCCCAGGTTCTCAGGTGCTGAGTGCTTAGATCAACAGACTGACACTCAGGTACCTGTAATTATGGCGGGTTGGGTATTCTCGTTCCCACCGTGTCGTTCGACGCATCTCGAAGTTCCCTTTTTCGAAAAAGGGAACGTCTCAGGTTACTATTGTAACCATAGTTCCCTGAGAAACAGGGAACGAGACGATGCGTCCCCCTGCCATACTTCCTGCGTCCCTGCGATCGGCTTGCTTCGGCAACTGTCGAAGCTAAATGCCGGCGAGCAGCGGAAGTGCTCTTATCCTTTCCTGGTTCATGACGTCACCCGCCCGTGACGCTCAATCTCTCATTTCATTGGACTAGTTGGCATAGATGCTTCAGACGCAATCACGCAAGAGGCGTTCCCACCGTGTCGTTCGACGCATCGTCTCGTTCCCTGTTTCTCAGGGAACTATGGTTACAATAGTAACCTGAGACGTTTTTTTTTTTTTTTTTTTTTTTGAAAGGAAGTGTTAAGTGATATGAATGACTTTAAGTCTTTATGTTTTTAGGAAAGATTTCTATTGTGAATAAATGCTGTTCTTTTTAACTTTTTATTCATCAGTGAATCATTCTTAGTTCAGGCTGCCTCACAGCACCTTGATGGGGCATTAGCACATTGGGGGAGTGTCTTTAGTCTTCCCAGGTGTAAATCACATTAATATTCATGGGCATTAACACTCCCACGTATACAGCAGTAATGACCCAAAAACTGATGTAAGAAATTCAAATCGTTATATTGATCTTTCTGAAAGAGTGGTCAGAATGATTTTCACTTCATTTTGAAGTAAAAATTCTAGCCTACAAGAATAGTAACTCAAAAGTATTGTTTACAACTATTCAGTATGTGTTAAATGGCCTTATTGCGGTGACATTTTTTTTCCCAAAACGTACTAACCACGCATATTATTTTTTTTTCTATAAAATGCAAACATGTACATCCATTTTGCTCACATATTATTGTAGCAGAGTTTGTGCTGAATACAGCAAATTTATATGTTGGCAAATGGTATGTTTTAAGTAGCTGAAATAAGCACAAATAATAAGCATGTCAGGGCATATCAAAACACCGAAAGAGCCCCAAAACAGCTCAGACCCCTAAGGGTTAAGTTTAACAGGTTTGGGCATTAATAGCCGCTTTTCCACTGTGGGGCTGGGCTAATAGCCTCGGACCTGTAGCATTGATCCCAAAACCATGCTGCGTTTCCACCGTCGAGCCAGAAACTTGCGCAGTGCTTCACTAAAACCCGCCCGTAACACGCCTCGAACACGTCACAAACCCATAATTTCACCAACAATCAAGTTTTATCAAAAAACGAGTCAGAAAGAAATCCGTTGCAATTAGCCTGAAAGCTGGTTGGCTTGTGCTGCCAGAGCATTCATGGCGAGGCGGATGTTGGAAAGTTCCTCTTCCCTCTGCGTGGTGGCTGAGCTTGTCTCCTTGAAGCTATATTACAGATCACAGAGGTGATGTCAGATTTTATGAAAGGATGGACCCAAAAAAACTGCGACTTAAACTCAAGGCAAAAGATATGGCCTAATCAAAGAAGGGCAGATGCGAAGAGTCAGTCAGACTCTGCTCTCGCGTGTGTATTAATAGACAGGTAAGCAAATCGATGTATTTTTTGTACAAGTAACGTAACACTTGTCAATAATAGCACTTATAAACAATGTGAGATACATATATGACATGACAGATCATAATGGATATGTTGATTCACCTCAAAAACTATCAGTGATCGTTATGCTGATGAAATTTCACAGTTATATTGCTCTTTGTACTTCGGTAATGCTTTTTATCACGTGTGGTGACCAAGATTATGGCAGTGCAATTAAATACAATAGGCTGTGTGTTAAAAAATATTTAGCCATTACTTGCAAATACTGTGGGTTTGTTAAAATTTACTTTTAGTATGATTGTTTTGAACACGTAAAACAACACGGCATTAACCATAAACGTGTAAAACTGCGCAGCATTAACACACCAAATCATTTGGCAAATAGCTGTAACAGGATAATATAGCATTACATTTCGTGCTCTTTGCATTTAATTCATTACGATGGCATAAAATAATGTGATCACATGTACAGGTAATACAAAAAATAATTTTATGGTAAAATAATGATTCGTTAATTCAATACATCTCTGGATGGTGAGAATGACATCTCCCATCGTTCCACTCTCCTTCATAGCGTCATCAAGATTCGTCTTTATTATTTTTTGTAAACTGCGCCCCCTTGCGGCGAAAAATCTTATTTTATCTTTAATGGGATTTTTCAGCTGATTTTTCCAACCACAGAGCAACTGATTTGTAAACCAGATTAATCTTTACGTTCCAACTATATTACAATATTTGAGTGATTATTAAAGGGGGATTATTAAAGATTATTAATAATCTTTAATATATTAAAGGGGATTATTAAAGATTATTAAATTATTAAAATACATTGCTTTCTATGAGTGTATGCACACTTGCCACACCCCAGTACGGCACTTACATAGTCTATCTATTAGATTATATTATATTTGTCCCAAAATGTTGTTATTGTGTTCACTGCCAGTTGATAATACCTAGAATATCAAAATGGACTGTGATACTTTTCCTATGCGCCCAAACTCTGGAACAGTCTTCCTGGCCTTGTTCGGGAGGCAGACACAATCTAGTCAGTTTAAATCTAGATTAAAGACTTCTCTCTTTACCCTGGCATACACATAACACATTATCACATTTCATTCATTCAGATCCCCTAAAGAATTATTAGGCTGGATAAATTTGGTCAACCGGAACCGCAAACAGTTCCCATAACATCCGATGTACTTGTTACAGTACAGTACATCTTAAGAGGAATGGCATCTACACTAACTATAAGTCTGTCTTGCTCATACTTATTCACTGTAGTCAGCCAGATCTGGTCCGTATCCAAACTAGAATGTTGGCCTGCATCTAGAGACAACCAAAACCGCCCTGAATAACAGTGGAGGACATGAAAACTAGATGAGCCCTAGAGACAGACCCCCCTTTGAAGACCTTGTTGACTTGACAGTTATCAATGAAGACCACGAGATCTAGACTAGTCCTCTGCACAGACCCAATGGCTGGCTTCAACTCCTCCTACCAAATGCTAGCATGATGTACCCCAATTTTCAAGCAGAAGGAACTGGATGAAATATTCTGAATGATCCAATCCACAATCTGACTTGTAATGCAGCCTGGAATTAAACCACACAATGTCCGTTCGTCAGGCCAGAGAACTAGTGCCCTAACTGAGCCTGGTTTCTCCCAAATTTAATTTTTTTCTCCATTTCTGACTCCACGCGTTGTTGTACCCTTAAGGCTCATCATATCAAGGAGCTCTTCTGAAATACAAAAATCACTGTCCACACCTCACAAAAAAATTAACAGCTGTGAACATTCTGTGGAATGAGGCTATGTTTGCGCGTTTAGACGAGCGTTATGGTTGGGAAATCTGTGTGTATATGGTGACGCAAATGTTTGTGAAATTCGATGTAGTATGCACTTCAAGCGGATAGGTGACAATGTGAAGCACTGTCACACAACAACACCAAGTCCGCACGCCTGCGTACAACCTTCCTTCTACTTCTCTTCCTAGTAGCGCGAAGTCCAAAGACATGGCGAATATTTTGTACAACTGCAGAAAAGACTCTTGCATGTTTATCAGAGCTGCTAGGGCAACTTGAAGATCCGACGTATGGAAATAATCCGACATGTTTGTTGTTATTTCCCTGTACTGGTGCATGCCTGTGACGTAAACGCGTGAGCAGATCTGTGCCTTTTGCGTTTTTACCAAGTGGCAACATTCCAATCTCATAAATGAAGCCTACCCGGAAGTGCGAAAAACTGCAATACATCGAAAATCCGCTAGGGGCAGGTCCCAAAAGTGAGCAAATGTCCATAGACCCCATGTTAAAATGTCTGTTTTCACAGCATAAATTCATGCTTTTACAGGTTGGTCCCATGGACTTTTGTTGTATTTTTCGATAGGTACCGAGTGCCTGACAACTGTGAGGGGGGTGAATTTTTTTCTAACTCGTTAGTTTAGATCGTATTTAGATATAAAATGTATGACAAATAAGGGCGTGGTTAACTTTGATTGACAGCTGATAACGGGCTGCGCCGAGTGAAATTTGACGTCTCGGCCATGATCTGACACAACACATCATACCACCTCTGTATCCTTTCTGAACATTTGTATTGAAATATCGTACATAAAATGGGGTGCTCTGCTATAAACTGCACTAACCGACACTGTAGGAGTAAGTTACTTTGCTCCATTTTTTCCGGTAAGTGACATTCCAATACTATTTCAGGTAGTTAGCAGTATTTCTATTTAGCATCAATGTTTGTGGGCAGTGGCACTGCAACAGTTAGATCGCCTCAGAGAGAGGTACGATTTAACTCATTCATACAGGACATTCAATCTGCAAAGTGTTTACTTGTATTTGTGTACACTCGCAATAGTAATGTTACATACAGCTGAGGCTGCTTGGCTGAAGAGGCGCGTCCACCAGCCGGCTTAGTCTCACACAAAGCCCGCCCTTTTACCCATATATGGATTGATCAGAAGGTGGGCGGGGTTGGGCTTTCCCAAGATTTTCAAAGATGGCGCCGCCCATACCCCCTATAAACGGCTTCAGAACCGTTATTCGGAAAGTCTATGGGTGACGTCACAGACGCTTTGTCCATTTTTTTTTTTTTTTACAGTCTATGGTTTTTACCCTTTAGATGGGAACGCGACGGTGGAGCGTTTTTAAGATTTCCACTCTGGAGGGTGGTTTCACTTTTTTGTGTTTTTAAGCCCCCAAAACGCCGTCACCGTGTAAACGAAAGGCACATCCGATAAAATATTTTTACGTTTTCACCCGGAATCGTTCTCGTGTAAACGGGGCCTCAGTGCTGTCATCGCACACATTTGAGTAAAAATCCAACACGGTGTACTTTGCCTGACACTTGTTCATTAAGGTTTGCCAACAAGTCTTCAATTCATCGTCAGACTGTGTTTCTGGAAAGACTGATGTTTTTTTAAATCTTGCATCTTCTCTGGGCAAATCATAGTGTCAACTTTCGTCAGGCACTCCTTTAAATATTCGCCTTCAGTGAAGGGATTCCCGTGCTGCACTATTAGGTGAGCTACCTTGTAACTAGCCAATGTAGAATTTTTTTTGTTGTTGAGCTGATAAGGCAGCTGCCAAATTAAATGACAGTAAGCCCCTCCCCTGGAATAGAGATGACCCAATGGCAGTTGAGTATTAGTTACACGGGGACCGGAACTCGGACATCTTTAGGTTTCAGTGCCATAGAGAAACATTGGAAGAGCCAAAGCTCTCATCGGTTTAATGGTATCCTGAGAGGATGGGCAATGGAATTTATTTTAGTCCATTTCCTAAACTCAAACAAGACCGAGCTAAATGTCTGCTTTTGATGTGGGCGCAGTAACCTGATTCCCTGAGGATTCAACCCGAATTCCAATGAAGGCGAAAACATTAATTTTCTGTTTGTCATACTCTCATTGTTACAATAAAGTTAGTGAGTCCATGCTAACGTACAAACCTAAATAGCCAACTGTTCTCACGCCATGTACAGTGTAGGTCAAAACCACATAAACGAAGGTCTACATTTCAATGCCTCTCCGTATTAAACTGGTTAAATGTAAATTAATTTAATCTTACCCTGCGGTACATGAACAGTGTTGATCCTGGATGTTGTCATCTGCGATCGTGACGACCGTAACATGAGGTTTCTCCATCTTTCATTGTGATCTGTAAACCGCATGCATCCTCTGCTTGTAAACACAGCCCTGCGTTTCCGGGTCATATGTCAGAACGCCAGCTCCTGCGTCCTCACCACACGCATGCGTCACGAACACACGTCGGAGTTGAAATTGTTGAATAAAGTCGTTTTTTTTTTTATTGCCGCACAAAATGTATTCTCGTCGCTTTATAAAATTAAGGTTGAACCACTGTAATCACATGGACTATTTTAACGATGTCTTTCCTACCTTTCTGGGCCTTTGAAGTGTTAATGAAATAGCTGTCAATGGATTGCAACAAGCTGTCTATAGGCCTTTATCACAGTCTGCGTGTCGTCACATCCTGCTCCGATTAGTAGCGTAAAGGAATTTACGCCTGCATTATTGTCAATGGACGGACGGCAGTTTTGAGAAGAAATTTATTCTAATTTAGTTTCACTTAACAATAAACGTCAATATTTAAAATAGTTTATTTAGACTTACACGATACCCTACTGTCATCTTTTATTCTAATCAATAACATTATCAAAGAGACGCGATTGTCAGCGTTGCCGATGATTAACAAGCAGCGCGCAGTTACTGCCAGAGGAATAATCAAACGGATGTGTTTATATTTTATTTATGTTATTTTCTTTTATTTTTGCATTATATTATCACCTAATATTCTCCACAGTATCACTGCACTCAAACACGGATGATACGTTACGATGATCAAACCAGTTATTTTTGAATAATTGTCTATCGGCTGGAAATATTCCTTTATTTAAATTTTATGACAGCATCGTAAAGTAACGTTAAGTGCATGAATGTTTAATACAATAAGTTTTCCCCAACCTTTAATTTAATCACCATAAAATAGACTTTAGTCATAATTAATATTTTACGATTCGATTTGTCTAATTCTAATGCTCTTTAATGTGATATGTTGTTTGTATTCTATTTTTGCAGTTCTGCAGTAAAATACGGTGATCAGATTCTGTAATATTGCGCACACACATAGGCTATGGCTTGCGTGCTCCCCTTCAAATCACGAAATATGCGTCGGAATATTATGACACATTTTTTTCTATTTCACAATACTCAATGATTGAGGCTGTGAGGGACAGGCATTTCTTCAATGGGCTGTATATAGGCCTACTGTTATTCAATATTACAGAATCTGATCACCTTATTTTACTGCAGAACTGCAAGAATAGAACAACATATCAAGTCAAGTCAAGTCAAATATATTTATATAGCGCTTTTCACAATACAGATTGTATCAAAGCTGCTTTACAGTATCAATCAAAACAACTCAACAATGTTTGTTTATTACTGGACATCCAAAAAAGACATCCAAGTTTGGTAGAGCTGATCAATGGTATGATTGTTTAATTAATTTGAATATCCCCAACTGAGCAAGCCAAAGGCAACAGTGGCAAGGAACCGAAACACTCCATCAAGTGACCTAATGGTGTCCTAAAACTCCATCAGATCACCCAATGGAGAAAAAAAAACCTTGGGAGAACCCAGGCTCAGTCGGGGCCAGTTCTCCTCTGGCGTTTATGAACTAGAGGCCGAATTTACAGTAACTGTAAGATAAAAAATGTATATGAATGCCTGGCTAAATAGATGCGTCTTTAGTCTATTTTTAAACTGGGAGAGCGAGTCTGAGCAACGAACAATATCAGGAAGGCTATTCCAGAGCTTCGGAGCTAGATGTGAAAATGCTCTCCCTCCTTTGGTGGATCTGGATATCCTAGGAATGACCAGAAGCCTCGAATTTAGTGATCTTAAAGAGCGCGATGGATTGTAAGGCGATAGAAGATCCGTTAAATAGACTGGAGCTAAACCATTTAGAGCTTTATAGGTCAAAAGCAATACCTTGTAATTAATACGGAACTTTATAGGTAACCAATGAAGTGATGATAAAACTGGTGTTATATGAACATATTTTCTTGATCTAGTAAGAACTCTAGCGGCTGCATTTTGGACTAACTGTAGCTTGTTTATTGAGGATGCAGGACAACCAGCTAATAAAGCATTACAGTAATCTAGTCTCGAGGTCATGAATGCATGAACTAACTTTTCTGCATCAGAAACAGATAGCATATTACGTAGCTTAGCAATGTTTCTAAGGTGGAAAAAGGCAGTTTTTGTAACATAATGAAATATGCTTTTCAAAAGACAGGTTGCAGTCTAATATAACACCCAGGTCTTACACTGTAGCGGATAAAGTAAAAGGGCATCCTACTATGTTAAAGTTGTGTTGTGAGAGGTTTTGTAGACGGTTTTTAGAACCGATAAGTATTACCTCTGTCTTATCTGGATTTAATAAACGAAAGGGTAACACTTTATTTGAAGGGGTGTGCATAAGACTGACATGACACTGTCATAAACATGACATAACACCTGTCATGAACATGAAGGAGTCTTTATGGATGTTTATGACTGTTGTCATTAAGTGTCATTCGGTAAATTATGACACTTTTAATGCAAAGTTGACATTGTTTAAAATGTCTTTGTTATGACAACTTGACATTACCCAAGACAAAAATGTCTTGATTATGACAACTTGACATTAACAAAGACAGAAATGTCTTTGTTATGACAACCTGACATTAACCAAGAAATCATAACCTGTCAACCTGTCACAACTTTGGCCGTCATGACACCATTATAACTGTGTCATGAATATTACCTGTCCTCAAGTAAAGTGAAACACATTGTACTAGTTATAAAGATGTCATTAAGGGTTATTACACAGCAAAATGCTTTAAGTTTGATAATTAGACCTGTTATGACATATTTGTGACAGGTTGACAGGTTATGATTTCTTGGTTAATGTCAAGTTGTCATAACAAAGACATTTCTGTCTTTGTTAATGTCAAGTTGTCATAATCAAGACATTTTTGTCTTGGGTAATGTCAAGTTGTCATAACAAAGACATTTTTTGTCTTTGTTAATGTCAAGTTGTCATAAAGACATTTTAAACAATGTCAACTTTGCATTAAAAGTGTCATAATTTACCGAATGACACTTAATGACAACAGTCATAAACATTCATAAAGACTCCTTCATGTTCATGACAGGTGTTATGTCATGTTTATGACAGTGTCATGTCAGTCTTATGCACACCCCTTCAAATAAAGTGTTACCAAAGAAAGTTACGTGTCATCCAATCTTTTATATCTTTAACACAATCTGTCAATTTGGATAATTTAGCGTATTCATCTGGCCGTGATGAAATATATATTTGAGTGTCATCAGCATAGCAATGGAAACTAATTCCATGTTTCCTTAGAATATTACCAAGTGGCAGCATATATATTGAGAATAATAAAGGGCCTAACACAGATCCCTGTGGCACTCCATGGTTTGCCGAAGTCATGATCGATTTTTCTCCATTTAAGTAGACGAAATGGTAGCGGTCAGATAAGTATGACCTGAACCAGCTTAATGCTTGTCCTTGAACACCAGTGTAATTTTGTAGTTGATCTAAGAGTATTGTGGGATCTATAGTATCGAACGCAGCACTAAGATCAAGTAAAACTAGTACTGAGATACAGCCTTGGTCCGAAGCTAAAAGTAGATCATTTATGATTCTAACAAGCGCAGTTTCAGTGCTATGATGTGGCCTGAATCCAGACTGAAACTTTTCATAGATGTCGTTTTCTTGCAAGAAAGAGCCGAGTTGAGCGGACACAACTTTTTCTAATATTTTTGACATCACATTACATTTTGATATCACATTAAAGAGCATTAGAATTAGACAAATCGTAAAATATTAATTACGACTAAAGTCTATTTTATGGTGATTAAATTAAAGGTTGGGGAAAACTTATTGTATTAAACAATAATGTTCGCATTTTTTCATACACTTACTTTTGCTGTCATCAAATTTAAATAAAGGAATATTTCCAGGCCAGCCGATGAGACAATTATTCAAAAATAACTGGTTTGATCATCGTAACGAAGGCTATCATCCATGTTTGAGTGCAGTGATACTGTGGAGAATATTAGGTCACAATATAATATTTTATGGTGATTAAATTTAAACGTTGGGGAAAACTTATTGTATTAAATAATAATTTTCGCATTTTTTCATGCACTTACTTTACGATGCTGTCATCAAATTTGAATAAAGGAATATTTCCAGCCCATAGACAATTATTTAAAAACTGGTTTGATCATAGTAACGTATCAAAGTTTGAGTGAGACCAGGTTGGAATAATAGGTGATAATATAATGCAAAAATAAAGAAAATAACATAAAATATAAACATAAATCCGTTTGATTATTCCTCTGGCAGTAACTGCGCGCTGCTTGTTAATCATCGGCAACGCTGACAATCGTGTCTCTTTGATAATGTTATTGATTAAAATAAAATATGACACTAGGGTATCGTGTAAGTCTAAATAAACTATTTTAAAAATTGACGTTTATAGTTAAGTGAAACTAAATTAGAAAAAATTTCGTCTCAAAACTGCCGTCCGTCCATTGACAATAATGCAGGCGGAAATTCCTTTACGCTACTAATCGGAGCAGGATGTGACGACACGCAGACTGTGATAAAGGCCTATTGTTATGCATATGTTTAGTTGTGGGATGTTTGCCTTTTCTATAGTACACTATGACACATATGGATGACCTGTTAATTATTATGCCTCTTTGTGTTTTTTTTGTTTCAGGAGAACTAAAATAAGAACAGTTATGGAGTTTCATGGAAGACTCAAGCAATGTTCGGCAAATCACACATTTTTACATACCTCTAGGCCAGTTAAATACCTAAAGGACATTTTAATGACTCTTAAACATGTCGAAACTCTCATGTGGCTCAGAAGGTGCTGTGCACATTGACTATCTATATCACTTTATATCTCCATTTAAAACCTTGCTGCCTATTGTATATATCTGTTGTCTTTTAGTGGAAAACTTGCTGCAAATTAGGAGCTAGAAATAAGGGTGGTGTAGTTGCATAACAACAATAAACTATAAACCACTGGTAAAGGCACTTGTCTCACGTTTTTACAAGCTACCATAAAATGTTAACCTGATCAGCTAGCTTTATATCAGAGCAAAACATGTAAACAAAACAAAAAGGAAAAAAACTATTTTATTATTTTGTCAGATATTCCTGGTCATTTCACTGTTGACAAATGTTTTTCTGCTGTTGAACTGTACATGTACCTCTTTTATTTCATTCATTTACCGAAAATATCTGTACTTTTTTGAGGTGTAAAAAGATTTTGTTTTCAATCAATGGTAAACTGGCCTTTTTACTTTTACTGACAGTAGATGCAACTGGAGTGAAGATAATTCTGTTTTTTTTAAGAACTTATTTAACAGTTTTATGTATTGTATGCAAAGAACATAAATCAGCATTTATTTACTATATATTTCGTAGAAGCAATATACCAAGAGTGCTATTCTGTTTTACAGATATTCCAAATTTTAGTCTTTGATTTCTACTGGCAACCGTATTTGACTTTTGTCTGCTCAAAAATCTCAAGACAAAGATCTGGGCTGCGTTTTCCCAAAAGCATAGTAAGCCTAAATTGATTGTAAAGACCATTAGTGGCAATTGTTCTATGATCAACTTAGGCTTATGATGCTTTTGGAAAACACAGCCCTGGTCACTTTTGTTTTATGATGCACTAGTTTGCATGACTATGAATAGATTTGTTTGTGCAAAAAGGTTCTGAGCAGTTATTTGCATACGGGAGCAGCACTTTTTTTTCATCAGATTGAACAGACATAAAGTGGCCTTTCTTTGCTTCCTTCCATTATGTAATCTGGAATATGCCAGCAATATACAAATATCATCTCAAGATATATAATTTAGGTTAAAAATAAAAATATATATAATGTAAAATCTGGCCAGGTCATTCCCAAGTTTTAGACAAATTAATCAAACAGAATTGTATTAATAAGCTTTAAATTTAGTATATTAGGATATGTTAATTGTAAGAAATAATAATAATAATTCAGGATATATAGACAATAAGTTACACAAATCTAAAATATATTTCAAATTACATTAATGGTCAGCAGTAACATTGAACAGTGAGCAGTAAATATCTCCTAACTCTCACAACTGCTCTATTAATAGTTTTTGATATCTTTCTTTATAGCCTTAATGTTTGTGATTGAGTGATCTTTACAGGTCAAACACCTTTCAACACTGTGTTGATGACAGGTGTGATGGAGAGACCCAGGCTCAAATTACTGTATGGATCATTGTCACAGGAACAGGAATGTTTTACTCACAACACAAGGTAGCAAACATCTACTTCAGACCAATGAGGAATTTTTCTACATTTCTCTTCATTCTGTGGGGAATATCCATTGCTGTATGAAGTGCTCTCAATGACACATTTTCTTTTAGGACTTGAATTGAATTAGGAATACTTAATTGCTGATGTTAAGATTTTTATGTAAATAATCAAATTATCTAGTTGTTTAGTTCATTTATCATTACTTCAATAAACCATTACACTGGTTTTTATCTGAGCAGTCTGATGTGTACAGCCACCTCTTCTTACCCTAGTTGTGGACACTGATGGCTCAGCTAACAGGACTGAGGGTTAGGTGAACTGCTCTTTTCACATTTGCTCATTTTGGTTATTTACTGCTGGGAGCCACCATATTCCAATGGCTAGAGAGAGAGATGGAGAACAAACATCAGGGGATTTTTTTTTTTAATCATTATTTAAATCGACTTTATATGTTTATTACTTTGTTGTGGTACTGTGCAGCAGTAATTCAAACTGATACTGTCATGTGAAATTATACATGGTTTTGGAAACCTGGCCCCAGTAATATGTTGGGGCAGGTGTTCTGTGTGTTTTTTGCACTGTGTGGGATCACTCTTAATCTGGCCTTTCTCAACCTGGGGTGCGTTTCTCGTACAAAGACCTAACTCACCGCTTGCTATTAGCCTTGTATTTACCATTATCATAGTTAATTTACATAAACAACAGAAAGCCTTTTTTTATGTTTGACTGATCCATCGGGGGTTCCCATATACGTCATATTCCGGGGTTTCCTTACGCATTTATGCACATGCACAAAATGACCCATGATGACACACTAAAATATCTAGATTAAAATGTGTGTGTGTGTGTGTGTGTGTGTGTGTGTGTGTGTGTGTTGTGTGTGTGTGTGTGTGTGTGTGTGTGTGTTGTGTGTGTGTGTGTGTGTGTGTGTGTATCAGTGGGGATTTCTTTAAGACTGCAAGGGAAGCTCAGCTTCCCCTATAATGTAAAAAAATGAATGGTCAAATATGTACTATTACTATTGTATTGTTTTATTGACTAAAAATGCGTTAGAACACGTTCATCTCGAAGTTAGTTCAGAATCAGCTACATATAGCAGGTCGGCTGACTCGATTTCCTTCTCATACATTCCCGTATAGTAGCGACAGTGCATTTCCCCGTTGAAGCCGAGCGTCCAATGACTTCAATGGGGCTGCTTTGAAATTTTTTTTTTCAGTGCTTCGAAACTAGACGGTCATTGGATAAATGCTGCGATTATGTCCCGCCCACGGACGCCCGGCGTCTCTGGGGTGAATAAAGAAGTGGAGTCCGGGCGTCTGCGTGATGATCGGAGCACTACATCTCCTTTTGATTGACAGCGATTTCATACAGTAAAAAGTTAGGAAGCTATTCGAGATTTCGAGCTCAGTCCCATCGCGGATTTTGAAAGTGTACTCGAAAGACAAACTGCTGTAGCCTAACATATTTCTTGGCATTTGCAATTTTCTTTATACATTTCACAGTTTAACCTAATTCCCACATTTCCTCCGTCGATGTCAGGTGCCTTGTTACATGTGCAGGGCGTGGTGGTGTTTGAATCACGGCACATCTGTCTGGTTTGGTTTCGGTTTTGTGTTGGGATTCGGACATTCATGCTCCTCATGTTTTGTTTTCTGTTGTGAGCGCACAGGATGAGCTTTCACTCGTTCGTGCATAACGTTCTGTGTTGTCGTGTTCGCTCTGGTGTTGTGTTTTATGTAGCACGTGGTTCTTGTTTACATCGGCCGCCATGTTTTGTCTTGTGCTGTGTAGCACACAGCTTGTGTTTTAAACTAGCTGTGTGCTTTCATGTTGTCATGTTCTGTGTGTTCTTGTTCATGTTCTTATGAGTGTTCTTCATGTCTCCTTTTGTGTGACCACATTGCTTGTAATTTGTTTTACTGGCCATGTATGTGTTTTTGTCATGTTTGGTGTGAGCACATGGCTTGTCATGTGTTTTCCTTGTGCTCTCCTGTCGATTGTGTGGACTCCCATCTTGTTTCCTGATAGTTATTTTGGCCCACCCTGTCCTCCCTTGTTACCTGCCTTGTTTGCTCCCTATTTATTCTCCTTGTGTTTGCAGTCCTGTGCTGGTTCGTAGTTTTTGTTTATATATTTTATTTTATTATTAAAATAAAGCTCATCAACTCTGCACCTGAGTCCTCACTCTTTTCACCATCCCCACACCTGACCGTCGAGTTTAAAAAAAATGAGCTTCCCCTCTTTGAAAGACCAGCAGCCGCCACTGGTGTATATATATATACATATACACTCACCTAAAGGATTATTAGGAACACCTGTTCAGTTTCTCATTAACGCAATTATCTAATCAACCAATCACTTGGCAGTTGCTTCAATGCATTTAGGGGTGTGGTGCTGGTCAAGACAATCTCCTGAACTCCAAACTGAATTTCAGAATGGGAAAGAAAGGTGATTTAAGCAATTTTGAGCGTGGCATGGTTGTTGGTGCCAGACGGGCCAGTCTGAGTTTCAATGTTTACAAAGAATGGTGTGAAAAGGAAAAAACATCCAGTATGCGGCAGTCCTGTGGGCAAAAATGCCTTGTTGATGCTAGAGGTCAGAGGAGAATGGGCTGACTGATTCAAGCTGATAGAAGAGTTTGACTTTGACTGAAATAACCACTCGTTGCAACCGAGGTATGCAGCAAAGCATTTGTGAAGCCACAACACGCACAACCTTGAGGCGGATGGGCTACAACAGCAGAAAACCCCACCGGGTACCACTCATCTCCACTACAAATAGGAAAAAGAGGCTACAATTTGCAAGAGCTCACCAAAATTGGACAGTTGAAGACTGGAAAAATGTTGCCTGGTCTGATGAGTCTTGATTTCTGTTGAGACATTCAGATGGTAGAGTCAGAATTTGGCGTAAACAGAATGAGAACATGGATCCATCATGCCTTGTAAAATATACCGTTACAATATAGTAGTAATGACTTTATGAAAATAGAAAGCATCCGAAACACAATTATAAATGTACAATCCTCTATGGTGTCTTATGATTCAGCCTCAATTATGCCATTACAGCCCCCCCCCCCCCCCCCCCCTCCCCTAGAACAACTACACCGATTTACAACTATAGGACAGGAAGAGCTAAATAAACTTATCATTGCATCTAAACCAACAACATGTTTATTAGATCCAATACCCACTAAACTACTGAAAGAAGTGTTACCTGTAGTGGAAGAGCCTCTTCTCAATATCAATATTATTAACTCGTCTTTATTTTTAGGTCATGTTCCAAAAATATTCAAGCTGGCAGTACTAAAACCTCTCATTACGAATAATAATAAGAATAAGAATATTACAAATGGACATGCAATTATTAATGTGAATGAATGGTACTCCACATCACATCATCGTCACTATTGTACGATACGATATTAAATGCTAATTGTTTCAAAACACATGCTGTAAAATAATGCATTGTGATAGGTCATTTGATCTCCACGTCGGAGAATGTAGCTGACGCTGAGTCCAGTGTAGACGCGTTTCCATGACTACACCGGAAGTTGTTCATGCACAACCTTGTAAGACGATAAAGTCATTTTGTAATGCAATTTATAATGTGTCTTGTTTATGGTAATTCTGGGTAATAGTGTGACTTAAAGCTGTTTTTTACATTGCTCTTGTTAAATTTATGACGAAGAGAAAAGTTGTTTATTGATGGTCACATGTTTAACCCCGGAAGTATGGAGAGGAGCGCGTGTGAGAAGAGAGAGGGTGAGAACAGCGAACTTTTAAGCCCCCGTTTAGTATTCTACAGCTGGTCTACAAGGCGAACACGGTAATAATTATCTTATTAAGCATTGTTAAACTTAGTTTACAAGATAATGTGAGACATATTGTATTGGTCTGCATAAAAATAAGAGTATATGAATGTTGCTTTGAGTGCTTGAAACTATTTTGTTTATCTTCTAGTTTTCACGGTGTTTCATGAATACTTCAGAGAAGATTAAATGTGATTGTGAACATCAGTATGAAGCGTGGACTCATTTATGACCAGTGTAGCTACAGTGAAAACGTGGCCTAACTCCATAATCCAGAGGTCTTCAGTGTGCGGTGCTGCTTCATATCCTGTGGTGAACTCCAGTGTGCGGTGCTGCTTATATCCTGTGGTGAACTTCAGGTCTTGAGTGTGCGGTGCTGCTTCATATCCTGTGGTGAACTTCAGGTCTTCAGTGTGCGGTGTGCAACACATCATATCCTGTGGTGAACTTCAGGTCTTCAGTGTGCGGTGCTGCTTCATATCCTGTGGTGAACTTCAGGTCTTCAGTGTGCGGTGTGCAACACATCATATCCTGTGGTGAACTTCAGGTCTTCAGTGTGCGGTGCTGCTTCATATCCTGTGGTGAACTTCAGGTCTTCAGTGTGCGGTGCTGCTTCATATCCTGTGGTGAACTTCAGGTCTTCAGTGTGCGGTGCTGCTTCATATCCTGTGGTGAACTTCAGGTCTTCAGTGTGCGGTGCTGCTTCATATCCTGCAGTGAACCTCAGGTCTTCAGTGTGTAGTCCTGCCTCATCTCCTGTAGTCTACTTCAGCCGACACCATCTATTTCAGGTCAGACTGTACATTACTGAAATTTAAAATAAGTCCTCTGGCAAATGGACAGTTCCACAATGCCATAAAAAGACTGATTGCTACGAAATGAAAGCTTACAGTTGCTCAGGACCGTGAGAAAGACATTGAGTAAAGACAAAGTTAACTGATTGTAACGTCCTGTTCTACACTTACTATAAGGTCAATGACATTTATAAACCACAAGCGCTGGTACAATTTGAGTTTATCTGTCATTCAAGTGTCAAATTCCAAATGGGCAACAGTATTAACCATATGCTAAAGGTGTTACAAATTTAGTCTAAACAAAGTGCTTCATTGTCTATCTCAATATTTCATGTGCTGGTAATTTACCTAGTCTCTTCCTTCGAGTGGCAGCTAATAATCAAAAAAAAAGAAAGAAAAAAAAATGTCAGTTCTCAGTGAATCGTTGTCTCAGGATGGTGAGGTATCTAGGCAGATTGATTCCCCATCTGAAATGCAGGGTGTTTTAGACTCTAATTCTATGGCAGCAGAAAAAGAGAAAATAATAGATCATACTAAAAACAAGAAATCTAAATTAACACTTAAAGAGCCTTCTTCAGCTGCAAGTGCAACACAGTTAGATGATGAACCAAGAAAATCCTCCCGTGACAGATGTCCAACACATAAAATGATAGAGCTGATAGAGCAAGAATCCATTCAAAGAGAAAAGAAATTCAACTCGGTGTATGAGAAATGGAAAACACAAGTCAAGAATGCTCGTACAAAACTGAAGCAGGCATGCTCTGAGAGTGACTTGTATGACATTATGGATGTGGTTGAGAAGCTTGAGTCTGAATTAAAAGAGTTATACGACAACATACGACTCAAAAGTGCACCAAGCCAAGAAATTCAAAGAAAAATTGATGCAAGTGTAGCGGTGACAGCTGATTTGTTGGGACTAATGAGAGTTCGCCTTATTGAGGGAGAAGAAGAGTTTGATGGTGAGGCGGAAAGAGCAAGGTTACGCATGCTGCTTGATAGTGAATATGCTAAGTCCATATATGGATCCACAGTCTCCAAAGCCACCGCACTCAGCCACCGCTCCAACCGTTCTTCAGAGTCACCAAGTATTTCAGTTAAGAGAGCTGAGACAGCAGCACAGCTGGCTGCAAAGAAAGCCGAGGTTGAAAGAGAAGCTGCCATTGAAGCAACGCCTGCAACTGAAAAAGCTAGAAAATCAAAGAGACATCGAGGTCATTGAAGCAAGGCTCAGAGTATTTACTGAGGAAGAGTCAAAAGTAAAGAGTGAGAAATGCAGTCTTCCATGCAGTGAAGGTAGTGTTCCTAGTCAACTCGCTCCCTCTGCAGGATGCCTGAAAGAGCAAGTTACACAGAATGAAGCATCTTTAGTCCAGACATTACAGGAGTCAATGGCCCTTACTCGACTTCCATTACCAGAACCTTCCGTATTCTCTGGCGACCCCCTGAAGTTTACAGAATGGAGCACAAGCTTCAAAGCCCTTATAGAGAGACGATGTTCAAATCCGGCTGACAGGTTGTTTTACCTACAAAAGTACGTAAGTGGAGAGGCGAGGTCTGCTCTAGAAGGCAGCTTCTACAGAAAAGATGAAGAGGCATATCAGCAAGCATGGCAGAAGCTGAATGCAAGGTATGGTCACTCCTTCGTGGTGCAGCTTGCTTTCCGAGAGAAGCTTAATAAGTGGCCAAAGATTGGTGCTAAGGAGTATGTTAAGCTAAGAGAGTTTAGTTATTTTCTGCAAACATGTAGTGATGCTATGCCTCACATCAAAGGTCTTCAGGTTCTGAACGACTGCGAAGAGAATCAGAAGATGCTAGCCAAACTCCCTGATTGGATAACTTCCAGGTGGAATCGTTTTGTCACAGAGCAGCTGGATAAAGACAAAGACTATCCAAGCTTCAAAGAATTTGCTTCATTCATCTCAAAGGAAGCACGCATAGCATGTAATCCAGTGTCATCATTACATGCACTAAGGCCTGAGGAAAGATCGTTCAGAGAAATAAAACGTCCAAAGGCAAACACCTTCGCCACTAATGTGAAAGCCTCAAACGCATCAAGTACCACAGCCAAATCCTACAATGGTGAGGAGATCAAGTTGAGGGATTCTAATAAATCAAACAAAGGAAGCATACCAGTTTATAACTCAAACACAGCCAAGTGTTTGTACTGTGGAGAGAACCACTCCATACATAAGTGTAAAAGCTTAACGGAAAGGTCTGTGGAGGATAGGAGAAAGTTCGTTCAGGATAATAAGCTATGTTATGCATGCCTGAGGAAGGGACACATTTCAAAGGACTGTAGGAACAAAGCCATGTGTAGTATATGCAAAAGACAACATCCCACTCCATTGCATGAAGACCGCCCCTCAGCAGACCAGACTTCCCTGCAAAGCGTCCAGCAAGCGGAAGAAAACACATCCTCACTATCTTGTTGTGTGAATGGAGGTGAAGGTGGGAGCACATCGATGATTGTTCCAGTATGGATCTCTTCACAAGAAAATCCAGATTCTGAAACCCTGGCTTATGCTCTATTGGACACTCAGAGTAGTCACACATTTGTGGATCAGGAACTATGTGGAAGGTTGCAGGCATCTATGGAACCAGTAAAATTAAAGCTTTCCACTATGATGGGAAGGGATTCCATCGTGAAAAGCCAGAGAGTCAGTGGACTCAGAGTCAGAGGATTCTCTTCAGATTGCGTCATTAACCTGCCTCCCGCCTACGCAAGGGAATTCATTCCACTTGAACGTGCGCACATCCCCACATGTGAGACAGCTAATAACTGGAAACACCTAGCAGTCATAGCCCCCGAGATGCCCCCGCTAATGGATTGTGGAGTGGGACTTTTGATTGGTTACGATTGCTCCAGAGCCCTGGCACCACGAGAGGTCTTCACTGGAGGTGACTATGAGCCTTACGCTATAAAGACGGACTTAGGGTGGAGCATCGTAGGGAGCTCACCACAGCGCGTGAACTCCAGGGATGTGACTGGGCTGTGCCATAGGATATCTGTCAGGGAGGTTCCACTTGTGACACCAGCTGCTGCTATTAAAGCCCTCGAATCTGATTTTGCAGACACCAGATTAGGAGAGAAAAGCATATCTCAAGAAGATATTCAATTTCTGCAGGTCTTGAAGGAAAGAATACATCAGAACGAGTGCGGCCATCTTGAGATGCCCCTTCCATTCAAAGCACGTCCTCACCTCCCTGATAACAAGAAGCTTGCCTTAATCCGCCTGAAGCACCTCAAAAAGAAACTGGACAGAGATCCTAAATTTAAGGATGATTATGTGAGATTCATGGAAGGTGTATTCAAGGATGGAGAAGCAGAGGAAGCAGACAAGCAATCAGAGTCAGGAAGTGTGTGGTACATCCCACACCAAGGCGTCTATCACCCGAGGAAGCCAGATAAGATCAGGGTAGTTTTCGACTGCTCTGCAAAGTATGATGGCACTTCCTTAAACGACCATTTGTTGACAGGACCTGATCTTACAAACGGGCTGATTGGAGTGCTCTGTCGTTTCCGCAAACATCCCGTTGCCGTCATGTGTGATGTGGAAAAAATGTTCCACAGGTTCCACGTCAGCAAAGAAGATAGAAGTTATCTACGCTTCCTGTGGTGGGAAAATGGGGATACAGAGTCAGAGCCCAGGGAATACCATATGAAGGTCCATCTTTTCGGAGCATCTTCATCTCCAGGCTGTGCCAATTACGGCATGAAGCATATTGCCAGCCAAAATGAGAAAAGGTACCCTGAAGCAGCTAGCTTCATCAGAAAGCACTTTTATGTGGACGACGGCCTCATAAGCTTAGAGTCAGTCGACGGGGCAATCAAGCTGGTGAAAGAAACCCAAGCACTGTGTGCTGAAGGAAAGTTGCACCTTCATAAATTCATCCTCAACAGTCGAGAGGTATTAGAGTCCATTTGTGTTACCGAACGTGCTGCTGAGGTGAAGAATGTGGATCTCAACTGTGATGATCTTCCAGTCCAGAGAGTGCTAGGAGTCAGATGGAATGTGGAAGGTGACGTCTTCTCCTTCAAGGTCTCACTTGATGAGAAACCAGCTACACGACGTGGAGTCCTCTCAGTCGTGGCTTCGGTGTATGATCCATTAGGATTTTTGGCCCCATTCATCCTACCAGGAAAGCAGGTGCTACAAGAGATGTGTCAGAAAGGCATCAGTTGGGATGAGCCACTCCCCAGCGAATTGAAGCCGAAGTGGGAGAGCTGGATCAATGATCTAAGAAATCTTGATAAGATTCAGATCCCAAGGTGCTTCACACCAGAGAACTTTGGAAAGGTCCTGAGAGTGGAACTGCATCACTTTTCTGATGCCAGCAGTCAAGGCTATGGTCAATGCTCATACATCAGATCGGTGGGCGAAGATAAGGTGCATTGCACCTTGGTTATGGGCAAGGCAAGAGTCGCTCCTACCAAAATAGTCACGATACCAAGACTAGAGTTGACTGCTGCAGTAATCTCTGCTGCTATGAGCAGTATGCTAAAGGAGGAGCTAGAGATCAAGATCGACAGAGAATATTTCTGGACAGATTCACAAGTAGTTCTTGGCTATATCAACAACGAAGCCAGAAGGTTTCATGTCTTTGTGGCGAATCGTGTCCAGAGAATCCGGGAAACCACTGACCCAGGGCAGTGGTTCTATGTCGACACAGAGCACAATCCTGCTGATCACGCCTCAAGGGGCCTCAAAGTAGCAGAGCTGCTCAAGTCTAACTGGCTCACTGGACCCAAGTTCCTGTGGGAGAGAGAGGTAGTTACAGCCCAAGGAACCTCAGAGCTACTGGTAGGAGACCCCGAGGTCAGGGCAACCCAAGTCTTGAAAACTGATGCTTCAAGGCAGGATGATTTTCAAGAGAGACTCGCAAGGTTCTCAAAATGGTCCACAGCGGTAAAAGTCGTCGCTCGGAATACAACGGTTGGCCAAGAGGATCAAGGACACAGAGCCCCTTAATGTTGAGGAAAGAAGAGAGCCACTCACACCCTCATCAAGCTTGCACAAAAAGATGCCTTTGAAAAGGAGTTACACATTCTCCAGACATCGGAAAAGCTGCCTTGTAACCACCAACTGTATCAGCTAGACCCATTCCTCCAAGATGGTATAATGAGGGTGGGATGACGTCTGAGGAGAGCATCCGCACCTCTGGATCTGAGACACCCTATAATCCTCCCAAAGGATGGGGTTGTCTCGCGCCTTGTCCTTGCGCACCACCATGAGAAAACGCAACATCAGGGCAAAAGACAAACGTTAAATGAACTCAGGGCCAATGCTTTACTGGATTATTGGTGGCAGTAAGGCAGCAGCCCAGCACATAAAGCAGTGTGTCCTGTGTAGAAGAGCCCGCGCACCTCCAGAAGAACAACGGATGGCAGACTTACCCAGAAGGGTAAGGGACTTACCCAGAAGGGACCAAAACAGTCCATACCACAGTACGTGAACGGTGGGGAGGGTTCAATACGGTCGTATTGAACCCTCCCCACCGTTCACGTACTGTGGTATGGACTGTTTTGGTCCCTTCTGTACCAAGCAAGGTCGTAAGGAAAACAAACGATACGGTCTCCTTTTCACTTGTCTGAGCTCCAGAGCAGTCCACATAGAGATGTTGGATGACATGACGACCGATGCATTTATCAACGCTCTACGGTGTTTCCTAGCCATCCGTGGGGCCGTCAGGCATATCAGATCAGATCAAGGATCAAACTTTGTTGGAGCACGAAATGAAATGGAAAGAGCTCTCAAAGAAGTAGATAAAGAAAGAGTGGCTACATACCTGGCGGATAAACAGTGCGACTTTTGCATGAATGCACCAGCCTCAAGTCATGCCGGAGGTGCATGGGAGCGGCAGATCAGAACAGTAAGGAGTGTGCTTGGCTCAGTCCTTGCTCACAGTGCTGGAAGATTGGACGACACTTCCTTAAGAACCTTCTTTTACGAAGCCATGTTCATTGTAAACAACCGCCCTCTTACTGTTGACAGTATCAGTGATCCCACCAGTATGGAGCCATTAACACCAAATCATCTGCTTACTATGAAATCCTCTGTTCCTCTGCCCCCACCTGGTAACTTTGCTAAGGAAGACTTGTATGCCAAAAAACGTTGGAGACGGGTGCAATATCTGTCTGAGCAATTTTGGAACAGGTGGAGAAAAGAATATCTTGCCAACATCACACTTAGACAGCGATGGCATGCACCAAGGCGCAATGTGCAAGTCGGAGATATTGTCATTGTAAAGGAAGAAGATCTCCCTCGTAATGAATGGAAACTTGCCAGGGTTCTTAAAGTACATGAGAATGATGATGGACTGGTGCGAAGAGTTATAATACAGATTGGAGAGCGCAAGTTAGGAAAAGGGGGTGAACGCCTCAACAAGCCATCCATGGTTGAGCGACCCATTCAGAAGTTAGTTATTCTCGTAGAAAGCAGCCAAAGTTCTGCTTCTTAACTTTGGTGCAGTTAGTCACTGACCTCAATTCAAATTCAAATGTGAAGCAATTCACAAATCCTTTCTGCGTTGTTATAGGAAGATTGTTTTCTTGAACCTTTGCGTAGTGAGAAAAGTGTTCTCAATTGATATTGTAACATTTAACTTCCATGTGGTGTATTCTGCGTATCAACTTTATCTGAAAAATTTATCTGAAGAATTTATAACGGTAGATCTACCATATCACTCAGGTTCAGATGTTTATGAGTGTCTTTAACGTATGCTTTGAAATAACCATTGATTTTGTTGGATTAATATGCATACGAAACCAAGGTTGTATGATTTTGTTATTAATTAATCAAAGTCATTTGGTGGGAGTGTAGCTGACGCTGAGTCCAGTGTAGACGCGTTTCCATGACTACACCGGAAGTTGTTCATGCGCAACCTTGTAAGACGATAAAGTCATTTTGTAATGCAATTTATAATGTGTCTTGTTTATGGTAATGCTGGGTAATAGTGTGACTTAAAGCTGTTTTTACATTGCTCTTGTTAAATTTATGACGAAGAGAAAAGTTGTTTATTGATGGTCAAATGTTTAACCCCGGAAGTATGGAGAGGAGCGCGTGTGAGAAGAGAGAGGGTGAGAACAGCGAACTTTTAAGCTCCCGTTTAGTATTCTACAGCTGGTCTACAAGGCGAACACGGTAATAATTATCTTATTAAGCATTGTTAAACTTAGTTTACAAGATAATGTGAGACATATTGTATTGGTCTGCATAAAAATAAGAGTAAATGAATGTTGCTTTGAGTGCTTGAAACTATTTTGTTTATCTTCTAGTTTTCACGGTGTTTCATGAATACTTCAGAGAAGATTAAATGTGATTGTGAACATCAGTATGAAGCGTGGACTCATTTATGACCAGTGTAGCTACAGAGAAGTTTCTCTTCTTTGCCGTCTTCCGTGTGTCCATGGCGTAAAATGAGGGCGTGGGGGAAGCGGAGACTTGAATATTTAGAGGCGTGTTATTCTAATGACGATCGTTTTCAGCCGCGGCATTTATCAAGGGCAGGTATTGCGTACACCTAGATTTCAAAGGTACGCACAGCTTCATACATCAGGCGGTGAGAGCAGTGGAAGCATAATCTTACGCCAACATATACGCCCGTTTCTACGCAAGAATGATAAAATGAGGGCCAGTATGTCTTCACAGGGAAAACAAATGCAATGTGTTGGGTCATGTTATCTTGTGACATTTAATGACTTTTTGAGCAGGTGGTTGTTTCCACTAACAATAGTTGGCAACACTGGATGTATATGATCTATTTAAGTCCACATGTAATTTTTACAAGAAACTATGTGTGGCAAGTAGGATGAGGCTGAGGGCCATGAAAGAATGGCGCCAGGCCGGTGGCTTGATTAAAATGAGCCTGCGTGCCGCACCAGCCTTGTATCTCAGGGAGGAGCGACGACAGTGAAGGACGAGAGAGGACGAGGCCTTGACTATTTATGTTATGTTTTGTTTGTGTGTGCGGCAGTCGTCCGGCAGGGGCTGCTGCCTTTACTTTCGTTTTGTGTTTGTATATTTTGATATTAAAGTTTGTTTGAACGTTCGCCTCATATTTTTATGGTAGGTTTATTTTACCAGAAAATAAAAATCCAAAAAAACACGTTATATATAGGTTATAAATTGATTTGCATTTCAGTGAGTGAAATAAGTATTTGATCTCCAAGCAAAACATAATTTATTACTTGGTGGAGAAACCCTTGTTGGCAAGCACAGAGGTAAGGCATTTCTTGTAGTTGGTAACCAGGTTTGCACACATCTTAGGAGGGGTTTTGGTCCATTCCTCTTTAAAATTCCTCTTTAAATCCTTAAAGGGGACATGTCATGCTAAATCCACTTTTTTAGCACATAATTGCAGTTGTATATTTGGAGTGTTTAAAAGTACAGAACATTTGAAATTAGTCTCTTCGAGTGCTTCGTTGATATCTTTATATTCTGTTTTGGTCATATTTTTCAACCTGTTCTGATTTTTCTATTATCTATGACGTTTTTTGAACTATTACGTCACAGAATTTGCAGCGGAACTGCCAAATAAGGACATCGACTCCCGGCCCAACACTTCGAGCAATCCGCCATTATTATTTCTCGCTGCGATTTTGTAGTCCAAGCTCAAGGATGCAGAAGTTATGAGAGGATAATTCAAAAAGAACGGAAATGTACCCACATCTGTGGGTAAAGTCAATTTTATGTGCGCGAAGCACTTCAAGGATCACTAACGTTACTTCAGCAACCTCCGCCAGTATAAAGAAGGATTTGCCGATAGACTTTGTCTGATTGAGGGGTCAATTTCTTCTATCTTTGGAGACGACGAACAGAGCACTTCGGTAAGCTGTAAATAACATTAATAAAAATAAATTAATTTTTCTTTCTTAAAACACACGGTTGTCATGGTTTAGCAGTACCTTTGTCTTTCTTTTTCTTTTTTTTAAGTACACGTCTGTAGCAGTATTACTGTTGTTGAGTTTCATCATTACAATGGTCATTTAGCTGCTGTGTTTTCTGATGCTTTTCTAAACGTAGCATATTATCAATACAGATTTTTAGCTCTGGCTGGACGTGAAGCTCTGGTTGGACGTGAAGCTCTGGCTGGACGTGAAGCTCTGGCTGGACGTGAAGCTCTGGCTGGACGTGAAGCTCTGGCTGGACGTGGCTGACGTGAAGCTCTGGCTGGACGTGGCTGACGTGAAGCTCTGGCTGGACGTGGCTGGACGGGACCAGCGGTGAAGGCTCGACTGGGCTGGACGGGACCAGCGGTGAAGGCTCGACTGGGCTGGACGGGACCAGCGGTGAAGGCTCGACTGGGCTGGACGGGACCAGCGGTGAAGGCTCGACTGGGCTGGACGGGACCAGCGGTGAAGGCTCGACTGGGCTGGACGGGACCAGCGGTGAAGGCTCGACTGGGCTGGACGGGACCAGCGGTGAAGGCTCGACTGGGCTGGACGGGACCAGCGGTGAAGGCTCGGCTGGGCTGGACGGGACCAGCGGGGAAGAGGTCTCTGGACCGGGGATGAACACAGGAGAGGTGACGTTTAGATCAGGTGTTGTCATGGCGTGCCAAGGGAGGAAGCTCTCCAAACAACTGGAGATTGCCTCTCTCCAGTTCTGACTGGAGAGATCTGGGAGCTCCCTTGGATCGACCCTCTTAGCCCCTAGCCGATAGCACGCCTTGATCGTCTCGTCACTCAAGGTGCAGGTGACAGCAAGGAGACAAAACCTCTCTGTGTATTCGAACAGATCGCGGCTACCATGAGCCACCGCCGCGATCTGTCCAGCGAGTTCCCAACTCATTTTCTTTTCCTTGGTCGGTTCTTCTGTCACGGGTGTGGTGTGGGTTGAAGAAGGCAGGCAGAGTCAAAAGATCCAATTCCAAACATTTACTCAAACTCCAAAATCAAAACAGGTACAGGCGGGCAGAGGACACAAAACACCAGGTAACATTAACAAGAACCGACAAAGACAGACTGAACAGAGAGAACTAAATACAGATACAAACGACCACTAACGAGGTGAAGACAGGTGACACAGATGGTTAAGACGGTGAACAGGTGGATGATTGAGGGAGTGAATACAGGTGTGGAGACAAGAGGGATTCTGGGAAGTGTAGTGAAGACGAAGACAGACAGGTGCAGACGAAGACTGTGACAATGATACTATTTTCAAATATCATTATTTTGTATATTGGGTGTAATAGATTATGTTAACATACTTTAATGTAAAAAAAAAAAAAAATTCACATTCTTTAAATAGTTGTAGCTCCTGTATGCCCAGTCTGTCTAAACCACGCTGATTTCTACAAAGCCCTGTAGTGTGCTCTGATTAGCCAGCTGACCCAGTGCATTCTGATTGACCTTGCTTTCGGAAATAAAGTGCTGCTTTTGCTTTAGCATAGAAACACAACACCACATGGGGTGGTGATGGCGCAGTGGATAAGACACATGCCCTTGGTGTGAGAGACCCGGGTTCGAGTCCACTGTAAAACACCTATGTGTCCCTGAGCAAGACACTTAACCCCTAATTGCTCCAGAGGCGTGCGACCTCTGAAATATAGCAATTGTAAGTCGCTTTGGATAAAAGCGTCAGCTAAATGACTAAATGTCTAAATGTCTAAACATAACTTCTGACAACATGGAAACGACAACACTACTACTGAACCCAGAGGGAAGAAAAATCCTAAATGAGAGCTCTTCAACATCTCAAAAGTTTTTCCTAGACAAAAGGATGTTACTTTAACATCAAATGGAAACTTTTGCTTGAGTCTCCTGCTTCTCACACTTATCTCCTGAGACAAAAACTCTAGCACTCTCACAATGGTCTCCTCTTGAGTTTAGAAGAGATCTCAGCAACATCACACTGTGCTCATATTTTTCTCCTTAGCTAGATATATTGGTGGTCTCACATTTGTCTCCTATAAAATGTACAAAAGATCTCAACAACATCACACATTGTGCTCAGACCTTTCTCCTTAGCTAGAAAAACTGGATCGCTCACATTTGTCTCCACAGTTTCAGACAAGATCTCAACAACATCACACACTGCTCAGATTATTCTCCTTAGCTAGAGACTCTGGATCACTAACATTTATCTCCTCTAAATATTCAGAGGAGATCTCAACAACATCACACACTATGCTCAGATGTTTCTCTTAAAACTAAAGTGGTCTCATAATTGTCTCCTCCAAAGTTTCAGACAAGAACTCAGCAACATCACACACTGTCTTTAGATTTTTCTCCTCAACTAGAGAAACTGTAGCTCTCATATTTGTTTCTTTTCAAATTTAGAAGAGATCTCAACAACAGCACACACTGTGCTCAGATTTGTCTCTTTAACTAAAGAGCCCGGTGGTCTCATAATTATCTCCTCCAAAGTTTCAGAAAAGATCTCAACAACTTCATCTGAGAAACATTTGAGACACTGTTGATACTAAAATTAGAGATATTTGAGAATCACAACTAAGTCTCCTAAGCTTAAAAAGAGCAACCTCTGAGGAATAAAATACTCCTATAATGAGTCTTGAAAGAGATTGCAGCAAGACGCTAGAGAGGTTATCCACCTTATTCTGCTCTAAACAATGCGCGCCGCCATGACGACGACTCCGGTTGCCTACTTCCGGTTTGCACTGTATTAGCAGTGAGAGAATGAGTTCAGGCTCTATCTATGTGCTGCTGTTGGTTGATTTTACAATTCAAAGAAGATAAAAAAAAAAAACTTTAGAAACTGGGTGCTTTGAGCATAAGATTAAAAGGAGAGAATGCCTATGTCCGGTTCGGATCAGCTACATTCAGTGCCAGAGAGTAGACGTTTTTGGTTAGCTGCGCTAAAACTGAAGCATCCAACGAAAAAGGTGTAATACGTTACCAGTATGGATGGGCATTTCAAGCAAAAATAATATTCGAAGATCGCTGGGTATTATTCAATTATTATTCGAAAATAGCACCCCTCCATCACATCACGCACACATAGCCTACATATTTTTAAATAAATATATAAAAAAAAAAAAAAAAACTAAACATACTTTTTATATTTAAGTTTCACAATATAATGTTTTTTATTTATTTGTTTATTTATTTCATCTATGTTGATTATATGAAAAGGGAACTGCATGAGATGAGTCAGATATGATCATAATGCCCAATATATCGGAAAACATTTGGAATGGCTCAGACATGATTTTGACCACTTATTAAGTTTTGTTTTGTAGAAAGCCTTTCTGTAAAGTGAAATTCGTTTAGTAAAAATTGTATCTTCATTTGTATCAATGTTTTATCCACAAATTGCCTAGAATAATGAATATGACATATGACAAATATAGTGCGTCTTATTAATAAACGAAACTCAGCGTATAAGTTAGGCTACTTGCCTCACATACATGAGAAGCATATAGAAAGCTTGAAATGTGTACTTTTAAACAAAATAATTAAAAACGAGCAGAAATGGGCTGCTCTCTGCTTATGTAGGTTAATTCGTATGAAGTGTGCATTTCTCTCTAGGCGCGTTCACTACTGCGAAGATGGCGAGTCAGCATCATCAAATTTATCTTTGCAGTCGATACTTACAGAAAACTAGTTATTAATAAACAATTCAAATGTTTAATGCATAATCATTACTTTGCCGTTTTTTTTATTGTGGCAAGCGCGTTGTGATGCAGAATAGGCAATATTAAGAAAACGCTCATTATGGTTTAGTATTCTCTCCCATATAGTATACATAACTTCCAACCCAACTTCAGTCGTGCACGGGCAGGGGCAGCCCTACTTATTTATTTCACATATTTTCTAATCAGCACATCACTGAGGCGTTCTGAGCAAGCGGCGCAATCTTCATAAAGCTTAGAACCGGAAAAGGACAACCGGATTCCGGTTCAAACCCGCTATGAATCATGGGTAAATTCGCTAACCAGGAAAAAGGTGGATAGAACCTCTCTAGCGTCTTGCTGCAATCTCTTTCAAGACTCATTATAGGAGTATTTTATTATTTTATTATTACTGTTTTACGTCTCGGTTTTTACTCTTTTTCTCTCAAATATGTCTCATTTGTGTCTATTTTTTTTCTTCTAAGGAATTTTCGGAGAAACATCTGAAATGCTGTTGATAATAAAATGAGAGATATATGAGAATCAAAACTAGGCTTGGCTTAGGCTTTCCTGGGCTTAGGGAAAGCAACCACTGAGCAATGAATTTTTCCTCTGGGAAAACGCCTTCTTTCTTTGCATATGCATTTGGGCGGCATTATGCAAATGTTTCATACTCAATGCAATGATTGGATGAATATTGTATGGTCCTGAGACTTCCACAAAAGTACATTTTACTTAGACCACTTCTATTATTGATTGCTATCAGGATGTGAAGGGAGTTTCAACAAGAATAAAAACTGTTTATGAAAAAAAATTCCTACCCTACCTTTAACCAACTACTCTCAAAAACATTTAATATTCAACAATATTATTGATCTGCCTGCAATGACACCATTATATGAGAACTGAACTGACCTGGACGATGACATCACTGTTTTCTCCAGAGCAGCTTTTTATAAAAATTAACTAAATTCATTACTTTTTACAACAAAAATGAACCCTCACTGAACTTACTTAAGCTAGACTATGACACTATTTTATGACACCAGTCTACATTCCTGTTCAGTTCAGTGCATCTGTCCAATAAACTCTCTTACCCTTCTGTTTCGTGACAGAAGACCAGACCTTAAAACATAAAGTATGGGCGTTTCCCGCATCCATCTAAACCCAACCGATCGTCTGATAAACTGTTTCCAGGATGGCCGCCCGATCGAAGTATGCAGTATGTGAAAGATTTCCTAGAAATTTCACACCATGTCACGTGTCAACGTGTTCGGGATTGGACTGGACGATCCTCTGCACCAGCTAGCTTCAGCCGCAAAACCAGGTTCATTCGCACAATACCTGGATCATGTGCTGTTGTTGAGTGATTCAGACTTCACCTTGGGTGAGGCGGATGATTACATCACCACTCAATCACCATCACCAGCCATCTTCCTCGCCACACTGCCTGAATGTCTTCACGTCATGCCTGCCGAGCCAGAGACTGTTCACGCCATGTCAGCTGCACCTGAGAATTCGCCGCCGGTTCCTAAGCCCACTTCAGCCAACTAGCCAGCTCCAGGGTCTCGTCCCATCGAAAGCACCCTTCCAGAATCTCGTCCCGTGGAGACCCCCCTTCCAGAGTCTCGTCCCGTGGAGACCACCCTTCCAGAGTCTCGTCCTGTGGATACCACCCTTCCAGAGTCTTGTCCCGTGGAGACTACCCTTCCAAAGCCTCGTCCCGTCAAGACCACCCTTCCAGAGCCTTGTCCCGTCGAGACCACCCATCCAGAGTCTCTTCACGTCATGCCCATCATGCCTGAGCCCTCGTCTCCGGCCATGATGACCACCGCCACACCTGAGCACTCGTATCCGACCAAGATGACCACCTTGCTGCCCGAGCCTTCGGCATAGATGGCCGGCGCCTTGCCACCCGAGCCCTCAGCAAGGATGGTGCTGTTTGGTTAGCAAGGATGGTCGCCGCCTCGCCGTCTGAGTCCTCAGCCACGAAGGCCGGCACATCTGAGTCTGTCCTTGAGTCTGTCCCTGAGTCTATTTTTTTGGGGGGGTGGTGGCTATAGGTCCTCGGCCATAGTGGCCAGGCCGGTTTCCCACGGAAAGGCCATGTATGCCTATCCGCCCTGGCCACCCAAACCGCAGACTCCGCCCTGGCTACCTTCACAGCCTGCTCCGCCCTGGTCTCCCGAGCTGCCTGCACCACCCTGGAGTCTACATACCCTGCTCGCCTGCCAGCATCCCTCATGTTTCCCACCTGCACACCATCAGCCATCACCTAATTACATCAGCACCTGCACCTCATCAGCACTCCCTATAAAAAGACACTTCTTCTGAACTCCCTTATCTGGTCTCGTTTATATGAACACCTTAAGACAGATTACCTGGACCTTACCTGTCTTCTGTCGTCTGCCATCCGTCACTCATAACCTATATCCTGCCCTTTGTCTCCGTCTGGAATTGTCATCTGCAAATAGAGACATTCATTTATAGCAAGCTAAGTCATCCTTCATCTGTTCATCATCCATCATACCACCAGTCTACATTCCTGTCCAGTTCCGTGTATCTGTCCAATAAACTACACAGTTGATTCTAATCAACTCTTGACGCTTGGGATTTTCTTTAAGCACCGATCTTTACGAGTTGGGGGCGTGTCAGTGAGAAACATGAAAGAATTCCACAATATAGGTATTTAGCAGTGCTATTGTCAGGCTTTTTATTTACAACAAAATAAGCTAATTCTCTGCACAAAATGCAATAGCATTGTAAAATAACAATATAATATGTAACGATAAAGTATATCGGCTTCATAAATTAATAAAAAACAGTAAAAAGCGAAACACGCCAACTACACAATCTTTGTTCTTCATTTTCTAGATGTAGAGTTAATGCTGTATTTTTTAATTAACCTGAACTTGAAAACACGACTTCCCAACTTGTAAATACGAACTTCCCAGGATAACTTGAATCCACCATTAAAACATATCACATATGTTTACATTTATTCATGTAGCAGCTAAGAATTGAGGAATACAACAATTGATTAATCTAAAGTGGCTAGAAACACAAGAAGTGCTATTAATACAAAGTGTCAGCCATCATTCAGGATAGCACAAACTAGAATAGGGATGGATTAAGGAATAGTGAGAACATATGTAAAGAAATTGTTAAATAGTTTTTATATACGTCTTTATTCAGGTTTTTTTTAATCCCACTTTATATTAAGTGTCTCAACTACATCGAAAAAAAAGTGCAATGTACTTATTGTGTTCATCTTGTATTGTAAAACACTTTTGCTGCTATTGAGTTGTGATACGGGTAAGGTTAGGGACAGGTGTGGTGGTGTGGGTAGGTTTAAAGGTGGGTTAAGGTGTAAGTGAAGAGCCAACAGTGTAATTACAAATGTAATTACATAAATTAATTACAGCTGTAATTACAAGCAGGTATTTTCTAAATATAAGTACAATGTTTAATTTCAATGTAAGTACATAGTACGTAAAGCCACTGAATATGAAGTGGGACCTTTTTTTATAATTATCCACATATATGTCTATTTTGTATGCACATATCATATTATGTTTATTCTAACTTGTATCTAGCCTATCTTAGCCTAAACCATATTCAAATACACATTCAAATGTACATAACTCAAACTATTTCTCTTTCTCTCTTACCACTGCACTTGAGTTCAGTTATGTAGGTATGAATAATCATACCTACATAACTGAACTCAAGTGCAGTAGTTCAGAGATTTGAAAATAGTAAATATTGGGGTTTCATACATTTTGCATATATGTGTATGTTTAAATGAGTGCTGTGTTTGCCATTACAAAGGCTAGACAGAGTAGAGTAAAGGCCAGACGGAGTTGAGTAAAGGCCCATCATATATATAATACATTGGTAACACTTTACAATAAGGTTTATTAGTTCACATTAGTTAATGTATTAACTAACACGAACTAACCATGAGCAATACATGTATTACTGTATTTGTTCATCTTTGTTAACGTTAGTTAATAAAAATACAGTTGTTCATTGTTTGTTCATGTTAGTTCAAGGTGCATTAACTAATGTTAATAATATTTTAATACTAGGTACAAGCCTTGAAAATTTATAAAACAGAATCTTTTATCGCTTTCACGTAAACAAGTGAACCGGAATTATCCCGACAATAGTTTATCTGTACAGAGGTAAATGGATGGGCAGGCCTTCGGGAGTGACTAGTTGACACTTCAGGACTGCATTGTCGTCCTGTCCAGATGCAAGTCCTTCCTCAGATCCGGATACGGCCTGTATCCAGCGGACTGTGGTAAACTTCGGGATAAACAGAGAGACTAATATTAGCGTAGACGCCATCCTTCTTATGATGTATCAAGTACATCAGGATTTACAGGAAGTGTTCCCGGTTCCGGCAGACCTAATCTTTGCAGCCTAGAATTATAGAAGTCTATAATGTGTTACAGTATGTGTATGCTAGGTCAAAGACATGCGTTTTTAGTAGGGATGGCCCGATACCGATACTGGCATCGGGGATCGGGCCGATACTGTCCTCATCTCGTACTCGTACTCATAAAAAATTGCCGATACCACGTACATTTTGCAAAACGAAACTGGCCGCCGCGAGTGCTGTGTCGAGGTGAACTGAGGCATATAGGAGAGTATAATGTCGGCAGTTTGGGCTCATTTCAAGATAAAGGATGATGATGACAACAGCAAGGCAGCTAAGGTGTTCAGCTAAGGTGTCGAGACAGGAGGGAAGCAATCTAATTAAACATCTGAATACATCTGAATCACAGTTTAGTAAAGCTAAAGCAACTCACCAGCCAACAGGTTTTACAGAAGCGCGAGAAGATGTCCAGGGATAATCCACGGGCACATAACAATAACAGAAGGAATTGCTAGGCCTGTAAATCAATAGTCAAATCGATAGTGAATAAATAAACGAATCGCACGATTAAAAAAAAGAGCTCCGATATGTTTTCCGGCCGCAATAATTTCCATTTGCATGCTTGTTTGTTTTCCTCGTCTCTCTAGAGCCTGGATGACAACTCTCGGTTCCTTTGCGGAGGCTTATTCTTAACCTAGAGCTTAGATTCTCTGCCCGAGCCCGTTATTTCCCGACACTATCCTCGGGCCGGGCCGGGCCCTTGAGAGACGTGCAGTAGTGCAATACGATAGTGCAATACAACGCAATAGAGTGCGGCGCGGCACTAGATCTGATGGCCGAGCGCGGGCGGTATGCACCAAGGGGGTAATCCATCGACCGGAAGTTGAAGTCGGCCGGGTGCCGCCATCTTGTAGCAGAACTTCACCTGCGTTAGCATTTCCATTGACTCCCATTAATTTTTGCATCACTTTGACGGCGAATAACTTTACATCTGAGGCGTTTAAAGACTCCATTTGTCCATTATTTATTTCTAAAGAAACACGACAATGTATAAATTATACATTGTCAGTAGACTATGGAGTGCCGCAAGGATCGGTGTTAGGCCCTCTGCTATTCTCAATATATATGCTGCCACTTGGTAATATTATAAGAAAACATGGAATTAATTTTCACTGTTATGCTGATGACACTCAATTATATATCTCATCACGACCAGATGAAAACACTAACTTATCTAACTTGACAGAGTGTCTAAAAGATATAAAATGCTGGATGACGTGTAATTTCCTGCTATTAAATTCAGATAAAACGGAGGTATTACTTATTGGTCTAAAAAACTACCCACAAAATCCCTTACAATACAACTTTAATTTAGAAGGATGTCCTGTTACTTTATCCACTACAGTAAAAGACCTGGGTGTTATGCTAGACCGCAACTTGACTTTCGAAAATCATATTTCATATGCTACAAGAACAGCCTTTTTCCACCTTAGAAACATTGCTAAGCTACGTAACATGATATCTGTTTCAGATGCAGAAAAGTTAGTTCATGCATTCATGACCTCGAGACTAGATTACTGTAATGCTTTTTTAGCTGGTTGTCCTGCATCCTCAATAAACAAGCTACAGTTAGTGCAAAATGCAGCCGCTAGAGTTCTTACTAGATCAAGAAAATATGATCATATAACACCAATTTTATCATCTCTACACTGGTTACCTATTAAGTTCCGTATCAATTACAAAGTATTACTATTGACTTATAAAGCTCTAAACGGTTTAGCTCCTGTGTATTTAACAGACCTTCTATCGCCCTACAATCCATCGCGCTCTTTAAGATCACAAAATTCGAGGCTTCTGGTCATTCCTAGGATATCTAAGTCTACTAAAAGGGGAGGGCGTTCTCACATTTATCTCCTAAACTCTGGAATAGCCTTCCTGATATTGTTCGAGACTCAGACTTGCTGTCCCAGTTTAAAACTAGATTAAAGACGCATCTGTTTAACCAAGCATTCACTTAATGCTTACCTTTTATACTACTTCTGAATCAGTTCGAATGCATTAATATTATGAACATCAGCTATGCTAATTATTTCCCATCTGTCTTTCTGCTGTTATCTCGGGACGCTAGTCCCGAGGTAAATAGCGTTCGTCAGCTCCAAGTTTGTATCCAGCCTCTCACGAAGACTTCAGATGCCCCAACACCTGTGATGAGACGACTAAACGCCTGTGGAGAGACGACTCGACACCTGTGAAGAGACGACTAAACACCGGCGATATGTTATGCCTAAATTTATACATGATTAACAAACTGTATTTTTCTTTGTCCATTTCTGAAATGCACTTTCTGTAAAGCTGCTTTGAGACAATGTGTATTGTGAAAAGCGCTATACAAATAAACTTGAATTGAATTGAATTGAATAAAGGGCTCCATTACCTTCTATGTTACATTATGGCCCCGTTGAAACAGTTTTTGTAAAAACAGGCTAACGACTGCGTCATAACCACTCGACTCTCTGTTGCGCTGAACAGAAGTGACCGTACAGACAGGAGGAGAAGCTCGCAGGCAATCGGGGGGACGTCCCGTCAAGGAGAAGCCCATAGATAATGAGTCCATAAAAGCAACGGGACAAAATACTCCTGCTCACTCACGCCAAATAACTCTTTGCTCAAGTTCCCCGTCTCTGCAAGATTAACGTTGGCAATTTTTACGCACAGCTACTAGAAGATTTACGTCTGTCAGTCAGGTTGCTCCCGTCATCAAGGTTAGTTTGAGTCGGTTTGAGTCTGCGCGGAACGGAAGTGCTCAAAAATCGCTAAAAATGGGCTTCAACTCTCTCAACGGAGTTCCAATGAGAGGGCTCTGTCCATTTCTTATACTGTCTATGGTATGCACTCACTCTGTGTGTGCGGGTTGTGGGAGAGTAAAACGATTCGCGGATCGCGGGACTCCCGCAAACTAGAAACATCTATGAATAAAACTAGGGATGGCCCGATACCGATACTGGCATCGGGGATCGGGCCGACACTGTCCTCATATACTCGTACTCGTACTCATAAAAAAATTGCCGATACCACGCACCGATACCACGTACATTTTGCGAAACGAAACTGGCCGCCGCGAGTGCTTTGTTGAGGTGAACTGAGGCATATAAGAGAGTATAATGTTGGCAGTTTGGGCTCATTTCAAGATAAAGGATGATGATGACAACAGCAAGGCAGAGTGTAAGTTATGTTTAGCTAAGGTGTCCAGACAGGAGGGAAGCAATCTAATTAAACATCTGAATACACACAGTTTAGTAAAGCTAAAGCAACTCACCAGCCAACAGGTTTCACAGAAGCGCGAGAAGATGTCCAGAGATAATCCACGGGCACTAACAATAACAGAAGGAATTGCTAGGCCTGTAAATCATTAGTCAAATCGATAGTGAATAAATAAATTAATCGCACGATAAAAAAAAATGAGCTCGATATTTTTTCCAGCCGCGATAATTTCCATTTGCATGCTTGTTTGTTTTCCTCGTCTCTCTAGATCCTGGATGACAACTCTCGGTTCCTTAGCGTAGGAGGAGTGACCTAGAGCTTAGATTCTCTGCCCGAGCCCAATACTTCCCGACACTATCCTCGGGCCGGGCCCTTGAGAGACGTGCACTCTCAACGCAATAGAGTGCGGCGCGGCACTAGATCTGATGGCCGAGCGCGAGCGCGGGCGGTAATGCACTCACTCTGTGTGTGCGGGTTGTAGTGTTGTAGTCAAGACCACCTAACCCGAGACCAAGACAAGACCAAGACCAGAGTGTATCGAGACCGAGACAAGACCAAGACTTTTAGGGGCCGAGACCAAGTCGAGACCAAGACCAAGGGAGGGCGAGACCGAGACCAAGACCAAGACCAGCGCCCCACACTACAAAAACTTGTGAAACATGATCAAAAGAGCTTCTCAAATTGATCTGAAAGATCCACATTCCCATAAAAATACATAGCCTATATTAAACACTCAAAGTTTAAATAAACATAACCATCTTTATACAATACTCCTGGGTGACTTCCATCATTTAGTACAGTATGCAAAACAATTATTCATTGTTCATCACTAAAGTCTTCACTTTTCTCCACCTTTTATAAACAATACATAAATTATGTTGTTTTTAAACCTACAACAATCCTTTTTTTAAACGTATTTTAGCACAATTCACAACCAGCGGTAATTCAGGAAAAAATATCCGAATGCTCCACATGAAACTATGGTCTTCCGATCTTTTACCATCGTGTCGATTTATTTTTATTAATATGTGCCATGCAAGACAGCGCTTAGGAGACGGTGAACCCTTGTTTAGGCTATACTTTCGCCTGGCTCAGAAGAGAAAGAGTGCGCGCGACCGGGTGCTCGCTCTCGCTCTCTTTCTCTGTCACACACGCAGCAATTCGTCTACATTACTCATCGATCGTTTTACATCTAATAAAAGCAAGGATGTTAACAAAAAAATGAGACAATATACTGGCAATTTAGATATATTTTCACAGTTATGGTCTTGACTGGTCTTGAAAAAAAATCGCGAGTCCTCAATGTCCGAGACCGAGACAAGACCGAGACCAAATGCGGTCGAGTCCGAGACGAGACCGAGACCATCAAAAAGTGACCGGTCTCGAGAACTACAACACTAGCGGGTTGTGGGAGAGAAAAACTAGAAATATCTATGAATAAAACCTATAAAAACGAATAGATTTTTATTCATCTGTTGCAGAAAAGCAACAAGAACAACTAAAACAAAATAGAAACGATTTACAGGCCAGAGTTTCTATTCATAACATGTCTGCAGCTTTGAGCGATGTAGCCAATCACAGACATATGTGTTGATTTCTTGAACGCAATGGCCAATCAGAAGCATTTATGATAGACTCCCCTCAATGCTCAAAACGGACTTTTGTTCAGTGCTGAATTCTGTATGCTGGCAAATTATAATTATATTAATATTATAATTATAGATTTTAACAAACAAATTGTGGATATTATGAAAGATTCATTGTGCAGTCAGCTTCATTGATAATTATATAGATGTGTGAGACTGCGATGATCTGTCAGCTTTTTAGGGATTATTATGGGAGCGCACTTTGCGCGCATTCAGTCATGCCAGACCATGCACGCAGTAGCCTGCTTGCTTTTATGTTAAAATAACAGTGGTTTGCTAATACATTTATTATTTTACTCATTATTATTCATTTTTAGACTTGTTAAAACAAGTAGAGAAGAAAATAAAAAACAGTCTTCTAACTTGTGTTTTGAAATAGTCTTCTGTCTTCTTTTCTGGGAGCCTATAGTTACTTTTGCTGTAGAAATATCGGTATCGGTACTCGGTATATCAGCAAGTACACAAATGTAAATACTCGTACTCGTATCGGTTTGAAAAAAAATGGTATCGGGCCATCCCTAAATAAAACATAAAAACGAATAGATTTGTATTCATCTGTTGCAGAAAAGCAACAAGAACAACTAAAACAAAATAGAAACGATTTACAGGGCAGAGTTTCTAGCATGTCTGCAGCGGTGAGCGATGTAGCCAATCACAGACATATGTGTTGATTTCTTGAACGCAATGGCCAGTCAGAAGCATTTATGATAGACTTCCCTCACCGCTCAAAACGGACTTTGGTTCAGTGCTGAATTCTGTATGCTGGCAAATTATAATTATAATAATGTTATAATTATAGAATTATAACAAACAAATTGTGGATATTATGTGTAAGAAATATTCTCTCCCTCAGCATAAGTCTATAACACAAGAAAGATTATATGATCCATACTGTATATCTGTTTGCCACGTATGCACATTTCTTTTGTATGTATGTCAATGAAACATCTGGTATTCATTAGTAGAGGAGTGAGTCTTACACCCCTCCCTGCTCTATTCTCTCTCTGTTCGTCTTATACATTGAGAGCCTTTTGGACCCACAAGTTTGTGTGGAGGTTTTAGAGATATTACCATATAAGGACGTTGTTATATAAAGTCTATATGATATCCAATGATGTAAGGTATGGTTCTATTGGTCAAGATTTGTTTTACTCCCCTTGGATTTTCACTATATAAACCATGGACAAAGGATATTGGGGCGAGACCCTTCTCCCCAGCGCTGGTTTCTGTGAAGTGTACATTCATAATCTTTCATAATAAAAGACCAAGATTTTTGGGCACTTCTGTTTCGGGACCATTTCATTTCGATTCTAACAGTTGGGGGCGTCGTCCTGGATTTCTCCAGACAGGTAAGAATTACTTTCTTTTTATATAAGAGAAAGATTCATTCTTCCTGTCTGCTGAGAAAACAGATTTATAAGTGCCGTGATTTTACTTTTATTTGTTGTGTCGTCCGTCGTTTTGAATAAAACGGGACGTTATTGGTCCGTCGTGTCGAAGGATACGGGACGTTATTGGTCCGTCGTGTCGAAGGATACGGGACGTTATTGGTCCGTCGTGTCGAAGGATACGGGACGTTGTCCGTCGTGTCGAAGGATACGGGTGTCAGGGTTTGTGCAGGTGCTGAAGACGAGGACACGAAAGCTTCAATATAAATGTTTTAATAAACAAAATGAAAAACTTTCCAAACTTAAACAGGAACAATAACTCCAGGAAATCAGAAACACAACCACACATGGACGACGATCGACCAACACTGAGGGAAAACACAGGGCTTAAATACACTGAACCAAACAAGATAATTAACTGAAAACAGGTGCAGAAACTGAACACAAACGAGGAGCGGGAAAACTAACAGGACTAAACCAAAATCACAAAAGACAGGGGAAGACAAGATACAAAACAATAACAGAACACATCAAAACGTGACAGTACCTCCCCCCTCCCCGAAGGCGCGTCCTCGCGCCGTATAACATCCAAAGGGGTGGGAGGGTGGGCGCCCTGGAGGCTGACGAGGGCATGGTGCAGGTCCAGGAAGCCTCCAAGGCGGAGCAGGCTGTGGGCGTGGCCACGGCGGTGCAGGCTGTGGGCGTGGGCACGACGGTGCAGGCTGTGGGCGTGGCCACGACGGTGCAGGCTGTGGGCGTGGCCAAGGCGGAGCTGTGGGACCCTCGGGCGTCCAGGGCGGTGCTGTGTGACCCTCGGGCGTCCAAGGCGGAGCTGTGGGACCCTCGGGCGTCCAGGGCGGTGCTGGCTCTTCAGGTGGCCACGGCGGTGAAGACCCTTCAGGTGGCCGTGGTGGTGAAGACCCTTCAGGTGGCCATGGCGGTGCAGACCCTTCAGGTGGCCATGGTGGTGAAGACCCTTCGGGTGGCCATGGCGGTGAAGACCCTTCGGGTGGCCATGGCGGTGCAGACCCTTCAGGTGGCCATGGCGGTGCAGACCCTTCAGGTGGCCATGGCGGTGTTATCTTTTCGGGCCTCCGTGGATCTTTGGCCGGCCACGGTGAAGGCGTATGGCGCCCCCCCAAAATTTTCTTGGGGAGGACAGGCTCATGATCGGGAACTGACTTGACATCAACGGGCGCTGGGTCAACGGGTTCTGGGTCAACGGGCTCTGGGTCTGGGTCAACGGGTTCTGGGTCTGGGTCAACTGGCTCTGGCGCTGGGTCAACGGGCTCTGGCTCTAGCGCTGGGTCAACGGGCTCTGGCGCTGGGTCAACGGGCTCTGGCTCTAGCGCTGGGTCAACGGGCTCTGGCGCTGGGTCAACGGGCTCTGGCTCTGGCGCTGGGTCAACGGGCTCTGGCTCTGGCGCTGGGTCAACGGGCTCTGGCTCTGGCGCTGGGTCAACGGGCTCTGGCTCTAGCGCTGGGTCAACGGGCTCTGGCGCTGGGTCAACGGGCTCTGGCTCTGGCGCTGGGTCAACGGGCTCTGGCTCTGGGTCAACGGGCTCTGGCTCTGGGTCAACGGGCTCTGGCTCTGGCGCTGGGTCAACGGGCTCTGGCTCTGGCGCTGGGTCAACGGGCTCTGGCTCTGGGTCAACGGGCTCTGGCTCTGGGTCAACGGGCTCTGGCTCTGGCTCTGGGTCAACGGGCTCTGGCTCTGGCTCTGGGTCAACGGGCTCCGTGCTGGATTGGACCAGCATATCAGGAAACTCGGGGCTGGACGGGACCAGCATATCAGGAAACTCAGGGCTGGACGGGACCAGCATATCAGGAAACTCGGGGCTGGACGGGACCAGCATATCAGGAAACTCGGGGCTGGACGGGACCAGCGGTGAAGGCTTGATTGGGCTGGACGGGACCAGCTGTGAAGGCTCTGGGGGAAGAAGCTCTGGAAGGTCGTCAAACGGGTCAGGCTCTGGCGTGCATGCAATGGGCTCAGGCGTTGGCGTGCAGGTGATGGGCTCTTGCTGGCCGTGGAGATCGGGCTGGATGTCTCCCACGGTGAATGAGGAACCACACACCCACAGCGTACGGGCAATGAATTTTACTAACGGGAGGTGGAGATCTCCCAACAACAGTCTCTGAGCGAGGGTATCGTCCATCCCACTCCAAAACTCATGTGTCAGGGACTCCTCGTCCCAATTAGAGTCCCGGAAAAGATGGAGATATATCTCCGCATATTCCTCCAGAGACCGGCCGTCTTGTGGGACACAGAGTTCGTAGTTCATCCCCCTTTTTTTGTTAAGGTCGATCGTTCTGTCAGGGTTTGTGCAGGTGCTGAAGACGAGGACACGAAAGCTTCAATATAAATGTTTTAATAAACAAAATGAAAAACTTTCCAAACTTAAACAGGAACAATAACTCCAGGAAATCAGAAACACAACCACACATGGACGACGATCGACCAACACTGAGGGAAAACACAGGGCTTAAATACACTGAACCAAACAAGATAATTAACTGAAAACAGGTGCAGAAACTGAACACAAACGAGGAGCGGGAAAACTAACAGGACTAAACCAAAATCACAAAAGACAGGGGAAGACAAGATACAAAACAATAACAGAACACATCAAAACGTGACAACGGGACGTTTCCTCGTGTTTATAAAATACGGGAAGAACGAAAGAGAAATTGATCACTTTTCTTCGTTTGGAAATAGATTTGACGTTGAGACAATTGGTTTTTCTCTCGCAAAGTCTATTTCAATTTACCTTTGGTCTTGGATTATGAATGAATAAATCACTATTTTAATTTTTTTTTTTCTCTTTCTCTCTCTCTTTGCTCTTATTTCTCTCTTTATGGCCAATGTACTAACACAACTAATTTGAACTTGTTTACTTTTCTTTGTTTTCTATTTGGCCATACTGAACTTTATTTAAGTTGCATTGAGGAGACATATTTGTGTGTTTACAATGGGTAATAAAATTAGTCCGCCGTTTGTAAATGAATCGCCGAAAATTTTTATGATTAGGAATAATCAAGCATTTTTTGCCAAGCCAGATTTGTCAAATTTAGCTGGCTGGTCAAATGGCAAAACACAATTAGATCCGTTTCCTTGTGACGGATCATTTAAAGATACAGATATGCGTGAAGGGCATGATTTTTGGAAATTGGGGTGATCCCGATTGGGATTATTCGTATATGAAACAATCTTATAATGTCTGGAAAGACATGCAGTGTTATTGGCATAAGGGTCCAGAAAGAGTTGAGAATTTGGACAATAACATTGTCCCAAATGCTGAAATGGCTGTGAGGGAGAGTGTGGTTTTGGCTGCCTTTTTTTCCTCAGCCGACTGTGAAAAAACTCTCTGCTGCAGCTAGAGCTCTCACATTCTATGGAACAGACAGCTATTCCACAGACTGTTGAAATAAAAAACTCCCCTCCAAATTAAGTGCATTCCGACTGAAACTAGAAAAAATAGACTGTACCCTGATCTCGCGACCGCGACTTTGTGTCCCTTTTGAAACTTCAGATGGATTTAAAGTTCATCCGTTACAAATTTCTGAGGTAATGGCAATTTGCAAAGAACTGCCAGACCCAGCTCGGTCACCACACCAGTATGTGTGGGTACTGAAACGGTTAACGGCATACAGCCAACTTACTGGTCGTGATTATCGCTTTATTCTGACTAAAACATTGCCTGCTGAAATTACAGAGGAATAATTAATTAATGAGGTTGATCTGTTACACCCATCAAATGACGCACCACCCGCCCGCACTATTGTGTTTAAAGATTCGGAACCGGTTGATTTGTCCGACCCCGCGAGTGACGTGCGCCTTGCTGATTATGGGGACTCTAAGTCTGACTGGATTTGGGGCAGTGCACGTAACCTCAAACATTTTTTTAAACAAATTGACGGCATTTTTAGTAAAACTTTCTTCTGCTAGACAAGATATTTCCCTTGCAGCAAACTCGAAACAGAAGGTGGGCGAAAGTCCTGTTGCATTTTTAAATCGATTTCGACATGCTTGAAATCACGAATCTGCGAGTCCTGTTGATGATAATAATTCTTTGCTGTTTGTGAACACATTTCTAAATAACATGCTCAATGAGACTACATAATTGATTCGAATGACTACAACAAAAATTAGTAACATTTTTGTTGATGTATTGGGCAGACGCTTCCTCTGCCGGAGCTTTAATTCCTCCAGAAAAATTTCCAGCAATGCTTCAAGTTAATGCTGACGTCCAAAATCGCTCATCAACCTATGGTAAAAAGCCAATAACTTGTTATTTATGCAGATGTTTAGGCCATCCTGCACGTCTTTGTAGAAAAAGAGCTTGAAGGCTCCAGCGGAAAAAATGAGAACCAGATGTTTAGGCGCTCTGCTGGCTACGGGCCAAAACCCCCTCCTTTCTTTTCTCCCAGCCCGAAGCAGCAGGTCTATCAGGCCTGACAATTTTTCCGAATACATTTTTTAGAGTTAACCGAATAAATCACATGTTTTTTTGCCATTTATTGAATTAAATGTTGACTATAAACCATATATTTTTTTTTTCTCATAGGCAAGCCTTTCATCACTGTCTTCTGTTGTGTACACGGGCTCAATTACAAATTGTGCAATGACACCAACTTTACCGGCTACTTCTCAGGATGTACCATCGTTGTTCAAAATGCATGATTTTGCAATAATACCAAATTCTTCATTCTGCCTATAAGGGTAAACAGTTAATGTTAAACATGAATTTGACTCTGACTCTCTGAAACTTCTGTTTCCTGCAGCTTTCTCTCTTACAACCGACACAGGAAGTGCTCTCTTCTAAGATGTGTCTGCAACTGAGCTCGGACAGGAAGTAGCTGAAGTAAACCCAAAATTGTGGGCGGTACATAAGAATGACGTAGGACTTCTTGATATCCAACCCTATGTGGCAAATTTGACAACGAATAGGCCTGTTTTTTCAAAAACAATATCTGCTTTTAAAGCAACAAGAGGAGGGACTTCGGCCCTCATTTATCAGTTTCTGGCTCAAGGCATTCTGGTTCGCGCTTATTCACCTTACAACACACCAATCAATCCAATCAGGAAAGCAAATGGTTCTTGTCGTTTAACGCAGGACCTGAGAAGAATTAATGATTTAATAAAGCCACTTGCTCCTATTGTGCCAGATGCACAAACTATTGTTAATTCTATCCCTTAGAACATGCATTCTATTCCGTTATTTGATTTATGCTCCGCCTTCTTCAGTCATCCTGTTGACCAACAAAATCAGCCACTTTTTGCTTTCTGTTTTCAGAATTACAAGACTCCCTCTCAAGGGTTCAGTGATTCTCCAGCTGTTTTCTCCACTGAAATGCAAGCAACATTGAAGGATGTCAGACTCCCTCCTGACACCTGCCTGCTCCTACGCTGATGACGATGACATTCTCGTTACTGGTGCCTCTGAGGACATGTGTGCTGCTGCCACTACAAGTTTCTGGAACATTTTAGCAGAGGCTGGTTTCAAAGCATCTAAAGAGAAACTTCAGTGGGTGCAGAGAAAAGTCAATTACCTCGGCCATGAACTGTCACAAGGCAAAGTTCGCCTGTCTGCGGACAGAGTAAAAGCCATCGCTTCATTCAAGCATCCCTCAACACAGAAGCAAATGCAAAGCTTTCTGGGACTGGTCAATTACTGTCGATTATGGGTGGCACATTGCTCCAGGTATGACAAAAATCCTGCGAGAAGATACGCTGAATGATAAAGAGGACATTACATGGAAAGCTGACATGACTCAAGCATTCAGACATTTCAAAACCTCTCTCTTAAGGCCGCCTGCCCAAGGCCCTCTTTGTTAAATGCAAAGGAGTTTCACCTATGCGTGCACAAAGGTGGAGACACAGCCGCTGTAATCCTGGCCCAAGAGCATGGGGACACTTTTGTCCAGTAGCTTATTTATCTAAAACCCTTGATTCAGTGGCTAGGGGACTGCATGCCTGTTTGCGTGCAGTGGCTGCTACAGCAATGATGGTGCAGGATGCTGAAAAGGTTGTTTTATCACATCCACTTATAGTACACACTTCTTTCTACTCAACGCATGACTGCTCAACGCCGTTCAGGCTATGAGGCTATATTATTAGCAACTGCTAATTTAACATTGAAAGTAAATTCTGTTATATATGGCCCTACTGTACATTTGCACAGGTTGTTGAAGGATGGTGAATTTGAGAGTGACGACACGACTGCCTGACCAGAATCCAAACTTCGACTGCCTGCAGGCCAGATATTTTATAATATCTGTCCTGGAGGAGGGAGATATTTGATATAGCTAGACTATAGAAGGATCCTGTTTTCAAGCCAAACGACAATTTATACTTGTGTGGTTATGCTATTGTTGAATTACCTGATCGTGTAATTGAGGCATATTCGTTGCCATATAAATCAGCACAAGTTGCAGAATTAATTGCCCTAACGAGAGCTTGTCAATTGGCGAAAGGTCAGTGCATCAATATATACACTGACTCCAAATATGCGTACGGCGTTGTCCATGATTTTGCTAAATTGTGGGAGGAAAGAAGTTTCAAAACCTCCGACTGAAAACCCATTTCACATCACAACATTTTGGCCGAGCTCATCAGTGCAGCACAGCAACCATCGAAACTTGCTGTGATTAAAGTAGCTGGTCATAAAACAGGTGAATCGGATGAGGCTAGAGGAAACAGATTTGCAGATGAAGTTGCGAAATGGGCTGCTAAAGAAGTAATACTTAGTCCACACGTAAACGAAAAGAGCACCGAAGTGCCTATGATGAATTCGTCGCTGATTAATGATTTGGACATTAAAGTATTGCAAGCTAACACTACACAAGCTGGTATTCTAAGAAACAAGTAGGGTATAATCGCTCTACCAACACCCACCGTTGTAATGCTGTGCAGACATTATCATGGTGTATCACATGTGTCAAAAGAGAAAGTGATACAGAATTTGAATCCATCATACTGCATAGCAAATGTTCGAAAGAATACTTTGTTGATATTGGATGCTTGCCTGGTGTGTGTGAACGAACAAACAGATACAAGGCAACACGCCATGACGCTTTGTCACATCCTAAGCTTCCTTTTTTAATATTTACAGATCAATTTTACACACATGCCGCCATGTGGAAATCACAAATAGGTCTGCTTGCTCGTGATTGTGGATCAATTTACTAAGTGGCCTGAAGCTTTTCCGTGTGGTAAAGAAAATGCTCAGACGGTTGTAAAGGTTCTGGAAAAAGAAATTATACCGCGTTTCGGTATTCCAACCGTTATAGCAAGCGATAATGGAACTCTGTTTGCTTCAAAAGTCACACAATTATTAGCCAAAGAGCTTAATATCAATTGGTAGATACTGAGATACTAGATAGATACTGGCAGAAAATTGGGTTGATTTGTTGCCTGCCGTATTGACAGAAATAAGAATGTCCACATCAGCAACCACAAAAATGTCTCTATTTGAAATTCTGATGGGTAGACCTTTCCCGACCTTCTTGGGTCAGAGGTCGCGCTGGCAATCTCTCCACAGGTGACACGGAGGTGATCATCACGGATTACGTGGATTCCCTAGTTAGAACGTTTAATGGCATAAATGGTGATGTTTCTCTGTCTCTCCCTCTTCCTTCAGAAAAGCCAACTCATCTTTTCATTCCAGGACAAAAGGTGCTGATAAAGTGTCTGAAGCCCACGAGACTCGGTGATCGCTGTGACGAGGACCGGTGTTCTGACTGACTTAGTAAAGGCGGCGCCACCCCAGGGGAACGCATAAGCCTATGCGGGAAAAGAAATACAGCACTGATCGAAAGGAGAACAAGGAAGAGAAGTAGACGAAGAACGAGATTGCTGATTGAAATTAGCAATGATTGTCATTAAATCCATTAAGTCAGGTCTGCAAAATTGATATATCTGTTTGTGCTGACAGACGTACTTAATCATACACAAGCCATTATTAGCAGTGGTAATGAAACTTGACTGAATCCAGAAGAATTCCAGAATTATTCACCAGTATAACTGGGGTGATTGAATCTATTACCACACTTTTGTATTTTCTCAAAATGATTTGATGAACAGAACTGTCAAGTATTAATGAGTTTGAAGGAAATGTTTGATTGAAGGATATTTTATGTATTATTGTACTAGAATGACTATGCTGAGAATGATGTGATATGATAATTCTATTATATGATAATTATCTTATCAAAGGGCCGATTGTAAGAAATATTCTCTCCCTCAGCATAAGTCTATAACACAAGAAAGATTATATGATCCATACTGTATATCTGTTTGCCACGTATGCACATTTCTTTTGTATGTATGTCAATGAAACATCTGGTATTCATTAGTAGAGGAGTGAGTCTTACACCCCTCCCTGCTCTATTCTCTCTCTGTTCGTCTTATACATTGAGAGCCTTTTGGACCCACAAGTTTGTGTGGAGGTTTTAGAGATATTACCATATAAGGACGTTGTTATATAAAGTCTATATGATATCCAATGATGTAAGGTATGGTTCTATTGGTCAAGATTTGTTTTACTCCCCTTGGATTTTCACTATACACAAATCCGCCGCGAACTCTATGGGCGCCGCCATTTTGCCTGCCGCCATTACTGCGGGCCTGCGAAGTGTGACGGTCACGGTCGGTGACGGCCCTCTAATGATATTTCAATGAAAGCGGATCCTGCTCATGAAATAAAATGTCTGGTTTACATTGGGTAGATGATGTCAGGCAGTGGCCAAAACTTACAGATAAAGGTAATTTATTGACAACATAATGTATTAATGTAAAAATGCATCAGCCAAATGTAATGTAATTTAATTGATGACAACAATAAAACCGAACGCTGTCATTACTAGCTGTGTTGCTAATATGTTCACAAGTAGGGTTGCCAACTGTCCCGAGTTAGGCGGGACGTCCCGTGTTTTGGGCATAATTTATTTGTCCCGATTAAATAGACTGCTACGCTGATCTAACCACTGACTACACCAGCAACACGACACTTGAGAATTATCACGACACCGGTCATAATCCATCACAGCCCACTCAGGCGCATCAGACCATACAAACTCAACATCCAGCCACGCAAGAAAACATTCCGGAGGGAATAATATGCTGATATGATTTGCTGCCCAAGAAACATTTCTGATTATTATTAATGTTTTCTTTAAAAAAAAGTCAGGATTCTTTGATGAATAGATTAAAAGTAGATTTATCCGAAATAAAAAAAACTTTTGTAACATTATAAATGTCTGCGGTCACGTTTTGATTACTTTAATGCATCCTTGCTGAATAAAAGTAGGCTATTACTTTCTTTAATCTCTTTCAAATGTAGTGTATAATGTTACAAAAGCTTTCTATTTCAGATAAATGCTATTATTTTGAAGTATGGTTTATGTAATGCGACTTTTTTGTGTGATCTTAAAATTCGATTTACAATTAAATTGTACATAAATAGGTTAAGCAAAACATATGTTTAAACTTTTGTGTTTAAAAAAAGAAAATTTTAAACGCATACGAACCTGAAATGACATGTACTGTGTGATTGTCACGTTTTGATGTGTTCTGTTAATGTTTTGAGATCTTGTTTTCCCCCTGTCTTTGTGGTTTTTGGTTTAGTCCTGTTAAGTTTTCCCGCTCCTCGTTTGTGTCCAATTTTATGCACCTGTTTTCAGTTAATTATCTTGTTTGGTTCAGTGTATTTAAGCCCTGTGTTTTCCCTCAGTGTTTGTCGATCGTCGTCCTCGTATGGTTGTGTGTCTTCTGATTTCCTGGAGTTTTGTTTCTGTTTAAGTTTGGAAAGTTTTCATTTTGTTATTAAAACATTTATATTGAAGCTTTCGTGTCCTCGTCTTCAGCACCTGCACAAACCCTGACAGAACGATCGACCTTTAAAAAGCAAAAATGGGTAGAAGGAGGAAAAAAGAGGTGAGCCCCTTCAAAAACCCAATCCTTTTCCAAGAGGAGCGCTCACTCGAGGAATACGCTGGTCTATACCTTGAGCTGTATGATGATGTGAGATGGGATGAGGAGGAGTTGAAAAAGAGTTTCTGGGGTGGACTAAGAGACCCTCTCGCCCAGATAATTTTGGTAAGGGACCTCAATCTATCCTTCCTGGAGTTTTTGGATCACACGCTGTGGGCCTGTGGATCCAGCTACCACTTGGAGGATCTCCCACTCCAGCCAGAGACCATCCAACCAGAGCCCGTCGCCAGCCCGCCAACGCCTGAGCCCATCACCTGCACGCCAACGCCTGAGCCCATCACCTGCACGCTCACACCTGAGCCCATCGTCTGCCCACCAGAGCCTGCACACCGCATCAGCCCTGCCGCCAGATCGGTCCCTGGACTTCCCCGGCTGATATCCGGTATGACTGATCCCCCACTGATGTCAGTGCGATTAGCCAGGAGGATGGCTGCCGAGGCTGGGGTTCACGTTAACCACATCCAGCCAGATCCCGAGCCCGTCGCCTGCCCGCCAGAGCCTGAGCCCGTCGCCTGCCCGCCAGAGCCTGAGCCTGTCGCCTGCCCGCCAGAACCTGAGCCCAGCCCCAAGCTCCCCGAAATGCTGGTTCCGTCCAGTTCCGAGTCCCCTGATGTGCTGGTCCCGTCCAGTTCCGAGTCCCCTGATGTGCTGGCCCCGTCCAGTTCCGAGTCCCATGAAGCGGCAGACCCAGAGCCAGAGCCCGTTGACCCAGAGCCAGAGCCCGTTGACCCAGAGCCAGAGCCCGTTGACCCAGAGCCAGAGCCAGAGCCCATTGACCCAGCGCCAGAGCCCGTTGACCCAGCGCCAGACCCAGAGCCCGTTGACCCAGACCCAGAGCCCGTTGACCCAGACCCAGAGCCCGTTGACCCAGAACCCGTTGACCCAGCGCCCGTTGATGTCAAGTCAGTTCCCGATCATGAGCCTGTCCTCCCCAAGAAAATTTTGGGGGGGCGCCATACGCCTTCGCCGTGGCCGGCCAAAGATCCACGGAGGCCCGAAAAGATAACACCGCCATGGCCACCTGAAGGGTCTGCACCGCCATGGCCACCCGAAGGGTCTTCACCACCACGGCCACCTGAAGGGTCTTCACCACCACGGCCACCTGAAGGGTCTGCACCGCCCTGGCCACCTAAAGGGTCCTCACCGCCATGGCCACCCGAAGGGTCCTCACCGCCATGGCCACCCGAGGGTCCCACAGCTCCGCCCTGGACGCCCGAGGGTCCCACAGCTCCGCCCTGGACGCCCGAGGGTCCCACAGCTCCGCCCTGGACGCCCGAGGGTCCCACAGCTCCGCCCTGGACGCCCGAGGTACAGCCTGCACCGTCGTGGCCACGCCCACAGCCTGCTCCGCCTTGGCCACGCCCACAGCCTGCTCCGCCTTGGCCACGCCCACAGCCTGCTCCGCCTTGGTCACGCCCACAGCCTGCACCGTCGTGGCCACGCCCACAGCCTGCACCGCCGTGGCCACGCCCACAGCCTGCTCCGCCCTGGAGGCTTCCTGGACCTACACCATGCCCTCGTCAGCCTCCAGGGCGCCCACCCTCCCACCCCTTTGGATGTTATACGGCGCGAGGACGCGCCTTCGGGGAGGGGGGAGGTACTGTCACGTTTTGATGTGTTCTGTTAATGTTTTGAGATCTTGTTTTCCCCCTGTCTCTTTGGTTTTTGGTTTAGTCCTGTTAAGTTTTCCCGCTCCTCGTTTGTGTCCAATTTTATGCACCTGTTTTCAGTTAATTATCTTGTTTGGTTCAGTGTATTTAAGCCCTGTGTTTTCCCTCAGTGTTTGTCGATCGTCGTCCTCGTATGGTTGTGTGTCTTCTGATTTCCTGGAGTTTTGTTTCTGTTTAAGTTTGGAAAGTTTTCATTTTGTTATTAAAACATTTATATTGAAGCTTTCGTGTCCTCGTCTTCAGCACTTGCACAAACCCTGACAGTGATACAGTACAAATATTTTGAGTGTCCCTTATTTTCCTGTAAAGAACAACAATTGTCAATAAAATACATGTTCTTACAGGTATTCAAGATTATTTTATTAATCATCTGGCATGCGATGAGCTTCAGAACCTAAACTACAGGTCATTGATTGAAGGTCAGAATTACATGAGCTCCGGATGGATTGGCCAGATACTACATACCATCACAGATGAGCTCATATTAAAAGGTGTCGTGAGGTTTTCACAGGCAGTGAACTCGTACCATAATGTGTCAGTAACGATACAGAGAGAAAACTGCAAAGTTCTCGAGGTAGTGTGTGATTGCATGGCCGGCCGAGGGAAGTGCTGTAGCCATACAGCAGGGCTACTGTACAAAATTAAAGATGCAACAACAAGAGGGTTCACAGGCTTGGCCTGCACAGACACAGCATGTGCCTGGAACAGCTCCACTTGTGACAATGTAGTGCCAGAGACAGTGGAAAATATGCAAACGACACACAGTGGCCCCAGAAAATCCATGAGTGTAATTTCTACTGCATTTCTGACAGATGAAAATGTTATTGCACATTTTTCAGCACCAGACATGGTTGGCTTATCTATGGTTCCTGGAACTATATTGCATCATGTGTTGACTGCTCAACCACACACTGCACACACTGAAACAGGTCCACCCAAAGAGCACACAATGTGTGCAGAACAAAAATGCACACTTTGCAACACAACATTTAAAAATTACATACAGTGTGGGGAACAGGACAGGCAGAGATTAGAAATGGAGACCAAGGGCCAGAATAGTCAGCTGTGGCTGGACCAGAGAAAAATTAGAATAACCAGTAGTGAGGCATCTGAGGTACCAAAAAAGACAGACCCAACAAACTGGGTAGAAAGAAAACTTAACACAAGGTTTTCTGGAAATGAGGCTACTAGGTATGGTCAACAAGCTGAGCCTTTGGCTAGACAATGTTTCGAGCAGACAACAGGGCTTGTAGTGGAGACTACAGGCCTGGTGGTGCATAATCAAGAAAATTGGCTTGGTGCCAGTCTCGATGGAATTATTGACACAGATAATATTCTTGAGATTAAGTGTCCCACACCAAAAAAGCTTGAAGCACATGGTGGCAGTCTGCAAAAAATGATAGATTCAAACAAATACGATGTTAGATTGATTGATGGAAAGTACGTTCTGAGGGAAACAGCATCTGGGTTAGGGTACTACTATCAGGTCCAGGTGGCAATGCACTGTGCAAAAAAAAAAGAATTGTAAATTTATGGTGTGGACCCCAAATGAACATGTGATTACAGATGTACCCTACCATGAAGAGTGGACAATGAACAAAATCTGCCACCTGAAGAGGGTGTACTTTCAGCATCTGCTACCAGCAGTAGCAACAAGAATTGCACACGGGGTCATGAAAATTTGTGGGCTCAAGTATTACACTTTAATGTTCTTTCCCATGACAACTTAGCGGTAATACACATATCAAGAGTTCGACATTTGTTCACCGTTTTCAACTGTACATTTTAACTGCATTGCATTGTTATGGCAACTTAATACACATATCAAGAGTTCGACATTTGTTCACCGTTTTCAACTGTACATTTTAACTGCATTGCATTGTTATGGCAACTTAATACACATATCAAGAGTTCGACATTCGTTCACTATTTACAACTGTACATTTTAACTGTATTGCATTGTTATGGCAACTTAATACACATATCAAGAGTTCGACATTCGTTCACTGTTTACATTTCAAGTGTTTCTTATTCAGTACTGTTACGGATTAACTGAGGTTGCAAATTACATAACCCAGCACAAATACTTACAATCTCATCAACACTTTGCAACCTACCAGACATAACATTACTCAAAATCTTAAAACCCTTCAGCCTTCGAATTGCTCGCTCAATGTGAATTCTGACATTAGCTAGGCGACGTGTGGATGTCACCTCGTGTTCAGACAGCTCCTTACGTCCACGTGTGAATGCAGGAAGAGCTAGACTCACCCCTTGAGGCAATATATCCATGATGGTGAATCCACGATCTGCTAAAATTTCATCACCAGGGATCAGGTGATGAACAAAACCACTGTTCTTTGTGATGAAATTATCACTGGCCCTTCCACCAAAAAGCTTTGATACAAACATGACATAGCCATTGGGGGCTATACAGTATAGCAGTTTGTATGTGTTATGATGTTTGTAATTGCTGTAAGTTTGTGATCTTTTTCTTAAGTTCTTTGGCCTTTGTACAAAGACCTCTGTACAGTCAATGATGCACGTGGCTTTAGGATAGTTTTTGTGAAATGTCTTGGGCCTGATTCTGTTCAGTGTATCCCTGGGCAACCAAGCAATCACCTTTTCCCTCATGAATCTTGCAAGTATTGGTCTCCAAAATGTAAATATTTCAAATGCCGTGCTTCTACTGACCCCAAATCGTTTACCCAAGTCAGTAAACAATAGCCCCAAACGGAGTCTCATTAAAACAAGCAAAAATTGTTCATGGAGGGCCAATTTGGTATTAAGTGGTTGTGAGAAAAAAGTCGACAAGATTTGCAAAAGTTTCCAGAAACTGTCAGCACATAAACCTGTATAAAATATAAAGTCTTTGTTATTTAAATTATGTGCTGATACTGACGGTGTTGGATCTGTTTGAGTCGCACAGTCCTTCATCGGCTTGTTACCGCAGTTGAAACTGTAGTTGTGCTCTATGTGATCTGGCCACTGGGTTCCAACATCACATGTCTTCAGAGGCATATTCTCCAAATACCCGACATCCACATCTGTTTCCATAGCTTCAGGTTCAGTGGTTGAGTTCTGGTGTAATGGCTGAAGACATCTTCTTTTGGGGGGAGGTCTAGCTGGTGTTATCTAAAGGGAAAAAAAGAAGAGAGGTCCATTAGTTAAACATAACAATCAAGCATACTTAAATGAACGAAATGTGATGCAATAATATGGCTATCCAAGTAATATGTGCAACATATATTTTTACATAATAATTTGTATATACATAATATACATGCATATATTATATTTATAATATATACATAGTATATGTATAAATATATACAAAATATGAATATAGTAAAATGGCTACTACTTACATGACATTCATAACCCATGAACAACACGGAATAGGGGTTTTCTCTTGTAGGTTGTCCGTCAGGAAAATGTATCCCACACACCTTAAAGTGGTAACGAAGATGAATACATAATGAGCGATGCATTGGTGGTAAAAGTACTTCTCAAATAAGTGTAAACAAGACAGCACTAGCACTCTGTACTGTCACTTAGTTAACTTCAAACATGCTAAATTGCTCTTTACTATCCTATTTATGATGCGTGAAAGGGTGTGTATATGATTGTTCTTCTCTTTGTGGGTTGAGGGCCAAAACTGTTGTTTATCCTGTCATGTCCATCTTATTTGTTTTGTCTAGTATTTTGTGATAAGTCTCCTGTTGTATCAGATGTACTAACTTATATGGCATATATTATGTTTCTGCAAGGACAAACATCCATCTGCCGTATTTATAGTTGATATAGCTGCTAGTACTTTATCTTTTTATCCAAAGCAAGCAACGAGGATTTAAGCTGATGCAAAGAGAGGAACTTCAGTTTACCAAGCAGTAACGTAAGTGGTTGAGAAAGTTCCAGTTACACAGCAACAAGATATTGCTAGCAAACTTAGCTAGCGCTGTTTCACTGTATGTTACACCCACTGCATGCAATCTGTGGCATTAACAAATTGAACAGTCAGAGACAAACTTACCACAGTATTCTTGTTTGTCGTGAAGCCATCTCGATTTATTTGTTTCATCCACTTTTGACGCACATCTTGGTCCTCCGCTCGACCAGGAACTCTGTGCAACCCGTATGGCCGTAAACACGGGCAGTCAATGTGCAATAAAGGTTTGTGAATTTTACAAATTGTTTTACTCCAGACCTGTAGTTTTATGCTGTTGTTAAAACAGCCAACCACACAACACGCTCTTCCCGGCATCACTGGACAGCATACGTACAAAAAAAAACTAAACAAAAATAACACTTCTTACAGTACAGCTAACATCTGCTACCGCCGCCTACGAGAACAACACGCTACTTCCGCAGCAGCAAGGCCCGCAGTAATGGCGGCGCTGCTTTACTTCCGTGTTCCGCCGGATTTGTGTATATAAACCATGGACAAAGGATATTGGGGCGAGACCCTTCTCCCCAGCGCTGGTTTCTGTGAAGTGTACATTCATAATCTTTCATAATAAAAGACCAAGATTTTTGGGCACTTCTGTTTCGGGACCATTTCATTTCGATTCTAACATTATGAAAGATTCATTGTGCAGTCAGCTTCATTGATAATTATAGAGGTGTAAGATCGCGATGATCTGTCAGCTTTTTAGGAATTATTAATGGAGCGCACTTCAGTCATACCGGATCATGCACGCAGTAGCCTGCTTGCTTTTATGTTAAATTAGCAGTGGTTTGTGTGCTAATACATTTATTATTTTTACTCATTATTATTTATTTTTAGACTTGTTAAAACAAGTAGGAGAAGAAAATACAAACAGTCTTCTAACCTGTGTTCTGAAATAGTCTTCTGTCTTCTTTTCTGGGAGCCTATAGTTACTTTTGCTGTAGAAATATCGGTATCGGTACTCGGTATCGGCAAATACACAAATCTAAATACTCAAACTCGTATCGGTTTGAAAAAAAATGGTATCGGGCCATCCCTAGTTTTTAGTCTAGATTTGAACTGACAGAGTGTGTCTGTTTCCCGGACATGTTAGAAAGACTGTTCCAGAGTTTTGGTGCTAAATAGGAAAAGGAACTCGATTTTGATATTCTAGGTGTTATCAACTGGGCGGAATTTTGAGATCGCAATAGACGTGAAGGACTATAATGTGTTAAGAGCTCACTCAAGTACTGGGGAGCTAAATCATTTAGTGCTTTGTAAGTAATCAGCAATATTTTAAAATTTATACGATGTTTAATGGGGAGCCAATGCAGTGTAGACAGAACCGGGCTGATATGGTCATACTTCCTGGTTCTGGTAAAAAACTCTAGCTGCTCCGTTTTGGATCAGCTGTAGTTTGTTTATTAAGCATGCAGTTAACGGGCATGCAGTCTGGGGTGTTTGGACGGAACCCCAACTGTATTGGCACATCAACTGCCTTGAGTTGCTAACAGTAAGGCTTGGGCTGGGCCTCTTCAAATCGCTGCTACTTGGCAAGCAAGTACTGGTCAGTACAGACAGCACTGTGGCCGCTGCGTACATCAACCATCAAGGCCATCAAGGAGGTCTATGCTCCCGTCGCATGCCACAACTCGCCGCCATCTCCTCCTATGGAGTCTAAAGTTTCTAAGTTCGCTTAGTTCGCTAAATGAGATTCCCCCCCCCCCCCCCCCACCCAGTGAGCCTACTCACACAGACACTGCAAAGTCAGGGAGGAGCAAGTATTGCTAGTTGAGCCCTATTGGCCCAACCAGACCTGGTTCCCAGAACCCATGCTCCTTGTGACAGGCCTTCCCTGCTTTCTCAGAGACAAGGCACCCTATAACACCCATGTCAAGACCTCTGATACCTCCATGTGTGGTCACTGGACTGGATATGGAGGTTTTAGGTTACCTACCCCAAGTGACAGTAGACACATTGGACACATAGAGCTGTGCTTTCCTTTCTGCAAGAAGGGTTGGAATGAAGGCCATCTCCTTCCACCCTGAAAGTGTTCCTGAGGGGCACTAGAAGGCTAAATCCTGCAGGCGTTTTTGGTTGAAGAATCATGCCTAAAATTCGGACCGGGCAACTCTCACTTGATCCTGAGACCCTGGCTTGGATATGTGCTCAATGTTCCCACTACTCCTTTCACCTGAAAGGATCACGTGGAGAGTTGGCATTGAACCTCATCATCATTGAACCTCAATGGGGCTGTTTACACCTGGCCACTTCATGCGTTTTCTCAGATCGGATAGGGGAGTAGTACAATTAACATATGTGGTTTCAAAAACCAGATGCATTTACACTTGTCCAGTTTCGTCTGGAATGAGGCCCAGACCACCTCCTGAAGTGGTTTGGGTGATCGGATTTAAATCTGTCTAAAATGTGTTTCGGAGGGCATTTAGACCTGGTCTTTTCACAAAACGCATGAAGTGGCCAGGTGTAAATAGCCCCAATGTGACGACCTCCTAGTAATAGTAAGTAATATTTGCTCAAATAATCTGATTTACCTATGCCATCTGTTAAATATGGTATCTAATAATATCTGTTGTCCTATCTATTGATAGGCTTTCCACAGACTGGTACAACTGACTTGATACCGTTAGCCACCAGATCTTTCTTTCAAGGTTGCCTGGGAGGCGAAGAATCCAAAGCACATCAACTAGTCACAGAGATACCTTAAAGGTCAATGCTTTGACCCCCCCTCTTTTCCATATATTCATATGCGTTACTGGGACCCTTTTTTAAAGGTATACAGATGGGCAGACGATTTGACGGTAGCTGCACGGATCTTGGACATCTCAGCATGGATAAAAAACCATCACCTGCAACTCAATCCACAGAACTTATTGTTTTCTCAGCTGACTATTCAGCATAATTTCATCATCCAGCTAGGCTCATCAACAATAATTCCATCCAGATCGTCCAAAAATCTTGGGTAGTTTTTGAAGACCCGCTGACATTCAGAGACCACATTGCAAAGACAGCACGGTCATACAGGTTTACACTGCACAACACCAGGTCCTTCCTAACCCTATCCAGACAGTCGAATCCCAGACAATATTCAAGAAACAGCTGAAAATGCATCTCTTCCATGAGCACTTAATGGTATCCTGCTGACTTTTTAATAAAAAAGAATAAAACAAATATTTTGTGCTTTCTATGCCTCCTAGCTTGTACTATCTGAACAATGTTTGAATCTTTGTTAGCATTTCTTTGTTAGTTTTGGCTCGATTGTCTCTATGGGGAATTAATTTAGAAGTATTTCTACCTAATAATTTAATTCCAAATTAAATGTTTAAGTTGAACAAACTTTTTTTTTTTTTTTAACGGACCAACTCATTAGACCTTATTCACAGTAGCGCTATAATTTTTAGCCATTGTCAGAGATTACTGATTGTACCTTCAAACCACTTCAACCTCCCTCTTTAACTCCTCGCTCCCTGTGTCTTCTGCGCTCCTTCAATCAACATTTGCATGCCAGGTCATAAGGTCTGATTCTGGCATTCATTATGGTGATTCATTCTGGTGATTTGCCTGTCACATAAACAGAGTAAATCCACACCTAGTAGCTCTAACCTGCAGCTGCATTGGCAGACAGGTGAGCCAGGCAACCAAAGGCACCATGCTTCCCGTGTTTTCAGGAAAGTTATGTCAGTTTCTTAGCGTAACTCGGTTACCTTCTATTCTGTTCCTTGGAGTTTTTTATATAGTCTATGTCCTTGTTGGAGGGCTGGTCTTCTGGAAGCTAGAAGGATGGTATGTGTTGCAACAGATTGATCTGCTCAAGGAGAAAAGAATTAGACTACTTGAGAAGTACCCTTGTGTGGGTCAGAATGGCCTCCGAGAACTAGCAGAGGTATGAGACTATATTTTTCTTAACTATATGGTACATGACTTTTTGTAACAGTGCTTGTCTTATTCCACGTTAACAGCAATAACAATGATGGGTAGATACAACGAGCAAGTGCTAGGACAGCTTTTTACATCATTTGAAATGGATGTGCGGCTTCTATGGTTCATTAGTAAAAGGAAAATTTAAGAAAACTGTTTTGGTGCAAAAACCTCAATTCAAACTTAATGAATCCCTTTTATTCATTAAAAATAATTATTACTTTTGGTCAAAATGTTTTTGAAACAAAATTTGTGCAGAAAATAGACAGGGCTACCATTATAACTGAATGGAAATATATTCATGGACTTCTTGTTGGTCTATTGTTGAGATTATTTAGATGGTTATTTTATATAGTTTCTTATTGCCATTTCAATCATTCATCACTTGTCATCACTGTCTCAAAGATGATAAAAGCTGCATCAGTGAGTGGCTTGAGTCCAGACAGTAATGACACCGCAGATGGCTTCTGGAAATTTACCAGCTCATCTGTGTTTGCGGCAACAGTGGTCACAACTATTGGTGAGGAATTGGGAAACTTAACACCTTGAATTTGACAGTCAAGTTTAATTTGGTTTGATGTGTGGCATTTATTCAATTGGGTAAAAGTTACACAAAGTTTTTTTCTCTTATTCTTTCTGCAGGCTATGGTAATATCATTCCACTGACAACGTCTGGTCAGATCTTCTGTGTGTTGTTTGCTCTTTTTGGCATTCCCCTGAATGTAGTGATCTTAAATAGAGTTGGAAAATACATGTTGGCTATTGAGAGGAATTTTTGCAATTTTCTGGAGAAAAAAATTGATAGAGGGGTGAGAATTTAACTCCTTTAATATAATCGAATTTAATTAGATATTAAATATCTAATAGACATTTGTTTAAAATAAGGAATTAAAATTGAAAATGAAGATGCTTGACGTTAACCCTTGACTGTGCCCATGACTGTTCTTTCCCACAGAAATGTGTACGAATATCCATTCACAGTATATCCTTCGTAAGTTCAGCGTTACTGTACTTTGTGCTTCCTATGTTGCTCTTCAAAGTATATGAGGGATGGAGTTACGCTGAAGCCATTTACTACTGCTTTATAACACTTAGCACTATTGGATTTGGAGATTATGTTGCAGGTAGGAGACCACACATACAAAAATGAACAAACAGACTTTTAATTGTTCACATGTCTCTGAACTATATAACACGTACTTTCTGATGCTCATGTGCTCACATCATCATTATCGGTTATGGACTTTATATCTACATAATAGCGGTTGTTTTTCTATCATTAAATAAAGCCTTAGTTTTTTTTTACTTTTAACCACCTCAAATATAATTATATTTAGTAATTATTCTTGTTGCCCTATATTCAGGAAGTGACATCACTTCTTTGGCTGTGTGTCATTCAAACTTGAATTTGAATTTTCCTGAATTTGAATTTTGAATTGAGGTAGCAAATAAGATGCAGAAGTGTTATTCAAAGGTAAAATGTATGTATTTAAGGCAATAGGTGGAAATTCATATTATTTTTGTACGCATAGCATTTAATTAGACGCATCATATTTAATAATTTAACATTTATTTATATTCTATATTTGATGGAACACCAAGAAAGTCTTCAATACAGAGCTAAATTTTAATACATTGGTGCCCAAACCTGGTCATGTAGTACGCCCAACAATACCCATCTTGGGTGTCGCTCACATCTGACACAACCATTTCAGGTGCCGAAGTCCCTATATTAAGCTGATGAGTTAAATCAGGTGTGATTTATTAGGGAGACGTACAAAATGTCTAGAGTTGGGGGTCCTAAACTCAAATATCGAGCAGAAGTTTATAAACGGTTGTGAGGTATCTGAAAAAATAGTTGCACTATAGCAAATAACACGGATTGAAATCATACATAGCGCCGATTTATTTGTTTTTAATCATCAACGAACAGCACTAACCACTCGGTGAGTTGCACAGTTTTGAAAATGAATGTTAAGGGTTGTTTTAAGGACATGTTTGTGCATGCTCATAGACAGCCACTCTGAAGCCGTCAGAGGCGATTCTAAAATAGTCAAAAACTCGAGACAGGACCCATCGTCAAAATTTCTGTCCACCACTCTACGTCATCCAAAACAAACTAGAAAATAGACTCAAAGTGCTAAATATCGGAATTATCCTTTAACAGTATTTAATAAGATAAATTAGAAAAATACATAATTGGTTGAGAAAAAAGATTACTCTACATATCAGGGTACAAATGTCAAAATTGTACAACAATTTTGTACAACTATTTGTTTTGTTTTCCTGCCAATTAAACCCAAATATAGGACCAATTAAACCCCTCTGTTGTGTGACTGTGTTGCATTTCTTTGAATTGCTATTCAGTAAAGTCATTGTCCTTTCATTACAGTTCAACTTACATTCCAATTTGATTTCAATTTCAATTGATAAATTCAGAATTTTGCCCAAACCTGATCACAACATTGTTTCTCCTGCCAGATCACAACCCAGCGATAATCTACCCAGAGTGGTACAGTTGTCTGATGGCAGTCTGGATATTCTTTGGCCTGGCTTGGCTGGCTCTTCTGATCAATCACTCCATTGATTTACTGGAGAGTGTGAATGCTTACCTGAGAGGAAGGCAGAATGCACAAATGCAAGTGGAGGAGCCCAAAGAACAGCCGGAAAAAGGACTGAAAGTGGAAGAAACATGATAATTGAATTTAAAACAGGAGGTGTATGAATAATACTATAACTACTAATTATCAAACAATGTATGGGTAATTATAAAATCAGTTATTCAATGTTTAAAGTATCCTTAAATATTAAACTGAGCTAAAGATTTTGATCAGCGAGCAAAGTTTATTTAAAACCATCAAGACATTTGAGCATCACTTGTCTGACTGATAATGGGTCTCATTCACTAAGCATATGCACAGCTTTGTGTGTGAAATCATGAACGTTTTCACAAACAAATCATGATTCATCAAAAACTTTTGTTCTAAAATGTATTCTAAATTTACAAAACATTTTGGAACAACTGAAACCACTCGTACAGAAAAAGCACACACACACACACACACACACACACACACACACACACACACACACACACACACACACACACACACACACACACACACACACATAATGTAGAATTATATTTAAGATTAATATCTATGTTTAAATTTTCATCTTAACATGTTTATAAGGCCAAGAGTATGTGATATATATATATATATATATATATATATATATATATATATATATATATATATATATATATATATATATATATATATATATATATATATATATAGGGTACAACGGGGCTAAAGGCACACCTTAAGAAAAAATTTGCTTTTTACTCGTACTAAAGTGCATGATTGCAGAAATATATATGTTTGTATTAAAATGATGGAGTAACCAATTTTGTGTGAAAATAAATCATAAAAATGGTAAATTTTGTTTAAAAATCGTATACATGTATGAGGTGGCGAGGGGGTAATATGGTTTTAATAATGACTTAAAATCTAAATTATTACTTGTTCAAAACAATCACTTTAGCAAAGTTTGTACTATTTTCTGTTTATTTCTAAAAATAAAAGTTAAATATACTGTCATTCAAATATATTAATATAACAATGGAAAATGGAAAAGTCAGACATTTATTTATTATCATGTTTATTATAGCAGATGTACTTTTTACCCCAAATACCATACTTTTTACATATTCTTCCGTTATTGAAAAACTGTTGCTTTAATTACCTTGAACAAAACTGAAAATCATTAAGAATACCTTTGTCTTAGCTCAGAATCAACTTTGCGCTGCTCTCTGGGATCAGCCAAATTTCTGTGCATCCTGAAAAGCAGATGTTTTGGAATGTGGAAAGAAAGCAAAAATTAAGCAAAACAAACAAATGTTTAGAGAAATGTTTACTTTCACTAAACGTCACTTATTTGCAGAGGAATCTCTTAAGTGAGAACGAGAATTTTAAAGCTTATAGGCTTCCGTACGTCAACCGTTTGCAGCATCTTCTGGGATTTCTGGCGGTTCGATTATCTCTAGGCTGCGTTCCAGTTCGTTTGTTTATGCCCTTCCCTTGCTAACTTCCCTCAGTCTCGTTCACTCAGATGTATGTCATTGCTTTTGTTGCATGAGTGTCCGCAACTGGTTGGACCCTGGCAGTGCTGAATTGGAACGTCCTAAGCCCTTTATCCTTTATCACTTGTACTTTTGTTTCACTTACAAATTGGTTTAATGCAGCATTCTATATGTATATAGGTGTGTTTGGGTTGTTTTACATTTTTAAAATAAAAATTAATATATCATAGAGTTTGTAGTGGTGGTAAATTAAACGCGATATTCGGTGACGAAACAATCGCTTTGCATTCTGGTATATGGAGCTGCCTGAAGTGTACATATGAAGTAGCCTAGACTTGCTTCAGTCCGAAATTCGCATCCTAAATTTTCGCACGTTAAAAAATACATACGACCTCACGTTATGTCAATCACACTTGCACACTGCCTCCGAAACTTTCGTCCGTCATAAAAAAAATCGGATCGTGTTACATTTTCGGCGTTTTTCGCATCCGTGGCAAGCAGTTTGAATGGTGTTTGAATAGTGTTTTGACAATTCAGAGTCACCGAATCACGAATACGAAAAAACGCATACAAAAATTTCGGACTCAGTGTGCAATGGCCTTTCTTCTATCAAAATCAAGGGGTCGAGGGTCTGTCCATATAGCCTAAACTTCACTTGTCCACTTCACGAAGTGGAATGCACTTCAAAAAGTGCTTAGGGAAGTGAGTGTCTAAAAATGAAGTGGAACGCAGCCCAAGTCTGCATGCGATGCATCCTCGATATTAAGAGCACATCTGGGTACTTTCATGCATTCACTATACTCGCGTTCTTGAGTATTGGAATTGAACTTCGGCAGTTGATGATGACGTACAGTGACAACACAAGGATGCAAGATCGCTGAAAAATGCATATTGAGAAACAGCCGAGGTTAAGAACAAATTATTGTGCGTACACACACACGTGTTGTGAGTTAGGCGTAAAGTTTCCATAAGAAGATCATATGTAAATATGAATATAATAAATATGAATAGCATATGCAATTATTAGTAAATGAGACCCAATGTTTGTCTTTAAAATCTCACTGGTTTGCTGAAGATGAATCGTTGTCACTCCACAAAGCAACAGGTCCCTAAAATTTACAATTGAGAAAGAATGAGATGATGTGTCATATAACAATTTTATTACACACATTAGTAATATTAGGACTATGTATTTTTCAGATCTCTCTAAAGCCGATGACACAATTAACGGCTGTGAGGCCGATTATGAATGTACGACTGATCATGCCCTAATGCGCCGAGACGCGTTCAGTCGGTGTTCAAAGTCGGTGTTTTAAAATCTGCTGCAGTCATGGAAACAGTCTGTAAGTGTGTTCAGTTCAATCTTAGAATGTTTCTGTTAGTCGTTAAGTGTGTCCCCGGCATAAGTCAATATATTTCAAGTGATATCAAACTGGCACACCAGTTCATAATCATTTTGATTATATATTTGTAAGAGTGTGAATTATACAATGACTTTTAGGGCAGGTCTAGCTTTTTTTTTTAAAGGGAATAATAATAAAGTTTGTGTTGTGCGGTATTTTAAGGTTTGTACAAATCCCATAATAATCGTTTGCCACCCCAGATACATCATATTTTTCAAACACAACATTTAAACTGATAGATATCAACACTATGCTTCATCTACCACATGATATAGATCCTGATTCCTGACTACAAAAACGATTGACACAGCATTTAGGCTATGCTATGTAATATTATGGGTTCCAGGAGTCCCAAGTATGTAGGTTGAATTCAGGTCAAATTGGCCATTTAAGCTCAATTGGTATGACCTTTCAGAGCATATATAACTGGTCTTGAATTAAAGGAACACAGTTTCTTCAAATGATAAAATAATTTTGACTGATTCAATATGCACTGTAGCCTAGAAATCTAGACGCACCCTAGCGGCAGCGAAAATCATTTCGCAGCCAGTGTGGTCTAGCAACTCTCAATAGGCTTTTGAGCTGGAAAAAACAAAAACTGGTCAGGCCAATCACATCGTGTATAGAGTCGGCGGGCGGGCTTAACACAATGACGGCACAGTTCATGACGTTCCGCGTGATTTCCATAGGTGATTTCCCTGCTACTTGAAAACAATGAAGATGCAGCGGTCTTTCGAATCGGCTTTGGCCGCGACTCTGGAGGATTTGGAGTTAAGAGAACGTCACATAAGTCATTCTTAAAAAAGGAAGATGTGTTCGGAGTTTTGACGACCGGATACGGCAAAAGTTTAATATATCAACTAGCTCCGCTAGTAAGAAAACGCACGGGACTCACTCATCCACAGCCGTTCGTTGCTCTGGTTGGTTAGCGCTGTCCTATTGCGTGCTGAGGGATTTTGAAAGACAGCCGTTCATCCCGCCCCTCGGATTGAGGTATGTCAATGGAGAGTTCCCAGACCTAACATCTTGATGTAGGTCTGGCATGCCAGGCTATATGCACTGGTGATTATGGCCACACCTCAAAAGTGGACTCCCTCATCATGCAAGGTAGTAAGCTTTTTGATGTTAAGATTTTCATTTCTACATTTTAAGGTTGTTCAGTAAATTATAAACACTGTATAATAACTTTCGTTAACAGATTAACAGATCATTAGTTAATATACGTCAGGGTCGTATATAGAGAGAGTCGCGACACGCTTTGATGTCGCCGCGACGGCTGTCACGTGGTTCATGGAAGCCCCAATAGTTCCAAAACATACGCGGGCTGTCATGTTCTTCTATGAACAGACAGCAGCGATTGCATTATTAAACGGTAAATATAACATAAAACACACACCCACGTACTTTTTAAGCTGTTATTGCATTTTGTTAATGTCAGTTTTGCATTTGGAGAGGCAGGGTGACAACTTAGATAAGTTTTAGGCTATGTTTTTGGAAGGAAAAGCTTAGTGTTCATATATATATATATATTAATATATGTATATTGTATATATATGTATATATATATGTATATGCATAGTATAGTATGTGTATATATATATATGTGTGTGTGCATGTATTGTATATATACAATACACGCACACACAACACACACACATATATATATATATATATATATATATATATACATACATACACATACTATACTATGCATATACATATACATATATATAATATATATATATATATATATATATATAGGCCTATATATATTAGGGATGTCCCGATACCACTTTTTCACTTCCGATACCGATACCGATGCCGCAGCTTTGGCTTTTGCCGATACCGATATTAATCCGATATTTTTATTTTATTCTTAAACTAATAAAAAATATAGCAATTTTCTCAATTAGCCACCTAAAATATACCTCCTATATAGTCCACAACAACAGTTGATTATGAAAGATTGCCACCCTTTATTCAAACACTACAAAAAAAAAAAAAAAAAAAAATATATATATATATATATATATATATATATATATATATATATATATATATATAAATGAAAGAAAATACAGGTACTTCAGTACTTAAAGCTAGCTAGCTACCAACAGGTTTAAAGTCGGCATGAAACGGAAGTTGAGATTGTCATTTTTTCCTTGCTGTGACGTATATTCGAGTGAAACGGCTTCTGGAATTTGAAAAAATGTAGGGCGGGGCTTGATTCCGTCCTTCGGGGAATTGATTGGATCGTTGGAGGACACTGACACTGACAGGTTCTCTGAGAGGCTGTGCTCCGATAGCCTCACCCTCATCAGCTCTGGCCGCACCCTTTCGCCATTGCACGTGACCGGAAGAGAAGAGAGGTCGTTTCGAGGGGGAGGGAAGGGTAATGTATTTTATTAAAGATTATAAGGGTACATGAATTTTAAAAAAATAATGAAGTGTACAGATAAATCATTATAATAAACACTACAATATTACATATAAAAAGAAGATTTCTCAATTTGATTTCATGCCGACTTTAAAGTTAAAACAATTTAAACAGCAGCATTCTACATTGTACAGTACAGTTTTTGTTTTTTAAATCAAGTAGAATTTCTATAACTGTGTGTTAAACTGATTATCACTCTTGTGTGTGTTAAACACAATCTACCTAATAGAGACAGCTTCATTATAAAGATAAACAACAAATCCCCAAAATATATTATCATAATCTATGACAAAAATGCTATTATAAACTAGATTAGTGGATAATACACATCGCTCTTTTTATTGTTGTAAAATACATTCATGAAAAACAAGATAACAAAAATGAAAAAGATAATTATTTTAGATATAGCTAAATCTGCTATAAAATTGAGACATGTTTTAAGTGTATTGCACAGCTATTTAATGAGGCAGCAACATTAATAATTAATAATGTTAATAAGCTTTAATTGCGACACTGCATTATGATATGAAAGGCTCCAATACAGTGCACAAAGCGCTTATGCGCATCCCGAGCGGAGAATGATGCGCTTGAAGCCACGTGGAGTTACAGCACGCAGCGCGTCGAGTCCGCTTTGAAAAGTTCAAAGCACAACGGAGATACATATTGATGGACAGTGTATTATACAGTATCTATCTATGCAATCGTTTATTGAGCCTTTTCTTTTAACAGTTTTAAATTTCAGTTACTGTGCGCGAGAAGAACAATTATAGTGCTCTCTGACTCTAGTGTTGTGATCAAACCGACAGCGTCCGACACCCGGTAGAGAGTAACACGATTGAGTTACAGGCAGCAATACGTCCAGCAAGATAAAGTTGTTCTATGCGAAAACATAGACCTTTATCTTACAAATCAAGTATAATAGTATTAACATTGAATCATCTTGAAGATAGTTTCATCATTGACTGTAACCGAACGCGACGCGTTGTTTGAATGCTGAATGGAGAATGACTGACAGCCGCGAGAGGGAAAAGTCTACGTGATCTTGAATTTAATGACTTAAATATTAATTTCTCTCTCACATAATAGCTTCAGAACACTTATAATAGAGTGCACGAAAACGTTATGGTACTTTAGAATGTTTTTGTGCCTTTTGTGGGGCTTAACAATAACACATAATAGTATACCCACAATACGGATTTGGATCGGCCTCGTCTGATCGATGTCTGATCGATACCCGATCCCGCAAAAATGGCAGTATCGGAGCCGATACCGATCCTGAGTATCGGATCGGGACATCCCTAATATATATATAAATACATATATAAAATATTATTAAAAATATTATATATTACTTGCATCAGGTTACCGTAAGTTAGCTACGTTAGTGAAGTGTTGGTCACGTAAGCTATCGCTACAATTAACCTATTATCTTCCAATAAACATTTACTAAACCTGGCTACATAACATATAACTACAGACTAGATTCACGAGAGGTCGGCTAATGTGTGTAAAAGTAAAAAAAATACAGTAATTTCATTAATTTAACAGCGAGCATACTTCGGAAGCACTGAAAATTAATGGGGTTCAATGCTGGAACTATCAGTGTTTGGAACTAACGGCTGCTCCACGACACGCGTTACTTCCGCATTCCTAAGTTACTATGGCAGTCTATGGACTTGTCGGAACTCTCTCTCTCTCCATGGCTCTGATATACGTATATTCACGTATCAAACATTAAAGTCCCTGTAAAGGCAATTTCAAAAAAAAAATTCTAAACACATTATAAATGTTAGAAATGTATCACTAAAACATATTACAAAGACTGTGAACTGTGAGAAGTACTGAATTGTGGAGTTAGACCGTTAAAAAGTTTTTCACCGTTGCTATTTTCCGGATTTTCTGGGCGGGGCTAAAAGGGGGCTCGATGACGCACTGGAGCCCCTGAGCTCCTGGACACGCCCCTACTTGATGACGCACTGGAGCCCCTCCAGCTGCTGGACTATTATTAGTAACAGAGAGGGGCGGGCCAAGATGGCGGCTTGACTAGACGCACATGTTCTAGCGCTTACAACAAAATAGGGTATATTTTACAAAAGTTGATGTAAGAAACAAATCACACTTTGTTGAGTGTTATTGAGATTCTTATAAAGAAGTTACAGCTAATTAATACTAGTTACAAGGTTTCTTATCCGAACAGAGAGTCTAGAAGTTATCATGGACGTGTCAGCACAGGAGGCGATGGATATTGAACTTCAAAGAACGATGGAAAAAAGACTTATTAGCGAAACTCACTCCTACGCTTGTCAACAGAAAAAGGGAGGTGAATGTGATTCGACTCCAAATACCCCATCCAAAGCACCTCCGTCAAAAAAGCAAGCAAAAGGTGATGCAACGGATGAACTAACGTTAAGTCAGGTACAGCAAAGCATCATTCAAATAATTAGACAGTCATCCGAAGAAATAAAAAGCATGGTGAAAGAAAATTCTACCAGCATCAATCTGTTGAAGGAAGCGTTAGAAGTGGTGCACTCTGAAATTTTCGACATTCGGAAGGAGAATGAAGAGTTGAAAAACAAAAACGAGGAGAACCTGAAGCACATCTCTGAAATGGAGGAGAGAATAAATGATCAGGATCGGTACTGTCGGAGATGGAATCTTCGATTGGAGGGACTGACCGAACGTGCAGAGGATAACGTCAAGACTCGGGTAATGGAAATCTGCAGAGCGGTGGTTGTCGAAGAAGAAGATAGTAACTTCGTTGCAAACAATGTGGACATTGCTCACCGAGTTGGAAGACCCATCTCAGATGGCGGCAAGGATAAGAGACCGAGACCGGTGATTATAAGATTCATTTCATGCTCTATTTTTGTTTTGTAAAGGTAAAGAAGCAGATTTTTGTTTTATTCAAGAAACGCATGCCTGCCAAGATGATGCACTTTTTTGGAAGAATCAGTGGGGTTGTGACATTTGGTTTTCTTTTGGTGCCTCAAATAGGACAGCAGGTGTCGCTATTTTAAAGGACAGGTTTTCAGGAAGGTTATAAGTCACAAAACAGATGATCAAGGTCATTGGATTGCTTTACTTATTGATATAAACCAAGCTAAAATTATTATTGTTAATATATATGCCACCAATAATAAAAAAACAAACGAGTTAATATTTCAAGATATTGAAGGCCATATTAATCATTTACATTCAAAATTTCCCTCAGCTGAAGTAATTTGGGGCGTTGACTTTAATACGGTGTTTGATGGAAGACAAGATCGATTGCCACCTAGAATTGATAATATGGCAAATGAATTAAGCAATGTATGTTTACGATTGAACATAATCGACATTTGGAGGTATACAAATCCACAATCACTTTTATATACGTGGAGTAATAGGGACAGATCTCAGCAATCGCGGATTGATTTTTGGCTCATTTCAGAACACATAAAAGAGAGAGTTGAATTTGTTAATATTGAACCATCAGTCTTAACAGATCACAAAGGCATATCCATTAAAATCAATATGGTAATCTCTAAATCAAATAGAGTTAAACGAGGATATTGGAAGCTAAATAATAGTCTATTGAAACATAAAGATATTTGCGACCAAATTAAGAATTTAATTATTAAATATTGGCAACAAGCTTCTTTGATTCAAACTTATGGGAAATTATGGGAACAGACAAAATTTGAAATAAGGAAATTCGCAATAATGTATGGTAAATCTGTTAAAAAAAAAGAAGAAAGAAAATGAAAACAAAATAATTAATGAAATAATATCCCTCACTTGTAAAAATGAAATAAATATGTCAAGCACTGAAATATTAAAACTTGCTACATTGCAGCATGAGCTGGATAATATTTATGAAGAAAAAGCTAGGGGTGCTTTTGTTCGATCTAGACAAAAGTGGATGGAAGCAGGAGAAAAAAATACTAAATATTTTTTTGGTTTAGAAAAAAGAAATAGAGAACTAACTTCTGTAAACAAATTAATAATAAATGGGCATACTAATGATAATCCCAAGGATATTTCTTGTTTTGTCAGTCAATTTTATAGTAAATTGTATAGTCCAAGTAGTCAGCTAAATGATGCAGATTGTTTTCTCAGTAATTTATCAACCAGTATTAATAAGATTTCGTCAGACTATAAGATTTCATGCGATAAAGAATTGAACATAGAGGAAATTATAAATTGTATAAATAGTCTTAAAGAAAATAAATCTCCTGGAAATGATGGCTTGACAGGAGAGTTCTATAAACATTTTTGTAATGACCTTGCACCATTTTTACTTGCAGTTTTTAAAGAATCCGTTGATTTGGGAGAAATGCCCGCATCACTAAAACAAGGGGTAATTACACTTATACCCAAGCCAAACAAAGATTAGTCTTAGAAAATTGGAGACCAATTAGTTTGTTAAATAATGATACTAAAATTTTTTCTTCAATTTTTGCAAAAAGACTTAAGAAACATCTTAATACAATAATTGATGAAGAGCAATCCGGTTTTTTGAAAGGCCGTTACATTGGAAATAATATTAGGCTAATTTTAGATTTAATTGATTATAGACACCTTATCCCAGATGATTCTTTTATATTATTTATTGATTTCTATAAAGCGTTTGACACTGTTGAACACTCATTTATGTTCAAAGTTATTGACTTCTTTGGTTTTGGTCATTTTTTTCAAAATGCAATCCGTACGCTTTATAAAGGTTTGAATAGTTCAGTTCAGCTATTTCACGGTACATGTCAGAGATTTGATATGGGCCGTGGGATAAGACAAGGATGCCCTATATCACCTTTTCTCTTCACATTGGTTACTCAGGTCATGGCTGCTCATATAAAAAACGCATGTTTTCAAGGTATTTCAGTGTTTGGAAAAGAGATTAAACTTAGCCAATTGGCGGATGATACCACAATTTTTCTCAAAAACAGTGACGAATTAGATGAAGTTATTAAATGTATAGGAACATTTTCTGGAATCTCTGGATTAAAGATGAATAAGAATAAATCTACTTTATTCTCTCTTAAAGATTGTGTGTTTAAAGAAATTTGTGGGATACCAATTAGAGATAATATCACATACCTTGGGATAATAGTATGTAAAGATTTGAATCAAAGAAGCCGGCTGAATTTTGAACCTATTATTGAGAAAATTAAAAACAGATTCAATCTGTGGCTTATGAGAGATCTTTCACTAAATGGTCGTATTCTACTTTCAAAAGCAGAAGGGATCTCAAGGTCTGTTTATATATCTATGTCAGCAGATGTTCCAAATAATGTTCTCAAGGAATTAGATAAGAACCTTTATGATTTTATTTGGAGGAAGAAAATACACTATTTACGGAAAGATATTCTAAATAATAATAGAGACTGTGGTGGCCTTGAGGTTTTGAATTTTACAGATTTAAATAATGTGTTTAAAATAAAATGGATAATTGAATTTATTAAAAATAAAGATAGTATATGGAATGTTTTCCCAAATTACATATTTAACTCTCTGGGTGGCATCAATTTTCTTTTAAAGTGTAATTTCTCAGTAGATAAAATCCCTGTTAAACTGGCAAACTTTCATAAGCAGGCACTGCTGGCTTGGCAATTAATATACAGACACAACTTTTCACCGCATCGATACTTCATATGGAATAACAAAGATATCTTGTACAAAAAAAAGTCAATCTTTAATCAGACATGGTAAGACAATGGTATTATTAATGTTAATCAGTTGCTTAATGAACAAGGTTTACTTTTAACATATCCCGAATATGATTCCTGTGAGGCCAAAAGAATATGCTATTGTTTTAGATGCTATCCCTGGCAGAGTAGTTTCACTATTACGAAATCCTGGATTATGCCCTATAAATATTGATTGTCAAATCAGTTTTTGTTGTGACACAATTTTTATTGGGGATATTAATATATTAATAGATAAATGCAGTAACAAATATATTAGAAATACGTTAAAAACAAACGTTTTGCCTTGTTCAACAGGTTTTTGGTCATCTAAATTTGAAGATATTAATTGGAAAAGAGTATGGTCTATAACAAATAAGTTTTGTATTAATAATAAAATTAGAGAGGTTTCCTATAAAATTGTGCACAGAATTTACCCTGTCAAGGAGTTACTTTCTGAACGTTTCCATGTGAATATTGAAAACTTGTGCGAATTTTGTGGCAATGCCAAAGAATCTGTAACTCATCTCTTTTTTAATTGTATTTATTCAAAAATGTTTTGGTTGGATGTTTCAAATTTTATTTCTAAGTTGTTTGATACATGTCTACGAATTGAGCTTTTTGATGTTTTATTTTTTTTTGTACAGGACAATGTTGATTCCAAAAGTACCATGTGCTTCCTTATACAACTTTTCATATTACTTGGAAAATATCACATTCATGTGAAAAAATGGGCTAAAGCTAAGCCAAGCTTTGAACACTTTATAAAGGAGATTAAACAATATGGTAATTCATTAGATAAAATTAAGAACAAAAAAGCAAGAAAGACCTATGAAGCTTTTTGTAACTTTAAATTATTGTAACTTTACCCCTGGCATGATGTTTCTTTTTTTTCCTTTTTTTTTTATTATTTTCTATTTGTTGTGAGTTGTATTGTCGTGTACATCTTTTTGTATATTCTCCGTTGCAATAATAAAAAAAAAAAAAAAGATAAAAAAGATAAAAAAAATATTATTAGTAACAGCCTACAGATTGCTAGCTAGCTATGCCTTCGTCACAGAAATGCGTAGTACCTGGATGCGATTACCGGATCACGTACAAAACAGATCGGTGTCCTTATTTAAATTTCCGAAAAACGATTACATCAAGAAGAAGTGGATTAATTTTGTGAAGAGCCACCTTGATGGAGAGAGCTGAGGATCACCGCCAAAATCCGCCTCTGTAAGTGATCATTTTACACGGGATAGTTTTATAAACTTTCGTCGGAGACAACTGGGAATCACTGATAATCCGCTGTTACTGTAGCCTGGCTAACGCCAGACCCAATTCTCGTTGAGACTTGGGTCTGGGAACCACATGTACATTTTCTCGTATTTGAGGCGTGGTTTACGAATGCCCGGCGCTGTTTATTGGGTGCTAAGAATGTCTATCAAATGCTCATAGCCAACATATGTCGTCATCGTCTTGCTGTTCCCTCCCCGTTCTGTGATCCCGTTCTGTGATTGGTTCCCTAAATGAGGCGAAAAATCTGGCCATGGTATCCAGACTGCCTTTCAGCGTGAATTGAATCGCGCTGCGGTAAGGCAGTATGGGGAAACCCAGGCTACTGTTACTGGTGAATGGGGCCGAACCGACTCCCGCCTCGGCATTGATCCTCCCGTCGCGCCGACAACTGGTGCCATCATCGGCAGTGCGTGCCCACCGTGCGAGCATACATTCCGGCTGGAGAGTTGAGTGTGGCGACGGCAGCTTTCCCGCGAGTGGGCGTTGGTTTCAGCGCAGCGAGCGGACATGCCCCTACCGTTTGAGAGCAGAGATTACTGCTCATTTTTTCAAGATTTTGATACCTTATTTTATGTACTTGCTGGCTTTTTTTATCATTCAAATTTGGCTGGGTGACTAAACACATTTTTCTGTGGTTTGACAAACTCAGAACACATACATTAATTTTGACTTTAAGGGACTTTAAATTGCTTACAAATGTCATTAAACTTGTTTTAAAAATCTACAAATGATTTTGACAGATGATTTACAATTATTAAAAGCTTCAATAATAAATCCCCAACAAACATTATATAATGCTTAACGGATCATTAGTTAATATATTTCAAATAAGTAACACTTTTTATTAAAGGTTTCATTTGTTAAAGGGGTCATATAATGCCATTTTTGTACAAGTTAATATGAATCTTTGGGTCTAAATGAAAACTTTGTAATATACTTTTATTAAAAATTCTCATTAGTATTGTAAGAAAACACTCATTTTACCTGCTCAAAAACAGCTCTGATTTCAGCACGCCGTTTAAGTGTATGTACCTTTAAATGATAATGAGCTTCGCTGACTCCGCCCTCTGTTCTGTGGGCGCTTTGACACAACGCACGTGGAGTGTTGACTTGACAACAGTTGAGGGTTTATTATGGCAGCGGGATTCTCTCTGAGTACACATCTGTGCAACTGTATCAGTTTGAACCGGAGTCGGACCCGAAACAAGATGACGGCCCGAAGAAGTTCGACAATTAAGGCTCGAGCAGGACGTTTCTGAATGGTTGGTTAACAATGTCACTTTGATCTATTTTTGTATGTACTGGAAGCAGGGCCGGATTAACCATTAGGGCAACTGGGCACTTGCCCAGGGGCCACGACATCTAAGGGGCCTGGCACCAGGGGCGGAGTGGCAATCGGAGAGTCGGGAGTTTCCCGGTGGGCCGTAGTGTTCGAGGCCGCGAGGGCCGGTCTGATAAAATGTATTCATTGCATATTTTTTGACAGTTTAAATAATAGCTACAATAATAGCTATTTACGTAATAGCTACAGTGGCGTAGGTCGTAGGGCATGAGGTGCTTGAAAGCAGCTTTGACGCGCTCGACCCGAGTTCGAATCCGCCTTTTGCCGAACTCTCTCTTCTCCCTTTTCCCAACACATATGATATGTAAAATGTATAACCTAACATAAAGGTCTCTAGCGTTATATTTTGCCAACGAACTAAAACGAAACCATGATATGGCTTTGTGCCTTTATAAAACAGCACAAGACTTTAAGAATAGGCATCCTGTTTGTGCTGGGTTATTTAAAGAAAAGTGTGCACTTGCTCACACGATCAGCATGGTGATCTGGTGTTTTCACCTAAATAAAAGCTCAAGGGTTTTCTTGCAAGTGAAGAAATTAGGACAAAAGTATTTTAATTCCCTATTTTATAGTGTAATGTAGGCTAAAATAACTTTGAAATACTCATTTTCATTTATATAGTACTGTATAGGCTATATGGATTTTACGTCAGGAATAATTATATAAATCATTATTACATTATTATAATAATTATTTGGTATCCTAAAACACCATTGATAATGTAATGTAGACTGAGACTCTCATAACTAAAAAGATGTTTGAGCCCTCTTTATTGTCCTGGTACAAAACAATGCTTTTTCTTTGTTAAATGAGCAGTTCATGGGTTGAAGCTCTTAATTTTGATCTCTCAAAGTGCACCAGATTGATGCATTAAACCCTCAAAATGTCCAAAATTTTCTTGCTGGGGAGCATGCCCCCGATCCCCCCTAGAGGCACAGAGGTCCATCCAACATAGTTTTACAAATTCCTTTTGTAAAACATTTTGTAAAAACATTTCTTTAAGTCAGTAAAACTGTAAATGCCATATTAAAATGTCCTTGGACAAAAAAAAATGGGGGGGGGGGGGGGGGGGGGGGGTCTACAAGACATTGTGCCCAGGGGCCTCTGAACTCTTAATCCGGCCCTTACTGGCAGGGTAACGTTAGAGTTGTGAGATACAAACGCTACGTGTTTAACGTTACTAATGTAAGTTATAGGTTAGTTCGTTGACAGATTTATGTTGAAAAACGTTTCTTTTTTTTTGTAAATGTAGGCTTGTCAGTGATGCGTGACGTTCTCAGTGTTAGGTACAACTATCGTGACTGAAACTGACATGAGGTCATGTCAGTAATGATTCTAGCAGTAGTAGGGAATGCGGAGGTACGTCACGCCGTGTTGCATTATGGGACGTGGTCGCCATCTTTACAGGCACGATCTCTGTTTACCTTCGGTATAATAGTGGGTGTTTGGCTAAATCGAGGTAAAATTGAAGAAGAACGGAAGAAATAGAGATGTTTAAAGAAAAGGAGAAGGGACCATACTGGGATAAACTAAATGCCACTGTCAAAAAACTATTTGGACAAACTATCCGCGATAAAAAAAACGTTGATACATCTGATTTAGTGTTGGAGTTCAAAGCCTATGCTAAGTTGATTACTATTGTACATAAAGTTCAAGCTATTTTACCTGAAAAGCAGCTCTCGTAGTTAATGTTAGCTTGCTATTTTCAGCATATGTTAAGTTTTCATAGGTTGTGCAAGAAAAAAAATGTGTACGTTACTTTATAATGCCACAAGATGTGGCAACTTGTTAAATACAACTGTGCCTTGTTGTCATCATTTAATGTTGACACGTGTAAAAATGAGAGTATTTGGTCGTTTATTTTAAAAGTTTGATGTATCTTTGCCCATTATTATGTGTACTTAAAGGGTCTTTGTGGATGCAATCAGTACAGAAACAGAGAAGTCACTTAATGTATTTATTATATAAAATCATGATTCACAGACATTTTAAAAAAGGCATGTAAAAAGATGTACAGAATATCAAAGCAAATTGTTAATTGAAAATAAATATAATTTGATTCATGCAATGTGTCCTGGCTTCATTATCTGCTGCTAACATTAACCGCAAATTCAACATCATTCATCAAATATCCTCCTAAATGTTAGTCATCAAGGAATATACAATACACAACCTCTTGCTTTGTACAACTTTTAACAAACGTAGTATGCAGTGGAGGACAGTAAGTAAGTTTTTCCTCATGATTGCGGCGATCCGGCGTCTTCTCGTCAGCTCCTCGACCTGCTTCCCTTGTTGTTTTTTCCAAGAAAGAAAGGTGAAAAAACGTATTTCGTTGTTCAGTTTCCTCCCTGAACGATCGTGTGACCTGCTATGGCAGTTGAACTGAACAACCATATCGACGTTTATTAAAATATCGACAGAAAATCCAAGCACAGCCTCCAACACATGCATTTTAATACAGGGGTATTGGGCGCGATCCTGTAAATATGGCGGCGGACCCATAATGCAACACGGCGTGACGTCATCTCCACATTCCCTGTTGAAGGATACCTAAGAATATGTTGTATGTTTATATTTAGTGCAGTACGAAAAATGTTAAATCTAGTATTGTAACTGCATTGATATTCCTGTTAATATTCCTGTTACGTTAACTGTAACACCTGCGTACGCAGTTTTTAATAACACAATAACTATAACGCGTTTTTCATTATAAACGTGGGATTATGAATTATATTGAGAATGTCGTAACGTTACATAGAATACATGCCGTAATGCACCCTGAGTGTAAACATTAGACACAATCATCATGAAGCATGCAAGGGATTTACAAAGATTAATATAAAGGTTAGCCTACTAAACGTTATACACTCACTTCTTCTGGAGGTCCAGCAGGAACACGAATAGTTGGTACCGATTCCTTTTTCAGTAGCAGCTTCTTAGCAAAACCTGATTTATATTGACCCTCGCCTCGTTTATAAAGCAGTCTGGTGAGAAATGATTCGCGCAAACATGAGCGCATTGACGTTGCTCGTCGGAAATATTCCCTTCATAAACAAAACTCAGCCACTGCGTCTTCAGCGGTTCGGATTTAGGAACATTAAAATGACTGCTGTGTTCCTTATTACACCCAAGAACAGAACACCACAATCACTTAGGCGCCATTCTGCTCCAGTGTATCAACAATGACAAACTATGATTGACATCTCACTCACGAGCGAGGGCGGGTCTGTGTTGAAACGCTGCTGTCAATCAACAATCGTGGGAGGGGCGTGCGAGCTTATGACGTCACAGGCTCGAACGGCTCGATTTGAGGCAGGGGAAAACATGGAGATTAAAACAAAACCACTGGATGGATTTTTATCATTATATGATGGCTGTGTACAGGCACTGCCAACACACATTTCAGTACAATCAACTTGTAAAAGTGCATGTACCATTATATGACCCCTTTAACATTAGTTCTACCAGAAAGACTCGGGAGATAAGATACTGTACAATTATGCATTTTATTAACAGCTCAGCAAGCCATATATGCAATAAAGTTCTTTGGCGTAGGCCCCGTCCGTAACTCGCGATCCGAGGGTACGGATTCTGCATATCCTCCTGAAGATGAAGGCAGCGGTGCAGCCGACCCCCCTTGGGGTATTGGAAGGGACCGACCTGGTGATGGTGGGAAGGATGGAGCGAAGACCGTCTTGGTGGAGGTGGGGAGGATGGTGGGAAGTGAAAGCGTCGGCATCTGAGAACTCAGACAAGTGTAAGTAAGGATCTTTTATACTTCACGTATTAGAACGCGATTGGATAGATGAGAAGGTAATAAATGACGTAACAATTGAGTCTTCCCGGCAGAACTTACGCTACGCTTTCATTTCATGTATTAACTAACATGAACTAAGAAGAAGAAGAAGAAGAAGTTTTATTTATATAGCGCCTTTCCAAATGCTCAAGGTCGCTTTACATTGTACATGCAATACATTTAAACACCCATATATTACAGTCAAATAGGATACATATAATCACATTATCCAAAATGCATGTTAAAAAGATATGTTTTTAACTGGGTCTTGAAAGTAACCACAGAAGAGGTATTGCGTAGTGTAAGAGGTAGCGAATTCCATAATTGAGGAGCATTAGCACTGAAAGACCTTCCTCCTACAGTAGACAACCGGAAACGAGGGACGGACAGTAAACCAAGTTCAGCTGATCTGAGAGACCGTGTAGGACGGTAAGGGTGGAGTAGGTCAGACAAATATTGTGGAGCAAGACCATTTAGTGCCTTGAACGTAAGAAGCAATACCTTAAAGTGGATACGTGATGCCACAGGTAGCCAGTGAAGTTCGTGAAGCAGAGGAGTAATGTGCGCAGAACGCCTAGTAGCGGTGAGGACTCTTGCTGCAGAGTTTTGAACATACTGTAATCTTGCAATACATTTTTTGGGAAGACCCAGAAATAGGGCATTGCAATAGTCCAGGCGTGATGTGATTAATGCATGAATTAAGGTTTCAGCATCTGCTAAGGTAAGAGAAGATCGTAAGCGAGCAATATTGCGAAGATGAAAAAAAGTTTTTAACAAGAGAAGAAATATGAGAGCCAAAGGATAGAGTTTGATCAAATAAGACACCAAGGTTACGAATCGATGACGAGGGCTTAATGTGAATTCCATCAATATCAAAGGACTGGCCCATCCTTTTGACTGAGGCAGCAGAGCCAATGACTAATATCTCGGTTTTCTTATCATTTAGCTTGAGGAAATTCAGTGACATCCAATGCTTGATGTCCCTGATACATGCAGTGAGTGAGTCAGGTAGAGATGGCCTATCAGAGCTGGTGGTGAGATATATTTGAATATCGTCAGCATAGCAATGGAATTGAAGTCCATGCCTGCGTATGATGTCACCGAGTGGATAGATGTATATGATGAATAATAGTGGACCAAGGACCGAACCCTGAGGAACACCCTGTGTAAGTGAGGCAGTGGCAGATCTAAACCCTTGTATAGTGATATAATACTTTCTGTCACTGATGTATGAAATGAGCCAGGAGAGGGCAGAGCCAGTGATGCCAATATCAGAAAGCCTAGAGATCAATATTTCATGGCAAACTGTATCAAAAGCAGCGCTTAAATCAAGGAGCATCAAAATGTTTATCAGCCCTGAATCCATGGACAAAAGAATATCGTCGACCACCCGAAGAAGGGCAGTTTCAGTGCTGTGTGATGGGCGAAATCCAGATTGAAAAGGTTCAAAAAGACCATTAGCATCCAAATGTGTTCGTAAATGTGAAGCAACAACCCTTTCAAGGACTTTGCTCATGAATGTTAAATTGGATATAGGTCGGTAGTTATCCATATTTAGGTGGTCAAGGCCTGGTTTTTTAAGAATCGGGGTCACCGCAGCCATTTTTAATTCGGGTGGAACAACGCCAGACGCTAAACTACAGTTTACCATATGTGTTATGAAGGGAGCAGCCTCGGGCACACACAACTTCAGCAAAACAGTAGGTATAGGATCAAGTCGGCAGGATGTGGAATTTGATTTCACAATTAGATCACTTATGGCAGCAGGAGTAGTCAGAGTGAAAGCAGAAAGGGAGTTTGTCAAGTGAGCGGAACCAGCTAACCTTAAATGAACGTTTGAGTCACTTTTATGAGGAGTGTTTTTTGTAATGGATGCAGTGATTGACCTCAATTTATCAGAGAAAAATTGAGAAAAGCTATTTACAAGCCTCACAGAGCCCGAAATAACATGTTGTGGTGGATTTGTGAGTTTGTTAATCATTGCAAATAGTGATCTGGGCCTGCATTTGGAATTTCTAATGGTAGAGGTGAAATAAGAAGATCTTGCATTATTAAGGGCTGTACGGTACTTAAGCAAGTGTTCTTTGAAAGCCAAAGAGTGCACGATAAGTCCAGTTCTCTTGTATAGTCTTTCTAGGCGGCGACCCTCAGTTTTTATCGTTCGTAATTCAGGAGTGAACCAGGGTGAAGCACGAGTAGATGGAACCAATCTAGTTTTAACAGGAGCATGCATATCAAGTATTTGAGACATAGCATTGTTGTATATACAGCAGATCTCTGATGGACAGTTAGATAGTAGACTTTCAGACAAGGTAGAATCCCTTATTGATGCAGAAAAAGAAGATGGATTCACAGAGTTGATTTTGCGATAAGTCAGTGTTTTCTTCAGTGGTGACATAGCTACTGGAAAACTACAACTGAAGCTTATGAGTTTATGATCAGAGAAAGCAAAGTCCGAACCATTAACACAGATATTATTTAAGCCAGATGTGCATATGAGATCCAGTATATGACCTCTGGAGTGAGTAGCAAAAGTTACATGTTGGGTTAGGTTGAAACAGTCCAGTAGAGACATCAATTCATTGCACTGTGCAGTGTTTTCATGTATATTAAAGTCACCAAGCAGAATAACAGATTGATAGCTACCACAGACAAGAGTAAGTAATGCACTAATCTCAGAGAAAAAGTCAGAGTGGGATTTAGGAGGTCGGTAAATTAAGATTACAGCCAGTGGTGTTTGGCCAGTCATTTTCAGCGCTAGATATTCAAATGCTGAAACATCGTGAAACTCGATCCTGGAAGTTTTAATAGTCTCACGGCAAACTACAGCCAGCCCTCCACCTCTACGATGAAGACGTGGCTGAGAGAAGTAGATGTACCAGGTGGAGTTAGGATAACTAACAATGAGCAATACATTTAATGCAACATGTATTAATCTTTGTTAATGTTAGTTAATAAAATTAATAACAATAGTCGTTCATCGTTTGTTCACTGAGTTCACAGTCCATTAACTAACAAATACAACTTATCAAGTGGTCACCTTTATTTATATAGTGCATTTTACAATATAGATTGTTTCAGCTTTACATTGATAACAGAAAAATTATGCAACAAAGTTTTTTTTGGCTTTACTCTAGAAGTAAATAGTCTCATTGTCCAGCTTAAGTAAGTTCAGTGTTTCATTTTGGTTGTAAAAGTCATTAGTTATTAATTTAGGTTATTTATCTGCACAGAATCTGGAGAAAACAGTGATGTCATCATCCAGATAAGTTCAGTTCTCATACAATGGTGTCAATACAGTCAGATCAATAATATTGTTGAACTTCCCCCAACTAAGCAAGTCAGAGGCGACAGTGGCAAGGAACCAAAACTCCATCAGGTGACAGAATGGAGAAAAAACCTTTGGAGAAACCAGGGCTGCGTTTCCCAAAAGCATTGTAAACCTAAATTGATAGTAGGACAACTGCCACCAATGGTCTCAACTTAGGCTTACGATGCTTTTGGAAAACGCATCCCAGGCTCAGTCGGGGGCCAGTTATCTTCTGGCCAATAAGCAAACCGTGTATGATTATGATTCAGACAGCATTACAATTTTTGATTTTAATAATGTATTATTAAATGTTGAAATTAACTAGATTAATAAATGCTTGAAGTATTGTTTATTCTTAGTTTGTGTTAACTAAAGTAGTTAACTAATGTTAACTAATGAAACCTTGTTGCAAAGAGTTATCCAAATAGCTATGAGATAATATGCTTGTTAATGTTTTAATTGTTTTATTAAACATTACATAATGATTTACAGATAATTATTTAATTTAAATTAAAATGCTTACAGATTTTTTTTTAACTTTCAATTCATATGATCACACACTTTAAAAATCTACAAATGATTTTAAAAGAAATTACACAATGATTAAAAGCTTCTTTGTTACATTGTTATCAAATACATTTAGCATACATGTAAATGCTAAATCTATTTCAACTTAAATTTATATTACCCTGTGAAAAAATTAGCTTAAGGTGGGGTTGTTAGCAGCAGGCAATTGGTAAGCTGTACTGTATGATTATAAAAATGTACACCATTTGTTCACTTGTTTATTTATTTAACCCTTTCATGCATGAATTATGATAACCTCAGTCAGGATTTTTTTCCTATGTCTTTTTATTGCTCTTAGGGCATGAAAAACAAGATTTGATTTTTAATTTTTTTTTTTTTTTTACAAATTTTCCAAAGAGATTTTCAGGTGTCCACTTGAGTGGACAGCATGCATTTATGGTTGAAACTGAAGAGATACTAAAATTAAATATAATACAATAATCATACAGATAAAGTATGTGTATTTAACAAACTAATCAATAAAATTATATCAAAGCATGTGAAAACTATCAAATATATACAAAAAATATAAATCCGAAATATTGCAAAGGCAATTGAACTTCATACAAGTTGCACTTCGTGTATCTTTGATATCAGAACATGAGGACGTGATTCCATCAGAAATTTCTACAGCCTGTCAAGGTACAACTGTGGAAACCACTCAGATGCTCCTCCAGTGTTCAGAGTATGTCAATTTACCCTTATTAGCTGATAATTCTGATTATGTTCAAGATAGACACATTTCTAGCATAGGCGTCTCCTGAGAAAACCAAGCAATACGTATTTTTCAATCTCATCTGAAAATAGCAGTGTTGGGGCATGCATAACGCATTCAGATTACTTTTTTGATGTTACAAGTAAAGTAATGTGTTACAAGTAATATGCATTACATAATCAGATTTGTTTTAATGTTACGAGTAAAGTATCGTATTACAAGAAACATGTATTACCTAATCAGATTACTTTTTGATCTATCAAGTAAAGTAATTAATTACAAGTAATGAGCATTACATAATCAGATTACTTTTTGTTGATACGAGTAAAGTAACGCATTACAAGTAACATGCATTACGTAATCAGATTACTTTTTGGTGTTACGAGTAAAGAAAAGCATTACAATATGCATTACGTAATCAGATTACTTTTTGATGTTACGAGTAAATAAATGCATTACAAGCAACATTCATTACGTAATCAGATTACCTTTTGATCTAAGAAGTAATGCATTACGTAATTAGATTACTTTTTTGTTGAAATTAGTAAAGTAATACATAAGTCACATAAATTATGTAATCACATAACTTTTTTCGATGTCAATGAAATTAACATTCTAATAATACAAAAACATATATTTACAGTCAAAAAAGTTCACTGCAGATTAAGTATTTTCAAAAATAATATTCGCAGTTTAAGTATGAATTGTAGCTGAAATATAGCCATGATGCATGCGGTCCACTACAGTGGACAGGTGATAAATCAGATTTTTCTCCCAATCTAAAATCAAAACTTGGAATATTTTACTGTCATATGACTCATTAGATATTGCTTGATGCTGCAATATTTTTTTTACAACAAGAGTCTCTAGGATAGAAGGAATGGGTGGATATTCCGGAGCAACTTGGCATGTCTGACTGACCATTGGCCATCTCGGTTTGGAGGGGGAAAAACTCGAAACACAACGGCTTGCAACTTGGTTGCAATGTATCCTATACATGCACCAGGGTCCACTTAAGAGATTGATGTTCAACTTTGCCATCAAAACCCTTGCAAATTCAAGAAAATGCTTTTTAAATAGCTGTCCACTGTAGTGACCACTATGCGTGAAAGGGTTAATATAGTTAACAGACAGCTTTAGTACAAACAATACAAAAATCTTTAAATATATTTGAGATATTACAATTAAGAGTAAATATACTAACATATCTAATTAATGTTGACATTATGTTTATATTGTATTGTTGTTCTATAGCCAGATGAGAAATGGAAGCTTTAGCGTTAAGTTCTGCCAGAAAGACTCAATTGCTACGTCACTTACTATCTTCTCATCTTTCCAATCATTTATAATATTTGCTGTATAAAAGACCGGGGCTGCGTTCAGCGCCGACAAAACAGGCTTGTTTGAGATGAGCAAAATCTGCGCAGAATCGATCACCGGTGATCAGCGCGAGATGCATGCCGGTTAGAAATGTGTCCGAGAGCGATCCGCCTTGCTCTGATGTCATGCTTACGTGTGTCAAAAAACTCTCGCGAGCGCAAGCTGCACGTGTCGGATTCTGCAGTCGCGCGCAGTTGCTTCCACAGACTGCGCTGATCAAAAGCATGATGGGAAACGACTTGCTGACGACACAGCTAATGTTGATTGGTTTAAACAACCGTGATGTATTGTTCTCTATTAAAATGTTTGATTTTAAAACTCGGATATCATGTTTTGTATGTTATAATGTGTGAATATTCCCAAACCCTCGGACAGTGCGATCTCTATGGGTTATGTCATTTTATTATAGGCCTATAAAAAAAAAACACATAGCCTATGTCTGTATTAAAGAAAAAATGATTGATAAACACTTATTTTGAATGGAATTAAATAACAAGTAATTTGGGTGTCTTGTTCATTATATTTATTTTCATATAAAGCAACAGAACTTAAATTACATCCAGTTATTAGCAACACTGTGCACGAGCGTGAATCCGCGATATCCGCCTTTAAACTCACAGGTGTCAGATCCACTGCGAGAAGCGAGATCTGTCCGTCTTGCCTGCGCTTTTTTCACTCCTCCTCTCACTGCAGCCGCCTACTCTCGACTACATTTCAGGCGAGGCAAGGCGCATCTCAAACGAGCCTAATGTTGCAGAACGTTTTTTAAACAGAAACAGTGACGCGTTGAACGCACTGTTGTGATGACGCAAGACTTGCAACTACGGCAGCTGAGAAGGCTTTTTGTGTTCTTTGTGAAGAATTTTCGGAGCCTGATGAAGTCAGTATAAATATGTGTTAAATACTACAAAATATGCCGATGTTACAGTTACTGCACTTGCTGCCAGAACACAAGAGAACATCTCAATCGAGTGAAGGGATTTGTGGAAACTGAAACGGAAGCACATCTTACCTAATAAAGACTAAAACACATCTATTTAGCCTCACATACTGACTTTATTTGTTTTTCATACTGTTTTATTAATAACCTGTATTTTCTTTCTCATTTTTAGGAAAAGCACTTTACATGCATTGTTTATTTTTATACCAAATGTCATACACTTGCAATGAAACTAAAATCTAAACAACTACATCATTATGTTGATATCCTAGATTTTTACAATAAAACTTATGACAAACATGTTTTCTAATATCCTCAGTTGTTGCGTATCGAACACATTTGTAAATTACTTCCATTGTGAGAGTCACTTTAATAGCGCGTGCTGTATATACATGTTGCTGCTGATTGGACTGCAGTTCTGACACGCCCACCAAACAAGAGAAAACGCATCTCAAACCCCGTTGCACACCGGTGCAAGCCGTTTCCAGGAAACATGACGTTCAACCCGGAAACCGTAGCAAAACGTTGCGCAACGTTGTGATCTTGAACTTGCCCCAGTATGTCTGAGTTCGCAGATGCTGACTCTTCCATTCACCTCCATCCTCCCCACCACCTCAAGATGGTCCCTTCCTATACCTCCCGGGGGTCGGCTGCGCCCCTGCCTTTAGGTGTGTTCGACATCGGCTGCGGCTGGATGTAAGCGATCGGCGAGAGTAGCCGCGTGCAGGCGGGGAGGAGCTGCAAACGGAGACGTGAAGTCGGACACTTTCTGGTTCCCGTAGTGAACGCTCACGTGGTGTTTGTATACTTTACCACAGCTGAAGTGAAATAACAGACTGATCTCATGAAACTGCGTATGTATGACACGCCAATTCGTATTTCCATTTTTGGCGTGCTATCAACACGCATAATCGCTTTTCAGCGTGTTTATGAACGCCGTTGACTTAACGTTACATTACTGTATAAATATATGACCTACCCCAACCCCGTCCCTAAACCTACCCGTCACTGGTTAATACCATTTATGAGTCTTTCCCTACCATCCTAGGAAGAAAAATATCGCTCCCCCAGATGTATATCAAAATTTTGCTTTATTTCGCTCGGATTTTTAACAGCGTGTACATACACGGCGAATCACTCGGACATAACGGCGTAGATATACACGCATACACGCGGATAGCTTAATATGCGTATAAATAACACGCCACTTGACTTGAAAGTGGCGTGTATGTTTATGCAAAAGTCATGATGTCATGTTGGAAATAAATTCAATATTTGCAAAATACACAGATGTTTCAGAGACATTTTCATTCAATACTTTATGTACTGCTTCATACAGCGTCTGTTTGAACAAGAATAAAGTTCAACATAAGTCTACAGTTACTATCAATGAAGTGGAATCAACGTTTTTTAATCAGTTTTATTTTGATAAACATAATACAATACATCGCGACTACATGAAAAGAGTGTTTACTGTTATAAAACAATGATTTCTGAGCTTTAGTGGAACTAAAGACGTGTGAGAATAAACCGAATAAACACGAAACACACGTGATCTTTGTCATGCAGTGAATCCGGCCAATCGTGGATCAGCTGTGTCGTCATCAGAACCTGTGCAGCCGCTCTTGAGAATCTGCGCTGGCTAATCCTGCGGCTGCTCTCGAATCGCTCTCGCGGTGTTTTGTTAGCATACGTCACAGTCATGTGGAGTCAGCGCTGCATCAAGTCGGACAAGAGGTCGGCTCAAGATGGCGACGTGAGCGGTTGTGATATTTTGAGCTGAGACAGAAACAAAGGGTCCACTTAATTTTATGCGATTTAAATCGTATGGTTGCCTAGTATTGGTAGTTATGCTTTTGTAAAGACACTTTTGGAGAATTTTAACAACATTTTTGTGTATAAACGGTAGCCTACTCTCTCGGCCGCTTGGTAGACGGACATCTCGAAAAGATCAAAGATGGAACTTTCTTTGGAGATGGAGATTGAATCTGCGAAAGAAAAGAGGTGTATTGATGATCTCCATTCTTATAGTTGTAAAGTGGTTGAGGGAGGTACCTGTAATAAAAATCCCAATACTCCAGTGAAATGTCCACCAAAGAAAGTTAAGAATGATGGAGGAAATTAACTTTCTTTGACTGATATGCAAGAGAACATCATTCGCGTTCTGACGGCGAAAATCGACGAACGATCCGATCAAATTGACATGGCAGTCAAGCAAAACACTCTACAAATTGCAGGACTCAAAAAATCACTCGATAACTGTTACCTAGACATTGCTGATTTAAAGAAGGAAAGTGCATGTCTTAAAAAACAGAGCGTGGAATCTCAAAAGAAGATTCATGAAATGGAGCTGAAGTTAAACGACGCTGAGCGGTATAACAGACGGTGGAACTTGCGTCTCTATGGATCCTCTGAGAGACCAGAAGAAGACGTTAAAGCGGCTGTGAAAGAAATATGCAAAGAGATCCTTCCAGAAGCTGAATGCACCTTTGTGACAGGTGCCATCGATGTAGTTCACAGGATTGGCAAACCTCCAGAGATGAAGAGCAACGTCACACCGCGGCCAGTGATCATCAGGTTTCTTTCACGGACGGCAAGAGACTTGGTATGGAGAAATGCCAAAGCAAATGAATATCTGCAAAGAAAGCATCTCCGTTTTAAAGAGGATCTGACCGCTGCAGACAAAGAAGCACGCACAAAATTGTGGCCTCTTGTTGAAAAAGCCCGCAAAGAGGGGAAGAGAGCGTACTTTGTAGGTAACAAGGCTTACATAGATAAGAAAGAAGTTAGAGTTAGCTAATGTCGCAGAAACTGACATGTTGAGTAGCTGCTACTTGGAGCAACTAACTTTCTTACTTTTGAGTAGCCCACATGTAGGCTGTATAGGTAACAAGTTATGTTAGAAATGGTATACTTATACAATTACATTTAAAAATGTGTTTTGTGTTCATATGCAATTATAAGTACAATATTTGTATTTATAGGTTGTTAATTTTTTTTCAAGGCATATTGCAGAGCATATGGAAGATATTTATGCAACAAACAATAGCTTTAAAAGACCCTAGTTCAATAATTCGATTTAAAAAAAAAAGTGTAAACGTTGATGTCTATATCAGTTTTTTCAATTAATGCCAGAGGTTTACGAGATATTTTGAAAAGGAAATCCTTATTTTTATATTGTAAAGGAAAGGGTGCTGATTTTTATTTTGTGCAAGAAACGCATGCTTGTAAGGAAGATGAAAAGTTCTGGAGAAGTCAATGGGGAAATGACATATGGTTCTCACATTTCAGCAATAGATCTGCAGGGGTCGCTATACTGAAAGGAAACTTCAGAGGTCAGGTTCTTAGCCATGAAATAGATAGTTTGGGAAGAATGGTAATATTGCATGTTAACATTGATCAAACTCATTACTCTCTTGTAAATTCATATGCCACCAATAATAAACAGCTTAATGAAACATTTTTCAAAAATATAGAAATTAAATTGAAACAAGTTATAACTAAATTTCCCTTAGCAAAAATAATATGGGGAGGTGATTTCAACAGTGTGTTTGATGAGGATTTGGAAAAATGGCCATCAAGAAGCAATGGAACTCATTGTAAAATCAGAAATGTATGTACCCGTGTTGGTTTAGTTGATATCTGGCGACTCAAAAATCCAGACAAAAGAATATACACATGGAGCAACAAAGACTATTCCAAACAATCACGCATTGATTTTTTTCTAATATCAAATTAACTGGAACAGTGTGTCCAGATGGTTTCTATAGAGCCGTCAGTTCCCTTTCGTCCTGGGAACTCCGACGTGTCGTCGGGGGAGTTCCCTGACGAATTGGGATCACGCTAGGGAGACCAATCGACTTCGAGTGAACTAAAACGAGCCAATAAATATTGGCATGCAAGATTTGCATTCCGCGACCCGCCTGCCAGTGCGGGTATAAAGGGCGGAAGCAAACGTATACACAATGCTTTTTGCTTCGGAGCCGACCAGTTGTGTCCTCTGAGTGGAATGAGCTTGTAGACTGTGAGTCTGCTGTTTCCTGAGAGTCTCTCTGTGCTGGTGTGACGGCGCTTCAGCGGTCTTCGCGATCTCCCGTCTGCTGTCTGTCTGTTACTACACGCGCTGTGTTTACAAAGAGCTGTTTTAACAGCTGGTATACGGTTGAGTGCACGCAGCGGGCTTGCAGTTTCCCCGCTGTGTTGCCGCGTTGATCCCTGTGTGCTTCAGCACAACTAGAGAGTATTTTTCTCTGAAAGAGCAACACGGGTGAAGATCGCGTCCTTTTCAGGATGACGTTTCACCTGTGTGTTTCTGGATGCGGTCGTTTCCTGTCCTCATTGATGGCCACGATCACTGTTTCACATGCCTGGGCTTAAGCGTGTTGAGACTGCGTTCGTGGGTGGTTCGTGTTCTCTCATGAGAACATGACCACGTCGGCGCGTTGTTCGTCTCCCCTTTCTCGTAAAGGCTTGAGCCGTTCAGCGTGCCGTGTGCCGTCGAGCCGCCGGCTGACAGCGCGGTTGTCACGGCAACCCAGCGCGCGTCATTCGGCGCTCTAGATGCGCGGTCAAGACTCAAGTGCCTCAAACGAGGTGGAGTCCCTTTGCATATTCCCCGATCTAGTTCCTCTTCTGCACCAGAAGAGGGCTACTTTGGCTAATAGCATTGGTGATCTGAGGATTACAGTGGGGGTACCCCTCACTCCTCTAGCGCATAGCAAACATGCTGAAACTGTGTTCGTGGGTGGTTTATGCTCTCTTATGAGAGCATGACCACGTCGGCGCGTTGTTTGTCTTGAAAGAGCTTTCAACGTGCCGTGTGTCATCAAGCTTGATGGCCACGTTCACTGTTTTGTGCATGCCTGGCAGCTTACGGATGGAATTACTGGTGGTTCTCATGAGGAACCAAGTGTTTCATTCGGGGCTCCAGGGGAGGATCAGATGTCGATCGCTGCATCGGAGAGAGGGCTGTTACTCTCTGGATATGGTGTTACTGAGTCCCACTGTAATGGTGTGTGCACTCATGCTAAATCAGGTCCAGACTTGACAGCCACACTTCCCGGGCTACTCTGGGGGCGCAGTGCAACGCGTGTCGCCTTGCCCCGGCCCCGTGCTTGCCTGGATGTGTGTGAAAAACTTTTTGCAGTATGGAGGCATATTGGTGCCAAAATCTGTGAAAAATTTTCCTCTCTCACTACCCTTGATGGTGGTTTTGCTAATAGCAGACCACCTCTTCCCTGCATGTGATGGTCAGTGTAGACCAAAAAACACGCAGTGCACAAGGGTAGTTCTGAGTCGGGGTTGAGCTGTGCTTAGTGACTACCGTGATTTTAGTCACAGCACTGGCCCTCGGTCAGACGATGTTCACACTGTGGTCCAGAAGTTTCCCAGGGCTAACCTTGTAGACGTACGAGACATCGCCAAAGTTTTCTTTCTCGATGCTCCTATTTTTCAAGGTTTGCCCTGTTTCGGTGACACTGTTGGAGACTGTGCCCAGCGGCTCTCCACAGTTCAGAAGCAGGCTGAGGAAACTACGAGCTTGACTTGATGTGCTTCCCAGTCCCTCATGCTCCTCCTCAGTCTGTTTGTCGCCAAGGGTGTCAGTCCCCTGTGGAAGCTGTCACAGCTAGCTCTACTGTGACGTCTAGCTTCGCAGGAAGACGGCGCCACCTGTCTCGGCAGCCCTGAGACAGGTGACCCAGCGTTGTAGGGAATTGCTCTCTCGGAGACGGTGCACGCACCTCTCCCTCCCCCGGAGGAGGACGGGGTGGAGTATCTTCATTCTGTTCCGCCGCTGGCTCCCCGGAGTCCAGTGGTACCCTCATTTCTAGAGCAGTTTCTTCCATCTCTGGGTCACGAGGGTGCGGACTGCAGTGAGCAACGCTCCCATGCCTTGCCACTCCTTTCCCCCTCTTCCATTTCTTAGATGTCAGTGACGCCGCCACGGCCTCGTCACTCTCATCTCCCGCTGGGCAAGGTGGTGCGAAAACCTGGACTCGATGCCCTCGGGCCTCGCTCCTCGTTTCCCCTCCTTTCTTCGCCTCGGGACAGCCCGCAGCCGAACGCCTCCGAGCCTTCCCTGCCGTCTGTTCCTCTGTGGAAGCAGGTAGGTGTTGCCCCGCACACTCAGACCTCTCTCTCGGCCGCAGTAATGCCTCCGGAGTCTGGTCCCTGCCTTCCACCTCGCTGCCCCTCCGCTGGTACGCCGGTGGTCCGGGTGGGTTCGTTGGTACGATTCTCAAAGCCTGGCTAGCGCTTCTGAGGCCGTCCCGCTGGCTCACCCGTTCTATCCGGCTCGGCTATGTTTGCCCGCCGGCCTCCCAGGTACAGTGCCCCTGTCCTGAGGAAGGAGATCGTCGTCCTGCTGGCGAAGGACGCGGTCGAGCCGGTTCCTCCAGCCGAGATGAGGTCTGGGTTTTACAGCCCTTACTTCATTGTACCCAAGAAGGGTGGGGGGTTACGGCCAATCCTGGACCTGCGAGTTTTGAATCGGGCCCTGCACAAGCTCCCGTTCAAAATGCTCATGCAGATACGCATCTTTGAGTGCATCCGTCCCCAGGATTGGTTTGCAGCGATCGACCTGAAGGACACGTACTTTCATGTCTCGATTTTCCTTCGACACCGACCTTTTCTTTGGTTCGCGTTCGAAGGTCGAGTATACCAGTACAAGGTCTTACCCTTCGGCCTGGCCCTCTCGCCCCGTGTCTTCACGAAAGTCGCAGAGGCGGCCATTGTTCCCATGAGAGAACATGGCGTTCGCATTCTCAACTATCTCGACGACTGGCTCATAATAGCTCACTCGCGAGATCTGTTGTGCGAACACAGGGACCTGGTGCTTCAGCACCTCAGCCGCTTGGGTCTTCAGGTCAACTGGGACAAGAGCAAACTCTGCCCAGTGCAGAGGATCTCTTATCTCGGTATGGAGTTGGATTCGGTCGCTCAGACTGCGCGCCTCACCGAGGAGCGCGTCCAGTCAGTGCTCAACTGCCTCAATTCCTTTCAAGGCAGATCAGCGGTCCCACTGAAACAGTTTCAGAGGCTCCTGGGGCATATGGCAGCCGCAGTAACGCCGCTCGGCCTGCTTCATATGAGACCGCTTTAGCGCTGGCTTCACGATCGAGTCCCGAGATGGGCGTGGCAGAGCGGCACGTTCCGGGTCATCATTACCCCGCACTGTCGCCAAACCTTCAGTCCTTGGTCAGACCCTGCGTTCTACGGGCCGGAGTGCCCTTAGTCCAGGTCTCCAGGCATGCTGTGGTTTTCACAGATGCCTCTGCCAACGGATGGGGGGCCACGTACAACGGGCATGTAGTTCAGGTCTGTGGACGGGGCCTCAACTGCATTGGCACATCAACTGCCTAGAGTTGCAAGCAGTACACTTAGCCTTGTCTCGCCTCAAGGGGCTGCTTTTTCACAAGCACGTACGGGTCCGTACGGACAGCACTGCGACCGTTGCGTACATCAACCGTCAGGGTGGTCTACGCTCCCGTCGTATGTCGCGACTCGCCCGCCATCTCCTCCTGTGGAGTCAGAAGCATCTGAGGTCGCTTCGAGCCATTCACATCCCTGGGGTGCTCAACCGTACAGCCGACGAGCTTTCACGGCAGCCACCTCTTCCGGGAGAATGGCGACTCCACCCCCAGACGGTTCAGCTGATATGGGAAGTCTTCGGAGCCGCTCAGGTAGACCTGTTTGCCTCTCCGGACACGACTCATTGCCGGTTGTTTTACTCCCTGACCGAGGGTTCTCTCGGCACGGATGCACTGGCGCACAGCTGGCCCCTGGGTCTTCGCAAATATGCGTTTCCCCCAGTGAGCCTTCTTGCACAGATCTTGTGCAAAGTCAGGGAGGACGAGGAGCAGGTCCTGCTCGTTGCGCCGTATTGGCCCAACCGGACTTGGTTCGCGGAACTCATGCTCCTCGCGACAGCCCCTCCTTGGCCGATTCCTCTGAGGAAGGACCTCCTTTCCCAGAGACGGGGCACCTTATGGCACCCGCGTCCAGATCTCTGGAGACTCCATGTGTGGTCTCTGGACGGGACGCGGAGGTTCTAGGTGGCCTACCGCAGGGTGTGGTAGACACCATCACTTCCGCCAGAGCCCCCTCTACGAGGCGCCTCTATGCGTTGAAGTGGAACCTGTTCGTCGAGTGGTGTTCTTCCCACCGGGAAGACCCCCGAACTTGCCCGATCAGAGTCGTGCTTTCCTTCCTGCAAGATGGGTTTGAGCGAAGGCTGTCTCCCTCCACCCTCAAAGTGTATGTTGCCGCAATAGCCGCTCATCACGATGCAGTAGAAGGTAAGTCATTGGGAAAGCACGACCTGATCATCAGATTCCTTAAGGGTGCCAGGAGGCTGAATCCACCTCGTAGTGTGCACCCCTTACCCTCTTGGGACTTGTCTCTAGTGCTTAGTGCACTCCAGAGGCCCCCGTTCGAGCCCTTGCCTTCAGTCGAGTTAAATATCTTGTCTATGAAGACAGCTCTCCTGTTGGCTTTGGCTTCTTTTAAGAGGGTAGGGGATCTGCAGGCATTTTCGGTCGATGAATCGTGCCTAGAGTTCGGACCGGGCCTAGAGTTCGGACCGGGCCTTTCTCACGCTGTGTTGAGACCCCGGCTCGGATACGTGCCCAGGGTTCCTACCACCCCGTTTGTGGATCAGGTAGTGAACCTGCAAGCGCTGCCCCTGGAGGAGGCAGACCCAGCCCTAGCTTTTCTCTGTCCCGTCCGCGCCCTGCGCTGTTACGTGGACAGAACGCAAAGCTTCAGGACCTCAGATCAGCTCTTTGTTTGTTACGGAGGCCAGCAGAAGGGGAAGGCTGTCTCCAAGCAGAGGTTGTCCCACTGGCTAGTGGATGCTATCGCCCGGGCTTATGAGTTCCAGGGCGTGCCTTGCCCACCTAGGTTGACGGCACACTCTACTAGGAGTGTTGCCTCCTCCTGGGCTTTGGCGCAAGGCGCCTCGCTGACAGACATTTGTAGAGCTGCGGGCTGGGCGACACCTAACACGTTCGCTAGGTTTTATAGCCTTCGTGTTGAACCTGCTTCCTCCCGTGTACTCGCTACGGCCGGTAGCGCGAGGAATTAGGTTATGTCGGCTTGCTACGCCATTCCCCCCCGTGGGCCGGATACGTGCGTCTTTTACTCCGTTGGTTCCCCAACATACGGCTAACCTCGTGAGTTCCTCCATCACCCCTTCGGCATCAGGCGAGGCGGATCGCCGGTGCCAGGTCTATTACCTCTCGTAGGAGTTGCTATTAGACTGGGTGGCCTTAACAGTGGTCCCTTCGGCGACCCATTTTTTCCACGTTCCAGCTACCCTCCGGGTTAGCTCCGTGTCTTCCTCTCGACAGATCCCTCTGTCGTCCTTGCTGAGTACGCTCCCACCCCTCGGGCTGGGACTACCTCAAGGACTTCCGTATGTTTCACTACCCCACGGGTTAGTACATGCGTGTATTCCAGTGCCTCCCTTCGGGCGGGCAGGGGCTCCGTAGCGTTCCCTCCTACGGGTTGGGCACGCTTTCCCAGTGTTATCCAAATCCACTGAGTGGGTCTTGCGGAACAGCAGTGTGATTTTCCCTAGCTAGCTCCCGCATCTTGTTCAAGAAACTGCTGCAGGGTAGCTTAGCTGGGCGCTGGAAGGGGTCAGCACCATGGCGTGTTTGTAGGGATCCCAATTCGTCAGGGAACTCCCCCGACGACACGTCGGAGTTCCCAGGACGAAAGGGAACGTCTCGGTTACATATGTAACCCTCGTTCCCTGAGTACAGGGAACGGAGACGTGTCGTCCCTTCGCCATGTTGCTGTACCTTCGCGGAGGGCTGGACACTGTTCGGCTCCTCAGCGAAAAAGCATTGTGTATGCGTTTGCTTCCGCCCTTTATACCCGCACTGGCAGGCGGGTCGCGGAATGCAAATCTTGCATGCCAATATTTATTGGCTCGTTTTAGTTCACTCGAAGTCGATTGGTCTCCCTAGCGTGATCCCAATTCGTCAGGGAACTCCCCCGACGACACGTCTCCGTTCCCTGTACTCAGGGAACGAGGGTTACATATGTAACCGAGACGTTTTGACTGACCATAAGGGTGTATCGCTCTTGATAAATACTCATGGTTCAGATGAATTTAAATTAAAAAGGGGTTATTGGAAATTGAATAAAAAGTTATTAGATGATCACAAATTTAAATTGATGGTATCAAAGTTAATAGATAAGCATTGGTCTCAGGCTAAAATAACAAATGTTTATGGAGAACATTGGGAAATAATGAAATACAAAATTAGGAACCTAGCTATTTCAATGGGGAAATCGATTGCTTCAGTTAAAAGACAAAAAGAATATATTGTTATTAAAGAAATAATGCGCCTATCAAGTAAAGAAAATTTGAACATGCAGGAACTAATAGATTTATCATCATTACAAGTACAACTGGATAACATTTATCAAGAAAAAGCCGAGGGTGCATTTATCAGATCTAGATATAAATGGTTGGAAAAGGGGGAAAGAAATACTAAGTACTTTTTTAATCTGGAAAAAAGAAATGGTGAATTGACCTCTATAAACAAATTGTTAATTAATAATACAGTTACAGAGGATGAAAAAAAGATATCACAGTTTGTTACTCAGTTTTACAAAGGTCTGTATGCTCCCAACTCTGTGTCTTCTGACCTGAGTGACTTTCTAGATAATGTTGTAGATAATGCCAAAGTTATTGAGGATGATTTTAAATTGTTCTGTGATGGTGATTTAAGGCTAGAGGAAGTTAAAGAGTGTATTGGCAACCTTAAAGATAATCGTTCTCCAGGTAATGATGGACTTGTCAGTGAATTTTATAAAGTGTTTCGAGATAAGTTAGCTCCTTTTTTGCTGGCCGTATTTATAGAATCTATTGAAAAGGGGGAACTGCCTTCCTCTTTAAAACAAAGTGTTATTAAATTAATTCCGAAGCCAAACAAAAATATTCTTTATTTAGAGAATTGGAGACCCATTAGTCTATTAAATAATGATGCCAAATTATTTGCTTTAATCTTTGCCAAAAGATTGAAAAAAGAATTAGGAAATATTATTGACGAGGAACAGACTGGATTTATTCAAGGAAGGCACATTAGTAATAATATTAGATTGATACTTGATATGGTAGACTGAACAATGATTATGTTTTAGATGATAGTTTTATTTTATTTATTGATTTTCACAAGGCATTTGATACCATAGAACATATTTTTTTATTTAAAGCAATTGATTTTTTTGGATTTGGCAATTATTTTCAAAAGGCTATCAAAACTCTATATAAAGGATGTACCAGTTCTGTAAAATTAGCAAGGGGGACTTCTGGCAGATTTGAAATAGGTAGAGGGATCAGACAAGGGTGTCCAATCTCCCCATTTTTGTTTTTGTTAGCAAATAATGGCCCTTCACGTTAAAAAAGGACATTTTCAAGGAATTACAGCATTAGGGAAAACATTTAAGTTGTGTCAGTTTGCAGACGACACTGCTTTGTTTTTGAAGGATAGAAATGAAGTCATTAAAGCAGTAAAATGCATAAAAGAGTTTTCAGATGTATCAGGACTAGGAATGAATATGAATAAGTCTGTTCTGTTTCCTCTCAAAGAATGTAGTTTAACTAATTTATGTAATATTCCAATTGCAAATCAAGTAACATATCTGGGAGTTGTATGTAAAGATGAGAATTTGCATTATTTGAGAAAAGAAATTTTATGCAATCCTAAAGATCATGGTGGTTTAGAGGTGTTGAGTTATGATGCTTTGAACAATGTATTTAAAATAAATTGGCTTATTCAGTATTTAAAAAATAAGGAATGCATTTGGAATTCCTTTCCCAATTATCTGTTTAAACAATTGGGCGACCTCTCATTTTTATTGAAGTGTAATTTTTCGATTGAAAAAAAAACCATTTAAGCTTGCAAAATTTCATAAACAAGCTCTCATGGCATGGGCACTGGCCTACAAACATAACTTTTCACCTAGGAGATATTATATCTGGAATAACAAAGACATCCTTTACAAAAATAAATCTCTCTTTTTTGACTACTGGTTTGAAAACAATATTATATTAGTTAGCCAGCTTTTGAATAATGATGGAAATTTATTAACATTTTTGAATAAATTTAAAATACCAGTTAGACCTAAAGACTTTGCAGTTGTAATGGATGCGATTCCCACGAAATTATTGATTCTTCTTAAAAATGCATCACAAGAGGAAGATCTAAATTTTACAGACATTATGGGTAAAATATTTCTGGGTAATACAGACATTTTACAAAATAAAGTCTCAAATAATTATGTTAGGAATATACTTAATAATATTGTTTACCCTCCAGCTCGTTTTTTCTGGTCATCTGTGTTTGGAGATGTAAATTGGCGTACTGCTTGGCGAACAGTGGATAAATTCTACATTAATAACTAAATAAAAGAAGTCTCTTTTAAAATAATGCATAGAATATATCCAGTAAAACATGTATTGGAACGTTTTAAATTAGATATTGATTATTCCTGTAATTTCTGTAAAGGTGAAAAGGAAACAATTTTTCATTTATTTTTCCATTGTATACATACAAAAATATTTTGGATTGATGTGGAGCGTTTAATTAAGGAAAAATTGACCATTGACTTACAGCTGAGTGGATTTGACATTATGATACACTTCAGTGATCATGGGATTGAGAAAGATAAGGCATACTTTATACAATTGTTAATACTGATGGGGAAGTTTCACATTCATAAAATGAAATGGTCTGACTCCAAACCTAACTTTTCTTGCTTTAAAAATGATTTTAAGCTTTATTGTTCTCTTTTGGGTAAGTGCACAAGTAAAAAGGCAATTAGAGCTTATAGCATTGTAAGCAGGTATGATATATAATGTAGCACCCCTTTTCTGTTTGTAATATTTTTTTCTTGTCCTCTGGCACTGTTCTTTTTTTTTTTATTTTACTTTATTTACTTGGTTTTTTTGTTTTACTTTGAAGGATTATGTCTCATTGTATTGTTCTGGTTCGTGGCATTAATAAAATAAAAATAAAAATAAAATAAAAAATCAAGTCGGACAAAATTTCTAACCGGCATGCACTGTTTCAAGTCAGCCACCGATCGGTCTGCGCAGAGCTGCATGAAGTCGAACAAGCCTTTCGTCTTCAGGCAGGAAATGCAGAGTCCGGACCCTCGGATTGCGAGCTATGGACGGGTCCTACACCAAAGAACTTTATTGCTTGCTGGGCTATCAATAAATGTATTTATTGTTACAGTATTTTTAGAGTCTTTCTGGTAGAACTCAAAACCCCAACCACAACCCACCATATATACACTATATATAACTTTTACATATATAACTTTCTCCCTGAGAAGAATATATGACCAAATACACACACAATTAAATAAATAAATATTTTTTAAAATTGTAATTCGATTTGTCACCATAATGGGAACCCATAGCATTCTCACCATGGCACATTAAAAAACCAGAGCCCCCGGTACCGGGGGCAAACACCTTGTTATGATGTTCGTACGTTCTTTTTACAGACTTCCATATAAGGTATAAAGCAATTCATGGTATCATTTGAAAGCTTAGAATCTAAACTTTACAAAGAATACCATCACTTTCGTTTTTATGATACATATCAACTTAAAATATTAGCTTAAATATGCATTGGTCCCAGGCAAAAATTTCCGCTTTGTGATTGCGAAGAATTATTTTTACAAATATTTATTTTTTATATATTTCATAAAACAGTCAAATCTTACATAGAAATAAAGCTCTCATTCTAAGGAATCTGTCGATGTAGGTTATTACATTGTGAGACAATCATAGACCGAAATATCTTCAAAAGAATCGCGCAGTAAAATAAAATAAAACAGAATGACAGATAAAAGTCTCACATGCCTGCTCCGATGTCGTCTTCAATCAGCCGAAAACAGCCACATAATCTATATCAACTTTTAGATTAGGATGTTTTCTTTCAAATAAGACCATTTTCACGTTTCTGTGAGCTTTCGTTGGTCAGAAAACCCGTTCCGAATGAACTGAGAGGAGATGCGCTCTGAGCGCAAAACACCGGATCTTCAAGCCATCTGCATATGCGTCCTGTAACAGAGATCCAGCTGCCTAAGGTCGATCCATTCAGCTTAGAAATCTAGTAGGAACTTTTCTTGCGGTAAAAATATTAGGTGGACCCTTTACTGTGCAACACTGGCTGACCGGGGCTGTGTGTGCCGCTCTAAAGTGTCCATATCCTGGTTAGAACGCGAGCAGGGTCTCTGATGACTGTAGCGCGAGTTTATATAAGTTTGAGAACTATTTTGATGTCTATCTATTGCATCTAGAAACATAAAAGCATCGATGACATTGATAAACCCGATCTTTGAAAGTGCAACTTGTTTCTAAATGGAGGATTTGGAGAAGTTTGGAGTGCCAATGGCGATCTCAAGACGCGCTGCGTTTAGGTAGGTAACCTTTTACAATGTTTACATACATTTTTTTGATAAAGTTATTGCTAGTTTGAAATGTGAAAGAACAGCAACCAATCAGATAAACTATTATCTGAAAATAAAGGTCATTTTGGATTTTGGATATGGATTGTGTGATTGTGCACTAGTTAGTTTCACTTTGGATAAGTTGAATGGTCATTTCAGTAAATCTACATTTTGATATTGTGAAATGGATATTATTACAGTGCAGAAACTATGTATACACAGTGATTCAGCTAAATGAATAAATGTAAATGATTTCTTTGTTTCAGTTTCTATTGAAGATTGAAGATGTGGCTGATGGCACAGCGGGCATCAGATCTCCAGGAGGCTGGCCGGTGATGTTGAGGTGAAGTGACAAAACTGATGCCCATATAATGAATGAAATACATCTGGAGTATGAGGATTCTGTTCTAGATTGTAACAGACTACATCATTTTACAAAATATTTGCCTAAAATATAAGTTTAGTATTTTCTGAAAGAATAAAATTACCAAAATTACAAAGCGCCTATTTTTTTTCTTTTTGTTTATTATAGCACAGACAACATATACTATAATGTTTATCACATTCAGCAGTGTTTTATATAATTTCAAAGGGTTTTCTGTAAAATGACACTGAAATATTGCATTTATACCACTGTATATGGGTATGAGCAGAGTTTAGATTTGGCTAGGTGGAAATTACATATAAAAAAGGTAATATTCCTCCCTTCAGATTAATATGAATATCTTTTTCATTTTTTATTATAGAGAAAAAATTTTTTTTCCAGTGTTTGCTGACATCTAGAGGAAACAACCACACTTGTCTGCATGTTTCGAGAGCACACATGGGCTGAGTTATACACTTTCAAAAATTAATTTCAAATTAAAAAATCAAAAAGCGCCTGTTTTTTTGGGGGGTTATTACAGCTCAGACAACATATACCTAAATGTTTATCACTTTTAGCACTGTTTTATGAAACTGCAAAGGGTTTCCTGTAAAATGATACCAAAATTGTCTATTTTGAAAAAAGAATGAGGTATTGGGAGGCTTTTCAATTTGGGTAGGCAAATCCAGGCGGAAATCCCCAAAAATGGTCCTGGTGCTTAACAGGTTAATAAAATTGCCAATTGAGCATGCACCACATGAGGGCACAATGAGGCCATGAACTTTTAAAAATCCAGGCCATAAAAGCTTTTTTTTTATTTAAAGGCCATCAAAAGATGAATTTTCACTTTCACTCTTTTGTAGCTGTGCAACTGATTTAGAGTTTAGTAGTGAGCATTTCTTTCATTAAAAAAAAAGGCAGAATGGCATTTGGTGCAGTACAATTTTTTCAAACAGAAAAAATTGTAACAATTTAATTTAAGTTGTTATGATTATATATATATACATATATGTTAATATGTCGCCATTGGCTTTTGGCTTGCATAATTGGAGACATAAAATTTTATATTTAACAATATTATTACAACATTATTTTCCTGTTATCTCTGTAAATCTGCTTTGAAACAATCTGTATTATAAAAAAGAGCTATATAAATAAAGGTGACTTGACTTTAAGCGCAAATGAGCAACTGTGTCTAAAGTGCTGGAAAAGAGAGTCTCAATAGTTTCTGTCACAATGAAGAAGCTTCTAAGCTATCTGGGACGCTGAGGAGATGTTGTCTAACTCCAATAGAGTTCAGAATGTCTTTAAATTCCAATCCCAATGCATCTTTTTCGTTATCTACATGCATATTAAAATCACCAATAATTAGGACTTTATCTGCAGCCAGTACTAATGATTTTCTGATAGAAAATCTGCTAATTCTTTGATAAAGTCTGTATGATGCCCTGGTGGCCTGTATACAGTAGCCAGCACAAATCTCAAACGGGTTTTATCATTTACACTAAATAGTGTTTTATTAAGCACCAACACTTCATTACTTCTCAGTAATTCTGAAGATATTACTATAAATTACAGCAACACCTCCCCCTTTGCCTTTCCGACGAGGCTCATGTTTATAACAGTAATCTTGGGGGTGGACTCATTTAAAGTAATGTAATCTTCTGGTTTTAGCCAGGTTTTTATCAAACACAGCACATATAGATTATATTCTGTAATCATATCATCAACAATAAGTTCTTTTGAAGTAAGGGATCGAATATTCAGCAACCTGAGCAATCATCTGTATTATATCTGTTTTTTATTTGTTGAACATCAATAAAAATGTTACCCTTAAATGGGTTTGGGAGTTTTTTGTATTTCCTAATTCGGGGAATTCGGGGAACAGACACAGTCTCTATATGATGATATCTAGGTGAAAGAGTCTCTATGTAATGGGATTTATCTGACCTCGGTGACGTGAGACAGCTAGCAGACGGTCGGTTTAGCCAGTCTGTCTGCTTCCTGACCTGAGCCCCAATTCAAGTTTGAGCTCTAAGAATATGTGCCATATTACTAGAGAGAAGAGCAGCACCATCCTATGAGGTATGAATACCATTTCTTTTCAACAGGTCAGGTCTGCCCCAAAAACATTTCCAATTGTCTATGTTATTTTGTGGACACCACTTAGACAGCCAGCCATTGAGTGAGGACATTCTACTAAGTATCTCATCACTCCAGCAAACAGGAAGGGGGCCAGAGCAAATTACAGTGTCTGACATCGTACTTGCAAGTTCACACACCTCTTTAACATTAATTTTAGTGATCTCCAAAAGGCGAAGTCGAACATCATTAGTGCCGACGTGGATAATAATCTAAGAGAATTTATGATTAACATTAGCCAGCACTTTTACATTTTCTTTGATGTCAGACGCTCTGGCTCCCAGCAAACATGTGACTATGGTGGATGGTGTCTCTATTTTCACGTTCCGTGTAATAACATCGCCAATAACAAGGGCACATTCAACAGGATTCACAGTGGGTGTTTCACTGAGAGGGGAGAATCTATTTGTAATGGATTTGTGTTCTTCTATTTGTTATGGTATTAAGTTATTTAATCCATGCATGGCTTCTGAAATTTTCACCAAGCACCATAACAGTGTATTTTAGGATGAAAACTACAGCTAGACAAAATGAAAGAAAAATTAAAAGGATTCAGAGTAGCATTTCCTTGTATTTTACAGGGCCCTCTCAAAAAAAGTCCTAGAAATATTAAAATTGTGAATGAGACTATAGGATGAGAATAAGACTGCTGCTGGCCAGCAGCCATATCACCCTGTAGCCCAAGACTGGTTGCCCACTGAAGCTAAGCAGGGCTGAGCCTGGTTAGTACATGGATGGGAGACCTCCTGAGAAAACCAGGTTGCTGCTGGAAGAGGTGTTAGTGAGGCCAACAGGGGGGCTAACCCTTTGGTCTGTGTGGGTCCTAACGTCCCAGTGTTGTGACGAGGATACTATACTGTCAAAAGAGCACCATCAAATGACCACCGTCAAATAAGACATAAAACCGAGGTCCTGCCTCTGTGGTAATTAAAAATCCCTTGGCACTATTCGGAAAAGCGAGGGGTGTAACCCTGGTGCCCTGGCCACATTCAACCCCATTGGCCCTTGCCAATCATGGCCTCCTTATAATGCCCATCCACTGAATTGGCTCTATCACTCTCTCTTCTCTCCACCTGTAGCTGGTGTGTGGTGAGCTCATTGGCGCCATTGTACTGTGGCTGCCGTCGCATCATCCAAGTGGATGCTCCACACTGGTGGTGGTTGAGGAGAAATTCCTTGATATGATTGTAAAACACTTTGGGTCTACTAGTGCTATATAAATGCCGATTTTATATTAATGTATATTAAAGTGCTATATAAATGCCTCATTCATTTATTTATTAATTTATGTACTCTTTTTAGAATGGAGGGGAATTCCCATGCTGACTCAAACTGTGTGAGGAAAGTAATCATATAGTCATATATAGTTTTATTTTGATAGAACGTTGTGCTATTAAATATTGTGATTGATTTGTATGACACATTGCAGTTTTTAAATAAGTGTTGTGGCACACCAGACCAATGTTATGGATGTGCAGACACTGAGAGGAAGATGGTAGGTGAATAGTGAGTTTATTCATAACAAGGTGCAGGGATGAGGTGAGCAGGGTAGTGGAATCCAAAGGGTGATCTGGGCGCATTTTTTCTAAAATCAGGTTTTAATTTTGGCATGTTAAATTAACTTTCCAGCGTGTTCACTTGAAATTTTCCCTCAAAACAGCGTAAAGAACTTAAAAATAAAGCAAGCTTTGTGGAATGCCTCCAGCATGACCGGTGTCTGAAATTCGTCTAAACACGACAATAACATTGGCCGGCGACAGCCTATGACGTCCCTACCAGTGCGACCAGAGTATAAAAGGGTGCCGGTGGAACCTGACAGGAAGAAAAAAATTTGCCCCAGCATGCGACCACTTTCTAGTTGTAGGATCAGAGAGGATGTTTTTCAATTCAATTCAATTCAAATTTATTTGTATAGCGCTTTTCACAATACACATTGTCTCAAAGCAGCTTTACAGAAAGTGCATTTCAGAAATGTACATAGAAAAATACAGTTAGTTAATCATGTATTAATTTAGGGCATAACATATCGCCGGCGTTGAGTCGTCTCTTCACAGGCGTCGAGTCGTCTCTCCACAGGCGTTTAGTCGTCTCATCACAGGTGTTGGGGTATCTGAAGTCTCCGTGAGAGGCTGGATACAAACTGGAGCTGACGAACGCTATTTACCTCGGGACTAGCGTCCCGAGATAACAGCAGAAAAGCAGATGGGAAATAATTAGCATAGCTGATGTTCATAATATTAATGCATTCGAACTGATTCAGAAGTAGTATAAAAGTTAAGCATTAAGTGAATGCTTGGTTAAAGAGATGCGTCTTTAATCTAGTTTTAAACTGGGACAGCGAGTCTGAGTCTCGAACAATATCAGGAAGGCTATTCCAGAGTTTAGGAGCTAAATGTGAGAACGCCCTCCCTCCTTTAGTGGACTTAGATATCCTAGGAATGACCAGAAGCCTCGAATTTAGTGATCTTAAAGAACGCGATGGATTATAGGGTGATAGAAGGTCTGTTAAATACACAGGAGCTAAACCATTTAGAGCTTTATAAGTCAGTAGTAATACTTTGTAATTGATACGGTACTTTATAGGTAACCAGTGTAGAGATGATAAAATTGGTGTTATATGATCATATTTTCTTGACCTAGTAAGAACTCTAGCGGCTGCATTTTGCACTAACTGTAGTTTGTTTATTGAGGATGCAGGACAACCAGCTAATAAAGCATTACAGTAATCTAGTCTCGAGGTCATGAATGCATGAACTAAATTTTATGCATCAGAAACAGATAGCATGTTACGTAGCTTAGCAATGTTTCTAAGGTGGAAAAAGGCTTTTCTTGTAACATATGAAATATGATTTTCGAAAGTCAAGTTGCGGTCTAGCATAACACCCAGGTCTTTTACTGTGGTGGATAAAGTAACAGGACATCCTTCTAAATTAAAGTTGTATTGTAAGAGATTTTGTGGGTAGTTTTTTGGACCAATAAGTAATACCTCCGTTTTATCTGAATTTAATAGCAGGAAATTACACGTCATCCAGCATTTTATATCTTTTAGACACTCTGTCAAGTTAGATAAGTTAGTGTTTTCATCTGGTCGTGATGAGATATATAATTGAGTGTCATCAGCATAACAGTGAAAATTAATTCCATGTTTTCTTATAATATTACCAAGTGGCAGCATATATATTGAGAATAGCAGAGGGCCTATCACAGATCCTTGCGGCACTCCATAGTCTACTGATGTTATCTTTGATTTTTTCCCATTTAAACAGACGAAATGGTAATGGTCTGATAAGTACGATCTAAACCAGCTTAATGCCTGTCCCTGAACACCAGTGTAGTTTTGTAGTCGATCTAAGAGTATTTTATGGTCTATAGTGTCGAACGCAGCACTAAGATCACGTAGAACTAGTATTGAGATACAGCCTTGGTCAGAGGCTAAAAGTAAATCATTTGTAATTTTAACTAGCGCAGTTTCTGTGCTATGATGTGGTCTAAATCCCGACTGAAATTTTTTATAGATATCATTTTCTTGCAAGAAAGAACACAATTGAGCGGACACAATTTTTTCTAGTATTTTAGACATAAATGGAAGATTTGAGATGGGTCTGTAATTTGCTAGGTTATTTGGATCTAATTGTGGTTTCTTAATGAGAGGTTTTATTACTGCCAGCTTGAATATTTTTGGAACATGACCTAAAGATAAAGACGAGTTAATAATATTGAGAAGAGGCTCTTCCACTACAGGTAACACTTCTTTAAGTAGTTTAGTGGGTATTGGATCTAATAAAGATGTTGTTGGTTTAGATGCAATGATAAGTTTATTTAGCTCTTCCTGTCCTATAGTTGCAAAACGGTGTAGTTGTTCTAGAGGGGCCATAATTGAGGCTGAGTCATAAGACACCATAGAGGATTGCACATTTACAATTGTGTTTCGGATGCTTTCTATTTTCTCATTGAAGTAATTCATAAAATCATTACTACTATATTGTAACGAAATATTTTGCTCTGGAGATGTCTGATTATTTGTTAGTCTAGCCACAGTGTTAAATAAAAACCTTGGATTATTTTGGTTTTTTTTCTATTAGTTTGTGGAGATGCTCAGCCCTGGCTGATTTTAGAGCCCTTTTATAACGTGAAATACTGTCTTTCCACGCGATTCTAAAGACCTCTAAATTAGTTTGTTTCCATTTACGCTCTAAGTTACGAGTTTCTCTCTTGATAGCATTCGTAGCACTGTTGTACCATGGTGCTTTAGTTTTCTCTCTAACCTTTTTTAATCTAATTGGTGCAACAATATCTAGAGTACTAGAGAAGACGGTGCTCAAACTGCTAGTCATTTCCTCTAGTTCATCTGTTTGTTTGGGTTCACTGTGCAGCTGAGATAGGTCAGGTAACCTATTTGAGAATCTATCTATAGTGGTTGGAAGGATTGTTCTGCCTGGTCGATAACGTGGTGCAACATGACAAATTTCAGCAGTACGTATTATGCAAGTTACCATGTAATGATCAGTGAGATCATCACTTTGCGGTATAATATCTATATCGGTTGGATCGGTTCCATATGATATAATTAAATCTAGTGTATGATTTAGACGATGAGTGGGACCACTGACGTTTTGCTTCACCCCAAAAGAGTTTAATAAATCTGTAAACGCAGCCCCTAATGCATCATTTGTATTATCTACGTCTATGTTAAAGTCGCCAACAATTATTGCTTTATCGACATTGACCAATAGGTCTGAGAGAAAGTCTGCAAACTCTTTTAGGAAATCAGCATATGGCCCTGGAAGTCTATATACGGTAGCCAAGGCTAGAGATAATAAGGATTTCTTTCTTACATCTAAGAGCGTAACATTTAGCACAAGTACTTCAAACGAATTAAACCTATGACAAGTTTTCTGAGTAACATTAAGAATATCTCTATAGATTGTTGCAACACCGCCGCCACGACCAATCAGACGGGGCTCATGCTTATAACAGTATCCTGGTGGAGTAGACTCATTTAGACCGAAATAATCATTTGGTTTAAGCCAGGTTTCAGTAAGGCACAGAACATCGAAATTATTATCTGTGACTATTTCATTTACAATAACCGCCTTAGGTGTGAGCGATCTGATGTTTAGAAGACCTAGCTTTAGAAATTGTTTTTGTTCACTGATATTTAGATTTTCTGGTTTAATTACAATAATATTCTTGCTAGATCCTACAGTAGGTTTATTGTTTGGCCTCACTAAGCGAGGAATAGACACAGTTTCTATATAATGTTCTACATTGGTACTTATATCAATTAAGTTGGGACAGCAAAAACTGTGATTTGGACTTTGACTTACTAGTCAGATGGTGTGTAGCGTCTTGGAGATGTTGTCCGACAGAACAGCCGCTCCGACTCTGCTGGGGTGCAGGCCATCAGGACGGTACAGCCTAGGTTGCTCCCAAAACAGATTCCAATTATTTACAAAGAGTAGTTTCTGTTCATTACACCATGAGATTAACCATTCATTTAAAGCAAATAATCTACTGAACCTTTCTTGTCCAAGTCGGTACGTGGGAAGCGGTCCAGACACGACGATCGTTGCTCTAGGCGATGTGCTGCGTACCGTCTCGATCAGGCTCCTGTAGTCCTTTCTTCAGAACCTCCGTCTGCCGCAGCCTGATGTCGTTCGTTCCCGCATGCAGCACGACAGCTCCGACGCGCTCGTCACCGTTCAGGATCTCGGGAACCTCCGCAGCGACATCAAGAACACGAGCACCAGGAAAGCAGTGAGTGCGCACCTTACCTTTACCCGAGGTAGCACGGACATGGCGGACCATGGAAGTGCCGATGATCACGGCGTCATCGCGTTCCGACTCGCGAAGAGGGGAGAAGCGGTTCCGGGTGGAGATCTGGAAGACCGGGAGGGGCGGGAGGTTCTTGCTCTGGTCCTGGCTCCTGTCGTGACCCAGGGTGCAGGAGTGATTGAAGGCAGAGATGATCGCGTCCTCCTGGGCAGAGAAACGCACGGAGTAGACGAAGTCGGAGTCAAAGTCAAAAAGTTACTAACCACTGACTTGTAAGCATCGGCGTGTGATGTTTCAAGCGCTGATCGCCGATCTCGCAGCTCGGCTTGCTTCTCCAGCAGAACACGGATCTGCTTCTCCACCGATTCCAGCTCCAGCCGTACCGAAATCAGCTCGAATGTGTCCTCACCTGCACTCAGAGGTAACGTTAGACACACATCCGATATGTTCGCCATTATAACAGATGAACAGTAAATTAGTAGTGATACTACCAATATCACTACTAATTTAGGACTGAAATGATGGATATAACCCGTATCCTTTCAGAGAAACGGGTGTAAAATGAGACGCTCGATAGGCGCGAGGCCACGCGTGAAATGCTAGCGGGCTAAAGGCTAGTAGCCGAGATTCGGAAAGTTGGATCTAAGTAGCGATATCAAAGCAATCCGATTGTTTTAAGGAATATTATCGAGGATAAGTTCACATGATATAAAAATAGAAAGTGCCTGTTTATAATTGAGTGGTAAAGAAGAAAATAAAGGATTAATGAATCAATTCGACGGAGCTCCAAACACAAACACCAGTGTCCTCAGGTTTGACTTTAGAGCAGAACCCTCCCCTTGAGTCGGGTCTTGAAGAAGGTCCCTCCAGTCCCTGGGATGAGCTCTTTTTGATTATAAGAACCTGAAAGGAAGTGGGTTTTTCGCCCCAGTTTGCAAACACTCATTTGACGTAAAGCACCTTCTGGAGTGTCTGCAGTTTTGAGATCCTACTAAGGCATTTGTTTACGAGTGGTCGCCATGCCACCTTACTGTCTTTAAGGTTGAGTGTTGTTAGGCCTCTTCTCACTCTAAAGAGATCTCACTCTACAGATCTCAGCCTGGATAGCAGAATCAAGTTGTCAGTCTCTTTTGTGAGCCTCCTTGGTAAGCAGTCCTTAGCGTAGAGCAGTGGTTCCCAACCTTTTTTCCAGGAGACCTCCGCTTTGAGAGCTCCATGGAAGCAATGGACTGGTTTGTAGGCTCTTTTTTGAGCTTCCCTGTTTAATTCTCTTAAAGGTGGGCCTTGCTAAGGCTTCCTCTCGCTCTGGAGAGCCATTCTGCTTTGGCCCCCCACCCCAGAGCTCCACTTGGATGGCAGTATCGAGTTGTCTGGCTTCTTTGGAAGCTTTCTTGGTAAGCAGTCCTTAGCATTGAACATAGTTAGGCCTCCTCTCACTGAGTCATCTTGCTAAGGCCTCTGTTCTTAGAGTTTGGTCGGCATCGCTAAACGGCATATGGCTTTCTGTGAGGCTTCTTAGAGGAACCACACTTAGGGAAGCGTTGTTAGGTTTCCTCTGGAGTTGTCATGCTGAGATCTCTGTTTCCCAGAGATCCGCATAACATAACATGTCCACATTGTGTGGCTCTCTGTGAGCATCCTTGGTGAGGTTTTACGCTAAACTAACCTCTTGAGGTTTTACGCTTCCTCTCTCTATAGAGGGACTGGGTTTTACTCATTTCATGTATACATTTTCGTTGTGAATACACAAGAAAGAGTGACCTTTAATGTAATACTTGTTTGTGGGTGTTCTTGGGGCTTTAATTCAAAGATAACTTTAGGAATATAGCAATAAATCCCTCGGACATGGAGGAGTTCTTCTTTAGCCTCTTTTCTCTCTTCATTAACTCTCTGTACCCCCGTCACAATAAAAGTCCTTACAACAACATCCACTTTAACACAATGCTGCTGAATTAACATTGAAATGTTCAAATATAACATCAGCATTAATCTTTTAATACAATGTGCTACACTTTTAACTCTTACACTTCTTCCCCCTTATGAAAAGAAACATCATTGTTTCCTGATATACAAAACAGAAACAATATATCTGTAACAAAATATGTTCCCTTTATCGAAAGGGAACTCGCGATGCGTCAAATGACGCCTTGGGAACGCCCCTTGCGTGAATGCGTCTGAAGCATCTATGTCAACTAGTCCAATGGAAAGAATGAGTGTCACGGGCGGGTGACGTCATGACCAGGAAATGATAAAAGCACATCTGGTGAAAACCGGCATTAGCTTCTGTGCCTCAGCAAGCGATCTGTGTTATACTGTCTCTGTCTATTTATTGTTGTCTGTTGCAATACATCTCGGAAACGTTATGGCGAAACATATGTACAAACAGTGTGCTTCTCCCTGCCCGCGTTATTTAACGGGTGGGGACACACACGAGCTTTGTGTCATTTGTTTGGGAGTGGAGCATATACTAACAGCTAAAATAATCGCATGCTCCGCTCTCGCCTGTCACTCTTTGAAGCTAAAAAAGAAAAGAGTGGGCAGGCTCGCGATCCTCAGGGGTCAGGACCCGCGTTTGCCAAGCAGCGCGGAGAATGCATTCCTGTGGATCGCAAAAGTATCTTTCGGAGAGGCTGGAGACGGGTCCGAGGGCCTTTTCTCCGTCCTTACCCGGGAGATCCAGTGCTCTCTCCCCCGTGTCGGAAGCCCGCTCTGCGGCTTCTCCCTCTCGGGGAGAGAGTCCTCTATTACTTCAGTGCTCTTCCTCCGTGGAGGTCGATGTTATGAGTATTCAGAGTGAAAGCACACACACACAAATAAGGGGAAAGAGATTCGCCATCTGTTTCCCCAGCATATGAGGAGTTGGTGGAGGTGATTACACGGGCTGTAGATAAATTAAATATTGTATGGAAAAAAACATCTGAGAGTTTGGGCGCTCGTTTGAAAAAATAAATAAATAAATATTTACACGAGCGCTTTCTCCCTTCAGCCACATCATCTCCATCACGAGGCCTTCCCTTTTTTCCTGATTTATATAATAAACTTTCTAAATCCTGGAATAAGCCGTACTCATCTCGATAAAACTTTTTAGCCCTCAAGTTAAATTATATTCAAGATATAAGAGGGCTGAAAGAGTACGGATATGAGGCGATGCCCCGCAGGCTGAACAGACACTAGTTATTAAATATCACCTGTTCCAGCATCTTCTTTGAAGGCTTCAGCTTTGCCCACTAAACCGCTTAAAAGCCAAAAAATAAAGAAACATTTTGTTTTTAGTGGGCAAAGCCTATGCAGCAGCAGGTCTATCTGGAGCGGGTTTTCACACAATGGACAGTGCTCCAGGCTTATCAAGCTGACCTGCTGGGGGATATTGATAAGAGTGAGGGAGTTAGTCCTTACGAAATTCGAGAACTTCGTTGGGCTACCGATCTGTCTCTCAGGGCGACTAAAAGAGACCGCCAAGGCATTTGGTCGTTCTAAAAAATGGCTGCCCTGGTTGCCACTGAGAAGTTCCTTTGGTTAAATTTGGCCGAAATTAAGGAAAAAGATCAAGCTTTTTTATTTAAAAAGATTCTCCCTCGCTGTGTCCAACCCCCTGGGGCTGCTGGGCGTGAGCAGCCCCAGCCATCTAGCTCCTCGTATCGTGTGCTAAAAAAAAAAGAAAAAAGAGAGTGTTACGTCTCGTGCACCTCCACGTAAACACTGGAAACAGACACAACACTCTCAACCGAAGTCTTCTAAGTCGAAGCCGGATCTGAGGACTGTTCTTCAGGCGAAGAAGGCTTCGGTTCAAAATAAATAAATAAATATAAGGTCCTGATGTTTATGCGTCAGACCTGTGAGGACAGCCCCGACCGAAGTGGAGCGGTGTACACCTCATATTATGGTGCCCGTTCCACTTCGGGGTCCTCACGGGACCGTTCTGCCAATCCCGCCACCCTTGGTGCTTCGGGGCACAGCGGTCCCCCAGCTGATGCTATGCTGCGGCACAGCATCGGTTTCGCGCCCTCTGAGGAGGGTTTTTAGAGCAGCCAGTTCAGGTAGTTCCTGTCATTATGTTTCAGGCTCCAGAATTAGCTGTTTCAGTAACACCAGAGACCAGCCTCGAGAGGCTGGTTCCCTTAGTAAATTTTCTGGCAGCGTGGAAGCTTCTGCCGAATATTTCTCGTTGGGTCCTGCAGATTGTAGTGTAAGGATACAGAATCCAGTTTGGTTCTCGTCCTCCTCATTACAAACGGGGTGTTGCCCACAGTGGTGCATCCCGAGCAGGCTCTGGTAATGGAGCAAGAGGTAAAGGCCCTGTTAGCAAAGGAAGCTATAGAACAGGTGTACTCACCCGACCGAGAGTCGGGTTTTTACAGCCGTTATTTCATTGTTCCAAAAAAGGATGGAGGGTTGCGTCCCATTTTAGATCTTCGTCTGTTTATCGGTCAGTTCAGAAACTAAAGTTCAAGATGCTGACGCTCAAACAGATCGTGACTCATATCAGATCCGAGGACTGGTTTGCCACGATAGATCTGAAGGACGCCTTCTTCCATATCTCCATCCTTCCTCAGCACAGGAAGTTCCTAAGGTTTTCTTTGGGGCAAAGAATACCAATATCGGTTCTTCCTTTCGGTCTAGCTTTATCACCTTGCACGTTCACGGAATGCGTGGATGCAGCTCTAGCCCCTCTCAGGCTTCAGGGCATACGTATTCTGAACTACATCGACGACTGGCTGATTCTAGCGGAATCAGAGCAGTTGGCGGTTCGGCACTGAGGTGTCGTTCTCGCTCATATCAGATGTTGGGGTTGAGGCTCAATACCAAGAAGAGTGTGCTTTCTCCAGTATTGAGAACCACTTTCCTTGGTGTGTTATGGGATTCAGTGACGATGCGGGCCACTCTGTCGCCCGTTCGTGTATCTACTATCCTAACAGCCACAAAAGAGCTGAGGCTAGGCCAGTTACGCACTGTAAAACAGTTTGAGAGACTGTTTGGTCTTGTGGCAGCAGCGTCCAACGGGATACCTTTTGGCATGCTGTACATGAGACCTTTACAGTGGTGGCTCAGGACCAGAGGGTTCTCCCGAGGGGAAACCCACTTCGTATGATCAAGATCACGCGACGGTTCCTCCGCGCCTTGGTTATATGTAGTAAACACTGGTTCTTAACAAATCACGCACTGTAAAACAGTTCGAGAGACTGTAGGGTCTTGTGGCAGCAGCGTCCAACGGGATACCTTTTGGCATGCTGTACATGAGACCTTTACAGTGGTGGCTCAGGACCAGAGGGTTCTCCCCGAGGGGAAACCCACTTCGTATGATCAAGATCACACGGCGGTTCCTCCGCGCCTTGGTTATATGTAGTAAACACTGGTTCTTAACCCAGCGTCCGGTGTTGGGAGCTCTTTGCATCGAGTTGTGATCTCGACAGAAACTTCCCTCACCGGCTGGGGAGCGGTATTGGAAGGAAGCTCAGCTCAGGGCTTGTGGAGGAGTCATCATCTCTTCTGGCACATGAATTGCCTAGAGATGATGTTTGTCGTCAATGCGTTGAGACATCTCCTCCCAGACCTGAGGGGCCATCATGTGTTGCTCTGGATCAGGACCAGAGGGTTCTCCCCGAGGAGAAACCCACTCCATACCATCAAGATCACGCGGCAGTATCCCCGCGCCTTGGTTATGTGGAGGGTACTCTGGTTCCTGTTCCACAGACGACACGTTGATGGCCTCTTATTTTGGTCCCTCAAGTAGATATGCTACCTGAGGGCAGTGTATATTCCAGGGGGCCAGTATATTGGAGCAGACACCCTGTCGAGGCAGGGGGTGAGGCCAGGGGACTCCACCCTGAGGCGGTGGAGTAAATATGGGAGTTTTAAAAAACGGCCAGGCAGAAGTGGATCTGTTCACGTCTCAGCATACGACGCACTGTCCACTCTGGTTCTCCCACGCTCAACCAGCCCTCTTGGGGCTGGATGCTATGGTACAGACGTGGCCGATGCTACGTCTGTACGCTTTTCCCCTTGTTGCTCTGCTCCCAGGAGTTCTACTGTGGGTTTGGCCTCTGACGGGGCCCAACTCATATAGCGTGGTCTCTCAACTGAGGTTGTTGAGACCGTTCTAGCTCCAGAGCTCCCGCTACGAGGAAACTATTTCACTATTTCGAGAGTTTTTTACTTCTTGGTGTTACCAGCGTCAGTGGAATCCGGTTAACTGTTCAGTAAACACAGTATTTGAGTTTCTGCAAGAACGCTTTGTATCAGGTCTATGTCCTTCCACGCTTAAGGTATAAATGGCGGCCATTGCAGCTTTCCACGCCCTGGTGGGTGGTACATTTTTGGGTCGAGACCCCCTGATCAATCGTTTCCTTCGTGGCACCTTGAGGCTGAGGCCTGCAACTTGCACTAGGGTCCGGCCTGGGACCTTACAATAGTTTAGGCCTATCTGGGGCTCTCTTTGAGCCCTTAGATTTGGTCTCAGAGAAGTTCCTTTCTTTAAAGACTATTTCTGCTAGCTATTCAGCCCTATAAGAGTCAGACCTTCAGGCCCTTTCGGTCCCCACCTGCCTTGAGTGCACCGGGGTTGGCCAAAGCAAACTTACCCAAAACATGGATATGTTCCAAGTTGCCTACCATTATTCCGAGGCCTATTTTGCTGCAGGTTTCTGTCCTCCCCCATTTTCGGACCAGGGAAAACTAACCTCTTGTGCCCAGTGTTCACTGGACACTTATGTGTTTCGGACATCTTCATGGAGGAAGTCCGGCCATTTATTTATTTGCTTTGGATCACCTAAGAAGGATCTTCCTGCTTCTAAACAGACGGTTAGTAAGTGGATAGTTGAGGCTATTTCACTTGCATACGAGTACTCGGACCAGCCTTGTCCTCTGGTGGTCCGAGCTCACTCGACTAGGAGTATGGCGGCTTCTAAAGCCTTACTATATGGGGTTTCTCTTCTAGACGTCTGTGATGCGGCGGGCTTCCTTTCCGCTCACATTCGTTAGATCTTACAGTTCTCAGGTGCTTAGTGCTTAGTTACAACAGACTGACACTCAGGTACTTGGAATTCTGGCGCTTTGGGTATTCTCGTTCCCAAGGCGTCATTTGACGCATCGCGAGTTCCCTTTCGATAAAGGGAGCGTCTCAGGTTACTATTGTAACCATAGTTCCCTGAGAACAGGGAACGAGACGATGCGTCACCCTGCCATACTTCTTGCATCCCTGCGATCGGCTTGCTTCGGCAATTTCGAAGCTAATGCCGGTTTTCACCGGATGTGTCATTTCCTGGTCATGACGTCACCCGCCCGTGACGCTCATTCTTTCCATTGGACTAGTTGACATAGATGCTTCAGACGCATTCACGCAAGGGGCGTTCCCAAGGCGTCATTTGACGCATCGTCTCGTTCCCTGTTCTCAGGGAACTATGGTTACAATAGTAACCTGAGACGTTTTCCCTAGATTTGCAATTCAAAACAAAACACTCTGGGGGTACAGGAAAAATGCGGGAAAAAAACTGTTCAGAATGCGAACACGAATCTTTAACAAAATACAAATAACACTTTGAATGTGTCAGTTATTACTGTATACTGTACTCTATATTACTGAACTCATTTGACATTACTCCACTCTTTCAACTATATATTACACAGTCCCATACTCAAGAATTGTATTTGTATATGAACAAGAATATGTGGAGATGGATATTAACCCTCTGGGGTCGGCAAACGCGCTGGAGCGTTTCTCGATTTTTTTCACATAGCAGAAAAATAGACTTAAAATACTCTATAATTTCTGGTCGTACAGACTTAAAGGGGTCATATAATGCCATTTTTGCACAAGCTAACATGGTTCTTTAGGGTCTAAATGAAAAGTTTGTAATATACTTTATTTAAAAATTCTCATTAGTATTGTAAGAAAACACTTATTTTACCTGGTCAAAAACAGCTCTGTTTTCAGCACGCCATTTAAGTGCATATGCCTTTAAATGATAATGAGCTTTGCTCACCCCACCCTCTAACACAATAACCATAACGCGTTGTTCATTATAAACGTGGGATTATGAATTAAATTGAGAATGTCGTACATAGAAAACATGCCGTAATGTTCGTAAAGAGTGTAAACCTTTCGCATTCATCGTGAAGCTAGCGATTTGCAAATATTAATATAAATATTAAGGTTAATAAAACGCTCACTTCAGTTCTTCTGGAGGTGCAGGAACACGAATAGTTGGTATCGATTCCTTTTTTAAGGAGCAGCTTCTTAGCAAAACCAGCTGCATACTCCTCGTTTATAAACCAGTCTGGTTTGACGGTGATAGTGGGGAATATTCCCTTCAAAAACAAACTCAGCCACTGCGTCTTCAGCGGTTCAGATTTAGGAACATTAAAATGACTGTTGTGTTCCTTATTGCACCTTATTACAGACTCCATTCTGCTCATCTACTGTGCTCCAGCGTACTTTTCGGCACAACACCAGTCCGCACGCACTATGATTGACAGCTCGCTCATGAGCGAGGGCGGGTCTGTGTTGAAACGCTGCTGTCAATCAACAATCGTGGGAGGGGCATCCGACCGTGTGACGTCACACGGTCGAATGGTTCGATTTGAGGCACGGGGAAAACATATCAGGAGATTAAAACAAAAACACTGGATGGATTTTTATCATTATATGTTGGATGTGTGCAGGCACTGCCAACAAACATTTCAGTACAATCAACTTGTAAAAGTGAATGTACCATTATATGACCCCTTTAAAGATATTATACATCCCTAAACTGTAATGGAGAACGTAAACACAGAACGTCCTGACCTTGTTCGCAAGCCATTTGCTGGCTGTTCTGTACGGAGTTCTACATGGGATTCAGCTCTAGAACCCTCAGAAATTTTAACCTGAGGCTGAACAGGAGGTAATGTACCATCCAGCCTTTGAATCTGTTGAGTTGGCCTTACAGAGTCATGGAAAACATAAGGTCTGAAGCCTGAGAGTGCTGTAGGTGGAGGGCTTCCCATATGGGGGGATGTCATAACTGGACGTGGATCAGGTTTCAGCCGATTATAGTGAATCACTTTAGGCTTTGACCTAGAATCAAGCAGATCTTTCACTTTATACGTCACTCAAATGTCACTAGTCGGTGAGTCCAACCTGCTCAAGACTTTGAATAGATCAGTCCATTTCGGAGAGAGTTTGTGTCTTGTGAGCTGGAATATCAACCAGTGATGTGCGGTTCAATGTATAAACAACCCGCACCCGACCGACGTTTTCAACTAACCCGCCCGCAACTCGGACCGCAAAAAAAGAAAGAAAATATTGTCCCCAACCCGCTTCCTGACCCGCATTTTTAAAAAGTAGTAAATGCTCATCGTAGCGTCATTGGGCCATAGACGTGTAACACAAATGTGTAAATAGCATCGCAAGAAGTACACATGACAAAGCCAGCACTTTGGTCCTCATCTTTCATTATTTCGGCAAATGTCTCCCACACTTTGCTCTTTCTATTTGTGTATTTGAGGAGCTTCCACTCCCCAGTTTTCACCTTTTCTCTTGCCGCCTCCTGCAGACTGAGCTTGTGCGTCATCTTCGCGCCAGTTATTCAGCCAATAAAATGCAGGCCTATGTATTTCATAGAAAATTATGTCTAGTACTATATAAATTACAAAGGTTTAATTGGCATCTTTATTTCAAACGACCCGACCGACCGCGACCCGAATATCATTACAAATATTTTTGGATGACTCTTAACCGCGGGTAACTGCGGGTGACCGCAGGCACCCGCTCATTTTTGATCAGAGATTGAGGTATTTGGTGAAGTAATCCATTAATACAAGAACAAATTCCCTTTCTGTGTAATGGGCAACTCGTTAGATCAGCAGCAACTTTTTCAAAAGGCATGCTTGTGACTATGTTTTGCATTGGGGCCTGCTGATGAGGTGTTTGTGGTGTCCTTGATTCACAAGCTTGACATTGGGCACACCATTGTTTAAAGGTGCCCTAGAATGTTTTTTTTTTATTATTTTATAATGTTTACTGTGTTGCCCTTATAATGTTAGTATGTTTTTTAGATCAAAAATAGTCATAATTTAGAAATAAAAGGCATTTTTCCTAGCCTGATTTTAGTCTCTGATTTGAACACTCTGTTTGAAGGGGCGTGTCTGCTGTAACCGGGCCACTGCTGTGATTGGCTGACATGCTTGCTGATGAAATAGCTTCGTATTACATGTGAAACTCTCTCGAATACTACAGCTGTTATACGTTTTAACTATTACAGCTATCGCGATTAACGAATCGTGAGAGGTTTTTAAAGTATTTAAATCTATTTCCATCACATAAAATGTTGCTGTGATGAGCATTGAGCAAGCAGATGACAGTATGTTGATCGCGAGACAACGCACTTTCTCTCTCTCATGCTTTCACCAATGCGAACGATGACATACAGTAAAAGCTTCGTTGTGCAGTGTAACAGCGTCATTGATTTCATAACGAGTTTGGCAAGAGAGATAAACTCACGCTGTGTAGATTGTTCTTTGACCGCTTTCTGTATAGTTTATTCACTGAGAATTAACCCATTTAACGTTAGTTATGTATGCTCGTTACTTGGAGTTTGCTATTTGTTACTGTATTAGGATCTTGCGCTGGGTCTAACACAGTGTAAATTATCGTTAATAAAATCACTACTTACCGGTTGCGGGAATATAGTTGGAATTACCCCCTTCTTCAGTTTGAGACGCTGAGAGAAGCTTGATATTGTCCCAGGTTCGAAAATAAGTCCGTGGTGAAATGGGCAGAGCAAACTAACAACTTCGAATTAAACTGTTGTGGTATCTGATTATATATAAACATCATCCACGCCTGTTGACATTTCTTTTCTGTGGGAAGGGTATGAAAAGTCCTCACATCCCCTGCACAGCCTGGAACATAGCATTTATTTCCATGATCTGCCATTTTCTCTCTGATCCTCGCTTGCTCCGATGACTCGGCTGCGCAGTTCCGCCTGTCATTGAACATGGGCTGGCTTATGCAAATCTTTGGAGGCGTGATCCCCGACTGTTGCGTCACAGTCGGTATTATGTGGAGATTCGCCTGTTTTTCAGGGGTGTTTTTTAAAAACGAGATTTAAATAAGAAGGAGAAAACACTGGTGTTTGAGACTCACTGTATGTCATGTCCATGTACTGAACTCTTGTTATTTAACTAAGCCAACATAAATTCAATTTCACATTCTAGGGCACCTTTAATGTCCCTAGACACGTGGGGCCAGTAGCATCTTACGTTGCAATGTCTTTTGTGCATTAAAATGTCCAGAGAGTGGACATTTAGTAAGTGGGAGAGCATTGGTAAGTGCATGTTGCAAAGAATTGAAAGCTTCCTGTTCTAACTCAGTCCAAACAAACATCTTCGCTTTCTGAGTTTGAGCATGGAGTGGCTGTGACATTTGAGCAAAGCAGCAAATGAAACACCTGTAATATAAACACAGGCCTAAGAAGGCTCGAACTTCTGTAGGATTTTCAGGAGTAGGCCATTCCTTAACCTTCTGAATGTTTTTAACATCAGGCTGAAGACTGGCAGAAGACACAATATGGCCCAGAAATGTCACTTGCTGTTGGGCAAAAGAACATTTAGTTGGTTTCAGCTTTCAGGTTTGCTTCTTTCAAACGCTGGAAGACCTCCCTCAAGTGTTGAATGTGCTCTGCAAAATTCTTGCTGTAGACGATGACATCGTCTAAATACACAGGACATGTTTTCCAGGACAAACCCTGCAACACTAGCTACATCAAATGTTGAAAGGTGGGCAGAGCATTGACAAGACCCATTGGCAGCACTGTAAACTGACATAAAGAACGACCAGTAGTGAAGGCTGTTTTTGGTTTGTCTGCCTCATTAAGCTGCACTTGCCAATGTCCAAATATCCATGGAACTGAATATAGAGGAACCTCTAAGTGCATCCAAGGTGTCATCTGTTCTGAGTAAAGGATGTGCGTCCTTAATTGTGACAGAATTAAGGCCCCTATAAGGCCCCGCAAGATTACTGTTATAAACATGAGCCTCGTCCGAAAGGCAAAGGGGAGGTGTTGCTGTAATTTATAGTAATATTTTCAAAACCACTAAGAAATCTAGTTTTAAATATACTTCTTTTGAAGTGTTGGTGCTTAATATAAAAATATATAGTGTAAACAATAAATCACGTTTGAGAATTCTGCTGGCTACTGTATACAGGCCACCAGGGCACCATAAAGATTTTATCAAAGAATTTGCTGACTTTCTATCAGAATTTGTATTGGCTGCAGATAAAGTCCTAATTGTTGGTGATTTTAATATCCATGTAGGTAATGAGAAAGATACATTGGGATTGGCATTTAAATGATGTTTTATTAACGTAGTTCGGGAGGAACACGTCAAATGAGCTACTCTAGTGCCACCTGCTGTCTACAATCAGTAATCACAAATACTCTAGTATCATCAGCTGTCTACAATCAATAATGAACAAATATTCTAGTATCACCAGCTGTCTACAATCAGTAATCAACATATCTACCCAATCAGCACGAAGGCAAACCATATATAAGCACAGTCAAACTCACCTAAGGATGTTCTACAGTCTTCAGAATCCCTCCACCACCCCGTCTCCTCACACTCACTAGGTCACTTCCTAAACCGGGGGGAATACTCTGCGTTCGGGCCAATTACCAAGATCAGAGCTCTCTCCCGGACAGCACGCCAAATACGTTTACCAATTTAATCTATCCGACTGATTTGTAAGTGTGAACTCGTGAAATACACTATAAACTCAATTGGAGTTAGACAACACGTGTCAGGACCTACTCATTGTCGTAATCATACTCTAGATCTAATACTATCTCATGGAATAGATGTTGATGAAATTCTGCAGCAGAGCAACGACATCTCAGATCATTATCTAGTCTTGTGTAAATTACAAATGATTTTGCTTCACAAATGATTTGCTCTTATCATCCGATCGTGGTTGTATCTCTCTATTAGTGTTACTCGATCTTAGTGAGGCATTTGATACTATCGACCACAACATTCTTTTAAATAGACTAGAAAACTATGTTGGCATTAGTGGAATTGCACTAGCATGGTTTAAATCATATTTATCTGACCGTTTTCAGTTTGTAGCAGTAAATGAAGAGATGTCTTATCGATCACAAGTTCAGTATGGTGTACCACAAGGCTCAGTACTAGAACCACTGCTCTTCACTCTGTACATGCTACCATTAGGAGATATCATTAGGAAATATGGAATTAGCTTTCACTGTTATGCTGATGATACTCAGCTATATATTTCTTCAAAACCTAACAAAACTTACCAATTCACAAAATTATAAGAATGCATAGCTGATATAAAAAATTGGATGACCAGTAATTTCCTACTACCAAATCCTGAAAAAAAACAGAGATTGCCTTATCGAAAAGGGAACTTCGAGATGCGTCGAAAACGCTACGGGAACGCCTTCTGCGTGATTGCGTCTGAAGCATCTATGCCAACTAGTCCAATGGAAAAAGGGAATGAGCGTCACGGGCGGGTGACGTCATGACCAGGAAAAGATAAAAGCACTTCCGCTGCGAAACGCCAGTTAGCTTCTGTGCCTGAGCAAGCGATCTGTGTCATACTGTCTTGTCTATTTATTGTTGTCTGTTACAATATTGTTGGTATTGGTATGGCGAAACAAGCCTACAAACAGTGTGTTCCTCCCTGCCCGCGTTATTTAACGGGTGGGGACACACACGAGCTTTGTGTGATTTGTTTGGGGTGGAGCATGCGGTCTCAGCCTTCGAGGGGGCTGAGTGCCAACACTGTGAGAAGCTACCGCTTTGCATGCTCCGCACTCGCCTGGCACTCTTTGACAAACAGAGTGGGCAGGCTCGCGATCCTCAAGGTCTGCTGAGGCAGCGCGGAGAATGCATTCTTGGGGATCGCAATTGGATCTCTCGGAGGGGGGGGGGGGGAGACGGGTCCGAGGACCTTTTCTCCTTCTTTACCCGAGAGATCTAGCTCTCCTCTCCCGGTGTCGGAAGCACGCTTTGCGGTTTCTTCCGCCCGGGAAGAGAGCTCCCCTTTACTGCAATGTTCTTTTTCTGAGGAAGTTGACGTTATGAGTATTGAAAGTGAAAATGCACACACGGGGGAAAGGGATTCACAATTTAAATCCCCGGCGTATGATGAGCTGGTGGATGTCATGTCACGGGCTGTAGAAAAATTAAATATTGAATGGCCATCTGAGAAAAAAAGCACTCGCTCAAAAAGCAAGTTAGATGAGCGTTTTCTTCCTTCAGCCACATTATATCCACCACGAGGGCTGCCTTTTTTTCCAGATTTACACAATGAGATTTCTAAATCCTGGAATAAACCTTTCTCATCTCGTGTTTTTAACCCTCAGACCACTACATATTCAAAGATTAGAGGGCTAAAAGAGTTTGGTTATGAGTCGATGCCCCAGGCCGAGCAGAATTTAGCCAGCTATCTCGCGCCTGGTCCCGCATCTTCTCTGAAAGCCCCGGTTTTGCCCACTAGACCGCTTAAAAATGCATCTATGTTAGTGGGCAAAGCTTATTCGGCAGCAGATCAAGCTGGAGCGTGCTTACACACCATGGCACTGCTCCAGGCTTACCAAGCTGACCTGCTGGGGGAACTGGATAACAGCGAGGGAATTAGTCATGACGATGTTCGAGAACTTCGTAGGGATACTGATCTTTCTCTCAGGGCTACTAAAGAGACCACCAGAGCAATTGGGCGGTCTATGGCAGCTTTGGTAGCCACTGAGAGGCACTTATGGCTCAATCTTTCTGAAATTAAAGAAAAAGATCGAACTTTTTTATTAGACGCTCCACTTGAACCCTCTGGTCTCTTCGGTGACGCAGTCCACACTGTAGTGGATAGGTTTCAGGAGTCTAAAAAGCAGTCTGACGCTTTTAAAAAGTTAATCCTTCGCCGTGTCCAGCCCCCTGGGGCTACTGGGCGTGAGCAGCCCCAGTCATCTAGCTCATCATACCGTGTGCAACTAAAGGAGAGTGTTGCGTCTCGTGTTCCTCCACGTAGATACTGGAAACAGACGCAGCCCTCTCAACCGAAGTCGCCTAAGCCTAAGCCGGATCTGAGGACCGTTCTTCAGGCGAAGAAGGCTTCGGTTCAAAAAAAAAAAGGTCCTGATGCTTAGGCATCAGGCCTGTGAGGACAGCCCCGACCGAAGTGGAATGGTGTTCACCTCATTACACGGTGCCCGTTCCATTTCAGGGTCCTCACAAGACCCTCCTGCCAACCCTGCCACCTCCGGTGCTTCAGGGCGCAGCGGTCTCCAGCGAGTCGCTGATGCTATGCTGCGGCACAGCATTGGTTTTGCGCCCTCTGAGAGGGGCTTTAGAGCAGTCAGGTCAGGTAGTTCCTGCCATTATGTTTCAGGCTCCAGATTTGGCTCTCTCAGTAACACCAGAGACCAGCCTCGAGAGGCTGGTTCCCTTAGTAAATTTTCTGGCAGCGTGGAAGCTTCTGCCGAATATTTCTCATTGGGTCCTGCAGATTTTAGAGGAAGGATACAGAATACAGTTTGGCTCTCGTCCTCCTCGTTACAGCGGGTTGCTACCCACAGTGGTGCATCCCGAGCAGGCTCTGGTAATGGAGCAAGAAGTAAATGCCCTGTTAGCGAAACAAGCTATAGAACAGGTGTACTCACCCGACCGAGAGTCGGGTTTTTACAGCCGTTATTTCATTGTTCCAAAAAAAGGATGGAGGGTTGCGTCCCATTTTAGATCTTCGCCTGTTAAATCGGTCAGTTCAGAAACTCAAGTTCAAGATGCTGACCCTCAAGCAGATCGTGACCCAAATCAGATCTGAGGACTGGTTTGTCACGATAGATCTAAAGGATGCATAATTCCATATCTCGATCCTTCCTCAGCACAGGAAGTTCCTAAGGTTTTCTTTCAGGGGCAAAGAATACCAATATCGGGTTCTTCCTTTCAGCCTAGCTTTGTCACCCCGCACGTTCACGAAATGCATGGATGCAGCTTTAGCCCCTCTCAGGCTTCAGGGCATACGCATTCTGAACTACATCGACGACTGGCTGATTCTAGCGGAATCAGAGCAGTTGGCGGTTCGGCACCGAGGTGTCGTTCTCGCCCATATGCAGATGTTGGGGTTGAGGCTCAATGTCAAGAAGAGTGTTTTTTCTCCAGTACAGAGAACCACTTTCCTTGGTGTGGTATGGGATTCAGTTACGATGAGGGCCAACCTATCGCCCATTCGTGTAGCTGTTATCCTGGCAGCCACCAAAGAGCTAAAGCTAGGTCAGTCATGCACTGTAAAACAGTTCGAGAAACTGTTGGGTCTACTGGCAGCAGCGTCCAACGTGATACCTTTTGGCCTGCTGTACATGAGGCCTTTACAGTGGTGGCTCAGGACCAGAGGGTTCTCCCCGAGGTGAAACCCTTTCCGTATGATCAAGGTTACGCGGCGATGCCTTCGTGCCTTAGAGATATGGAGGAAACACTGGTTCTTAACCCAGGGTGCGGTGTTGGGAGCTCTTTGCCATCGAGCTACTGTCTCGACAGATGCTTCCCTCACCGGCTGGGGAGCGGTAATGGAAGGCCGCTCGGTTCAGGGTCTGTGGAAAAGCCATCATCTTTCGTGGCACATAAATTGCCTGGAGATGATGGCCGTCTTCATTGCGTTGAGACATTTCCTTCCGGACCTAAGAGGCCATCATGTGCTCGTTCGAACAGACAACACATCTGTGGTCTCTTATCTGAACCGTCAGGGGGGTCTGAGGTTGCGTCCGCTTTGCAAACTGGCGCACCAGATCCTCCTGTGGTCTCTGGGGAAGGTACTCTCCCTGAGGGCAGTGTATATTCCTGGGGACCAGAATATGGGAGCAGACATCCTGTCGAGGCAGGAGCTGAGGCCAGGGGACTGGAGACTCCACCCCGAGGCGGTGGAGAAAATCTGGGAGGCATATGGCAGAGCAGAGGTGGACCTGTTTGCGTCTCAGAACACGACGCACTGTCCCCTCTGGTATTCCCTTACTCACCCAGCCCCCTGGGGCTGGATCCCTATGGTGCAGACGTGGCCGAGGCTACGCCTGTACCCTTTCCCCTGTTGCTCTGCTCCCAGGAGTTCTGGAGAGGGTCCGTCGGTGTGGAATAAGCCTACTGCTAGTAGCACCACGCTGGCCAAGTCGGATCTGGTTTTCGGACCTGATCCATCTTCTAGACGGGCCTCCATTGGAGATCCCGATCAGGAGAGACCTTCTGTCTCAGGCCGGGGGCACAATATTTCACCCTCGTCCAGAGATTTGGAATCTGTGGGTTTGGCCTCTGAGGGGGCCCAACTCATAGAGAGTGGTCTCTCAGCTGAGGCTGCTGAGACCGTCCTAAGCTCCAGAGCTCCGGCTACTAGGAAACTATATGCGCTTAAATGGAGAGTTTTCTCCTTATGGTGTCACCGACATCATTGGGATCCAGTTAACTGTTCTGTGAACACAGTACTCGAGTTCCTGCAGGAGCGCTTTGTGTCAGGTTTATGCCCTTCTACGCTAAAAGTTTACGTGGCAGCCATTGCGGCTTACCACAACCTGGTGGGGGGTACATCTTTGGGTCGAGACCCCTGATTACACGTTTCCTTCGTGGCACTTTGAGGCTAAGGCCTGCAACTCGCACTAGGGTGCCAGCTTGGGATTTGACTATAGTTCTAGAAGGCCTGTCTAGGGCCCCATTCGAGCCCTTAGATTCGGTCTCAGAGAAGTTCCTTACTCTTAAGACTATCTTTCTGCTAGCTATTTTGTCCCTCAAGAGAGTTGGTGACCTTCAGGCTCTTTCGGTCTCCCCCACTTGCCTTGAATTTGCACCGGGGATGGTCAAGGCGTTCCTTTATCCAAAACAGGGATACGTCCCTAAGGTGCCGACCTTGACTCCGAGGCCTATTGTGCTGCAGGCTTTCTGTCCTCCTCCCTTTACAACTGCGGACCAGGAAAGACTGCACCTCTTGTGTCCAGTGCGAGCATTGGACACGTATGTACATCGGACATCCTCAATCAGGATGTCCGACCAATTATTGATTTGCTTTGGATCACCTAAAAAAGGTCTTCCTGCTTCCAAACAGACAGTCAGTAAGTGGATAGTCGAGGCTATTTCACTTGCTTACGAGTACTCGGGCCAGCCTTGTCCTTTGGTGGTCCGAGCTCACTCGACCAGGAGTATGGTGGCTTCTAAAGCCTTACTGCATGGGGTTTCTCTCCAAGATGTTTGTGATGCGGCGGGCTGGTCCTCTCCGCTCACATTCGTGAGGTTTTACGGCCTAGACCTGGATGCTGCCCCAGGTTCTCAGGTGCTTAGTGCTTAGCTGAACAGACTGACACTCAGGTACTTGAATTATGGCGCATTGGGTATTCTCGTTCCCGTAGCGTTTTCGACGCATCTCGAAGTTCCCTTTTCGATAAGGGAACGTCTCAGGTTACTATTGTAACCATAGTTCCCTGAGAACAGGGAACGAGACGATGCGTCCCTCTGCCATACTTCTGGCATCCCTGCGATCGGCTTGCTTCGGCAATTTCGAAGCTAACTGGCGTTTCGCAGCGGAAGTGCTTTTATCTTTTCCTGGTCATGACGTCACCCGCCCGTGACGCTCATTCCCTTTTTCCATTGGACTCGTTGGCATAGATGCTTCAGACGCAATCACGCAGAAGGCGTTCCCGTAGCGTTTTCGATGCATCGTCTCGTTCCCTGTTCTCAGGGAACTATGGTTACAATAGTAACCTGAGACGTTCTAATCATTGGACAAAAAACTTCCACACGTAATAACCTAGAAAACTGTCTAACATGTGATGGCTGCTCTGTTAAGTCTTCGTCGTCGGTTAGGAACCTGGGTGTGCTCTTTGATACCAATCTTTCATTTGAAAGTCACGTGTCTAGTATCTGTAAAACCGCATTTTTCCATATAAAAATAAAAAAATATATCTAAATTACGTCATATGATCTCACTGACAAATGCGGAACAATTAGTTCATGCGTTCATGACTTCAAGGCTAGATTATTGTAATGCTCTACTGGGTAGTTGCCCTGCACGCTTAATAAGCAAACTACAGCTAGTTCAAAATGCAGCAGCTAGAGTTCTTACCAGAACCAGGAAGTATGACCATATTAGCCCGGTTCTGTCAACACTGCATTGGCTGCCTATTAAACATCGTATAAATTTTAAAATATTTCTGATTAGGGGTGGGAAAAAAAATCGATATTGCAATATATTGTTGTGCTCTCTGTCGCAATAAATAATCGATACACCAACGCCCAATATCGATATTTTATTACAATACAAAATGATTAATTTACCCGTTGTCAGTGTCACTATCACTACCCAATATCTACCATTCTGTTTGCGGGGGGGCGCTGTTCGAGTAAATAGGGGTAAAGTGGCGCAAACAGCGGCCGGTGAAGAATACAGAAAGAGCCAGCAGTGGTGACTGACAACGCAGCGAATATGTCCGTAGCTGTTGAGATTGCTGGATATCCGCACGTTCGCTGTTTCGCTCATGTTTTGAATCTCGCGGTGCAGCGTGCCCTCAAACTGCCAAATGTCGCTCGACTGCTTGGGAGAATTAGGAGAATTTGCACATTCTTCCGCAGGAGCACCTCAGCAGCTCAAGAAGAATATGCCTTGATGTGTCCACTGTTTACAGTAACTTACTACTGACGTTTCAGTATTATGGTTTACACATGTTAATGTTCATGTTGTTTTGTAATGTTCATGCACTTTTATCTGTCTATACAGTGTTTACATTTAAGACCAGGAGGCAGTGATTTATTATGCAAATGCATATTTCTTTGCACAATGTTGGAAATGTTGGCATTAATAAATGCATAAAATTTCCTTATTCCATCTTTTTCTTTTCAGTCACATATATCGTGATATATCGTTGATGAAATTTCTTCCAATATATATTGAATATCGTAGATGTCGCGAATCGTGATATTATCAAATCGTGGACCACATATCGCCACAGAATTGAATCGTGAGGTACCTGTATCGTCCCACCCATATTTCTGATTACTTACAAAGCACTAAATGGTTTAGCTCCCCAGTATTTGAGCGAGCTCTTAACGCATTATAGTCCTTCACGTCCATTGCGATCTCAAAATTCTGGCCAGTTGATAATACCTAGAATATCAAAATCGACTGCTGGTAGATCCTTTTCCTATTTAGCACCAAAACTTTGGAACAATCTTCCTAACATGGTCCGGGAAGCAGATACAGTCTGTCTAAATCTAGACTAAAAACACATCTCTTTGGCTTAGCATACACATAACACACTAAAGACTTCTATAATTCAATGTTAGGCTGCGTAGTTTAGATCAGCCGGAACCAGGAACACTTCCCATTATTCCTGATGTACTTTGTACATCATAAGAAGGATGGCGTCTACGCTAATATTAGTCTCTCTGTTTATCCCGAGGTTTACCGCAAACCGCCGGATCCAGGTAGTGATGGGCAATCCGGCTCTTTTTCGTGAGCCGGCTCGTTTGACTCAGCTCACTGAAAAGAGCCGGCTCTTTTGGCTCACAAACGGCTCTTTAAAAAAATTATGTTTTGACTTTAATTTAAAATCTAATTTCTAAAAGACTCTAATTTCTTTAAAAATGCATTGATTTGTTATGAAAAAAGGATTCTATTAAACATTTGCATTTAAATTACAACTTTTTAATGTATAGAAACAACATTCAAAACAAATACAATCTGAATCTGAACAACATAATAGAAAATAGAAAAATAAATAACTGAAAAGATTTAACGGGTCCCTCTTTCTCTCTCTTCTTTATTGGCATGTTATAACCAGCATGAACTATCTCACTAGTTATATTTAGTATAACTATGAGCAAATAACTGAAAAGATTTAACGGGTCCCTCTTTCTCTCTCTTCTTTATTGGCATGTTATAACCAGCATGAACTATCTCACTAGTTATATTTAGTATAACTAGCATGAGCATGCGCGCACGCACGCACGCACGCACGCACGCACGCACACACGCACGCACGCACACACACACACACACACAAACAATGGCTCGGCCACTCCCTCATGCCGTATGTATGATTGACAGGAACAGAATGTGAGGCTGATCAGACAGTCGAAACGAATGTGTGCACCTTTAGGCCTATATAATATTCTTGTTCTTTGAATTAGTCAATCATTTAAAATAAAATATATTAATTATTTCATTACATAATGATTTAATTTCTATAGGCTATATTTTTAAAAAATAGAGTCGGCTCGTTAGATATGAGAGCCAGCTCCCGTCGTTCACCTACAAGACCCGGCTCTTAGAGCAGACTCATTCGCGAACGACCCATCACTAGATCCAGGCCATATCCAGATGTGAGGAAGGACCATCACCGGGACACGACGACAACGCACCCCTGAAGTGCCAGCCTCATCAACACTGAAGGCCTCATGGACACCTCAACACACTCATCTCCACACTGGCGTGATGACTCTGACCCCAACCAGATTAACTGGATAAATATCGTGAAAGTTCTGATCACATCTGACTCCTGACTGTCACAGAACGCTCGACGACGCCTCCTCCTGGTTTCACCAGATCCCTCTCTCCTGCGTTTTAGGACTTAATTTCCCATTATCATTCCCTGCTCATTATCTCCTGATTAATCACCCCATCAGCATCACTTGTGTGCCCTTAGCTCCCCTTTATCTGGACTGCTCTGCTCATTGTTAATTTGTGAAGTCTTGTTTTACCTACACTCTGTCTCTAGCTCATTTCTCGGATTACTCTGTTATTTTGACTTGGACTCTGAACTCGTTTTTGAACCTTTGCTGCCAGCCCCTGACCTTTGCCTGTTTGATGTACGTTTCTTGGATTGCCCTAACCTGTGTGCTGAGTTTGAGTTTGCTACCGCCCTTGCCACGGGCTTTTGAGTTTTATGACTGCTCTCCTTTGTTTGCTTACCTGTATCAATAAATTACTGCAAATGGATCCGACCGCCTCTTCGTCACACTGACATTCAATTCAATTCAATTCAATTCAAATTTATTTGTATAGCGCTTTTCACAATACACATTGTCTCAAAGCAGCTTTACAGAAAGTGCATTTCAGAAATGTACATAGAAAAATACAGTTAGTTAATCATGTATTAATTTAGGGCATAACATAACGCCGCCGTTGAGTCGTCTCTCCACAGGCGTTTAGTCGTCTCATCACAGGTGTTGGGGCATCTGAAGTCTCCGTGAGAGGCTGGATACAAACTGGAGCTGACGAACGCTATTTACCTCGGGACTAGCGTCCCGAGATAACAGCAGAAAGACAGATGGGAAATAATTAGCATAGCTGATGTTCATAATGTTAATGCATTCGAACTGATTCAGCAGTAGTATAAAAGGTAAGCATTAAGTGAATGCTTGGTTAAAAAGATGCGTCTTTAATCTAGTTTTAAACTGGGACAGCGAGTCTGAGTCTCGAACAATATCAGGAAGGCTATTCCAGAGTTTAGGAGCTAAATGTTAGAGTTAGACATTATGCTGCCTAAATCATAATCATTCACTGTTCGTTTGTTGGCCAAAGGAGGACTGCCCCCCCGACTGAGCCTGGGTTCTCCCAAGGTTTTTTTCTCCATTTTGTCACCTGATGGAGTTTTGGTTCCTTGCCACTGTTGCCTTTTTCGCCTCTCTTCGCCTTTGTCGCCATTGGCTTTTGGCTTGCTTAGTTGGGGACATTTAACATTTAATTTTGAATTTAACAATACTAAAAGCGCTATATAAATAAAGGTGACTTGACTTGACTTTAACTATATTTGTACTACCAAAATCTGTAGGGTTCTTACTAAAAACACATTACAATACTCACGCATCAGTGAGTGTAGTTCGTTCACCTGAGGTTTAGACAGATTCTCACTCTGAATCTCAAATTGAAGAGGCATACCTGGTTTAGTACAAAAGGTCTATTGTTTGGATTCATGACTCGAAATACAGTTTGACTATTTTCAGCTATTGTAAGGGTGCGTGCAACTGCAATACCATCCAACTTAGAAGGATATGGCTCAAGCAACCCACTGTAACCGTCTGCTAAACCTGCATTAACAGCAAACGGGATAAGCTGTACAGTGCATCTCACATTGGGGAGGAATGTAGTAGTCACAGTAATTTGAGCTATACGATGTACAGGGACAAGTTGAGATGTGCTTAAAGGGTACCTATTATGGAATTTTGAAAATTACCTTTCATGTAGTGTGTAACATAGATCTAAGTGAACGAAAACATCCTGCAAAGTTTTAAATATGAAAGTTCACCGTACACAAAGTTATTGTCTCTCAAAAGTAAGAGTCGACTCTGAGTCGCTGATATGAATCGATAGACGAACGATGCTTTTTCTCTGT